>CM056738.1:91501107-92738190 GCA_029844215.1 Przewalskia tangutica | reverse complement strand
AATTTGCTATACACTTTATTTTTAAAAATAATAGAATTCAACAAAGAAAAGAATATAAAAAACTTGCCACGATTGTGGACTATCTTACGTAAAAATTCAAGAAGTACCAACTAGGTGGAATTCTTTATATGACCAACTAGTTGTTGCTTATGACTATAGAAAACCTATTACTTTATTTTTAACGCCATAATCAAAATCCAAATGATATGATTGTGGATACCGATTGGGAGAAAATTAGAGAACTTATTGTATTTTTAGAAAATTTTCAACGAGCAACAAAAGAATTTTCTACTTTATATTATCCTACTATTTCAACTATGTTGTTTTATATAGCTATAATATTTTTACTTCTTAAAGAATATATGGAAAAACACGCTATATCTTTGCCTATTAAAAAAATGTTTATGAAATTAAAAATATTTTATTCCTATTCCTATTTATATTATTGGTCTTGTATTAAACCCGACTATTAAAGTAGAGGGTTGTAAAAGTCTTATTGAAAATATATATAAGCTGTATGGACGTACTACCACCTCCAACTCCCAAAAATTTAAATGTTGAACCACCTATTGAACTAACGCTAGAAGAAGTGTTGAATAGCGTAGAAGATGAATGCAAAAAGTATATCGGCATTACCAAAGAAGAAAGTGCTAGTAACCAACCGACTTTTGTATCATCTTCTTCTTCAACACAACCTAAAAAGACAAGCGGTTTACGTGGCTAGGCCTAATATTAATTCTATTGAAAGCCTCGTAAATAAAATGTGCGGTAGCAGCATGCTAACCAAATTAGTGAGTTCGATGTTTTTGTTTTGCAGGTAATTTACCTTACCAAGCGATTATCAATGAAGAAGGAAAGGAAGACTTCTTTGAAATATCGAGCGAATGAGAAGACATTTCCGACACTTTCAATGATGGCGAGATATTTTGAACATTCAAGCGCCATCACGCTCGAAAGCGCTTTTTCGCAGCAGATTTCAAATAGAGAGCACGTACACTCATTAGCGGAGACGGCTGAGATGGTACTATTCAGAGATTGGATACGAGCGAGCGGCGAGGCGCATCAACGAAATTAACGAAGAAGATGGCGACAACTACAACGACATTTTATCTCAAGGCATGAGTAGCGACGTGGAACAATTTGATCAAAATATACCAATTCCAACCAAGAACCACAAGAAATTATAAAGAAATTAGAAAAATATTTTCAAATTGGTAATTTATTTCATTGCAATTTTAAATTTTTCTATGTCTTTCACTCTTTTGCAATTTTTTTCAACAACCGTACACTACAATGTAATTTTGAATCTTGTATATTTGATATTTCATATTTCAATGAAATTAATAATATAAAAGGCACAAAAACAATTGGGATGTTTTTTACACTATTCTTGTCTTTGTTTAATTATTTAGTTTATAACTTTATACTTTATAGTTTATAATTTATAGTTTATAGTTTATACTTTATACTTTATAAATATATTATATATATGACTATATGAGTATAATACTATAATACTATAATTATAAATTATAATACTATAAGTCTATAATATTATAGTATATGTATATTACATTAATGTTACTTTGTTAGTACTTAGTAATTTATTATTTTTAATTTAGTGGAAAAAAAAAAAAAAACCCGCCAACCCGTCCCGTCCCGACCGTCAGGCCCCGACTTCTACCCAGCGGATCGGATCGGACGACATGGTATGGTCCCGCCCGACCCGACTCCTCCAGCCCGCCCACTCGACTCGCCTTTCTCCGCCCCGACCCCGCCCGACCCCGCCAAACCCGACCCGGCTGGTCTGCCCCGCCATCTGCCAGCCCTACTATTTACTACCTGGGTGCAAATAAGACTGTGATAATAACAAAGCCAGATAGAGATACTGTTCGTTCAGAATTGATTCAGATATTTTTGTTTTCAAGTTTGTAAGAAAAAAAATATTTTAACCGTAAAATTTTGAATATATATTTTTCTTTTCTCTCTTTGATATTGTGATAAAATAATTTAATAATCCAACTCAAAGGAGGGAAAGGTTTTTAGTGGAAAATTTTAGTAATTTAATATTTTGATGATATTTTATAGAATCTACGTATAATATAAAGCTACACATAGACAATGCGTGACACATCTCTTTGGCCAACAATTGCATTTTTTGGTTCATGTCTTCTACTAAACAATGATTTAAAAGCCCAATTAAACGTAGCAATAAGTCTCCATCATTAAATCTCTGAATAGTTCCACACCTTAAATATTATTGTAACAGTTTTAACATTCACTTTACACTTAAAATAGGAAGCAAAATAAGAAGCAGCTACTTATTTCTGCTCAATACTATTTAAAATACTCTATCCTTTATTCCTCATCTTCTTCTTACTTAATGTTACTTAAAGTTCTGCTTAATCTTACTTTTACTCTACTTAATACTACTTAGGGTATGTTTGGCCAAACTTTTTTAAAAGTGTTTCTGTTTCTTAGAAGTAGTTTTGCAGAAACTGTTAGGGTATTTGACCTATAATTATAGAAGTACTTCTGAGGAACAAAAACACTTTCATGTTTGGCCCACATTTATGCAAAGAAACTAGAATATTCTTTTTAATAGATTTAAAATATTATTTTCTATCATATATTTCTAAAAATCAATATATCTTTATAATTTAATAATAATAATAATAATATATTGTACATAAGAAATGTAACGACAATATAATAATCAATGACTCAAATATGTCCAAATCTACCCCCGCCATACAAACACCTACCTCCTCCATCCCCACTCCATCCTCAAATTACTATTTCATATTTTTCTTTACTTTTATAAAAAAATATGAATTTTTACTCCACCTCATCCTCAAATTTCTATTTCATATTTTTTGTTACTTTTATAAAAACTTATTTAAAATATGAAATTTTTCTTACCCCCCTACCGGCCTACCTCATTCTGAAATTTCTATTTTATATTTTTTTTACTTTTATAAACAATTTATAAAAAATATGAATTTTTCTTCCCCACCCACCCACACCTACCCCCTCCACTTCCACCCCATCCTCAAATTTCTATTTCATATTTTTTATTACTTTTATAAAAAAAATATTAAAAATATGATATTTTCTCTTACCTCCCCGTACCCCCTACCCACACCTACCCTCTCCACCCTCACCCCATTGGCCTACTCCATCCTCAAATTTCTATTTCATACTTTTTATTACTTTTATGAAAAAATTATTAAAAAATATGATATTTTTTCTTACCTCTCTCCCTACCCACCCCATCCTTAAATTTTTATTTCATATTTTTTGTTACTTTTATAAAAAAAAAAATTAAAAATATGATATTTTTTCTTACCCCTCCCTACCCCATTCTCAAATTCTATTTTATCTGGGAATATTATATGGGATTAAAAGAAATTTTGTAAAAAGAAAGGGTAAATGAATCCAAAAAAATCATTTAATGGACAAAAATAGCTTCTCAAGAAGCACTTTGGATTCTCTTCCATGTAGAAACACTTTTTGGCTTTTTTAAAAATTATTTCTACTTCTTCTTATTATTGTTTAATTTTACTTAATGTTGTTAAGGATATTAAGTAGTTGGTTAAGTATTTTTGATTAGTTATGTTGGTTAATTACTTCAGGGGTAAATTGGTCTTTTCACCTTTCTAGTTGTAGTCTTCTTTTCTCTATAACCTCTTGTACACAGGGCATTTTGCTCTTGTTGCTTTCATAATAAAGATTAGAAAAGCTTCCACAAGCTCATCCCTCTTCCTTCTTTAATCGATTCTTCTACGATTAACAAATGCTAGTTAATGAGATGCAAACTATTGCATTAAAGGTGAAGGACAAAAGATAATAAATAAAGCACAAGGTAAACGAATCTAAAATTGAATTCAATCGCGAACACTTCAGAGATAAACTTAGTACGTAGATATATGACAATAGTCAAGCCAGACTTTGGAATGAAACAAATTATTGTTCGTGCATAGTATGAAAAAAAAAGAAGACATAATAGAAGAAAACACCAAAAACATACTGAAATCACATAGAAACACAATTGCATAGCAAAGTTCTAAAATAGAATTGGTTACTGATGGATGTTGGTCTGCTATAATTGTCCCTTACAAAGATTAATATCAGCAGTATAGAATTTACATTTCCAGCAAATCCAGCCATCACTGCAATCACTGTCAGTAGTACAACGGCTATTACAAGTAAACAAATCTTCAACTTGTGGGAGTAGTCTCTTCTTGAGCCCCGAGAGCTCAAAATCAACATCTCGTGCCGCCACCAGTTGCCTCTTGGAGAACGACGACATATTAACTGAAACATTTCACCATCAGAATTAAATTATGACTAGTATAACATGAAAATTGGACATTCAAAGAATTTTCATAAAAACACAAAATATCAACGAATACATAAGAAATATGTACGTTATCACATTATATTGCAACATATTGACTCGTAATAATGTGGAACTAGAATCTAGAGAAAAGAAATATGTATACTAACTTGTGGCTGCCATGAGAAGAATGCTGAAAACGAAACCAAGATTGAGCAACGCCATGCTAATAATAGTACTTCACGCTTTATGAAGTTTCTTTTATGTGAGCATTTTATTGCTTTTCAAAGGCCTCAATATATAGCAGGAGGATCTCTTTAAGTGCTCATGTAATGGCCATTTAAATGTCATGTAATGACCATTCAATCCACCAAGTGATGCAGCCAAATAATGATCGATTTATGGAGGAAAAACTGACATTTGAATGCTCCAAAACGTCCCATGATCAGCCAAACATTTGAACTTGCGTCGCACAAACATTGTCTGGGTAGCACCGCGGCTCCAGCAAGCTGGGGACGAATTAGCACCGCGACTGGCCATTGAGGCGCCGCGACCCTGATTGTGTGGAAACGACATTTACGATGTACGGGCCATAATTGTTCGAGTCATAAATAACGTGATAAACTTAATTCCACATTAGTAAATTTCCAACAATCCCCTCTTGAAAGAGATTTTAGTGCACTCACAAAGTGTCTTTCTAGCAATCTTTCGGCGAACCGATGTTGCATCTGGATAGGTAGCCTTAACTTTGAACCTTCCATAGTTGAATACCATCAGACTTACTTACTGCGCGGTGAACGTGATGTCTTGAATTGTCAGTGTTTAGTGTAAGCCAAGTCAACGGTATCAACACAACAACTTTCCTTACTCTGTTTTTCTTTAATGTTTTGTTCGTTGTGGTCGTGGACACTTCTTGAATTCTTAAGTGCGTTCATTTGAGGCGACATGTCCTTACACTTAAATAGATAGTCTCCTACAAGGTATCCTGTTATACCCCACTTCACAAGTGTTAGGAACCGTTAAAAGTTTCCCCAACCATAACCTCAACCGTTGAGGATCATTAAAGATTTTGGAAACTTAACCTCTACCCACACTGCATATATCACTTAATGTCTATCACAGGAACGACCTTGGATTCATGTTTCTTTACAGAAATCATCATCTGAAGTGCTATTGGTTCCACCGAAGCGCTCAACTGAACCTTTACGACTTAATTTTCCCATTGAACCTAATTCATAGGATTTCCAGTCAGTAAGGTTGGATTTCCACCATATCAGTCGTTATTGTTTGGGTTTTAAGCCCATTCCCCTAGACAGACAGACTGTCTGATCTCTGGGTATGCCCTTTGTCAAATCTGCTAGGTTCTCCTTTAATTTTACATAATCAATGGAAATGATACTCGTGGTAATTAGCTGCCTAACAGTCTTATGTCTCCGTCGAATTTGACGAAATTTACCATTATACATAGAACCTTGCAGTTTCTAGAGTCGACTGGCTGTCGAAGTAGATCATTACAGAAGGTGTGGGTTTATCCCAACACGGGATATCTTCTAAGAAGTCATGAAGCCACTCAGTTTGTTCTCCTGCTTTATCTAAAGCAATAAACTCCGGTTCCATCGTGGATCGGGCGATGCAAGTTTGCTTAGAGGATTTCCAAGACACAACCCTACCACCAATTGTAAATATCTACCCATTGTTGGACTTGGTGTTCTCTAAATCAGATATCCAGTTTACACCATTGTATCCCTCTAGTACAACTGGATATCTCAAATAATGCAACCCATAGCTAGCATGTATTTTAGGTACCGTAGTACCCGATTCAATGATTTCCAATGATCATCACTTGGATTACGGGTAAACTTTGTCAACTTGTTGACTGCATTGGCGATATCAGGTCGGGTGCAATTTGTTATGTACATCAAACTACCAATCACCTGCGCATATCGCTCCTGGCTTATGGGCGCACCACGATTTTTATCAATCTTTTGACTTACATCTAGTAGTGACGTTATCGGCGAAGTCGAACATCTCAAACTTTCTCAAAACATCCTCAATGTAGTGAGACTGAGATGAGACCAGTCCGTCAGACGTATTAGAGATTTTGATCCCCAGGATGATATCTGCAACACTCATATTCTTCATGTCGAAACATTGTTTCAACATGTTTTTAGTCTCTATGATCAACCTAGGACTCCTCCCTATGATCAACATGTAGTTTACGTAAAGTCATATCATGACGAACGCGTCAGTATTACCTTTCACATAGAAACATTTGTCACACTCATTAATGGCGAAATCCATCTATAGTAGGAGGCCATATGTGCATGCTGGGCCGAAGTTTGTGCTTGACGTGGGCCTGGGGAATGACCCAAGATCCCAGGCTGCCATGAGTTTGGGTACTGGGCCGCTGTTATTGGCTTAGGTACCTGGGTTGGGCCGCTGCCCTGGGCCGACCCAATTTAAATAATTACTGGGCTGATGTTGTTGGCCTGCACGACCTCCACGTATGCGGCCTCTGCCGTGCTTTCCATTGTCGCGGCCTCTGCCACCCCCGCGACTGCCCTGCGGTTGTTGGTTGTCCAGTGGTAGTGGTTGGGCGGTGGGGGTGGCGTCTGTTGTCGGAAACTGCTAACTCTTTTGAGTGTGCTCGTCCTGTTTGATACGTCGGATTTCTTTCAATAATAAATGTGAACGGGCCTTGTTGAAGCTGGGTAGTGGATCGACTTATTGTATCATGGTTGCTAGAGTATTGTATACACCCTTCGGTAATCCAGTAACGAGTTGGAGAACCATTTTTGTTTCGGAAATGTGTGTCCCTACATTGGATAGTTGGTCTGCAACTAGTTTTAATTGTTTACAATACTCAGACATGTTAGAAAAATTTTCAAGACGTGTATTATTGAATTTCTCCTCTAAGTACATGGCACGGTTGTGCTTGTTGTCCTAAAAAATCTCCTCCAACCGTTGCCATAACTCACGAGTCGAGGCAGCAGTTTTCATGATCGTATGGAGCAAGTCCTTAGAAATGGTGCCATAAATCCACAGTTTGACGATGATGTCAAGACGACACCATACCGTTTCATCAACCTCAGTAGAGCGAGGGAAGGAGTCGTCAATATGATCAAGCACGTTATAGGCACATGTATGAATTTAAAAGAGTTCAACCCACGAATAATACTGTCCATCTTCTTGATCAAGAAATAAAGGAATGAAGTTATTGATGTCGGTGACGACATATGCCAGATGGAACGAAGGAGTGGAGGAGGTTGTGGGTGGGGTGTGGGTGACGACTGAAGAGGAAGATGAAGTTGTGGGAGAGGTGGGAGTAGCCATGAAAGCCATTAGAGGGGTTGAATTTTGGTTAGGAAGAGAAAGAAAAATTTAGGGTTTAGAGGGGGGGAGGGTAGCCGCCGGCCGAATTGTAAGGGGGGCGATTTTTGAAGAGTTGAGTTTTTAGGTGTTTTAAGGTTTGAATCTGATAGTAAGATTGTATTATCTCCCTTGGGGAGTCTTTTTCATTAATATAAATATATATAGCGTGTAAAATGTTGAGTCCTAATTGAATAAAGATCAAATATTTATCATAATTATATACTACTATTAATTACAAAATATATGGCGAGTATATGGTAATATTCGCTTATAAATACCAAGGTACTATTGTAATATAATAGGATGATAACTATGTTCCTAGTATTGTGCAGTCTCAAACAAAATTTGAAATATCACAGTAGATTAAGATACCTTATACCTTTATCCAAGTGAAAGCTTTACTAAACTCCAGATATGCAAGACCACATTAAAGTATAAATGCATCTCTAAATAAGATTTTTCAAAAGGAGCAATTTTATGAACTGTGGAAACTATAGGATTGATTTGTTTTTTACATTCTCGACAAGAAACATAATATTTGGCTTACATTAGTTATCTATCTCAAGAATCATAAAATTCATGGTCGGCGACCTATAAATACCTATGACATCCAACATTTTTGTATCAAATAACAGTTCTTGATCATCCACAGTTATCTTTCCAATAGTGTTTTAAATTTCTACTACAGATCACTGAACATGACTATCACCTCTTTCGCTGATGAGTACACTTCTCCTGTTCCTCCATCAAGAATCTTTAAGGCCTCAATTGTTGATTCTCACAATTTGATGCCAAAGCTGATGCCACAAGCTATTAAGGGTGCGTTTCGTTCGCGCAAGGTAAACGGAATGGAATTCAGTAAGGAAATGTAATGGAAAGGAAAATAATTACCTGATTGTCCTACATGTTTGGTTCTGGGTGATTCGGGGTCCGGAGTCCGGGGTACGGGGTGGTCCGAGTGGTTCGGGTCCGGGTTGGGAAAAGGGAATCTAAATACCTAGTGGGGTGGGGAATCAAGGAAAGTAAATGAAAGTGGAAAAGGGGTAAATGAAATGAAAAAATAAGGTCAAACAAATAACAACAAAGGAAATTTCATTTCTCTATTCCCTTTCTCTTTCCTTACCCCGAACCAAACGCACCTAAAAGTATTGAATTTGTCTAGGGAAATGGAGTTGCTGGAAGCATTAAACAGATCAACTTTCCTGAAGGTTAAATCATAGCAGTTAATTCTCTTCAAATTTTGGATAGCCAACCGGACTCACGGTACCTTTTCTATCCGATATACATAGATTATACACTGATTATACCGGTTATACACAAATTATACATCCATCTGCTAGTTTTAGTGTAAGCGGTTGGATGGACGCCTATTTAGGTTAATTCTTTTTTTTAATCACTAGTATTTTCTGAAAGTGGCTTCTTTCCTTTAGGTAAATCGATGAGCTTAATGAAGAAAAAATTGTTTACAAATACACGTTGATTGAAGGATGACACCTTGGTAGACGAACTCGAAAAAAATAACGTATGAGGTGAAGTTCGAGCAGTCACCAGATGGTGGTTCCATCTCTAAGGTGACGAGCACATACTACACGGAGGGAGAGTTCAAGCTGAAGGAAGGAGAAATCAAAGCAGGCAATGAAAAAGTATTAGGAATGTACAAAGCAGTTGAAGCCTATCTTGAAAGAAATAATCTCTTCATTATTTTAATTAATGAAAGAGTTATATATATAATATCTAAATATGAAAAATAAATCTACATTTTCCTACTATAATTCTAGTAGTTTTTCCTAATACAAGACTAATATCATAATTACACTTGTACAAGAATTCTACAACTATGGTTAGTTTAATATACACAATTCGTTCCTTTGATATACACGACTTTGTCCGTGTATATCACGACTTCTGTCATACCCCCGCAGTCGTAGCGGGTGGTTGTCGTACGCTGAGACGGTCCCTAAAATCTTTAAACAGAACCAAGGGAAGACCCTTAGTAAAAATGTCAGCAATTTGATACCTTGAAAGGACATGCAAGGCACGTACTTGTCCACGAGCTATCTTTTCGCGAACAAAGTGAATATCCATCTCGATATGTTTAGTGCGCTGATATTGGACCAGATTTCCAGATAGATAGACGACACTAACATTATACAGTAGACCAGGGTAGCTTTCTGAATAGGAAAGTGAAGCTCTAATAAACGATTATGCATCCAACATGACTCATACACTACATTGGTTACTCCTCGATACTCGATCACCGCACTGGATAGCGATAAAGTAGCATTGCATTTTGCAGATCAAGAGACCAAGTTATCACCAACAAACATACAATAACCAGATGTTGAATGTCTGGTATTTGGACAACTAACTCAATCAACATCTGTATATGACACGAGAGTAGAGACAGATGATGGATATAAATGTAATCCATAATTAAGTGTGCCCTGTATATATCGTATAATGCTTTTGAACGCATGCATGTGCTCAATCCGCGGATCATGCATAAATAAACACATCTGCTGAACTACATAAGTAATATATGGTCTCGTGAAAGTAAGATATTGAAGAGCCCATACAAGACTACGATAGTGGGTGAGATTCTCATATGGTGTGCTAGAAAGTAGCACTCAACTTCCATTTGGTATCAACCGGAGTGGAAGAGGACTTACAAGATGACATGCCAGCTCTCTCAATAATCTTAGCCATATACTTCTTCTGGGATAAAAATAGACCACATGTATGACGAGTGACAACTATGTCCAAAAAATAGTTTAAGGGACCCAAGTCTTTCATAGAAAATTTTGAACTGAGAATGGACATGATAGACTTGCGCAAGTTATCAGATGAGGCAGTCAAAATTATATCATCCACATATAACAGAATGTATGCGAGAGAAGAACCGCGATGATATATGAACAGAGAATGGTCATGATGTGTGAAAACCCAATAGTACACACATAATTTGCAAATCTCTTATACCAAGCTCGTGGGGGCCTGCTTAATCCCATACAAGTACTTCTGCAGTAAAAAAACATGGTGAGGATACTTAAGGTCCTTAAAACACAATGGTTGATGCATGTAAACTGTCTCCTTAAGATCACCATATAAGAAAACATTTTTCATATTCAGCTGATGAATGTGCCATGCTTTCGAGAAAGCAAAACTAAGCACAATGTGAATGGTTTCCGGTTTGACCACCAGACTGAATATCTCTTCACAACCAACGGCAACCTGTTTTGTTTTACCATCACCTACAAGACGAGCATTATTCCTCTCAAAGGAACCGTGAGAATTGTCTTTATGAGTAAAAATTCACATAGAACGAATAAGATTAAAATAAGATCATTATAGTCCCAACTCCCACGTTTTATTTTCAATAAGATCATTATAGTCGTCATCCATAGCAATTTTCTAATTCGGATCATGAAGGGAAGACATTGGGTTACGTGGTACGGGTGGTTTAGTGACATTAGAATTAAGATTAAAATGACGTTTGGTTTAAAACTACCATGTTGGCTACAAGTAACGGGCCCTTGACTCGAGATATAATCTGATGGGATTCGGGTAGGAGACGTGTTGGTAGTGGAAAGGTCAGCAGTAGGCTTGCTGGCCCAATAACTTTTGGATGAAACTGGGGACGTATTTGGGACAGCGTGTAGTGGGCTTGCTGGCCGAGACACTGTTACGATAGAGTAACTGTATGCAGGCCGTAAATCGAAGGCTGAACCGAGACTTTAATCTGACCCTAGAGTAGGTGGGCCAGCAGGTAGTGGGCCTTATGGCGGAATTGGATTTACGAGTAGGTTGAGCCCATTGTTGGAGAATATACAGTTAGAGCTCATCATCCAAAAAATTATAATTACTAGGCACGAAATTGGATAAATTAGCAAACAAAAATTGGGTTTCATAAAAAATGACATTATGATTTTATTAGTGGATAAATCAAAATATTTGTAACCACGATTATTAAAAGGATAACCCAAAAACACACAAGAGGTAGAACGAGCTTTGCTTTGCTTGTGATTATGCTTTGTCTTGAGCCGAGGGTCTCTCGGAAATAGTCGCTCTACCTACCAAGATACATGTAAGGTATGCGTACACTCTACCCTTTCCAGACCCGCATTGTGAGATTTCACTGAATATGTTATTGAATATGTTGATGTAGTTGATGCTAGCAAATCTGCTAATTGATCTTCAGATAAAGTTGCAATTTACTTAATTACTAATTACTACTTCTATGTTCTCACCTAATGTAAGTTGAATGGCAAAGCTTCTCTCTTCATTTCTGGCTGGGTTACGGAAGTGTCTCTTTTTAAGCTCATTTAGATTTTGTCCCTATCTTTAAAATTATGCAAATGTAACCTTGGGAAATTATCCTTCCGGATAATGTTACTAGGGTCTATTGGTTACTCATATATAGCTCAATCTTACAGACAAAATATTATACAATATATCGTCTAATTTTTGTAATAACTTCAAATTATAAATTGTAATCTAACATCTTTTCATAAGATTTCAATTTGTTCAAAAGAGATCGGTATAACGTGATCTAGAAGGTCAATATGTTGTAAGAAAAATAAAAATTAGTAAATCATTTACTAAAATATTATTCCAAAATGGAATAATCGGTGAAACTTTATGGTAATAGACTAAGGGTCTGTTTGGTGCTTCAAAAGATGTTTGTTTCTCGTAAGTAGTTTCAAACCGCTTACGGAGAATCGATTAGGGTGTTGGCCTATAATTATAAGTCTTCGAGAAATGTAAGCAGTTTCATGTTTGGCCAACATTTATGCAAATTTACTAGAATATTTTTTTTAATAGATTTAAAACTATTTAAAATATTCTTTTCTATCATATGTTTCTAAAAATTAGTATATCTTTACAATTTAATATTTTTTTCTTAAAATTATTTAATTGCAACATTTAATCAAAAAATAATATTATATTGTACATAAGAAATGTAACGACAATATGATAGTCAATGACTCAAATATGTTCAAACCTACCCCCGCCCTACCCACACCTACCCCACCCCATCCTCAAATTTCTATGTCATATTTTTTTTACTTTTATAAAAAAATATGATTTTTTTTCTTCCCCTCTTACACCCCCCCCCCGCCCTACTCCCCAACCTCACTCTATTGCCCTACCCATCCTCAAATTTCTATTTTATATTTTTTGTTACTTTTATAAAAAAAATGATTTTTTTTCTTACCCCAGCCCTACACCCTACCCCCACCCTACCCCTATTCCCAAATTTTTATTTTATATGGGGATATTATATGAGATTAAAAGAAATTTTATGAAAAGAAAATGGTAAATGAGTCCAAAAAAAAAATTCAATGAATTGGCAAAAAAGGATTCTCCAGAAGCACCAAATTGGTGTTTCCTGTTTCTATTCCCATCTAGAAACACTTTTTTTGCTTCTGAAAAAAGTGTTTCTACTTCTGGAAAGAGACTGTTTGGCCAAAGAAGTGTTTTTGAAACACAGAAACACTTTCAGAAGTTTGGTCAAACAACGACTAATATCTCCATGTGGCTTTATTGTATTTATTGGTAACTCATAGTGCATTTTTTATTCTCAAGAAATAGTGCTCATGAAGCTGATTGGTTATTATAAATTCGCATGAATCTTGCATAACATAATTTCTCTCTCATTTGTCTATAAAGTAACCGACATTTTTCTTTGTTGGCTAGTATTAAGAATATTCATTAATTAATCAAATGGACACGAATTGGCCATGTCTGCATGGCGACATATCTATTAGCTTAGCTCTTGCCAAAAATTTGTTTATATTTGTTGTTATCTATATGTTACAAAAGTTTTGCTAATACATGTATCAGGATTTCTTGTACAACTTTTAAGTTAAGGTAAATCTAAGTGAAAATTGTTAGCTAAATTCAGGGATCGTCTATGTTCCGCCCTCTAAATATCTAGTTGAAGAGCTTGAAAATTACCATTATCTCATCACAAGATGTTTTTGCACAGTACAACTATATATTATGGCATGTCACTAATAATAATAACTATATCTTAATTTCAAATAAGTTGAAGTTGACTATATGAATTTTATTTCTCTATTAAACTCAGCTGACGACATCATCATACCAAATATAAATAAAAGTGAAAAAATAAGTTATTGTTTAACATGCATCTTTTGAAAGGAAAAAGAAAGCTTAAAGTAAGAACAATTTAAGTTTATTAATTTTTCAGTATTTTTTGTGTGATTTAGTTTGAAATAACATCTACAAAAATATCTTGTAATATCAAGGCTTTTAATTATTTATAATTTAGCTTTATTAATTTCATCATATAATAATATATTTTCGCATCAAATAGTTTTGACATTATAATTGAATATTGTAATATCTGTTGGTAAAAAATAAGTTAGCCAATATGGGTTCAATTAAAGAAACAAATGAAATTAATTTAACATATGCAAAGCTCAATTTGGATCCATTGGAGACTTTAATCTCAAAAAAATTAAGTAAAATAGAATTAAATATCATTATCAATAATTACAATTTCATCAATATATACTAAAATGTATTACCTAAACTCTTCCGACTGATAAAGCCTATAAAACATAAAGTTACTATCATTTCTTCATTATAAATTAAGATCTTCTTACTGACTTTGAAAGCGGAACACGAATCTATTTCCGCTATTCTGGGTTATTGGGGAACTCTGTCCACCAAGATTTGAAATGATGAAAGAAATTACCAAATATTTTTAACTCCTCTGAAACTTATTAAATTGATCAAACCTCATGATATTTATCCCGATTCATTGATCACTTGACTGACACTCTTGGGTAGGTTCATCCATATTCCTGAAGTTGAATTGTTGAAATATACATATTCTTCCATACAATATTACTTCATCTACAATAAATGTAAAATGAAGACGCTAATTAAACTCAACTTTTTTCAATATATAACCTTATTATAGTAATTAAAGTTTAATTTGCTACTTTCATAGTGTTTAACACTGATTACTAGTTCGACTTTAATGTGATCATATATAGGGATTTTGTTACTCCCTCCGTCCCAATTTATGTAGCACTTTTCGCTTTTCGATTACTAATTTGACTAAACTTTAAAGATAAATTAGATTAGATTAATTCAATATTTTAACATTAAAATTTATATATTTGAAAACTATATGAAAAGTACTATAAGTTGCAACTATTCTCATATCAATTTGGTGAAAAATACATATTAAAATATTGGTCAACGTTAATACAGTTTGAATCTCCGGAAGAGAAAAGTGTCACATGAATTGGGATAGAGGGAGTATTGTTGCTTCCAAACACACACACAAGTATACTTGATAAACAAGTAATATAGGATTTTGAAGTCCAGATATATATCTGGATGGACTTATATTTTCTACTGTTTAACTAACTCAAATTCCTTTGTAATTATTCAAGAGACTACACATCGAGAAGTTTGTTGTAACTTGATGTATCAACTGAAAGAAATTAGTAAAATAAGTTGTTTGTAACAAAATGAGACTAGGACGAGGTTTTTAGGTTTATCAGATAAGAGAGAGTTCCAGAGTCATGGCTTCCGAAGATCCAATTGAGTCTTCTAACAATTCTACCTATTTTATTTCCTGAGTTACTAATTGACGGGTTGATATTCACTTTATGAGTCTCTTCCGAGTTGTCACAAGCCTATTCTAGTTACTCTGATGTCTATATTCCTGTGGTCAGAGAAAATTAACAAGAACACATTTGAATCTTCGTATTCGATTAAGCAAGGCTAAAAGGTATATTCTTATCCTCAGTAGCGAAACATATCTTTTACGAACAAGCTCTCTTTATTCTTATTACACATGCAATATTTCTATTTCTAGTTCAATTTACACGCATTTACAACCATGCAATAATTCTGATGCCTACATTAAAAACTAAATTGTCACAAAATTTTGTGTATGACACTATATATCTAACTTCCCTAGTTCTTGAATATCGCATTTACAACTACACTTCCATCGACCACCCTAAAAAAAGTCAAGGGGTGTGGTTGCGACTTCAACTTACAGTTACAGAAGTCATTATTTGCAAGTTGAAGTCTATGCATCAACATTTATAAATATATATTTAACTTCAGTTTGAAATTATGTAAAATATTTAAAATTGTATGAGGAGCATTAAGTGATAGTATAATGGTTTTACTCATCAAAACTTTCTAAACCTTTTTTCCAAATGAAATTCATGTCAACTTTTAGTTCCTTTTTAAAAAGTTTCAACTTCAAATTCTCTTTTCATCAAATTCTTAATTGATCTTTATACCTAATACAACAACAACACCAACAATAGCATACCCAGTAAATCTCACAACGTGGGGTCTGAAAAGGGTAAAGTGTACGTAGACCTTACCTCTACCTTAGTAGATAGAGCGCTCGGCTCTCTTTATACCTAATAGTAAAAGATTAAAAATTGGTATCCAAAAATGGTCTTCCAATATTGTAAAGTTCATCAAAAAATGCCACATATGATGCTACTTAAACACAACCTAAAATCAATATATTATCTCTTACCCAAAACTTAAATTAGAAAAAAGAGGATCAATCTCCTTTCAAGACAAACTCCAGTCCATCAAATTATATATGCCTTCCTCCACACATCTCAAAGCACAAGGCATACACTTCATGTTAGCATAGAGATAATTCTTACCGTACAAGCACATTTCCCAATTTTTTATTTCATATTTATTCATTTAATTCTCTCAGTCTTACGAGGAGAAAAATACGTGATTTCGAGATTTTTTTTAATAAATGATTGACTACAAAGGAATGTCACCTTTCTTCCATTTTTATCAATTGGATATTTAGTTTTTGAAAGAAAAAAAATAGGTACTTTCATTATTACCATGTATCAAACAGCAATTCTTGTTTTTGTTCTTTCTTTTTTTGTTGGTCCAAATTGTTTTGTTTTCTTTCCTCTTTGAATACACTTTAAATTAAATGCCCACACCAAATTCTTCCCTATTTGTCAAAGCAAAGGGACCCTCCCCCAGTTCACATCCACACATTATGCTTAGGTTTTTAAGCTGAAAAGTAGATCTGTTTCATAACTTAGAGACATGATGACATGCAATAATTTAATCGATGTGACCAAAAAAAATAGCTTAAAAAAAGTAGTGGCTAAGACAACAAGAAGATAACAATGAAAAATCTAATCATGGATGATATCATTATCTTTAAAATAGCTGCCTTTTGTTCTCATGTCAATGAACTGAGACAGAAAGTGTGCCAAATTATATGTACTATTCAATTTGATAAAATATGGGACCCTGTTTAATTTGGAAATCATGCGGATTATTGGATGTGATGATATTTCTTCACGCAGCTAGATGTCGAATCTTCAATGTATATATATTCTTAAGCATATGTAGTTGTTCATAGGCGGGTTTCGAATTTAAAGTTTATATTTCGGAATGCTAATGAATCAAGGAGCGGAGCCATGACTACGGTCTACGGGTTCGGTAAAATACATTAATGAATCTGGTTCAACCCTGTACAACCCTGTAATTGTGTTAAAATTTTATTTAACTTTATTCGGAATTAATCAAGGTCGAGTGTCTCTCGAAAACAGCCGATCTACCTATCAGAGATAAGGTCTGCGTACACTCTACCCTATCCAAATCCACATTATGAAATTTCACTGGATAAGTTGTTATTGTATTCGGAATTAATCAGTAAGCAAAAAGATCTAGTTCCTAACCCATAAAATAAAAGTCTTGTTTCCACCTCTGACAGAACCCGTTTATCCAATTTAGTTAGTAGATTTCTTAATGTAATGATCCAAGTTCAACTGTGAATGTATTGTCCACTTTGTCCTAACCGTCTTCTTGATTTTATATGATTCCTAACTTTCTTTCCTCATTATGACAGTAGAATTTGCGTAAGACTGTCGCAACAAACTCCCTTTCGAGTTCATGTGACACTTAATACATATATGAAGTTAAGCCAAAGCAATTGTGTTCGGCCGAATTCATAGATCATATTTTACGTTTTCCCCTGGCTGTTCATAGTGATAAAGTTTTGGTAACAAACAATAGAAATTCGACCGTTCCAATATAATGTACCTATTGGTCATTTGACTATACAGAAAAAGCCTATATTCCTATATTCCTTCTTTGCTTATTTCATTTTTTCTCTTGACAAAGAATACCATTTAATCAGTTAGTAATTATTGTATGGGAGTTTCATTCTTTATTACTATTTTAGGGGGTTGATGTGGGAGGAAGATTGAGGTTGGTGGGGGTACCTAGGAGTGAGATCCATTCAACATTTCTAGAGTAGAAAATATATTCTTTCTTTAGTGGATCTTCAACAGTACAAATTTGATTTAGTCTCACATTGAGTCCTCAATACCATATAGTTATACTAAATAATCTCTATTTTATTATAATTCTTGCTCGAAAATGTCTTATTTCGCCATTTGAGAATGTGATCTATTTAGTTGAGATGCGCACAAGCAGATCAAGTTGGCTTGAACATCTTATTAGTGATCTTAAATTATTGCTACTTAGGGTGTGTGGTAGGTGGTGCGCGAAAAGATGCACACACTTTAACGCAAGTGCACGTTATCGTGACAAGTAATATAGTCTTGATAAGACCGAATATCGTCCACAAGGATTAGAGTTCAAGTACCAACTATCTATCTTTTGGTATCTATTTGGCAATTGATATTTGATTTTGTGGTTTATAACTAATAATTAAAAAAGCTAATTAACTATAAGTTTACTTCAGTTGTGATGGGAATAGGGCTTCCATGTCTCCTCAACTATCCGCTTATGTTATTTATTAATGCAATGAATTATGGTCTTCTTCTCTCGGAGCTAGCAGGTTTACGAAATCGTTTTATATTCCCGTTAAGGATATATAAACACTCAACCCCAGTATTGCATCTTACCTACCTTTAGGTGATAAGAATAACTCTATAGGAGGATTAAGAACAAAAACCTAGTTAACTGTTACGCACCATGCGCAAAATTAGGGTTGTTAAGCCTCTCATTAACGCTACATAAATAATTGAGGTATTTTCATCCCCAATCCAAGAATGTGTACCCAACTTACAGCATATTCACAATCTCTCCTTTCGAAGTAAATTAGAAATCATATAAGGATAATTAGTTGTCAATTAATTACCAAGCATTCAACGCAATTATTGGATAAATCTCTCAAAGAAGAATAATAACCATAAAACATGTATTAATATATAACATAAGTTTCTAGTGAATCAACATGGAAAGCCCTATGAGATAATTAGTTCCTAGCCATTGACATGACAAGAACTAATTCAAAGTTCATCATACACAAACTGAAATAAAGAAAAGAAAAGGGAAAGAAAGTACTAAATTATGGTCTCCAATCTCCAAGCAAGAAATCTTGTGTTGTGCAAGAAGGGGAACCCTTAAAATCTGCCTAGGGTTCTCCTTTTATAGGAAAATCGCTCTAACTTTTTCCTGCAGTTCGCCTGAAAATCATCAAAACCACGATTTTTCGCGTGCCACGGAACTTCGTGGCACTGGGTGATTTGGCGTCGCGCACGATCTCTGTTCGCGAGCCGCGGCTACCGCAACTCGTAGCCTTCGATGATTAGCGCCGCGCCCCGCCCTCGCTGACATGAGGTGCCGCGGCTGACTTCGCAGCCTTCTCGATATTGGCGTCGCGCCCGCTGATCGCATGAAGCGTGCCGCTGACTGGTTTTTGCCTCGTTCGCCACTTTCTCTGTTTTTAGCTCTGGAACCTCCTCTTTTGCCCTCTTTTAGCGCCTTTTCCGCCATTTGACCATTTTAACCACTTTGACTCAAAAGAAAGGAAAACTATCCTAATACGACACTTATTTGTACAAAAAGGGACAAAAGACTAACTGAAACTGACTCAAAAAGTGTATATAAAATACACCGATCAAATACCCACAAACTTAACCTTTGCTCGCCCTCGAGCAAAGATAAAAAGAAAGAAATAAAGGACTCAAGAAACGAAAAATAAAAGACTCACTGACATTGATCACTTTTGCTGCATTTAGTGTTATCTAGAAAAACATGAAGGTTAGCAGAATAATATGCAGGAACATGTAGCATGAGATTTTTCAGCACACTAAACACATTGAGCTAGATATTTAGCAAACTCATATTTATCATGCTTTAATGGAAGTCAATATACTAAATCATGCATATAAATTCAAAAATCCTATGGCATGCTTACTTGCTATTCTCCACTAATCTTGAATATGCATAAAAGAGATCTTCATGACTTTAAGGGTTGTAATGTAGGCTTAGGTATAGGTAGGTAAAAATAGGCATTTTAGGCTCATTTTGTGTACCATAAACTCTTTAGCTTTTCAGTATTTCTCTGGGGGAAAGGGATCTTTTCTGTATACTCATTCTCTGGAGTTTTCTCTACCACTGGGCTAGGTTCAACCACCTTCTCTTTTTCTATCTCTGCCCTTTTCTCAACTATTGTGAAGAGATCCGCTGCCAATCGTCTTCCACTTCTCAACTGTATCGCTCGACACTACTCCCTGATTTACCTCAGTGTTGCAGGCAATGTACCCTATGGCTCGCTATTTGCTGCTTGCTACCGACCCACTTGTGTTTCCAAGTTCTAACGAGGATCTAGCTTCGCATGAATCGAGTGCAGGCGTTGCAAGTCTTTGCCGCTACCGCCAGCTCGTCGCTTTTCTTAGCAACTGCATTGAATCGCTGAGGATCTTTGGGCCCGAGTAAAGCGGTGATTGATTCTGCTCACGAGTTTGACATCGCCTCTGTATTGATTCTGCTGCCTCGATCTCTCCATGAAAAATTTGGGTGATTTCTCCACCTGGATTATAAGTCTTTGGAGTATGGATTGTTACGTGGCCTTTGATAATTACCCACGCTCGACACTATGCCGCTTCCATGGTATATTATTGGGGTCACTGAAGGACACTATCGAATGTATGGGGCCACCACATATTTCACAACTTTTAGGCATCCGACCGCATCCATCGACATTTGTATGTTCCGCAATTGTTTTGCCAAAAAGCGGCCACTTGGGCATTCAAGACAAGAATGACATCTATTTCGTGGACTCCCATTGTTCTCTCCCACTTGTCGACCTCTCTTACGTGACATGGTTGTTGTTGCCATATCTTCTAATAACTCGTGAGGCCGTGGGTTGTTTTCCTCATGAATGCCCCACCCGCTGCATCTATGATGGTTCGTTGTACTCGCCACCGTTATAGAAGATGTGGACCAAGTTCCACAACTCAACGAATGGTGTGGGCATTTTCTCTGCAAGTCTTTGAACCTTTTCCAAGCTTCATATAAGGACTCTCCGCTTGGTAGAAGTTGTTCAACTCCTCTCAATTTCTTTGCTTTGCATGGGGAAAGAACTTGGATAGGAATTTACGTGTCATTTCGTGCATGTAAAAATCGAATCGTACAGGAATTCAACCATACTTTTGCTCTATCCCCGAGTGAGAAGGAAAGAGCCTCAATCTAACGGCATCATCAGTAACGCCGTTATATCTGAAAGTTGCACATAACTCCAAGAAATTAGCTATGTGCATATGTGGATCCTCCGATGGCAGCCCTCCAAATTGCACCGCAGGCCGTACCATGCTCGTAATCGTCGGTTTATCTCAAAGTTGTTTGCTCCATGGCGGGAGCCTAATGTATGTCGTGCTCCATTCACTCTAGGCGACATAGTCTCCCAAGCTTCTTTCTCGCTGGACTTGAACTCTTTCCTCGACATCCATGTACTTGCCGAGGTATTCACGGATTAGGTTGATTTTCACCTAACCCTTCTCTCATCATGTTGTTGCATGACGTCAATCTCTATCAAGGTTGCAATCCGATTCTTTCGCTCGTTACTGTTTTCTCAATCTCTGGATTGAAGGGAACAAGAGTGTCTGCCCCTCTTCTCCTTCGCATAAACTGATTTCCTGAAATAGATCAAAAACAGACAACAAATCACGGCACCCTGATTCTTTGGAAAAAAAAAACAAATTAGAAATTAAAAATAGATAAATTTGATATTGAACTATGCCTAATCCCCGGCAACGGCGTCAAAAACTTGGTGCGCGAAAAGATGCACACACTTTAACGCAAGTGCACGTTATCGTGACAAGTAATAAAGTCTTGATAAAACCGAATATCGTCCACAAGGATTAGAGTTCAAGTACCAACTATTTATCTTTTGGTATCTATTTGGCAATTGATATTTGATTTTGTGGTTTATAACTAATAATTATAAAAGCTAATTAACTATAAGTTTACTTCAGTTGTGATGGGAATAGGGCTTCCATGTCTCCTCAACTATCCGCTTATGTTATTTATTAATGCAATGAATTATGGTCTTCTTCTCTCGGAGCTAGCAGGTTTACGAAATCGTTTTATATTCCCGTTAAGGATATATAAACACTCAACCCCAGTATTGCACCTTACCTACCTTTCGGTGATAAGGATAACTCTATAGGAGGATTAAGAACAAAAACCTAGTTAACCGTCACGCACCATGCGCAAAATTAGGGTTGTTAAGCCTCTCATTAACGCTACATAAATAATTGAGGTATTTTCATCCTTAATCCAAGAATGTCCACCCAACTTACAACATATTCATAATCTCTCATTTCGAAGTAAATTAGAAATCATATAAGGATAATTAGTTGTCAATTAATTACCAAGCATTCAACCCAATTATTGGATAAATCTCTCAAAGAAGAATAATAACCATAAAACATGTATTAATTCATAACATAAGTCTCGAGTGAATCAACATGGAAAGTCCTATGAGAGAATTAGTTCCTAGCCATTGACATGACAAGAACTAATTCAAAGTTCATCATACACAAACTGAAATAAAGAAAAGAAAAGGGAAAGAAAGTACTAAATTATGGTCTCCAATCTCCAAGCAAGAAATCTTGTGTTGTGCAAGAAGGGGAACCCTTAAAATCTGCCTAGGGTTCTCCTTTTATAGGCTGAAAACCGCCTCTAACTTTTCCCTGCAGGCCTGGCCCAGAAAATCGTCAAAATCCTGATTTTTCGCCAGCCGCGCGCTGTAACTTCGTGGCACCGGGTGATTTGGCGTCGCGCCCGATCTCGCTGTTCGAGTAGCCATGGCTACCGCAACTGTAGCCTTTCGATGATTAGCGCCGCGCCGCCTCGCTGACATGAGGCCGCGCTACTGGGACTTCGCAGCCTCTCTGGATATTGGCGCCGCCCGCTGATCAGATGTAGCCGCGCACACGACTGGGTTTTTGCCTCGTTCGCCACTTTCTCTGTTTTTAGCTCTGGAACCTCCTCTTTTGCCCTATTTTAGCTCCTTTTCCGCCATTTGACCATTTTAACCACTTTGACTCAAAAGAAAGGAAAACTATCCTAATACGACACTTATTTGTACAAAAAGGGACAAAAGACTAACTGAAACTGACTCAAAAAGTGTATATAAAATACACCGATCAGTAGGACATTAGCTACCCATCGATATTCTGCTTCAACACTCCACCGAGATAGTATCGGCTGGCATTTTGACGACCATAAAATGAGGTTGTCTTATAAAAACACACAATAACCAGATGTGGAACGTCGTGTGTCTGGGCAGTCACCCCAATCGACATATGTATAAGCGGTGAGACCAGAAATGGTGGACTTATACAGATACAATCCAAAATCAAAAGTACCCTTAACATACCGCAAAATTCGTTTAAGTGCCCTCATATGTTCTTCCTTCGGATCATGCATATGTTCAAACTTATTGAACTGCATAGGAGATATCTGGTCTCCTGAAGGTAAGATACTACAATGCCCCTGCTAAGTTGCGGTAATATGTTAGGTCACTGTATGGAGTACTTGTAGAGTAGCTTAATTTTGCCTTTGTATTAACCAGCGTATGTGACGGTTTGCATGAGGACATACCGGTTTTGTCAATTATCTCTTTGACATATTTCTTTTGATTCACATGCATATGTTAGGCGATATTTCGAATGCTCACGCAAGCGCACGCATCGTTACAAGTAATATAGTCTGGTAAGACCGAATATCGTTCTCAGAGACTGGTTATCAAGTACCAATTATCTAAGCTATGATTTCTATTTGGTGAACGTTAATTGATTTGTATTTTTATCAAATAACTAAGGCTAAGTAATTGCAGAAAATAAACTAACTATGATAATACATTGGTTTAAATCAGTTATGAAGGAATTAGGGCTTCAAAAATCCTCGACTATCCACTCCATTCAATCATTAATGCAACTAGAATGACTTTTTCTTCTACGTTAAGATAGTGACTAACTAAACTGTCTTATATTTCGGTTATGACATCTAATCACTCAACCTCAGTGCATAACCTTTCTATATTTCTATGATAGGATTTACCACATAGAAAGATTAAGAACGGTAACCTATAATGCTACACAAGTATCGGGGTACTTTCGTCCGCGATTTTAACCTATGTCTAGTCAATTACAGCATATCAAAATCTCTCCTTTCGGTTTTTGATTCGAAATCATATAGGTTATGATAGCTAGTGATCAATTAATTATCAAACATTCATACCAAATATTGACTAAATCTTAATCAGCGAAGAAGAAATCAAACTACTGCATTAATTCATGAATAACAGTTTCAAGCGATTCATAAGGAAAACTCTAATAGAGTGTGTAGCTCCTAGCCATAGTCACGCTAAGAACTAACACAAAATCCATACATAAACTGATTTAAAAACAAAGAAAAGAGAAAAAAAATAACTTGAAAAACCTCCAAAGTTGTCTGCCTCCTTTTCTGGCCTCCAAAGTAGAATTGTGGAATATGTACAAGATGCCTCCGAGTAGAATGAATAATATGACCTAGGGTATAGGGTTTTATACTTATAAACTATATTGCTTTGGACCCTTATACCCCAGTCCAATTTCGGCTCGGATCTGCAAAATTTCGCGTCGGCACCGCGGTCCTGCAGAATGGCACCGCGGTGCCGGAAGTCCTGTAGCCAACCTGAACTCGCGGATCTTTTGGCACCGCGGTGCTGCATAATGGCACCGCGGTGCTGCATAATGACACCGCGGTGCCGAAACTACTGCAACAAATATTTTTCGAAACCTTGCCCTTTTCTCGTCCAGACTTCGTCTAATTTCTTCTATACTTTTCGGGGCTTCTTAGGCTTCATTTGTTGGCCCTTTTAGTGTGCAATTCCATCTCAAATAAACTCATTTCATATTCTCTTTGATGTTTCTCCATTTATGACCGCTGTGACTCAAAAGAAAGAAAAACAACCACAATACTATACTAAACACAAATGAAATAAGTAAAATACTAACTAAAAATAACTCATAAAGTGTATACAAAATACACCTAACAAATACCCCCAAACTTAAACTTTACCCGCCCTCGAATAAAGCACAAAACAAAAAAAAATGAAAATGAAAATAAAAATCTTTACTCGCCCTCGAGTAAAGATCAAAACAAAAACAAAAATAAAAACAAAAATAAAAACAAAACTTAATGAAATGGATCAAGTAGCTATAGTCATGCTGCCTCAATATCATGGATGAAAGTTAAGATAATATATTAGAACATATATAGCATGAATAATTAGTAATCTAGAAATTCAAGTTAGATATTTCGCAAATTCACTTAGATCATGGTCAATGGAAATACAAACACCTAACCTATGCATGTCAATTTCATTCCATCTTTTCAAAAATGCTATAGACATGTTTACTTGTTATTCTCCACTAATTATAGACATATACATTAAAGATCATTAGGACTTTTAAGGGTTGTAATGTAGATTTAGGCTAGGGTAGATAAAAGTAGGCATTTAGGCTCTACCATAAGTATTTTCATTCAACTTCTTTCCTTCTTTTGGTTTTCTTTTTAGTTTCATACACGTTTTCTCCCTTCTTTCTTTTGAGAGAATGAGACACATTATAAATAACAAGCACCCCCAAACTTAGACTTTTGCATATTTTTTATTGGGGTGCATCAAATTTTCATTCTCTTTTTATCTCTTTTTCAACATTTTTTATTCCAAGAATCTTCAATTATCACTTATGGCACAAACATGGAATCATAGGGTATCAAACAAAGATATTATTTTAGGCTCAACCGGGATGACTAATGATACAATTTATGTCGGGGTAGGTAATGAATGGTTAGAAGGGCTATCAAAGAAATGTCTGAATTATCTCCCTAAACATGTACATCTTAACTATTTCACCTCAAATAACAAGTAAACAGATTTTCTAGACATTTTCAACCTTTCTTTCCATAATCGACACACATAAGCTAAGCACAAATATCCCAAATAATTAGATGTCCTGAATTTTTGACATATCTAACTTAAGCACACAGATTGTCGCTTTTAATTCCATTATATTATCCCACTTTATCCACTCAATGTCTTTAGCAACTACAATATACTTAATCCATAATAAAAATTATGACTAAAAAACACATGGAAGGACACAAAAATATAATTTTTTTTAAAAAAACTCAAAAACAAACACACAAAACAAACTAAGATCCCCCCAAACTTAAACGGCACATTGCCCTTAATGTATGAAGACAAAAAACAAGGGACAACTTACCGACACAACACAACGATCATAACGGAGGTATGGGAGGAAATTCTGGAATCGCACAGTTTTCAGAATTTCAGCATTTTTGCCACCATTTTCCTCAGAGTTAGCTTCCAGTCCACCTGTCATCCAAAAACACAAGACAAAAATCAAGATCGTGAGACTGTTCAAGACAAAATAAAACAAACTAGAACAGAAATTGGAATAACATAATTAAAAACATTGGGTTGTCTCCCAACAAGCGCTGTCTTTAACGTCTTTTAGTCGGACGCAATTAATTCTTACTAGTGCCCAGTGGATCCTTCTGCGAACTGCTTGCAATCCGCACAGTTATTGTTGCAGGTTTCACTTCAACTACAACAATTTTTCCAAGCAAGGGCCTCAGATTTAAGATTGTCCCCCAATTACACAAGACATACTTGTATTCTAGTCTCTCTATAATGTAGGGATCAGTGAAACTTCCTACATCTCTCAACTTTTGGGGTGCCCTTGAGGGTATGGAATTTCTGGGTGGGGCTCAGCAAAGACATCTGAAGGTGTTTCTTCTGTAATGGGTACAACAAAAAAGAACTCCAAGGAATCCAAAAAGGTGAAAAATTGGATTCCAGTAACCCCTTCTTTATCTACACCAACCACTTTTCTCAGTTCTTCAACAACTTGGTGTGGTTCAGGCTCCTCACTTTGCTTACCATTTCCCATAATGGTGTCGCTAGGCAGATTTTCTTGCGGTACATTGATCATCATTTCCATCAGTTGCCCTATTTGTATATCCAGATTTTTGATAGACACCCTTGTTTCAGCCATAAATTGAGTCTGACACTTGGTGAGCTCATGTGTGGCTGCCTGCAACTCATTTCGATCTTCCCGGGAACACTGGTTAGGTCATTGATGAATCTGCTGCCTCTGATAGTAGTAGTGGTCCATGTGTCCTTTTTTTTTCAAGTGACTCTAGCTTTACCTACAAAATAAGAAAAACAATAAAAACTGATAACAAGATGCTCGCAGAACAAGTTAGAAACTTGTTCATAGAGGGACCAAATTAGAAATAAAAATAGATAAATCGATATTGAAAGTACGCTAGTCCCCTGCAACGGCGCCAAAAACTTGTTAGGCGATATTTCGAATGCTCACGCAAGCGCACACATCGTTCACAAGTAATATAGTATGGTAAGATCGAATATCATCCTCAGAGACTGGTTATCAAGTACCGATTATCTAAGCTATGGTTTCTATTTGGTGAACGTTAATTTATTTGTATTTTTATCTAATAACTAAGGCTAAGTAATTACAGAAAATAAACTAACTATGATAATACTTTGTTTTAAATCAGTTATGAAGGAATTAAGGCTTCCAAAATCCTCGACTATCCACTCTTTTCAATCTTTAATGCAACTAGAATGACTTCTTCTTATATGTTAAGATAGCGGCTAACTAAACTGTCTTATATTCCGGTTAGGACATATAATCACTCAACCTCAGTGCAGAACCCTTCTATATTTCTATGATAGGATTTACCACATAAGAGTATTAAGAACGGTAACCTATAATGCTACACAAGTATCGGGGTACTTTCTTCCGCGATTTTAACCTATGTCTAGTCAATTACAACATATCCAAATCTCTTCTTTCAGTTTTTTATTCGAAATCATATAGGTTATGATAGCTATTGATCAATTTATTATCAAACATTCATACCAAATGTTGACTAAATCTTAATCAAGCGAAGAAGAAATCAAACTACTGCACTAATTCATGAATAACAGTTTTAAGCGATTCATAAGGAAAACTCTAATAGAGTGTGTAGCTCATAGCCATAGTCACGCTAAGAACTAACACAAAATTCATACATAAACTGAATTAAAAAAAAATTAAAAAAAAAACTTGAAAAGCCTCCAAAGTTGTCTGCCTCCTTTTCTAGCCTCCAAACTAGAATTGTGGAATATGTACAAGATGCCTCCGAGTAGAATGAATAATATGACCTATGGTATAGGGTTTTATACCTATAAACTATATTGCTTTGGACCCTTATACCGCCCATCGATTTCGCTCGGATGCGCAAAGTCGCTTGCATCGCGGTCCTACAGAATGGAACCGCGGTACCGGAAGTCCTGTAACCAACCTGAACTCGCGGATCTTTTGGCATCGCGGTACTGCATAATGGCACCGCGGTGCCGAAAGTACTGCAACAAATATTTTTCGAAACCTTGTCCTTTTCTCGTCCGGACTTCGTCTAATTTCTTCTATACTTTTCGGGGCTTCTTAGGCTTCATTTGTTGGCCCTTTTAGTGTGCAATTCCATCTCAAATAAACTCATTTCATATTCTCTTTGATGTTTCTCCATTTATGACAGTTGTGACTCAAAAGAAAGAAAAACAACCACAATACTATACTAAACACAAATGAAATGAGTAAAATACTAACTAAAAATGACTCAAAAGTGTATACAAAATACACCTAACAAATACCCCCAAACTTAAACTTAATCGCCCTCGAGTAGAGTACAAAACAAAAAAAATGAAAACGAAAATAAAAACCTTTACTCGCCCTCGAGTAAAGATCAAAACAAAAATAAAAACAAAACTTAATGAAATGGATCAAGTAGCTATAGTCATGCTGCCTCAATATCATGGATGAAAGTTAGGATAATATATTAGAACATATATAGCATGAATAATTAGCAATCTAGAAATTCAAGTTAGATATTTCACAAATTCACTTAGATTATGGTCAATGAAAATACAAACACCTAACCTATGCATGTCAATTTCATTCCATCTTTTCCAAAATGCTATAGACATGTTTACTTGTATTCTCCACTAATCCTAGATATACACATTAAAGATTATCAGGATTTTTAAGGGTTGTAATGTAGGCTTAGGCTGGGGTAGATAAAAGTAGACATTTATGCTTAATTACGTACCATAAGCATTTTTCATTCAACTCCTTTCTTTTGGTTTTCTTTTTAGTTTCATACCCATTTTCTCCCTTCTTTCTTTTGAGAGAATGAGACACATTATAAATAACAAGCACCCCCAAACTTAGACTTTTGCATATTTTTCATTGGGATGCATCAAATTTTCATTCTCTTTTTATCTCTTTTTCAACACTTTTTATTCCAAGAATCTTCAATAATCACTTATGACACAAACATGAAATCATAGGGTGTCAAACAAAGATATTATTTTAGGCTCAACGGGGCTGACTAAGGATACAATTTATGTCAGGGTAGGTAATGAATGGTCAGAAGGGCTATCAAAGAAATGTCTAAATCATCTCCCTAAATATGTACATCTTAACTATTTCGCCTAAATAACAAGCAAACAAATTTTCTAGATATTTTCAACCTTTCTTTTCATAATCGACACACATAGGTTAAACACAAATATCTCAAATAATTAGATGTCATGAATTTTTGACATATCTAACTTAAGCACACAGATTGTCGCTTTTAATTCCATTACATTATCCCACTTTATCCACTCAATGTCTTTAGCAACTACAACATGCTTGATCCATAAAAAAATCATGATTCAAAAACACATGGAAGGACATAATAAATAAAAAAATTAGGACGAAACTTGGTTTTTATTTTCACCGGAAAAGTCATTTTCTTAAATTATAAAGAACTTATTCTCCTAGAAAAGATAATTTTCAAAATATTTTTGACCATTCAAACGTAAGAAAATTAAAAATTCCTCACTAA
Organism: Przewalskia tangutica; assembly: GCA_029844215.1. Classification (NCBI taxonomy): domain Eukaryota; kingdom Viridiplantae; phylum Streptophyta; class Magnoliopsida; order Solanales; family Solanaceae; genus Przewalskia; species Przewalskia tangutica. The sequence goes on along the minus strand of CM056738.1, from coordinate 92,708,198 downwards.
CAAACAGACCATGGTCTAATTAAATTGGTAGCCACCTATTATCTATTAACATATTACATAACCTGAAACAGAATTGGCAAATTGCACTGATTTTCTCATAGTTTTTCAAGCGCCTCTCCTATAAGAGAAGGAGCTTTCTTCACCCCTACGACAGGCCCTTCTTCAAAAGTGCCCTTTCCCCAGCCTCCCTCTTATTCTCATGTGACGTGATTTGCCGGGCATAAGAATCCGGCGAGTCTTATAATAAAGCTTCCACTTTTGAGTCTGAAAATAAAGACAGATAAATCAAAGTAGACAAAATAGTGAAATAAAGACTCTTATGGTTTTAGTATCATGGATCTTGGTTCGTATTTTATGTCATTTCTACTATAATAAATTGAGAAATTCATGGGTACCTAAGATTGAGAAACCTTGGACCACATTCCAATCATTGACATCAGAAAATTGAAAAATAAAAAAAAGGAAGGTTCTTTTATAACTCCAAATAAATTGTTATTCTCTCAAGAATTGTTATAAATAATAGTGTACTAGCTAGCTCTTTTGTGTAGAGTTTTACAACAGAAAAAGGGTAATAATGGATTCCCAAACAACAGTTAATACCTTAAAGTACAAATCCTCTCAGAATCCTTCTGTTGTTAGTGTAACAGAACATCCTCTTCAGTACAGAGCCTTTATCCAAAACCATATTCTAAAAGATGCATCTTTTTCCTCTTATCTCAAACCAGAAGAAAATAGCCCTGATGATTCCGAAATTAACGTATTCGACGCCAAAAAATATTTCAGTGAAAGCAATGACTCCTCTCCGGAAGCCCAAAAAAACCTAGTTGAACAATGCGACTTAGCTTCAGTTCATCGACACTCATCAGTTTCTTCCGTAGATAATGGTCACGGAAGAAACTTTCGTACCAATTCTTTTCGTGCTACTCCAACTGCTTCATCTGAAGCTAGTTGGAATAGCCAAACAGGTCTACTATCAAACCCTCCAGGCGCTATTGCAGTTTCATTGAGGGGTATTAATCCGAACGAGAAACAAAGAGGTTCGTTTAGTACTCGTAAATGGTTTTTCTGCAGAAAATGCCCTTGTTCTGGGAAGAAATCCGTGCAAGTCGAGGAAACTAACTCGGAGCCTAGGACAGAAACTGGCTCTGAAAGCTTCGCCGTCAAACACAATCATAAGGTACAAAGCGCAACTCAGTGCACTAAGCTCACGCTAGGCGCAGAATTTGAGGAAGGGCCCGACCACAAGGTAATACTTGAAAAATCTACTAATATGTCTCAGAAAAAATCAACTGAGATACAACAGAGAGCAGCAATTCTGAACTCAAATATACATCCTCAGAGACCGTCATCGGAAACTATCATAAATAAAATTGGAATGATACAGAGAAGATCATTAGAGTCGGAGAGTACCAATATTACAGCTGGCACAATTGCTTGTCAACAGCGCATGTTAGCATCAGTACGGCCGTTTACTGAAACGGCAGGTGGATTTTCATTCCCAATTCTGAACAATTCAACACAAGCTAAATTAGGAATCAAACCTCCACCAACAAGATCTATTTTGATTTCCCCAATCTTAGAAGATCCGGCTCGAGACTCACTCGAAGTTTTTCAACCATCTTCGAGAAAATCAACAGAAACAGATCAACGATGTAACTTTCCGTTCCCTGGTAGCCCGATTTCTCGAGTGACTGCAACGGAGGACGACGTCGCAAGCGATGCGAGTTCTGATTTATTCGAAATCGAGAGCTTTTCTACATCGATCGCGACGTCGTCGTGTCCGTTATATCGTCAACGAAACTCGCTCGACGAGCCCGGTACGCCGAGCATTGCAGCTACAGAGTGTTATGCACCAAGTGAAGTGAGCATAGATTGGAGTGTTACAACAGCTGAAGGTTTCGATCGTGCTAGTGCAACAAACTTCTCCACCATCTCTGAACTCGACAATGTGTCGAATATGAGACTTTTTGGTGGCGGTGTTTCCACCGCCGCTACCACCAATGGTGGAGAAGGTGGAAAGTGGAAGGGGAGTGGTTTGTTGAGCTGTCGGCATGAGAAGGCGGTAAATATTGGGCCGCAGCCAATGAAATTTGGGTCGCCCGAGGGGCCACCACAACTGCCATTAATATCTACGGCAGGGCATGTGGGAAGTAGGCCAATGGCCCGAGCTAATAAGCCACCGCTTGCAAGCTCTCATTCTGCACGCTTGTCTCTTGCATTTGCAGCCTGACAAAGATGTTCCATTGACACTGCCATGTTTTATATGTTTTACTGCTCCCTCGTTCAGCTTCGTATCACACTGTTATTATTTGGAGAGTTGGAGATAAAAAAAATTGATGTGATATTTTTAATTATTGTTATTCTATGTAATTTCTTAACAATCGATTCATTCCAATTTATGTAACAATGTTTTTTTTTTTAGTTCGTTTCAAAAGGTATGAAACTTCTAAAGCTGAAAATGATTTCATTTGAACATCTTGCTCATTTTGTTTTTTTGTTTTTCCACTCGGTATCCGATGCATGCATTGGAGCTGTAACTAATTTGTATTTGCACAATGTTAAACACATTAAAAGGAGAACTGCTCATTACCATAATGTTTTCCGGTTCAAACTTGAGATATCTTATTCTATCCAACATTCCATCACAAATCTTGTTGGTTGAGCTTTTCATTTTATCTTTAATGAATGAGAAGTCTTACAGCTGTAAATAAATGTTATGAAATGTTAAGACCCGAGTTTTGGAAGTCTTACAACCGTACATAAATGTTATCGACATGAATGTAATGTCATTTTTGTGATCAGAGGTTTCTGAAGGAAATTAATCGCATATTTTATTTCATCTCAATAATACAATATATATACAAGTATATAAGATCAATCTATGACTATTATTTAGGAAGACTTATCTTAAGAATATTCTAATCATCTTATAAATCTAATTTCCTAATCTTAACAGTTTCAAAAGTTTTATTTTCTCCTTTTAAACTCTATGTTTATTCAAACTTTGCGATATACATTGAAACGAAGAGTATGTACTAAATTTTAGTTGAAATTTACACCAAAAACAAAGTTATATGATCTTTGTATTCTGAGCCACATAAAATGAAAATCAAGGGAGTACATTTTTGTGTGTTCATCAATCATCAGCAGCTCTGACTTTGCCATCAAAATTGAGTAAATGTCTGAACAGTGTCTAATTGGGGTCACCTAAACAGTAGGTAGGGCGAAATGTGTTACGTTTTTTAGTTGTAGTTCATGCACCTGTCTCTAATGGATGAACCAATGATTTTTTCCTCTGTTCATAAACTTTTCAACACATTCCTATGTGATTGTCCAAGGAATATTTTTGATTAATTTTAGAGCCTCTTCTCGTTTGAGACTATGGGTCTGTTTGACCAAGTTTGGAAAAGTGTTTCTGTTTTTTAGAAATAGTTCTGCAGAAACTTTTTCTAGAGAATCTATTAGAGTGTGGTCTATAATTATAGAAGTACTTCTAAGAAACGGAAACAGTTTTCTGTTTGGCCCACATTTATGCAAATTTACTAGAATATTCTTTTTAATAGATTTAAAACTATTTAAAATATTTTTTTCTATCATATGTTTCGAAAAATTAGTATATCTTTACAATTTAATAATTTTTTTAAAATTATTTAATTACAACATTTAATCAAAAAATAATATTATATTGTACATAAAAATGTAACGACAATATGATAGTCAATGACTCAAATATGTCCAAACCTACCCCCGCCCTACCCACATCTATCCCCACCTCATCCTCAAATTTCTATGTCATATTTCTTTTTCTTTTATAAAAAAAAAAAATAAATTCTACCCCTCTTACCCCCCAACCCCACCCCCATTGCCCTACCCCATCGTCAAATTTCTATTTCATATTTTTTGTTACTTTTATAAAAAATGATTGAAAATATGAATTTTTTTTCTTACCTCCCTCTCCTCCCCCCGTCCACCTACCACATTCTCAAATTTCTATTTTATTTTTGTTTACTTTTATAAAGAATTTATAAAAAATGTGATTTTTTCTTACCCCCTACCCCATCCCATTGCCCTACCCCATCCTCAAATTTCTATTTCATATTTTTTGTTACTTTTATAAAAAATGATTGAAAATATGAAATTTTTTCTTACCTCCCCCTAACTCCCCCCCCCCCCCTCCGTCCACCTACCACATTCTCAATTTTTTTTTTTTTTTTTACTTTTATAAACAATTTATAAAATATATGAATTATTTTCTTACCCCCGCCCTACCCCCACCCTCAAATTTCTATTTCATATTTTTTTTTACTTTTATAAAAAAAATGAATTTTTTTCTTACCCCCGCCCTACCCCTACCCCCCCACTCCACCCCATTGCCCTACCCCATCCTCAAATTTCTATTTCATATTTTTTGTTACTTTTATAAAAAAAAATTATTAAAAAATATGAATTTTTTTTTTACCCACCCGCCTCACCCCACCACATTGCCCTACCCCATCCCAAATTTCTATTTCATATTTTTTGTTATTTTTATTTAAAAAAATGATTTTTTTCTTACCCTCTCCCTATCCCCTACCTCCACCCTATCTCATTCCCAAATTTCTATTTTATATGAGGATATTATATGAGATTAAAAGGAATTTTGTAAAAAGAAAAGTGTAAATGAGTCCAAAAAAATTCATTTAATAAACAAAAAGGGCTTATCGAGAAGCACCAAATTGATATTTCTGCTTCTCTTCTAAAAATACTTTTTGACTTCTGGAAAAAGTATTTCTACTTCTGAAAAGTACCTTGGCCAAAGAAGTGTTTTTGATTCTCAAAAATACTTTTAAAAGCTTGGTCAAACGGTATATTCTATTCTATCAATTTATTGAATGAAAGATCGTGTGGTTAATTAATGATTAAATCCTTTTGTCACTATTATATACGTCCTCTTCCTTTGGGTTCCCTTAATTTTAGTAAATTTCATGAGATTCATGAATAGAAATCCTTCTATATAAGTACTTATACTAAAATGAAATGTGAAATGGACTTGCCTAACTATGATTTGCCACAAAATTTAATAAATAAATAAAAAAAATTGAAATGTGTGATCCAAAATAAGTCATAGATATTTATGTGACTGTAAATGAAATATCTCATAAAGTTAAATTATTTCTAAATATAGTATTAGTGCAAATGTAAAATTACAAGGAAATGAGAATTGCAACAACAACAACAAGTAAACAAGAAATCTGGAAATTAAACAAAGAAATGGTCTTGCTGAGTCGATTGAAGTTTCAATCTATCCTTAAGATAATATTGTTTCCGTATATCCTTTCAGCGGTTGTTATAGCAATTTACCTCCCAAGATAAAACAGCAATCAAACAAATGAGCAAAGGAACTCAAGTGTTCACTTGATAAGAAAGATCTTTGAGTGTATTGTGATTGCAAGAGAGGAAGACAATTTTCAGAGAATTGCTTAAGTGTTAATGTGTCAAGTCTATTGTTTCCAAATGGGCCTTGTGTCTCATTATATAGTGTGTAGATGATGACCCTCCAATTGGCTAAGTAATGGCCATGAATGTCATGTTAATGCCTTGAATTTGGAGTTACAATTCAGCCAAGTAATGGTTGAATTCATGAGCAAAATAATGGAGAGTAACTACTCCAAAGTCAGCCCAAGAATCAGTTTTTAATTCACCTCCAACGGATTGAAGCGATCGAGAGCCGCCGCAGTTCCAGTAACTCACTAGAACTGGAACGTCAATTAGAGTCGCGGCCCTTCAATTCCAGTGAGTTACTGGAATTGAAACGTCAATTAGAGCCGCGGCCCTTCAAGCGTCGCGGCCTTTCCTTGAAGGAACCGCGGCCCTTATCGGTTTATTGGTAATTTCTGATTCATTTCATCTTTACATATTATACATTTCTTCCTTTATTTACCAACGTGAAATCATTCGTCATTTGGCCAATAACTGTCTATTACCTTACGTCTCAAACAATTCGTATACATACCAATATCTCTTCCATTAAGGAAATTTTGATCATTGGCACTACGTGTGCACGTGTGTGGAAACAAGGTTTCCTACGTGCGGGGCCCCAATTGTTCGATTCATAATTTAATAGGATTTACTTTATTTCACGTTTAATAAATATTTCCAACAATCCCCTCTTGAAAGAGATTTTGGTGCACGCACATGGTGTCTTTCTAGCAATCACTTGGCGAAACGATGTTGCATTCGGAGAGGTAGCCGGAGCTTTGAACCTTCCATAGTAGAATACCATCGGACATATTTACTGCGCGGTGAATGTGATGTCTTGAACCGTCAGTGTTTAGTATATGCCAAGACAATGGTACCAACACAACACCTTTCCTACTCAATCTTTCTAGTGTTTTGTCCATCGTGGGCCGTGGACACCCTTGGATTCTTAAGTGCGTTCATTTGAGGCGGTCTGTCCTCGCACTTAAATAGGTGGTTTCCTACAAGGTATCATGCAATACCTAGCTATACAAGCATTAGGAACCATTAAAAAATTTCTCAACTTAACCTCGACTTTGGAGGATCATTAAAGGTTTTGAAAACTTATCATTTACCCCTCTTGCAGGTAGCACTTTATGTCTATCACGAGAATGACCTTGGATTATGTTTCGTAAGAAGAAATCATTATCTGAAGTGCTCATGCTTCTACTGAAGCGCTCAACTGAATCTTTACAGTTTAGTTTTCCCATTGAACCTTATCCCTGTGATCTCCAGTCTGTAAGGTTGGGTGTCCACTATATTGATTCTTATTGATTGGGTTTTAAGCCCATTCCCCTAGACAGACAGTTCATCTGATCCCTAGGTATTCCCTTCATCAAGGGATCTGCGATGTTTTCCTTAGATTTTATGTAATCAATGGAAATTATACTCGAGGTGATCAGTTGCCTAACGGACTCATGTCTTCGTCGAATATGACGAGACCTGCCGTTGTATATTGAATTCGTGCTCTTCCTAGAGCCGACTGACTGTCGCAATGGATCATTACAGAAGACATGGATTTATCCCAATAAGGAACATCATCTAGGAAACCATGAAGCCACTCAGCTTCTTATCCCGCTTTGTCGAAAGTGATGAATTCCGACTCCATCGTGGATCGGGCAATAAGTGTTTGCCTAGATGATTTCCAAGATACAACTCCACCACCGATTGTAAAGATATATCCGCTGGTGGACTTGATGTCATCGCTATCAGATATCCAGTTTGTACTGCTGTACCCCTCTAGTACATTTAGACATCTCATGTCGTGTATCCCGAACTTTAGCGTGAGTTTCAGAAATCAACGTTTTCCAGTGATCAACAAGTTGTCTTCATAGAGGCATATCATGACGAGATTCCTTTCATGTAAACACACTTGTTACACCCGTTAATGGCAAAATTTTCCAATAGTATAGTACTATCTAATTTCTAGTGTCATTGTTTAGGGCTTATTTCAGTTTGTACTACGTTTTTTGACAAGCCGGTAATTTTTGTCTCTTATTTTGGAACCACATGCCCCTTGAGTTGGTCTATGTATATTTCTACTACCAAATCACCATTTAGGAAGGCTGTCTTGGCATTCATTTGATGTATTTCAAGATCCTGCAAGACGGCGATAGTTATGAACATACGTATGAATGTCTTAGATTTATACTTGTCTATAGACCCATTGGCATTGTTGGTTCTCAACCTTTGGTTTGTGACGCTTAGATGTTTTAGAAGCTACATCTTTACTTTTAAGTAAGTAAAGGTAGCACAACCTTGTGCCATCATTTAAGCAAGTCACAAAGTACTTGTTCCCCCTCTAGCTTGAGCGAACTTCAAAACACATATGTTGATATATGTGTGAGTCCTAGAGGAGAGGTTTCCCTTTAGATGGATCTAAAGGGAGTTTTTTGGAGATTCTTTGCCTCTATGCCTACCTCATACTTATGTTGAGGGTTTATGTTGATAGACGACAATGATTCCAACTTTACCAATTTCAGTATAAATTGATAGTTAACACATCTAATCTATGGTGCAATAAATTAGAAGATTCCAACATGTAAGGAAGACTCAGTTTTATTGATAGTTAAAAGAAAGGTATTGCAAGTGCATTATTCGTCTAAGGAGGTCTTCACAAGCGAAGCCTCTCTCTAAGTAGAAGGCATTACAGGTTTAGCATTAACTTTAAAGAGGCTTCACAAACGAAGCCCCTACCTACAAAAGTTCCATTTTTCGTGATTACAAATTTGTTAGCCTCGAATACTAGCCTAAAACTAGCATTGACCAACACATGTCCGGAGATTAAATTTCTTCGAATTTCCGGGACATGCATCACTTCCTTTAGAGTCAGATCCTTTCCGGACGTCATCTTGAGGACTACCTTTCCTACCCCAGTACCTCGGAAGAAGAATTGTTGCTCATGAACCCGTGTCTAGCAACCATTGCGTTGGATTCTCAACGAGGTTGGCCTCTAGCACAACGGCTGAGAACTCTTCAATCATATCGTCTAAGAGCGTGTCCTCGACGACGTTTACCTTATCCTTTTATTTGGCATTGTCATACTTTTTCTTACGACAGTCTTTGGCCATATGACCAACTTTACCACAATAGTTGCATGTTCCCTTAAAATTTTCAGTTGTGTGGGACTGACCATCTTTCTGGAACTTCCGTTTTTTGCTTGGGTTCCCTTTAACCTCCGTCAAATTTGTCTTAGCCTCGGCTGGTTGTTTCTCATTTGACATGGCCTTCTTATTGTCCTCCTGAATTTGGAGTTTGACAATAAGTTCGTCTAACGTCATCTCCTTCGTCTTGAGTTTCAAGTAGTTCATAAACTCAGACCATGAGGGAGGCAGTTTCTCGATCAATGCCCCAACCAAGAATTGCTCGTTGGGCTTCAATCCTTCCAAGTCTAGGTGATGTATTATCATTTGAAATTCTTGGACTTGGGATAAAACAACAATCAAACAATGACAAATTTTTTGGCACCCGCATCTTGGGTGTTGTATTTCTTTTGCAATTTGTCGCACAATTCTTTGGTTGTCCCAACGGTGCAATATACCGTGTACAAAGGATCGGACAAACTATTCAGAATATAGTTCCTGCACATGAAGTCACTACAATTCAGTGCATCTTGAACCATCTTCATGTCGTTAATGACATGGATACCTTGACCCCCTCCCGCCATTTCATTTGGCTGAGGGTCCGTGTCTTCGGTTAGGAAATGTGACATTCCCATAACCGTCAAGAAAAACAATATCTTTTGTTGACATCGCTTAAAGTGAGTACCCATGAATTTTTCAGGACGTTCATGGTGAAAACCAACCGGAGTTGAAGCAGTGGTGTTTCCTTGAGCAGGAGCAAAGACGTTTGGAACGCCTTGAGCAGCAGTGTTAGCACTTGTGGTTCCAAGAACAGTGGTGTTACCTTGAGTGGTAGGATTGACACTAGTAGTGTCAAAACCAGTGGAGTTGAAAGCATTAGGATTGCCTTGAGTGGTGTTCAAATTTTCAGCATTGATTTGATCTTGTCCAGTCATGTTGTCGTTGAAAGCAGCTAATATTATCTTAAGAATGTTAGTGCAAATGTAAAATTACAAGGAAATGAGAATTGCAACAACAACAACAAGTAAACAAGAAATCTGAAAATTAAACAAAGAAATGGTCTTGCTGAGTCGATTGAAGTTTCAATCTATCCTTAAGATAATATTTCTCCCGTATATCCTTTCAACGGTTGTTATAACAATTTACCTCCCGAGATAAAACAGCAATCAAACAAATGAGCAAAGGAACTCAAGTGTTCGCTTGATAAGAAAAATCTTTGAGTGTATTGTGATTGCAAGAGAGGAAGACAATTTTCAGAGAATTGCTTAAGTGTTAATGTGTCAAGTGTATTGTTTCCAAATGAGCCTTGTGTGTCATTATATAGTGTGTAGATGATGACCCTCCAAATGACTAAGTAATGACCATGAATGTCATGTTAATGCCTTGAATTTGGAGTTACAATTCAACCAAGTAATGACTGAATTAATGAGCAAAATAATGGAGAGTAACTACTCCAAAGTCAGTCCAAGAATCAGTTTTTAATTCATTTCCAACGGATTGAAACAGACGAGGAGTCGCGACCGCGGAGAGAGTCACACCCGATTCGGAACTCACCGAACCGAACGTCAATCGAGTCGCGGCCGCCGAGGAGGCTGCGCGCCTTCAATTCCAGTGAGTTACTGGAATTGAATCGTCAATTAGAGTCGCGGCCCTTCAGAGGAGGATCTGCGGCCCTTCAAGCGCCGCGGCCCTTCTCGATTTCGTGGTGATTTCTGATTCATTTCATCTTTACATATTATACACTTTTTCCTTCATTTACCAACGTGAAATCATTCGTCATTTGGCCAATAACCGTCTATTACCTTACGTCTCAAACAATTCGTATACGTACCAATATCTCTTCCATTAAGGAAATTTTGATCCTTGGCATTACGTGTGCACGTGTGTGGAAACAAGATTTTCTACGTGCGGGGCCCAATTGTTCGATTCATAATTTAATAGGATTTATTTTATTTCACGTTTAACAAATATTTCCAACATATAAAAATGTATTAATCTTTTTAGGACCCACTAATAAGAAAAGACAATCTTTTTAGAACTGATGAATTACTATTATATAGTTCATCTTGGAAATTTGTTTGATTGATTAGATCAAGATTCAAGGTTCTTTTTTTTTTAACTAGCAATATTGAAACTTACCCGTTCGATTGATCTGAATTCGCAATCCTAGAAAGTCTAATATGGAGGGTTTTCGTGCTCCTTACCAAATATCCTATAGTTCATTTTTTTTTTACTATTTCACAATATCCTCCTATGGTAAACAAGGTTCAATTTACTCATGTTTGGATTTGAGTTCCAGAAATTGAATTTTCAATACCGACAGATAGTCTATCCTGTAATTTCATTTCTATCTACAAACAATAGGTCACCTAATAACACCATGTTAGTGGGTTAAGAGTGTTTTAGAACTTGTCCCCTATAATGTTTTTTTTTGGCACTGAAAACTACTGCACTATATTGTGGGCTATGTTTGGTTGTGAAAACTATCGAACTACTGCACTATATTGTGGGCTATGTTTGGTTGTGAAAACTATCGAATTTGCACTGAACGTGTTTCCCGTCAACAATCTATAAAATAAATTATATTTGGTTTTTCCTAATGGAGTAATTAAAAATAAACACCAAAAGTAACAACTTACGGAGTTCGAGTGGTACTGTGGTGGATGTAACACAACTTTTACTTTCATTAATTGTGTGATTAAAACTATAAACTTAACATTAAACTTTTGCAAAGGTCATTAATTTATCGTAAATTTTAAAACTTGATACTCGTGAATTTAATTTTGCTAGCTAAGTTAGTATCACGTTTTGTATATCTTGTATACAACTTATAACATATTTGGCCAAACTTCTAAAATCAGCTTATTTTGAAAAGTGTTTTTTTAAAAAAAAATGTGAGAAGTGGTTTGTGTTACACCAATTAATTTAAAAAACATTTTTGAACAATAATTAGTGTTTGGTCAAACGTTTAAAAAGTGTTTTTAAGTGTATTTTTTCTCAAAAGTGCTTTCGGAGAAAAGCTACTTTTTTTAACTTCTGAAAAACAGTTTTTTAAAATAAGCACTTTTGCAGATATAAATTTGGCCATTCAAGCTATTATATTTGAACTATTGACAGCAACACTCTACTCTACTAAGTATCAATATCTTTCAAAATAAACTAAGCTCATAGATTGATACTCAACCTCATGAACTGTTGACGTTGGAAGGATGTTGTGGCAACATCTAAAAGTACTCAGGATAACATATCTTGTGCAGACAAGAATGTTGCATGCGATGTTGTGGCAACATTTCAGTCAACATCTATGTATCGATTTTGCCTATTCTTCCGGCCTAAGCAGAAAAAATTATTGCGAGTAAAAAATGACCTAGGCAAGCTCACAAGTCTGCTGTGTTTAAAACGTGGTGGAAAATTCAGTCAAAGCGTGTTGAAAAAGTAAAAGAAGACTCAGTCCAAAGCATGAGGATTTTCAGGAAGAAGTTGAGAATTTTCAGGAGGATGAATTGATCAATGCTGCTGCCACATTCTGCTCAACCTCCGCAACAAGCAGTGAGAATTTCAAGGGAAGTTCCACACTATAAATAGAGGGAAACTTCAGTGCATTAGATATTCAGATTTACAACGAGAATAAGTCAAGAGAGCTCTCAGATTTTACAATAAAAACCTGGATCAACTATTAGCCTAAAGTTATTTTAACAACATCTTGTCCCACATTGCAATTGTTATCTCTATTCTAGATTAAGCTCATTGTTCAAGCAAATATAATGAAGATGTTGTATTTTATCTTTTAGATTTTGTGACTTTAGGCGAAGTCATCTTTTTTTTTAGTCATTAGTGCCTTAACTTTAAAATGAATCTCATATGTCCGCTCCACTCCTTTCCTTATAGTCGAGTGGCTGAATGCCCCTCTCAAATCCCAAATTTTATGCTTCATCTTGTAAAAGTAATTGTATATAATTTATACAATTCTTTTGGTCACTGACCATCAAGGGATATTAATATATACCCTTGAAAATATAAACCTTGTGTTCTTTTACTTTTCCGCTGCATTTACTCTAACAAGGTTTAGCACGGTTTATCTCAATATTGCCTCAGATGTTGACCAAATATTGAAGGCAACATCCGGTAACTGTTTCTAGTTTACTAAGTTGTCGATTCATTTTCTTACTCAAAATTTACTTATCCGTAGTCCCGGACTTAACACGAACAATTTGAGGTCTCACCCGTGGACGGAGTTACAGTTCCGCTTACGGATTTTAGCCCAAATTCTATATTTACGTTAAAAATATTTTATGAATCAGTAAGTCATCTCCTCTAAAATTCAAAACACATAAATTTAAAATTCTAGTTCTATCTCACCTTCTACCATAATAGAAGAATGTCCCGTCAAATGATAGGATATGAATTGTATTTTGTACATGAAAAAAAGGGTGAATTAAGTTAATTGTACGATTTCGCAAGTGATAATCTATATATCTATATAAAACCAGGACTTAATTCCAGTGACGTGGCACTCTCCTAGATCAGAAACTCTATTTATCTTTAATATCATATTTTTGCCTTTATAGTTTATTCTATATTTTAATTGTATTAATTAATTAGTAAAAAAAATAATTGATATGTCAGTTCGGGAATAGTTGTGCCCAAGTTTTCAACCGTTGCTTTTCCATTCACACGTTGTTTTCTCCTTCTCCATATATTGTCATTAGGGCTAGTTTGCTTATGATAGTGGATTAAACTGTATTAATATATAATGAACGGTATTAAAGTATTAATATATAATAAATTATATTTTTTTTTAAATTTTTAGTACAGTCCAGAGAGACTCATTTACTAGATGGGTCTCAAAAATAGCAGTTGAAGTGTACTAATTTTAGAAATAGTACAGTCCAGTCCGATTGAATACACACTTTCTATTGTAAATGGATTAATATTGTATTATTAGGATTATGTCTATGATCATCAGTTATTTTACTAGGGAAAATGATAATATTTGCTATCATACTTTCGAAAAATGATCATTATCATACTTTCGAAAAATAATCAATTTGTCCTCCGTTAAAGTTTGAGGTCAAATATACCCTCAACGTTAGCAAAGTTTTCAAATATGCTCTCCATGAACGGAAATTCCACGTGAACTCCACGTGGACGCATGTGTTCACTATCTGCTACCAATTTTGGTAACAATTGTATCAAGTTTTTTGCAACTATATCTTCCTATTATTGTCTGATTCTTTTTTTTAAAACTGATTTAATTTCACCATTCAAGTTATGTTTAGTGGCTATTAAGGGTAATAGTTGTCAAATAGTTAACATCTGCATATAATGAGGTAAGGACATGGTTTATGGCTTACCGAAGAAAGCTTGAGAGAACTTTCTGAGACAAATATCTTTTTTATTGTTCAAGTAATAATATGCTCTCTTTTTTGTTTCTTTCCCATCCTGAAAAGATCAATGTGCTGAAGATGAAGATATGATCTTCACTCCATTTCATGTCTTTGTATTGACATGTTTTGATTAATGTAAAGAGTATTTTGAGGCTGAGAACAAAAGAAAAAAATGCTTCTATTCTAAATATACCTGACTACCCGTTATTCAGGTGTTTTAATTTAGTTAACAATATGTGTAACAAGTCAAGCAGATCTAGATGGAAGTCGACTTTGAAAAGAACTACATAACTTCCATATTTGGATGTGTAGCCACCATTAAAAAGATATAGGAAGAGTGATTATAGCCTTATGGTGGAATAAAGCTACAGAAATTTGGGTGTTAGTGAGGCTTGCACTTTGGGTACCAAATATGTAGAAAGAGTTGATGCTTGATACTGACAGCTGCTTTTGGTGGTAAGTGAATGAAGTCCCGACTGTTTTCTTGGATATGATGGGAGCAATTTGTTAGAAAAAGGTAATCTCTCGGAAGTCGCCATCACATATATGAATATTTTGAGAATAGATGTTTTTTATATAGATAGAATTCTTGCCAGAACAGTGCACGCAATGCCACTTATGTTCATCGTGAATTAAGAATGGATGCAATCCTATTTGAATTAATTGATATTAAGATCCCCATTGTAATTATTCATAATCAATCTGTGATGCCTATAAAACTTTCTTTCCAGGATTGCTGGATACATTCATGTTACTTTTCAGATTAGCTAAATATTAGTATTGATGACCAAAAGTTTATAACTTGAGAAACTTCATATTATAATAAATTGGTTATCTAGCTATAAACCGGTGTTTGAGTGCTATGAAGCAATAGAGATGAATGTCATACACATAGCTGATTGTCTTCATTGTGTGTTCTGCTTACAGATTGAAAGACGGGAGAAATGTCTCATAGGAAGTTCGAGCACCCGAGATACGGGTCTTTCGGCTTTCTACCCAGAGCTGCTCGACACGGGAATCCACTATTCTATGTTCATTAAATTGATCAGTGAATAGAAGGTAGTAGTTATGATATGATGGTTTAAAATGTCCAGAAGCGATGTTCTTACCAGGGAAGAGTAGGTGTTTCTACCCTCTTTTTGGTAGATAAACAAAATAAATTAATGCACCCCAATCCCAAGATAGCTTCAGTGCCAAAAAGGAGTTATTTTTTGTCATTGTCATATGTTTTCATTTACTTTTTTTCCTTCAGTGAAGGCATTCCTAGGATGATCCAAGCAAACCCTGCAAGCTGAGTGCCTTCTTGGGTTATAAAGCCGGATGACTCACCTTGTGAGAGAAGTCGAAAGACCTCGATCAAGTAAACTCACCTTTTTCTTTATAGCATTTTAGCTCTGTATTCACATTTTCGACATATGTATGATCATTTAGACTTTAACAAGGAACATTGAAGTGGATATCTAGAGTTGCGCTACTCCCCTATATCCCAAGGGAAGAAACTACCATGTTGATATTTAATATTAATCTTCACATCTTATCTGATGAATTATTAACTATACAAGAAAGAAAAATGTGAGGCGGTCAGTACATCCCCAATGGTGGTAGTTGGTGTTATTGGAGATGTTACAGTACCTCGTGGTCTGCGTTGCCTCAACAGTGTTTGGGCTCACATCTGATTTAAGAGTTGAAGTCTACAAGAATGGTGCAAGTCCAAGAAATATGACTGATGAAGGTAAAAAAATTATCCAGGCACATTTATCTATATATGTGTTGGCTCACACTCAGGTACTAATTCTGGATGTCATCCCTCAGACATTGTGTTTTCTTGGAGCACCATGGCCAGTATATGCTTTTGCTGCATATTGATCGGTGTATTTTATATACACATTTTGAGTCAGTTTTAGTTAGTCTTTTGTCCCGTTTTGCACATATAAGTGTTGTATTAGGATAGTTTTCCTTTCTATTGAGTCAAAGTGGTTAAAATGGCCAAATGGCGAAAAAGGAGCTAAAAAAGGGAAAATAGGAGATGTCAGAGCTGAAAACGGAGAAAAGTGGCGAACGAGGTGAAACCTGCACTGGGCCGCGGCTCCTGCAGCAGCGGCGCGGCGCGCCACTATTCGTGAGAGGCTGCAGAAGACCAGCGCGACGCCTAAACATCCGAGAAGCTACAGAGTTGCAGCGCGCGCGCCTCGCAAAGAAATATCGGCGCGCGCCAAAACACAGACGTTGCAGAACCGGCCATGGCGCGCTGTCAGCGGCGCGACAGCGGAAAAATTAGGTTTTGGGCGAAATGCAGGCGGGCACGAAGGAAAAGAGGAGGCGGTTTACTATAAAAGAGAGAACCACAGGCTTTTTAAGGGTTCCTTTTTGCACAACACAAGGCTTGCTTAGAGATTGAGACCATAGTCTAGTAATTTCTTTTCCTTTTCTTCACTTTATTTGATTTTTGTATGATGAACATGAGATTAGTTCTTGTCATATCAATGACTAGGAACTAATTCTCTATAGGTTTTCCATGTTGAATCTCTAGAAACTTATGTTATGATTTAATGCGTACTTATGGTTATTTTTCTTATTGTGAGATCTATCGATATTTGAGTTGAATTCTTGGTAATTAATTGACAACTAATTATCACTATATGATTTCTAATCGATTAGAAGGGGGATTGTGAATATCTTTGTAAGTTTGATAGACATTCTTGGATTGGGGATGAAAATACCTCAATTATTTATGTAAGCGTTAATGAGAGGCTTAACAACCCTAATTTTGCGCATTGTGCGATGATTAACTAGGTTCTTGTTCTTAATCCTCCTATAGAGTTATCCTTATCAGAAAGGTAGGTAAGGTGCAATCTGAGGTTGAGTGTTTATATAACCTAACGGAGTATAAAGCGATTTAGTGAACCTGCTTTCTCCAAAAGAAAAAGACCATAAGTTATTGCATTAATAAGTAACATAAGCGGATAGTGAGGAGACGTGGAAGCCCTATTCTCATCACAACTGAAGTAAACCCTTATAATTAAATAGCTTTTATAATTCTTAGTTATAAACAACAAATCAAAATATCAATCTACCAAATAGATACAAGAAAATAGATAGTTGGTACTTGAACCCTAATCCTTGAGGACGATATTCGGTCTTATCAAGACTATACTACTTGTCACGATAACGTGCACTTGCGTTTAAAGTGTGTGCATCTTACCACGCATCAAGTTTTTGGCGCCGTTGCCGGGGATTAGGCATAGTTCAATATCAAATTTGTCTATTTTTAATTTCTAATTTGGTTTTTAATTTTTATTTTAATTTTTAATTTTTATGTTTTTTATTATTTTTGGAAAATTCGAGGTACCGTGATTGGTTGTTTGTTTTTGATCCATTTCAGGAAATCAGTTTATGCGAAGGAGAAGAGGAGCAGACAGGAGAAGAGGAGCAGACACTCTTGTTCCCTTCAATCCAGATATTGAGAAAACCTGCAAACAGAACAGAAAGAATCAGCGGATTGCAACTTTGATAGAAATGGACGGTACTCAAAACAATAACATGGTGAGAGAAGGGTTAGGTGAAAATCAACATAACCCAGGAATGCCTCGGCAAGTACCAATGGACGTGGAAGAGAGAGTCCAAATCCAGCCAGAAAGAAGTTTGGGGGACTATGTGCTGCCAAGAGTGAATGGAGCACAGACATGCATTAGGCTCCCTGCAATAGGAGCCAACAACTTCGAGATAAAGCCGGCGATTAGGCATGGTACAACACGAGTGCAATTTGGAGGATCGCCATGGAGGATCACGTATGCACATAGCTAATTTCTTGGAGCTATGTGCAACTTTCCGGATATAACGGCGTTCGCGATGATGCCGTCAGTTGAGGCTCTTTCCTTCTCGCTCGGGGATAGAGCAAAAGTATGGTTGAATTCCTGGCCACGATTCGATTTTTACATGGCACGGTAGCGACGAAATTCTTAGTCAAGTTCTTTCCTCCGTGTAAAGCAGCAAAACTAAGAAGGGAGTTGAACAACTTCTACCAAGCAGATGGAGAGTCCTTATATGAAGCTTGGGAAAGGTTCAAAGATCTCAGAGAAAGTGCCCACACCATTCGTTGAGTTGTGGAACTTGGTCCACATCTTCTACAACTGGTGAGCTGACAACGGAACCATTATAGATGCGGTGGAGCATTCATGAGGAAAGCTTGACCACGCTCGTGAGTTATTAGAAGATATGACCACTAACAACCATGTATCACGAGAAGAGAGGTCGACAAATGGGAGAAGAGCGGTGAGTCCACGAAATAGATGCTATTCTTGCCTTGAATGCCCAGTGGCCCTTTTAGCGAAAGCGATTGCAGCAACACATGTCGATAAATGCGGTGCGGATGCCTAGAAGGCATGAGATATGTAGTGGCCCACATACATTTGATAGGTGTCCTTCATCCCAACAATATACGATGGAGCGAGCAGAGTGTCGTGCCATGGTAATTATCGAGCAGCAGAACAACCCTTACTCCAACACTTATAATCCAGTGGAGGAAACACCCAAATTTCTCATGGAGAGGACCGGCAAAGCAGAACGGCAGAACCAGGCAGAACCAATACGAGAACAGAATCAATACGAGGCAGCGGAACCAATACGAGGCGATGCAGAACCAGCGAGCAGAATCGCAGCCGCTTCATTCAAGCCCCACAACATCAGCGATTCAATGCCGGTTGTGAAAAGTCGAGCAGTGGCGGTATCGACACTCGCCAATGCCCGATTCGCCATGAAGCTAGATCCTTATTCAGGAACCTGGAAACTCAAGTGGGTCACTAGCAAGCGAGCAAACGAGCCACGTGGGACATTGCGAAGAAACACGAGGTAAATCGAGGAGCAATGCGAGGCGGTCGGTGAGGCGACAAGCATTGGAGCGGCGATCCGCATGACGATAGTTGAGAAGAAGGCGAGTTAGAAAAAGAAGGTGATTGAGCCCACGTAGTAGAAAACTCGGAGAAGGAGTATACAGAAAAGATCCCTTCCCCCCAGAGACTACAACGAAAGGCGGTTGATAAACAATTCTCCAAATTTTTGGAGACATTCAGGAAGCTGCATATCAACATACCTTTCATAGAGACATTAGAGCAGATGCCCTCATATTTCAAGTTTATGAAGGAGATCTTGGGGAAGAAGAAAAAGCTGGCAGAGTACGAAATAGTAGCACTAACAGAAGAGTGTAGTGCTATCTTGCAGAAAAAGTTGCCACCAAAGCTAAAAGATCCAGGGAGCTTTACACTACCTTGCACAGTGGGCAGGGTAACTTGCAACAGAGCTCTATGTGATTTAGGGGCAAGTATAAATCTCATGCCCTTATCAGTATTTAAAAGATTGGAGTTGGGTGAGGCCAAACCAACCACGATTAACTGCATGGTACGGAGACGATGGTTCATCCAAGAGGCAAGATCGAAGACGTGATTATGAAAGTAGGAAAATTCTTCTTTCCTGCAGACTTCCTCATTCTTGACATGGAAGAAGACGCGGAAATCCCCATCATATTGGGGAGGCCATTCCTAGCAACGGGGAGAGCGTTGATTGATGTTGAAAGAGGAGAGTTAACATTAAGGATGGAGAATGAAGAAATGGTGTTTAAAGTTTTAAACACGTCATTGAGCCACCAACAATGAGTGGGTGCTTTGCAATCAGCACCATCAAACCCCCATGCGAGCCAATACAAGTCAACCAAAGAGCGATGAGCCCAAGAAAGCAGGCATGGTTTCTTTGAAATGCCACTAAAGGAGGTAAGTATTCTGAACTCCCCATCGATAATGCTAAGAAGAAAGAAGAAAAGAAAACGCCAAATGTGGAGGAAATGGATTGGTTGGGGCTTAATCCACGGGGTTATTAAGGCTAAGGAACTTGCGTCCGACTAAAAGACGTTAAAGACAGCGCTACTTGGGACGCAACCCAATGTTTTTAATTATGTTATTTTAATTTCTGTCTTTAGTTTATTTTATTTTGTCTAAGAACAGTCTCACGGTCTTGGGGTCTTGTGTTTGTGTTATTGATGTGCAGCAAACAAACCGAAAGACGAAAAGTCGAACGAAGCCGTGATTTCCGAAAAAGCAGGCCGCGCGCCTGCGAGCGAGTGGCCGCGACGCCAAAAGAACAGAACTGGCGCAGAAGTTTAAGCGTCGCGGCACCCAGGAGCAGGGCCGCGGCGGTAGAATCCCAGAAAATTTGCCAAGTTTAGGAGCCGCGCCAGAATGGGCCGCGCGCAGAAAGTCCCGGGCGAGCGAAGATTGGGCGCCACGGCGCCAAAAGCGTGCCGGCGGCGGGAATCCAGAACTTAAAACGCCCAGAATCAGATTTTCCCCAAATCCAATTTCAAAAACCTAACCCTTCCTCTCCAAAAACCCACGAA
Source organism: Przewalskia tangutica (assembly GCA_029844215.1). NCBI lineage: Eukaryota > Viridiplantae > Streptophyta > Magnoliopsida > Solanales > Solanaceae > Przewalskia > Przewalskia tangutica. The sequence goes on along the minus strand of CM056738.1, from coordinate 92,687,847 downwards.
ATTCCAAAAAATTTGCCTACAAATCCTCCACAAATTAAACCCAACCACAACCAAAACTCTTAAATTCCTAAAAACCCTTAGCCATCTCAACCAACAAATCTCCATTCCATAGCCTCAAACCACCAATTGAAAGAAGAACAACTTGAATCTTCTCATAAAAAGGTAATTTTTGTCTGTTCTTGAATCCTTTACTGAAGTCACAGGAGGTAGTAGTTTGAAGGAGTATTGTAGTTGAAGTAGTCGGGTACTGAAAAGTTGATTGTGAAGTTTGGAGAAAAGAGTAGAAAAGGAGTGTGGGTATTGGGTAGAAAAGTTGAAGTTTGGGGGTGTTGTGTTCGCTGCTAGTTGTTGATTGTGTAAGAAACATTGTGCCACTAAATTGAAAGCTCCAGAAATTATTTTAAACCATGGCCACCAGGAAGAGAAGAGGCTCCACATCCACCCCAACCCCACATTACGATAATACTAGGTTTGTGAGCTACGAAGCCTTCCAAAGATACAAAAGCTTGATACGGACCCATAATACGAGAAGGGAATGGACTACGAGAGGAGTCATATGGGGAGGAAGATGTTTATGAGCCCATCCGGGCTATGATTGAAGTTAAGGGGTGGAGGAGATTCGTAAATCAGGAGAAGATAGCACCGATGAACACAACAATAGTGCGTGAATTTTATGCCAACTTTCAGGAGAAGGGGAAAGGGGATGCTTTGTTAGGGAGCTTATGTATGCGTGACAGAGAATGTAAATTCACAATTGAAGGCGGTTGATGTTGAAGAAAGAAGTGATTGGAATCACTTTAACATAGAACATGGTCAGCGACCACGTCATTGGAATCGTTGCGAACGTGAGCTACCATGGGGTTGTTTTTGATATTGTTAGAAATGGATCAAGAGCACTGAACAGGTACCAATTCAACAAAGTGGCCAAAGGTTGGCTATATTTCGTCAGCGCCCGCATGATTCCATCCACGCACTTCACCAGAGGATAGGATTAAACTGGTATATGGAATTATGAGGGGAATGACGATTGATGTGGGGAAAGAAATAGTGCAGAGCATTGAAGAAATCAGCAGGTTGGTGACAACAGGTGGATTGGGACACGGTTCACTTATTACCAGTCTCTGCCACATGAGTGCGGTCCCAAGACTACCCACTGACACTCATGAGAGAAACCAACTGTCGGTGTCCTGTGGGATATTCCCAGACCCAAGCCCCCCAGCAGCCAGACGGAGAGTACAACCACCAGCAGCAGCAGCAGCAGAGACCACCATGGACGAAGATGAGCCTGAAATAGGGGCTCAATATGAGGCAGGACCTAGCCACCGGCCAACCACAGAAGCAGATCCTTTAGTGCCCACGGTGGAGCAATTGTTTCAAAATCAGATGAGGATGATGCAGATTTTGGACACAGTGATACAAGGACAGCAAGAAACAAGGCAACAAATCAACGAGTTGAGTTCCTTGTTCAGTCAGTGGTCCATGCACTATCCCATGCCACCGCCACCACCACCATTTTAGCCAAAGTTTGTAAGTGTCTTATTTCTATTACTGTCTTTGAGTCTACACACATTGGGGACAATGTGTGATTTAAGTTTGGGGTGTTTTATTTGTGTCTTGTTGTAGTTGTGTCATGTTATGTTTTATTTAAGTCTTTTTTATTGTTTTTTTGTTTATTTTGAGTCACCAAATTTTTTTCCTTTTTGAGTCATAATTGTCTGTCAAAGATCATAATTGCTGTAGTTGCTAGAAACACCTAGTGAAGTAAGGTGGAATAATGTAACGGAATTGAAGCAACTATCTAAACACCTAAGTTAGATATGCCAAAAACTCACAGAATCTGTTTATTTGGAGTTTCTTGCTTGAGTTATGCATGCTAAATGATAAATATTTATGTGTTATTGATCGGTGTATTTTATATACACCTTTTGAGTCAGTTTTAGTTAATCTTTTGTCCCATTTTGCACATATAAGTGTCGTATTAGGATAGTTTTTCTTTCTTTTGAGTCAAAGTGGTTAAAATGGCCAAATGGCGGAAAAGGAGCAAAAAGAGGAGATGCCAGAGTTGGAAACAGAGAAAGTGGCGAACGAGGGTAAAATCGGACAATAGCGCAAAAGCCTGCGGCCGCGACTCACTATTCAGAGAGGTCGCGAAGATCCAGCGCGGCCGCTCGACAGCGATGCACGGGCGCGCGCTAAACATCAGAAGCTACAGAGTTCCAGCGCCGCGCTCGCAGCCAGATATCAGGGCCGCGGCGCCAAAACACCCGAAGGATTGCAGAACTTCCGGCGTCGCGGCGCCTGTCTGCAGGACCGCGGCGCCGACGCGGAAAAATTAGGTCTTTTGACGAAATTCGGTCGCTGAAGGAAAAGAGGAGACGGTTTCGACTATAAAAGGAGAACCCTAGGCTTTTAAGGTTCCCTTCGCACATGACTCAAGACTTTTGCTTGGAGATTGGATACCATTAGTTTAGTAATTTCTTTTCCCTTTCTTGTTCTTTATTTCAGTTTTGTATGATGAACTTTGAATTAGTTCTTGTCATGTCTATGGCTAGGAACTAATTCTCTTATAGGGCTTTCCATGTTGAATTGCTAGAAACTTATGTTATAAATTAATGCATGCTCATGGTTATTTTTCTTATTGTGAGATCTATCCAATAATTGAGTTGAATTCTTGGTAATTAATTTACAACTAATTATCACTATATGATTTCTAATCGATTAGAAAGGGGATTGTGAATATCTTTGTAAGTTGGGTAGACATTCTTGGATTGGGGATGAAAATACCTCAATTATTTATGTAGCGTTGATGAGAGGTTTAACAACCCTAATTTTGCGCATTGTGCGACGGCCAACTAGGTTTTGTTCTTAATCCTCCTATAGAGTTATCCTTATCACCGAAAGGTAGGTAAGGTGCGATCTTTGAGTGTTTATATAACCCTAACGGGAGTATAAAACGATTTCGTAAACCTGCTTTCTCCAAAAGAAGAATATCATAAGTTAATGCATTAGTAAGTAGCATAAGCGGATAGTAAGGATACATGGAAGCCCTATTCTCATCACCACTGAAGTAAATCTTTATATTTAAATAGCTTGCATAATTCTTAGTTATAAACAACAAATCAATTATCAATTCACCAAATAGATACTAAAAAATAGATAGTTGGTAATTGAACCCTAATCCTTGTGGACGATATTCGGTCTTATCAAGACTATACTACTTGTCACGATAACGTGCACTTGCATTTAAAGTGTGTGCATCTTACCGCGCATCAAGTTTTTGGCGCCGTTGTCGGGGATTAGGCAATAGTTCAATATCAAATTTGTCTATTTTTAATTTCTAATTTGGGATTTAATTTTTAATTTTTATGTTTTTTTTTTCTCTTTTGAAAATTCGAGGTGCCGTGATTTGTTGTCTGTTTTTGATCTATTTCAGGAAGTCAGTTTATGCGAAGGAGAAGAGGAACAGACACTCTTGTTCCCTTCAATCCAGAAATTGAGAAAACCTGCAAACGAGCGAAAGAATCGGATTGCAACCTTGTTAGAGATGAGCGGCGTTGAACAACGGGATGGAAGAAGGGTTAGGAGAGAATCAACCCCATCCAGGGAATACCTAGGCAAGCGCCCGATAGGCGTGGAAGAGAGTCCAAGTCCCCGGCGAAGTTTGGGAGACTATGTGTTGCCCGATAGAAAATGGAGCAGACGTGCATTAGGCTCCCGCACAGAGCTAACAACCGAGATAAAACCGGCAATTCGAGGCATGAGACACGGTGCGATTCGGAGGACTGCCGTCGGAGGATCCACATATGCACATAGCTAATTTCTTGGAGCTATGTGCAACGTTCAGGTATAACGGCGTTACTGATGATGCCGTTAAATTGAGGCTCTTTCCTTCTCACTTAGGATAGAGCAAAAGTATGGTTGAATTCCTTGCCCGATTCGATTTTTACATGGCAAAGAGCGCACGTAAATTCCTTGCCAAGTTCTTTCCCGTAAAGCAAAGAAATTGAGAGGAGTTGAACAACTTTACCAAGCAGATGGAGAATCCTTATATGAAGCTTGGGAAAGGTTCAAAGATCTACAGAGAAAGTGCCCACACCATTGCATTGAGTTGTGGAACTTGGTCCACATCTTCTACAACGGGCTGAGCAAGACAAACCGAACCATCATAGATCTGTGTGGTGGAGCATTCATGAGGAAAGCGACCACGACGCTCATGAGTTATTAGAAGATATGGCCACTAACAACCATGTCTCGGAAGAGAGGTCTACAAATGGGAGAAGAACAGTGGGAGTCCACGAAATAGATGCTATTGCTGCCTTGAATGCCCAAGTGGCCCTTCTAGCGAAACGATTGCAAGAACATACAATGTCGATAAATGCGTGCAGATGCCTAAAGTGTGAGATATGTGGTGGCCCACATACATTTGATAGGTGTCCTTCAGCGGATCCCAACAATATACCCATGGAGCAGGCAGAGTGTCACGCCATAGGTAATTATCAGAGGCAACAGAACAACCCCTACTCCAACACTTATAATTCAGGGTGGAGGAACCACCCAAATTTCTCATGGAGAAGACCGTGGCGCAGAATCAGCAGAATCCGCATCAAGGCGGCGAGACCGCACCATGGGCAGCAGAACCAAGATAGGGGCGATGCGAACTAGCGAGCGTAATCAGCAACCCTTCATTAAAGCCGCACACCTCAGCGATTCAATGCACCGGCTCAAAGAAGAAAAGCCGATGAAAGAAGCAGCGACAAAGACTTGCCAACGCCAGCACGCAGATTCATGACATAAGCTAGATCCTCGTTCAGAAACTTGGAGACACGGGTGGGTCAGCTAGCAAAACAGGCAAACAGCAGGCCACAGAGGACATTGCCAAGCAATACAGAGGTAAATCCGGGAGCGATGTCGCAATGCGATTGAGAAGTGGAAGGCGATTGAGCAAAGAATCACCTCAGCCAGTAGTTGAGAAGAAAGCAGAGTTAGAAAAAGAGAAGGTGATTGAGCCTAGCCCAACAGTAGAGAAAACTCCAGAGAAGGAGTATACAGAGAAGATCCCTTTCCCCCAGAGACTACAGCGAAAGGCGGTTGATAAACAATTCTCCAAATTTTTGGAGACATTGAGAAGTCTGATATCAACATACCTTTCATAGAAGCATTAGAGCAGATGCCTCCTATTTCAAGTTTATGAAGGAGATTTTGGGAAAAAGAAGAAGGCAGACTACGAAATAGTAGCAGCGAGTAAGAGTGTAGTGCTATCTTGCGAAAAAGTTGCCACCAAAGCTAAAAGATCCGAGAGCTTTACACTACCTGCAAATGGCGGGGGTAACTGCAACAGAGCTACATGTGATTTAGGGGCAAGTATAAATCTAATGCCCTATCGGTATTTAAAAGATTGTAGTTGGGTGAAACCAACCACGAAGCCCGCAACTAGCCGGCGTGACGGTGGTTCATCCAAGAGGCAAGATCGAGGCGTGATTGTGAAAGTGGGAAAATTCTTCTTTCCTGCAGACTTCCTCATTCTTGATATGGAAGAAGACGCGGAAATCCCTATCATATTGGGGAGGTCATTCCTAGCAACGGGGCGAGCTTTGATTGATGTTGAAAGAGGAGAACTAACACTAAGGGTGGAGTCTGAAGAAATGGTGTTTAAAGTTTTTAAACACGTCATTGAGCCACCAACAGTGAGTGGGTGCTTTGCAATCAGCACCATCAAACCCCCATGCGAGCCAATACAAGTCAATCAGAGAGCGATGAGCCCAAGAAAGCAGGCATGGTTTGCTGAAATGCCACTAAAGGAGGTGAGTATTCCTGAACTCCCCCTTACTGATAATGCTAAGAAGAAAAAGAAAACGCCAAATGTGGAGGAAATGGATAGGCTGGGGGCTTAATCCACCCTGGGTTATTAAGGATAAGAACTTGCGTCATTAAAAGACGTTAAAGACAGGCTACTTGGGAGGCAACCCAACGCTTTCAATTATGTTATTTTAATTTGTCTTTTTAGTTTATTTTATTTTGTCTAAGAACAGTCTCACGGTATTGGGTTCGTGTGTTTGTGTGATTGATAGTACAGGAAATAAATCAAGGCGAAAATCAAGAAAAGCTGTAATTTCGGAAAGCGTAGTGGCGCTTCAGAGGCACAAGGCTAAAAGAATCGAACAGCGCAGAATTTAAAGCGCGCATACAGAAAGTCCCAAGCGCAGATGATTCAGCCGCGCGGCTAAAGCGTGGCGCACAAACGGAATCCGAACTTAAAACGCCTAATCGATTTTCCCAAATTCAATTTCAAAAACCTAACCTTCCCTCTCCAAAAACCCACGAAATTCCAGAAATTTGCCCACAAATCCTCCACAAATCCAACCCAACCACAACCTAAACTCTTAAATTCCCAAAAACCCTTAGCCATCTCAACCAACAAAGCTCCATTCCATAGCCTCAAACCACCAATTGAAACAAGAACAAGCTTGAAGCTTCTCATAAAAAGGTAATCTTTTTCTGTTCTTGAATCCTTTACTGAAGTCACAAGAGGTAGTAGTTCGAAGGAGTATTGTAGTTGAAGGAATTGGGTACTGAAAAGTTGATTGTAAAGTTTAGAGAAAATAGTAGAAAAGGAGTGTGGGTATTGGGTAGAAAGGTTGAAGTTTGGGGGTGTTGTGTTCGCTGCTAGTTGTCAATTGTGTAGGAAACATTTGTGCCACTAAAATTGTAAGCTCTAAACTGCTTTAACCATGGCCACCAGAAAAGACGAGGCTCCACATCCACCTCAACCCCACAATACGATGAAAATAGGTTTGTGAGCTACGCCTACCAAAGATACAAAAGCTTGATACTGCACTTAATACGAGAAGGGAATGGACTACCGAGGAGTCATATGGGAAGAAGATGTTTATGAGCCCATTCGGGCGATGATTGAGTTAAGGGATTGGAGGAAATTTGTGAATCGGAGAAGATAGCACCAAGAAACACAACAATGATAGTGCGTGAATTTTATGCCAATTTTCGGAGAAGATGGAAAGGGGATGCTTTGTAAGGACGCGTTATGTGCTGTGACAAAGAGGATATAAATATACAATTGAAAGCGATTGATGTTGAAGAAAGAAGTGATTGGAATCACTTTAGAACACGGTCTGAAGATTGACCACATCGACCGAATGCCGTTGCAGACACCGTGAGCTACCATGAAAGTCGTTTTTGATATTGGAAGAAATGGGTCAAGAGCAATCGAACAGTGCATTCAACAAAGTAGCCAAAGGTTGGCTATATTTCATCGATACCGCATGATTCCATCAACGACTTCACCAGAGTGCGGAGGATAGGATTAAACCGATATATGGAATTATGAGGGTTGGCGATTGATGTGGGAAAGAAATAGTGCAGAGCATTGAGAAATCAGCAGTTGGTAACAAAGGCGGATTAGGACATGGCTCGATTATCACTGCTATGTCACATGAGTGCGGTCCCAAAACTACCCACCGACACTCGAGAGAAACCAACCGCCCGTGTCCTATGGGATAGTGCACTCTTTCCTGCACTCCAAGCCCCCAAAGATCGACGGAGAGTACAACCAGGAAGCAAGCAGCAGAGGCCGCCATGGGCGAAGATGAGCACAAATAGGGGCTCGATATGAGCAGACCCAGCCACCGCCAACCACAGCGAGCAGAACCTCCAACGCCCACGATGGAGCAATTGTATCAAAATCGGCGAGGATGATGCAGACCTTGGACACGAGAGTACAAGGATGCAAGAAACAAGGCAACAAATCAACGAGTTGAGTTCCTTGTTCAACCAATGGTCGATCATTATCCACCGCCACCACCACCATTTTAGCCAAAGTTTGTAAGTGTCTTATTTCTTTTACCGTCTTTGAGTCTACACACATTGGGGACAATGTGTGATTTAAGTTTGGGGGTGTTTTATTTGTGTTTTATTTTCTTTGTGTCATGTTATGTGTTACTTAAGTCTTTTTGATTGTTTTTATGTTTATTTTGAGTCACCAATTTTTTTTTTGAATTTTGAGTCATAATTGTCACAAAGATCATGTATCTTTGTAGTTTCTAGAAACACCTAGTGAAGTAAGGTGGAATAATGTAACGGAATTGAAGCAACTATCTAAACACCTAAGTTAGATATGCCAAAAACTCACAGAATCTGTCTATTTGGAGTTTCTTGCTTGAGTTATGCATGCTAAATGATAAATACTTATGTGTTATGATTGCTTGCTATTTGAGGCGAAATAGTTAGGATATGCATGTTAGGGAGATGACTCAGGCAGTTCTTTGATAGCCAATTCTTACCATTCCTTTCTATCCCGTACTTTAAAAAAAAAATATCCCTAGTCAGCCCCATTGAGCCTAAATTTGAAACTTCTTCTTTGACACCCTATATTCCCACAAATTGTACCATAAGTGAAAATATGAAATAGTGGAATACATTGTGTTAAAAAAGAGACAAAAAGAGTGAATAAGTCTGTTGCACCCCAATACAAAAGTAATAAGAAATAGGCAAAAGCCTAAGTTTGGGGGTGCTTGTCATTATATACTTCACTCTCCCAAAACAAAAGAGGGGAAAGATAGAATCGAAATGAAGAAAAGAACAAAAAGGAAAAAGGGAATACTGAAAAGCTGAAGAGCTTATGGAACACGAAATGAGCCTAAATTGCCTATTTTTACCTACCTACACCTAAGCCTACATTACAACACTTAAAGTCCTCAAGATCTCTTTTATGCATATCCAGAATTAGTGGAGAATAGCAAGTAAGTATGCCATAGGAATTCTTGAATTTATATGCATGGTTTAGTATATTGACTTCCATTAAGCATGATGAATATGAGTTTGCGAAATATTTAGCTTCATGTGTTTAGTGTGCCGAAATGTCATGCTATATGTTCCTGCATATTATTTTGCTAACCTTCATGTTTTTCTAGTTAACACTAATGCCGCGGCGCCCACAATTCAGAGAGGCTGCAGAAGATCCAGCGCCGTGGCGCCTCGCATGCCAGATGCAGGTCGCGGCGCCTAAACATCCGGCTACAGGAGTTCCAGCGCGCGCCTCGACAGTAGATATCGGGCCGCGACGCCAAAACACCCGGGATTGCAGAACTTCGTGCGCGCCGACGCTGAAAAATTAGGTCTTTGACGAAATTGCAGGCGGGCACGAAGGAAAGAGGAGGCGATTTTCGGCTATAAAAGGAGAACCCTAGGCGGTTTTAAGGGTTCCTTCTTGCACAACTCAAGACTTTGCTTGGAGATTGGATACCATTAGTTTAGTAATTTCTTTTCCCTTTCTTGTTCTTTATTTCAGCTTTTGTATGATGAACTTTGAATTAGTTCTTGTCATGTCTACATGGCTAGGAACTAATTCTCTTATAGGCTTTCCATGTTGAATTGCTAGAAACTTATGTTATAAATTAATGCGCTTATGGTTATTTTTCTTATTGTGAGATCTATCCAATAATTGAGTTGAATTCTTGGTAATTAATTGACAACTAATTATCACTATATGATTTCTAATCGATTAGAAAGGGGGATTGTGAATATCTTTGTAAGTTGGGTAGACATTCTTGGATTGGGGATGAAAATACCTCAATTATTTATGTAAGCGTTGATGAGAGGCTTAACAACCCTAATTTTGCGCATTGTGCGTGACGATCAACTAGGGTTTTGTTCTTAATCCTCCTATAGAGTTATCCTTATCAGAAAGGTAGGTAAGGTGCGCGATCTGGGTCGAGTGTTTATATAACCCTAACGGGAGTATAAAACAATTTCGTAAACCTGCTTTCTCCAAAAGAAGAATACCATAAGTTAATGCATTAGTAAGTAGCATAAGCGGATAGTAAGGATACATGGAAGCCCTATTCTCATCACCACTGAAGTAAATCTTTATATTTAAATAGCTTGCATAATTCTTAGTTATAAACAACAAATCAATTATCAATTCACCAAATAGATACTAGAAAATAGATAGTTGGTAATTGAACCCTAATCCTTGTGGACGATATTCGGTCTTATCAAGACTATACTACTTGTCACGATAACGTGCACTTGCGTTTAAAGTGTGTGCATCTTACCGCGCATCAGTTATGATTGCTTGCTATTTGAGGCGAAATAGTTAGGATATGCATGTTAGGGAGATGACTCAGGCATTTCTTTGATAGCCAATTTTTACCATTCTTTTCTATCCCGTACTTTAAAAATATCCCTAGTCAGCCCCATTGAGCCTAAATTTGAAACTTCTTCTTTGACACCCTATATTCCCACAAATTGTACCATAAGTGAAAATATGAAATAGTGGAATACATTGTGTTAAAAAAAGAGACAAAAAGAGTGAATAAGTCTGCAGACCCCAATACAAAAGTAATAAGAAATAGGCAAAGCCTAAGTTTGAAGTCTTGTCATTATTATATACTTCACTCTCCCAAAACAAAAGAGGAAAGATAGAATCGAAATGAAGAAAAGAACAAAAGAAAAAGGAAAATCTTGAAAAGTGAAGAGAGCATGGTACACGAAATGAGCCTAAATTGCCTATTTTTACCTACCTATACCTAAGCCTACATTACAACCCTTAAAGTCCTGAAGATCTCTTCTATGCATATCCAGGATTAGTGGAGAATAACAAGTAAACATGCCATAGGAATTTTTGAATTTATATGCATGATTTAGTATATTGACTTCCATTAAAGCATGATAATATGAGTGTGCGAAATATCTAGCTTAATGTGCTGAAATGTCATGCAATATGTTCCTGCATATTATTTTGCTAACCTTCATGTTTTTCTAGTTAACACTAATGCAGCAAAAGTAATCAATGGCAGTGAGTCTTTTATTTTCGTTTCTTTGAGTCTTTTATTTTATTTCTTTCTATCTTTGCTCGAGGGCGAGCAAAGGTTAAGTTTGGGGGTATTTGATCGGTGTATTTTATATACACCTTTTGAGTCAGTTTTAGTTAGTCTTTTGTCCCGTTTTGCACATATAAGTGTTGTATTAGGATAGTTTTCCTTTCTATTGAGTCAAAGTGGTTAAAATGGTCAAATGGCGGAAAATGAGCTAAAAAGGGGGAAAAAAGGAGATGCCAGAGCTGAAAACAGAGAAAAGTGGCGAACGAGGGTGAAACCCAGACCAGCCATGGCTCTCCTGCAGCAAAGCAGGCCGCGGCGCCCACTATTCAGAGGCTGCAGAAGACCAGCCGTGGCGCCAGAATAGCAGATGCGGTGCGGCGCCTAAACATCCGAAGCTTACGGAGTTGTGATCGGTGTATTTTATATACACCTTTTAGTCGATCTAGTTAGTCTTTTGTCCCGTTTGTACATACAAAGTGTCGTATTAGGATAGATTTTCTTTCTTTTGAGTCAAAGTGGCTAAAGTGGCCAAATGGCGGAAAAGGAGCGAAAAGAGGAAAAAGAGGAAGTCTTAGAGTGAAAGCGGAGAAAGTGGCAAACGAGGTGAAATCGGACTGCGCGCGGCCTCCTGCGATCGAAGCAGGGCGCGGCGCTATTATTGAGAAGCTGCAGAAGATTGGCGCGCGCCTCGAAGACGAAAGCAGGGCGCGGCGCTAAACATCCGAGAAGCCACGGGAGTTGCAGTGCCGCGGCCTCGCAGCAGAATATCGTGGCGCACCAAAACACGTATTGCAGAACTTTAGGCGCGCGCCGACAGCATGGCGCGGCGCGGAAAAATTAGGTCTTTTGACGGATTTTTGGGCGAACTGGAAGGAAAAGAAGGAGGCGTTTTAAAACTATATAAGGAGAACCCTGGCGGTTTTGAGGTTCCTTTCTTCACAACTCAAGATTCTTGACTTGGAGTTTGGATACCATTAGCTTAGTAATTTCTTTTTCCTTTCCTTTATTTATTTCGGTTTTGCATGATGAACTTTGAATTAGTTCTTGTCATATTCATGGCTAGGAACTAATTCTCTTATAGGCTTTCTATGTTGAATTCTTGAACCTTATGTTATAAAGTAATGCATGCTTATGGTTATTATTCTTATTGAGAGATCTATCCAATAATTGAGTTGAATTCTTGGTAGCTAATTGACAACTAGTTATCACTATATGATTTCTAATCAGTTACGAAAAGGAGGATTGTGAATATCTTTGTAAGTTGGGTGACGGTCTTGAATTGGGGATGAAAATACCTCAATTAGATTTGTAAGCGTTGATGAGAGGCTTAACAACCCTAATTTTGCGCATTGTGCGTGACGGTCAACTAGGTTTTGTGCTTAATCCTCCTATAGAGTTACCCTTATCGAAAGTTAGGTAAGGAACAATACTGGGTTGAGTGTTTATATAACCCTAACGGAGTATAAAACGATTTCAGAAACTGCTTTCTCCAAAAGAAGAACACCATAAGTAATGCATTAACAAGTAACATAAGCGGATAGTAAGGATACATAGAAGCCCTATTCTCATCACATCTGAAGTAATTCTTTACATTTAAATAGCTTTTGAAATTCTTAGTTATAAACAACCAATCAAATATTAATTCGCCAAATAGATACTAAAAAATAGATCACTGGTACTTGAACCCTAATCCTAGAGGACGATATTCGGTCTTATCTAAGACTATACTACTTGATACGATAACGTGCACTTGCGTTTAAAGTGTGTGCATATTACGCGCATCAAGTTTTTGGCGCCGTTGCCGGGGATTAGGCAATAGTTCAATATCAATTTTATCTATTTTTAAATTCTAATTTGGTTTTAATTTTTATTTTTATTTTTTTTATTTTTTATTTTTTTTACGAAAATTCGAGGTGCCGTGATTTCTTTGTTGGTTTTGATTCGTTCAGGAACACTTTAGATATGGATTTTTACTGTCCATATGATAGAGAGCCAACCATAGAGGAACAGAGGGAGGAATTACGAGAAACCCTACTTAGTCTCACGAGGCGCCAAGCTCAGTTCATGGACGAAATGAGGTCGGGCATAAAGAGGTTGAAAACAGAAATAGCAGAACTTCGCGGTCATATTCAACGAACCGCAAGAAGAAGAGCAATCTGCATCTCGAGCTAAGCAATGAGGACACATGATGTCGCATAATTGACTGAAGGAGGCCGAATCAGGAGAAAGAGAAAGTTCACAGATTTGCGAGCCGCGCCTCGTCGAGCGGCGTCGAGGATTACGAGGCGATGCAGGAGATAGTCTGACAAGTTACGGTCTCAAAGCAGTCTGAGAAAGTGGCCGCGCGCCTAAGATCGAGCCGCGCCGTATCGTAAATTGAAAATAGCACGGCGATGGTAATCGCACCCAGTGATGATACCATATCCCCAGAAGTTAAAAAAATGCACTCTTGACAAGCAATTCTCCAGATTCGTAGAGGTTCTCAAACAATTGCAACTCAATATCCCGTTTGCGGAAGCACTAGAACAAATGCCGAGCTACGTCAAGTTCATGAAGGATGTGCTTAGCAAAAAGAGGAAGATAGAGGATTACGAAACGGTGATGCTAACTGAAGAATGTAGTGCCATCCTACAGAGACAACTACCTCAGAAGTTACAAGACCCGGGGAGTTTTACCATCCGTGCACTATTGGAAAGTTTGAATGTCAAAAGGCACTATGCGACACGGGAGCAGCATAAATCGATGCCTATCTAGTTTTCGCAAACTAGAAATGGGAGAAATCGAACCTACAAACATCAACTTGCAGCTAGCTGACCGCTCAAGTGTTCATCCGAGAGGAGTCATCGAGGATATACTAGTAAAAGTGGACAAGTTCATCCTCACCGCCGATTTAATTATCATAGATATACAAGATAACGATGGAATACCTATCATACTGGGCAGACCCTTCTTAGCCACAGGACAGGCTCTCATTGATGTTCAAAAAGGGGAATTGAAGCTTCGAGTAGATGAAGAAGAGGTAACTTTTAACGTTCTTCAAACAGCAAGTTTTCCAGAGGCCAAAGATAACTGCTCAGCCATTGATCTTATCGAAGAGACAATGTCAAACAAAGAGTTCGAATATGAGGATACGCTTGAAGAAGTACTGACCACATGGGATGATGATAGTAAAAACGATCCAGATCTGATGGAGTATGCAAATTGGATGAATGCTTATGAAAAATGGGATACAAGGACAAAGAAATATGAGGAGCCGACAGTACGGAAAGATCATTACCATCCACGAGAAGGCCCGAGTTAGAGTTAAAAATCTTACCTAATCATCTACAATACCAATACCTAGGTGAAGAGAAAACCACGCGGTGATCATTTCACGCCACCGCCCACCGAAGAAATTGATAAAGCGCTAAGAGTACTAAAGAATCACAAGCGGGCTATTGGATGGACATTAGCGACATAAAAGGAATAAGTCCATCAACGAATGCATAAGATCCGCCTAGATGAGGAGAAGCGGACCATCCATCGAAGCCTGAGGCGAAAATATGAAAGAGGTAGTAAGGAAAGAAATCCTAAAATGGCTCGATGCAGAGTGATTTACCCATATCGATAGCACGTGGGTAAGTCGGTACAAGTGGTGCCGAAAAAGGGTGGAATAACGATGGTGGCTAACGAAAAGCGAACTCATTCCTCGAGAACGATCACCGGTTGGAGAATATCATTGATTATCGCAAGTTGAATAAAGCAACGAGAAAAGATCACTTCCGTTGCCATTCCTAGATCAAATCTTTGATGACTCGCAGGCACAACTACTATTGCTTTTTGGATGGATACTCGGGTATCACCAGTTGCAATAGCCAGGAAGATCGTGAAAAGCGACATTTACTTGCCGCTTTTGGCACATTTGCATTTAGAAGAATGCCATTTGGACTCTATGATGCACTGCTACTTTTCAAAGATGTATGATGGCAATTTTCTCGAGATATGGTAGAGAGGACTATAGAGATCTTTATGGATGACTTTTGGTCTTTGGAGCATCATTTGATGAATGTTTAAGGCATCTAGAAGCGATGTTGGCGGTCTGAAGAATCTAACCTTGTGCTAAATTGGGAGAAGTGTCACCATGGTAATGTATGAAGAATCGTCTTGGGGCATAAAATATCAAACCAAGGTATTGAGGTAGACAAAGCAAAGATTTGATGTCGAAAATCTACCACCTCCATGATCAACAAAAAGTCGAAGTTTCTTGGGCATGCAGCTTCATAGAAGATTCATCAAGGACTTTTCAAAGGTCTCAAAGCCCTCTCCACATTGTTAATGGCGGGGTAGCCTTCGACTTCAATAAAGAATGCTTATCCGCATTTCAAACGCTCGCGAGAAGCTTACCTCAAAGACTATAGTCATGCGCCAAATTGGGAGCTCCCATTTGAACTCACGTATGCGATCTGGCGACTATGCGATTGGAGCGATTTGGACGGAGAATCGACAAGGTATTTAGATCCATTTACTATGCTAGTAAAACTCTAAATGACGCACAATTAAATTATGCAACCACGGAAAAAGAACTACTAGCTATAGTATATGCGTTTGAGAAATTCGAGCCATACTTGATTGGAAATAAAGTGATAGTATACGACCACTCTGTATAAAGTACTTAATGACAAAGAAGGATGCAAAGCCTCGTCTCATTCGATGGGTCCTACTTACAAGAATTTGGCGTAGAGATTCGTGATAAGAAAGGAACAGAGAATTGATTGCGGACCACTTGTCAGTTGGAGAACACGAAAGCGAATACGAGGATGTGCAAATAAATGATCACTTTCGGACGAACAACTGTTTGAGTAAGTATGAATTCTAATTTACCTTGGTACGCTGATTTTGTTAACTTTCTTGCGGCTAAAGTTCTCCCGGGCTTGTCAAGGCAAATGAAGAGGTTTTATTACGAGGTAAAACATTACTATTGGGAAGAACGATGCTATACAAACATTTGTCTTGACCAAGTCATCAAGCGATGTGTACGAGAGGAAGAGATGCACTGTGTTCTCACCCACCGCCACACCTTAGCATGTGGTGGACACTTTGGGGCATCAAGAACGGCAAAGGTATTGCAATGCGGATTCTATTGCCAACTCTCTTGAGATGCCAGCGCTTTGTGCGAGAGATGTGATAATTGTCAAAGAACGAGGAACATCTCAAGGCGAAGCGAGATGCCTTCGCGGGATATTGGAAGTAGAACTATTCGATGTGTGGGAGTTGATTTCACGGGACCATTCCCGCCATCTTTTGGATATCAATATATCCTTACGGCGATGAACTACGTGTCCAAATGGGTAGAAGCGGTGGCGCAAAGAAAACGACAGTAAAACTGTGCAAAAATTTCTCCAGAAGAATATTTTCACAAGGTTCGGCACACCAAGAGCTCTTATCAGTGATGAAGGGAGCCATTTCTGCAATAGGCAGCTGAAGTCATTGCTTTCCCGATATGGAGTTTACCATCGCACTACAACTGCGTACCATCCTCGGCTAATGGGCAGCGGAAGTGTCAAATAGAAGTGAAAAGCATATTGGAAAAGACTGTGAACGGCTCAAGGAAAGACTGGTCGATCAAATTAGATGACGCATTATGGGCATACCGGACAGCATTCAAAACACCAATTGGTATGTCACCTTATAAATTAGTTTTTGGTAAAGCTTGTCATTTGCCAGTAGAGTTGGAACACAGAGCATATTGGGCAATGAAGAAGTTGAACATGGATACCACGGCAGCGGGACAAAGGAGGCTACTACAGCTGAGCGAATTGGATGAATTCCGACACAATGTGAGAATGCAAAGATCTACAAGAGCGAACGAAAGCATGTACGATAAGAATTTGATACCAAAAGATTTTCAAGAAGGACAACAAGTCGCTATTCAACTCAAGGTTGAGATTGTTTCGAGCAAATTAAAATCACGTTGGGCGGGACCATACGATGGTAAGAGTATTCCCATACGGAGCAATTGAAATAAAAGGGAGAGAGGGAGCCGCCTTCAAAGTAAACGGACAGAGGTTAAAACCCTACCTAATCGATGAAATGGAATACATGAACTTGGTAACTTCTCAATCCCTGAAAGAATAAAGGCGTGCGTCCGGCTAAAAGACGGTAAAAACAATTGGTTGGGAGGCAACCCAACGCGTTTTCAATTATGTTATTTTAATTTACATCTTTAGGTTATTTTAGTTTTATCTAAACGATCTCACGGTCTTGGGGTCTTGTTGTTTGTATGATTGGCAGTGTACATGCAATTGAACCGGTGTCGTAAAAGCGGGTAGCCGCGGCTGAGAGCGGCGCGGCGAAAGATCTGAAGAGTGCGGAAGTTTAAGCGCGCGGTGTCGATTCTGAGAATGCGGAAAATACTTTGATCCAAAAGCCCTACCGCCAAATCAAACACCAAGGGCTCTCCTCCCCTCACGAAATTAGAAGCACTACCCACCGCCACCACCGCGATTTTAGCCAAAAACTGTAAGTCTTTTTGTCTTTAGTTTTTCCTTTGAGTCTACATTGGGGACAATGTGTAATTTAAGTTTGGGGGTGTGTTTTGTGTTTTAGTTTTATTTGTGTCATGTTATGTTTTATTTAAGTCTTTTTATTTGTTTCATGTTTATTTTGAGTCACCAAAATTTTTCTTTTTAGTCATAATTGCTGTCAAAGATCATGTATCTTTGTAGTTGCTAGAAACACCTAGTGAAGTAAGGTGGAATAATGTAAAGGAATGGAAGACTATCTAAACACTTAGGTTAGAGATGCCAAAAACTCACAGAATCATCTTTGGAGTCTCTTGCTTGAGTTATGTATGCTAAATGATAAATGCTTATGTGTTATGACGCTTGCTATTTGAGGCGAAATAGTTAGGATATGCATGTTAGGGAGATGACTCAGGCATTTCTTTGATAGCCATTCTTACCATTCTTTTCTATCCCGCACTTTAAAAATATCACTAGTTAGCCCATTGAGCCTAAAATTTGAAACTTCTTCTTTGACACCTATATTCCCACAAAGTGTACCATAAGTGAAATTATGAAACAGTAGGAGTACATTGTGTTAAAAGAAAACAAAAGAATGAATAAAGTCTGTTGCACCCCAATACAAAAGTAATAAGAAATAGGCAAAAGCCTAAGTTTGGGGTGCTTGTCATTATTATATACTTCATTCTCCCAAAACAAAAGAGGAAGGATAGAATTGAAGTGAAGTAAAGAATCAAAAGAAAAAGGGGAAAAATTGAAAAGCCAAAGAGCTTATGGTACAGAAAAATGAGCCTAAATGCCTATCTTTACCAACCCCTACCTAAGCCTACATTACAACCCCCAAAGTCCTGAAGATCTCTTTTATGTATATCCAGAATTAGTGGAGAATAGCAAGTAAGCATGCCATAGGAATTTTTGAATTTATATGCATACTTGAGTACACTGACTTCCATTTAAGCATGATAAGTATGAGTTTGCGAAATATCTAGCTCAATGTGTTGAAATTCCATGCTATATGTTCCTGCATATTATTCTGCTAACCTTCATGTTTTTCTAGTTAACATTAAATGCAGAAAGTGATCAATGGCGAGTCTGTTTATTTTCTTTGTTGATTTTCTTATTTATTGAGTCTGTCATTTTATTTCTTTCTTTTATCTTTGCTCGAGAAATGAGCAAAGGTTAAGTTGGGGGTGGGTATTTGATCGGTGTATTTTATATACACCTTTTGAGTCGATCTAGTTAGTCTTTTGTCCGTTTTGTACATACAAAGTGTCGTATTAGGATAGATTTTCTTTCTTTTGAGTCAAAGTGGCTAAAGTGGCCAAATGGCGGAAAAGGAGCGAAAGAGGGAAAAAAAGGAGAGTGAAACGAGAAAGTGGCAAACGAGGTGAAATCAGACTGCGCCACGGCCTCCTGCGATCGAAGCGAGCGCGGCGCTATTATTCGAGAAGCTCAGAAGATTCAGCATGGCCTCGAAGACGAAAGCAGCGCGCGCGCTAAACATCCGAGAAGCCACAGGAGTTGCAGTGCGCGGCGCTCGAACAGCGAATCTCGAGCGCGGCGCCAAAACACCCGTATTGCAGAACTTTAGCGCCAGCGCCGACAGCAGGCGCGGAAAAATTAGGTCTTTTGAAGGATTTTTGGGACAGTACTTGACGGACAAGAAGGGAGGCTTTTTAAAACTATATAAGGAGAACCCTAGGCATTTTTTGAGGGTTCCACTTTCTTGCACAACTCAAGATTCTTGACTTGGAGTTTGGATACCATTAGCTTAGTAATTTCTTTTCCTTTCCTTTATTTATTTGATTTTGCATGATGAACTTTGAATTAGTTCTTGTCATATTCATGGCTAGGAACTAATTCTCTTATAGGCTTTCTATGTTGAATTCTTGAACCTTATGTTATAAAGTAATGCATGCTTATGGTTATTATTCTTATTGAGAGATCTATCCAATAATTGAGTTGAATTCTTGGTAGCTAATTGACAACTAGTTATCACTATATGATTTCTAATCAGTTACGAAAAGGAGGATTGTGAATATCTTGTAAGTTGGGTAGACGATCTTGAATTGGGGATGAAAATACCTCAATTAGATTTGTAGCGTTGATGAGAGGCTTAACAACCTAATTTTGCGCGTTGTGCGTGTGGCCAACTAGGTTTTTGCGCTTAATCCTCATAGAGTTACCACTTATCGTGAAAGTTAGGTAAGGAACAATACGGGGTTGAGTGTTTATATAACCCTAACGGGAGTATAAAACGATTTTAAACTGCTTTCTCCAAAGAAGAACACCATAAGTAATGCATTAACAAGTAACATAAAGCGGATAGTAAGGATACATAAAGCCTATTCTCATCACATCTGAAGTAATTCTTTACATTTAAATAGCTTTTGAAATTCTTAGTTATAAACAACCAATCAAATATTAATTCGCCAAATAGATACTAGAAAATAGATCATGGTACTTGAACCCTAATCCAGAGGCGATATTCGGTCTTATCTAAGACTATACTACTTGATACGATAACGTGCACTTGCGTTTAAAGTGTGTGCATATTACGCGCATCGTTGCTGCGCCATGGCGCTCTCGAGCAGCAAATATCGGGGCGCCAAAACACCGACGGATTGCAGAACTTTGGCATGGCAGCGCGCGAAAAATTAGGTTTTGGACGAAATGCAGGCGAACTGAAGGAAAAGAGGAGGCGGTTTCGACTATAAAAGGAGAACCCTAGGCAGTTTTTAAGGGTTCCCTTTCTTGCACAACACAAGGCTTCTTGCTTAGAGATTGGAGACCATAGTCTAGTAATTTCTTTTCCTTTTCTTCACTTTATTTCAGTTTTTGTATGATGAACATGGGATTAGTTCTTGTCATATCAATGACTAGGAACTAATTCCTCTATAGGGCTTTGCATGTTGAATCTCTAGAAACTTATGTTATGGTTTAATGCATGCTTATGGTTATTTTTCTTATTGTGAGATCTATCCAATATTTGAGTTGAATTCTTGGTAATTAATTGACAACTAATTATCACTATATGATTTCTAATCAGATTCCGAAAGGGGGGGATCGTGAATATGTTGTAAGTTGGATAGACATTCTTGGATTGGGGATGAAAATACCTCAATTATTTATGTAGCGTTAATGAGAGGCTTAACAACCCTAATTTTGCGCGTTGTGCGTGACGGTTAACTAGGTTCTTGTTCTTAATCCTCCTATAGAGTTATCCTTATCACCGAAAGGTAGGTAAGGTGCAATACTGGGGTTGAGTGTTTATATAACCCTAACGGGAGTATAAAACGATTTAGTGAACCTGCTTTCTCCAAAAGAAAAAGACCATAAGTTATTGCATTAATAAGTAACATAAGCGGATAGTGAGGAGACGTGGAAGCCCTATTCTCATCACAACTGAAGTAAACCCTTATAATTAAATAGCTTTTATAATTCTTAGTTATAAACAACAAATCAAAATATCAATCTACCAAATAGATACAAGAAAATAGATAGTTGGTACTTGAACCCTAATCCTTGAGGACGATATTCGGTCTTATCAAGACTATACTACTTGTCACGATAACGTGCACTTGCGTTTAAAGTGTGTGCATCTTACCGCGCATCACATATATAGAATGTATTCTATATTTTTTCCCCTCTTTCTCCAAATCTTGTTTAGACCAAGGTTAATGTTCGAGATACTGGTAAGAAGAGGTGCTGTATAAGAATATTTCTAATTGATATTTGCACCTCTTAAAGTTAAATAAGCCCAGTTAGGATAATTTTAGTGATACTTGCATGTTATCCTCTTTTGCTAGGCAACAGATCTGTGGTCTTTCTAATTCACAAATATTGGTTATCTATGCAGTGAATTTGTTGATTTTATAGGGTTGGAGAACGTGAACAAGACAACAAGCTAAATATTTTGGTTGAAGGATAGCGTTGAGTACTACTGGTCTGTGTCAGAGTCGAGAGAAATCTAATAGTAGTACATTCTATGATATGTAGTTTATATATTTATAATGTTTGATTCTTGGGCGGTCTTTTGCACTTATTGTAGTATAAATATTCAATTATGCACATATTTGTACATAGATTATTGGTCATTGTTATCTGTTTAAACTTCAGTACGAATCAACGCTTAGTTTTATCTAATCTTTGATCCACCTAAGACTGGAACAACATATCAATATTATTCAAAGGTATATGAGCATCTCTCACACTTGTACATGAAAATGTCATGCTTTACCTATGTTAGTACAAAATCACTTAGTTTTACCTATGTTAGTACAAAAACACTTGGTTAAAAGTAGTTATTTTGTGTAAGTTGTATTGTTACAGTAAAAAAAATACATCAAAACTAAGCATGTATATATATACTAGATCATGTGAGGTCTTGTATACCCTGTTAAATAGGAATATATAATCAGGAGAGGTACCACGATCGAATTCATATAGATGACATATCATGTATGATGAGCACACGTGGTCTTCCATAGCCGTCAGGGGCACAACTAAAGGGTGCAAGGTGTTCATTCAGA
The DNA here is from genome assembly GCA_029844215.1 of Przewalskia tangutica. Classification (NCBI taxonomy): domain Eukaryota; kingdom Viridiplantae; phylum Streptophyta; class Magnoliopsida; order Solanales; family Solanaceae; genus Przewalskia; species Przewalskia tangutica. The sequence goes on along the minus strand of CM056738.1, from coordinate 92,665,980 downwards.
CCTCTTTTATCAAACAATTACACTGTATTTATAAGATCAAAATTATTTTTTATGTATATATAGTAAATCTCATTAACTTTCTCGTGTATTTACTTCTCATAAATTCTCTTAATGAAAATTTTAGCTCAGTCGCTAATAGAAGTCTAAACTAAGATTACCCTTTAATTATCTACTATCCTAATCTAATTAGTTAGTTAATTAAGAGTTGATTGTTGTTTGTTGTTTGTTGTTTGTTAGAGTTAGTTTTAATTTGTTAGTTAGTGGGTCAGCGTACTGCCAGCCGGAAAATAGAGATATTTTAGTTCCCACATGTATATATACATGTATTACTTACAGCCGGAAAATAGAGATATTTTAGTTCCCACATGTATATATACATGTATTACTTGAAGGAAAGAATTGAATTGACTTTCCTCAAAATATCTCTTTTTCATTTCTCTCTGTACTCTTAACTACCATGGTCGGCCTTCATTGAAGCTCGAGTGATCTTCAACTCGAGTTATTTCTCTCAGTTGTCTCCATTGTTTTGAATGTGGTATCAGAGTAAGGTTAACTTGCAATCGTCGTCTTCTCGTTACGGTTTACAATTCACTCGTAACTCATTCTTTTGCAATTTCAAAATTTGCATTCGTAAATTGATATGTTTCTCTACGATTAAATCACATATTTTTTGCTATTCTTTGATTGTTGTTTCGAGAACTCTAATTGATTTCAAATGGCAGTTGAGATTGGGGATCAATCCACACAAAACAACGAAAACTCTAGTGACAACAATGTCGATGTGAATTCACCACTCTAAATGCATTCTTTCTATAATTTCGGTGTGATATTGATACCAGTTTCTTTTAAGGGAACAAGATCGTGGAGGAGAGGTGTTCTCCTAGCATTCTCAATGAAGAATAAATTAGGGTTTATAACCGGTGAATGTAGGAAACCAAATGAAGGATCGGTGCAGTATCGTCAATGGCAAAGATGCGACGATATGGTAACTTCGTCGATCTTAAATTTACTCACAAAAGAGATTTCAAATAGTGTAATCAGTTAACCAAACTAATAGTAAATCTACGATTCAATTATGTACAAATTCTCACTCGATCTCAAGTCACACAAGATGCAGCCTAAGCCCCGAAGTCAGGCGCCTTGTCCCATCAACCTCACACTCAAGTGTCCATAGTTCCTAACTTGAATCACAATAATAAGTAGTCTATCATAAATCAACACCGAGTACACACAACATCAAATACATATCAGAATAAGGATGAATGCAATGCAAATGATATGTATGTATGCAATGGCCATATGTACCCGATATACACATGTTGCTACAGTAGCTGCTTCACATGACCTATAAGGGATTCACGAGGTCCATATACCCATCCAGGATGTCCCATCAGATACCAGCTCTGTGGATGAAGTGTCATCAACAATCATCACTTTCAAAATCATGTACCATATCCTCTTATCCGATTTTCCAAGTCATTTCTCAACAACATACGGTAACCAGTGTCAATGATAAAAATATATGAATGATATGAATATGCATACACCATGCAATCATCATAATCAGCTTAATCATAATCTATCAGTTTTCATTCAAGTGTTCAGACGAGATGTAGAGTGATGAATGCATGACAAGTTAAATCATAATATCATATCAAATGGCTACGAGCCCAAGTAAACAGAAGTCATATCAACCTAAGCGGACTATTTCACCGCACCTCGTGGCCCAATGACTAAACACATAAACACCTTCACATACGTCTTTTTAGTTTATTAATTACCTGATTAAGTTCACCCGATGCCCGCATTAGTGCTCGTCACTAATACGGAACTCTTAAATCTCCATTACACCCCTTAGTTCATTTTAAGCATACCAAAACAAATACACTATACTAGAGTCTAGAAAGTCTCAACTTGCCTGAATATAGCTGATGAAGTAACGTGGTAGCCTTTCCTTTTCGTATCGTCTCCTCATGAGCCCACTCTGATCAATCATATCAGTAATAAATGAGATTACGGTCTAGTCAATAACCAAAATCCTAAGCTAGTTTACAAATGAACCTTGGGCCCACATTACTAAAATATGAACTTCTTTATCCAAACAGTACCCATACGCTCTAAACAGTCACAATACCAAATTAATTTAATAACAGATCCCAATTGGGTCCCCAATTTCAAGATAAAGTAAAAACTTCAATTTTCAAACCCTAATTTTTCCCCCAAATTTCAAAAGGGTTAAATCATGCAATTAATCAAGTAATTAACACCCACTAGTCATTAACATCATTAATAACCAACACCCGTAATAAAAGTCCATTAAATAACCTCCAATTTCTCAACTAAACATTTTTCCCTTTTTCAAACATAGATCCAAGCTTAAAATCATGGAATGCACTAATATAATTAACTGAAATGAAAGATTAGAATTTACCTAGATGAATTTACCTAGATTAGAATCTACTTACACAAGTCGAGTTTAGAAAGCTGAAAAGTGGAAATGAGGTCAAAAATCTCATTTAGGGCATTAAATATCGTAGCTACAGTGCCTTCATCGCGATTGCGAGACCCGACTCCCGACCTCGAAGGCTAACCCAATGCGACCTCGTTGGACTCATCGAGATCGCGAACATGACCACACGATCGCGAAGCACCCTTCCTCGCGATAGAGAAAAAGTAAACCAGTCAGCAGGCACCAAAAAAATACTATTTCTCATCCACTCTGATCCAACACTCAAAATCATTCGAAAGTCAAATAACATCAACCAATCATGCATTTATATCCGAAAATACACTCCAGACACGCTCGCGCACTTGAAATTTTTAAAAAATATTTCTAAGACTCGGGTTTAACTAAAGTCAACTCTTGAGTTCTAAATCCATAATTTTACAAACTTACTCTCAAAACTCATTCGCTCTCTCCCAGAAATCGTGCTACCCATCCCCGCAAGTCACAAGCAAGTAAATAAAAGCTCGGAGAGGGTAATTTGAGTATTTCAAGATAAAATAAGTAAAACGACTTTTCGAGTCATTACATGGGCGGGAACTATATATTGTTATATAGATAACTTACATCCAAATAGCATTCAATCATCTAATTTATAAAATATGTACACAATATATAAGTAGTGCATACTTATATTAAATTTACATATACTCTACATATAATATGCATACCTATACACAACATATACAACTGAAGTGTATATAGACAGGGCCAAATTTGAGTAAATTTGGGGCACGTGAACCCACGGTCTCTCCGTAAAACTAGGTTTATATGTATATATTTTCTAAAATTGGTATAATAACATCTGCTGAAACATGTGCTATAAAAAGGCTAAATGGTGCATTTGATTGAAGGTTGATTTATTTACCTAGAGATCTAGAGATCAATTCTCACATAATAATTTCTTCTTCTTTTTGTTAGTGATGCACTAATGTTCTAAAAATTCTGGTTTCACCTATGTATATAAATTGTATGTACTTCGGCCTTGTCGGTAAACTAGCTGGCTGAAGGGTATATTTACGTAAATTTTCCTAGTTATATATGCTTACCAGTTCGAAAGAACTAGTAGCCTTGGCTCAAACCAATAGAGAATTTACAATAATATGTGTAAATAATTATTCATAACACAATAAGTTACTTTTCTATAATTCAAAATCCATAAGCTCAAAATCTTAACTCAACCTTTGCTAAAGAGCATTTTCTCCTTTAATGAGGCGCTACAAAACACAAATCTAGATTAATTGGTCGAAAAGTATCAGATACTCTTTTCGTCTCAATTTAAGTGTTTTAATTTAACTAGACATTGAGTTTAAAAAATAAATATAGACTTTTGAATTTTGTGATCCTGAATTAAATCTGTGTATAGTATACTAAAATGTATCTTGTGGTTATAAAGTTATATGTATGATATTTGAATTATCAACTTACTAAATATAGAAAATAGACATTCTTTTTGGGATAAAAAAATAAGACACTTAATTGGAACATAGAAAATAAATGTTTACGCTAAAAAAAATACACATCTCATGATCTCAACCACTTGTGGTCACTACCAAGTCACATTTTTTATTTTTCTCATAATAAAGTAATACTGTTTGCCTAAAAAGATGAGTACAGCACCACAGGCCAGGTCAGACTCCGTGGCCTAGGTTTTGTAAAGTGCCAAATGTGGGAATGCTATGGGGTCCTTTTACTCTTAAACACTCACCCATTGTCTTTATTTTTAATTAGTAATAAACATAAGAAAGTGGCTATTTTTTAAAACTTTTTTATTTGTCCTAGGTTGGTTTTTCCAGTAAATAAATCCAATTGATTTACTTCTGTCTTTTCACTTAAATTGTTAGTAATAATTTGATCACTACCTGTCTTTTAACTTTTTAAGTTCTTTTTTATTTACCCTGATTTCCTTTTGGTTAAATTGATTCAAACCTTTTATGAAGCTTTAAAGAAAGAAAAGAACAGTACTTTAATCACTTAGCTAACCGTATGTATCATTTAGTTGTTATATACAAAAGTACATAAATAATTTTTTTAATTATAAATGAAAATAATATACTTTTTAATTTTAAAACTTCAAATAATTTTCATAACTCATTAGTTAAAAATTGAAAAGACTAATGAATTATTACTAAATTCATAATTAATTGTACCATACCGAAAAGAATTAAAATCTAAAGAACATGTGCATTTAAATTATTTGAGAATTTAAATATTTCAAATTTGATGTAAGAATTCTACAATTATAGGTTGTTTCGTAAATTACAGTCTCTTAGTGATAATATAACGCTTGAATTGACGATTTTTTTTGTACAAGCTTATAATATAACACACGTGTAATTAAATGATGAAACAATTACTAATTCTGAAGATTTATAATTATTCACGGGCAAAGAAATTAAAAATGTGTATTTCAAGTAATTAAAGATTAAATGCGCTTAATCAGATATCACAACGACTAAAAGTGTTATTAGCACTAATATTTGAGATGCACATAAAAATGACTTAAGGCAAGAATGAGGTCAAAATTCTACAATTACAAATAGTATACTTAGAATAATATAAAACTAAGGGCTAAGATTTCTTTAATTATTTTTAATTAACTCCTATTGGAAAGCTGTCTTGGACTTCTAATTTTTATATAGGGAGTGGACATATTTTTCTAGAGAGGATAGAATAGAATGTGGGTCTTTGTTTGCTTTGCTTCTATTCTCTCCTGTAACTTAGATTGAGCCTCAGGTTTTTGCAGCACAGCATGCTTTCTGGGTTTTTTGTTCTCACATGAATGGTAAATGTTCTACATATGTTGTTGCATGCAAGCTAATTTAGACTATTTCCCTTTATGGGTATATCTTAATTTCCTTTGTAACATTGTCAATCCCTAGCATTTTCTTGAATTTGATCTGGGTGTTTGGTTTCTTGATTTTTTAATTTTTGAATCTGTTGATGGTTTTTTTGTGATTATTAGTGGTAGTGGTAAATGGGTTTGATTTTGTTGTATAGGGTTCTTAAGGAACAAATGCCATTTGATGTGAATCATTGGTAAAGATTAGAACTTTAGTTTCTTTGTGTGTTAAATATAATTGATTTGTGTGTAGTGCTTGTGATGGGATCTCAGGGGGGTGGGGGTGGTAATGGTGTTGGTGCAACTCAAGCACAAGACCCAAAGCCAAATGCTTTGGCTAGGCAAGGATCATTATATAGTTTAACTCTTGATGAGGTTCAGAATCAACTAGGGGATTTAGGGAAACCATTAAGTAGTATGAATCTTGATGAGCTTCTTAAGACTGTGTACACTGTTGAGGCTAGTCAAGGAATGAGGAGAACGGATTACGAGGCAGCGATACAGTACGGTCGGGTTGCTTCGGGCAGTTCTCTTCTGCCAAGTGATCTGAGCAAGAAGACTGTTGATCAGGTGTGGCAGGATATTCAGCAGGGGCATAAAAGGGATACTAATAATATCGATAATAGGAAATCTCACGGGGAGAGGCAGATTAATCTTGGTGAAATGACACTAGAGGATTTTTTGGTTAAGGCTGGAGTGGTTGCTGAGTCGACCCCGGGGAAGAAAAGTTCGGGCTCGGTTATAGGGGTTGATTCAATGGCATTGCCACAACAGCAAGCTCAATGGTCACAATATCAGATCAAGCCAATGCATCAGCTACCACCGGTTTTTATGCCTGGCGATCCAGTTCCACAACCTTTGACTATTGTTCCGAACCCAACAATGGATGGAACTTATCCTGAATCTCAGATGACAATGTCTCCAACAGCTCTGATGGGCACATTGTCGTACACACAAACACTTGGAAGAAAAAGAGTTGCACCGGGTGATGTGGTTGAGAAGACTGTTGAAAGGAGGCAGAAGAGGATGATTAAGAATAGGGAATCAGCAGCGAGGTCACGAGCAAGGAAACAGGTGGCTTTGAAATATGTTTTCCAGAGTTTTGAATATACTATTATATCGTTTCCATGGCTCTTGAAATATTATCTTTTGATCAACAGGCTTACACACATGAACTGGAGAACAAGGTTTCACGGCTCGAAGAGGAGAATGAAAGGCTCAAGAGACAGAAGGTATGTTTTGCGATCGCAAACTTTCCCGTCGGTGAATATGGTATTCATTCCTTCAAGTGGTTCTTCAGACTTTAGAGTGTGTGGTTATTAGGTACTTTGTGTCATTTGCATTCTTAATGGAGTTACTTGCATTGATGTAGGCATTGTCAAATAGCGTAAATGAGTAGTAATCTAGAACGCTTGAGAAGCAAGTTTGAAAGAAATGTAGAACAATTTCAATATAACGTATTTTCAATACCATTTTCGACATATTACGTACAACCTCTCATCTAACGATATTCGTAATGCTACATTGTGAAGCTCTAATTCCTGAAAGAATGTTTCTTACATGAATAAAAGAAAAAAATTGTATCTCATGTTTAAAGTGGAATGTTTTTTTAGTAATGTTAGAAACAAAATCAGTGCAAGTATTTATGCAATGAGAAGAAACAGTCTAACTGAGTACATACTTTACGAGAGATAATTGATTGTTTTATTCTCATTGCAAAATCATTTTTGTAAGGTCAGAATACAATGATTTTGATCGTTTATGCAACTGAGAAGAAACAGTCGCCCTTCTCATTTTTGGTGTTGTTTTATCTTCCTTACCCCATACTAAAAGAAAATGAATTTTAAGGGTCTAGTACTGAATTCTTTCTCAAAAAGAGGATCTAGTACTGAATAGCGGTTACTTTTAGTTTTATAACTTTATCCCTTATATCATTGTGTTTCATTTTGTAAGGAATAGATCGACAACAATGTTCGTACGTAAAAATGAACCGCATTCAAGTTGGTTTACGTGAGAAATAAGAGGAGAGAGGAGATATATTGATGACCTAATCATGTAACCAATACAAGACGCACCTATTAGGTGTCAGACACAGTACAAATGATATTTGTCCCATTGTGGGATATTATCCAACTTAAGATCTTTTTTCTTATAATATTCTAATAGTGTGTGTTCTCTACTCTTTGGTACACTACTTTTGTACGAGGATTCTTCCCAACATTTATAAAATTGTTTACCTTATCAAGAAAGATATTCTAAACTCTACTATTCTATCACTAATTCTTAACGTTCTAACAGTTTATTGGCTTAATTAAGGGGTTAGGAACAAAGAGGAATGAATGTTATGAGAGGATCATTTTCCTTTGTATACAAAAAGGGATGTCATCCGCATGAAAATAAAGGTAGAGTGTCAGTCTTCATCCATCCAAATCAGTTCCCCTTTTTCTTCACAGAGTCTTAAGTTTTTCACTAGTGTTCATGCTATTGCTGCTACTGATGTACGCCTCTGCTGCTTCCGGGCCACTAGTCATTCTTGCCATTCTACCCCACAAAGATAGAGTTAAGTTCTGCGTACATCCTACCCTCCCCAAACCGCACTTGTGGGATTACACTACGTATGTTGTTAGTTGTTAAAAGCAAGCCTAAGCGCATCCTTCATACTTGAAGAGGGAGTAACGAGCATCAAGGATTGTAGGGCTGTTAGTTAGTGGAAAGCATCTATGAGATATGTGCTAGACGAGACATTCTCTATTTCTCAAAATCCATTCGTGGAAGAAAGACGGATATTGGATGTGGTTTTGGTGGCAAATGAAGTGTTGACTCTAGAAGGAAGAAGGAAGAATCAATGACTTATGCAAGTTGGACCCTAAGAAGGCTCGTGATCTCGTGAATTAAGAATTTTTGGACTTCATCATGACGAGGAATTTGGTGACAAGAGGAGGAGGTCTTTTTTTTTTTGTCGGTAGTCTGAACCATTAGTAAGCTTTCCGCAAACTTAAGTGTATAAAAATCATAAAATTTTCCCCTTGAAAAATATCAAAGGAAAATTCAGGGACTCAGGTTTGGATAGTCTTTACTGAAAATCTTTCTAAAAATAAAAAATGGGTTGCTCCTGAGCTTTGGTAAGAACACAACGTGTGATGTGTTGATTAGGTGCTCGTCACGGATTCAAACCCTGCTGTAGACAAAAGTCTAGCATTTAAGTGGGGAGGGAGAGGGACAGGCCTATTATCCACCGAGTTTCAAACCGAGCCCCACTGGCCATCGGGAATTTCTCGGTCATCAAAAGAATCAAAGATGGGTTTTAGGGTGCACTATCCCAAGATAAACTATTTGGTTTAAAAATCAGGTTCTGGTGTCCGACAATAAGTTTTCCAAAAGTCAAAAACATCAAAATGATAGGTTTTCACTAAATTAACACAAACTTTTTTTCAAAGATTTGTTGTCAAACTAATAAACACAGTTGTCCCCCAAGGTTATTTTTCCAAAAAACAACAACTTCTACATGTACTAGTTTCCAAAAATTAAACCAAATCAAATCCAGATTGGCACCTTAGGTCAAATTGAAAGGTGAGAAGGTATCAACTCTGCAAATTATCATTTGTTTCTTTCAAGAAAGAGGAGGGAAGCTTGACAACCAATCATTTTACATGAAACTGATAGAGATCACTATTCATTTCAACTTTGCCTATGTTCATGCAATCTTGTTACATTTCAAAGCCATCATCATTTGTCGTTGAGAGAAGTTCTAACACTAACTATTTCAAATAATGAGTAAAATGTGAGCATAATTTGCACGAGTAACTTCTCCTGTGTAAGCTCGTTTATGGCATAGAATCCTTTTCCTCCTGTAGACTGCTTTTATCTGACACCCATTTACCAATGAAAGAAAATAATTCCATGTATGTTTCCACATGTGCTTATCCTTTTGGTTTGACTATTAGAATGTAGTTAATAACCTTCAAATTTCATTTCAATCTGGCAAAGAAGAGAAGCAACTGAAGTCATGTGTTCTTTGTACACTACTTTGAGGTGACCGTAAGCTGAGAGCCCCATAAGAAATGCTGCAAATATCTTGGCCATCTCAAAAACAAAATTCATAGAAAAATTGTCACAATTTATCCTTGGAGCGTCCTTTCATAACTCACCTATGCTGACTTGTATAGCGTATTTATTGTTCGAATAGCAAGATAGTTGTTGCTTAGTTCGTGATGATATGCTTGTCTTTTCAAAATTAGAGAGTATTCGAGACCACTCTTCGTTGCCTCCATTTCGTGTTTATCATCTGTCAGTCTCATAGATTATAATGTTAATATGATTTTACTTGCAGGAGATAGAGAAGGTGTTACCAAGTGTTCCACCTCCAGAGCCTAAGTATCAGCTGCGCAGAACAAGCTCCGCCTCCTTCTAACATCCAGTTTCATGTATGAATGATGAATATGTAGATGCATAGTGTTCGCCATGTCATTGAAATTTATGTTAGTCGGTGTCCGTTCATCTCCTTGTTCTTCGTTAACATCGTATAGCAGCTCTTGTTGGCTGCTCTTGTTGATTGCCTTGGGTGTCTCTACTTCTCTAGATAAGTTTTTTTCCTTGTATGTACATTTTTATAGTTTTAACCTATGCGGAGGACGTAGTTTTGGTAGTTTCCTTTCAGTTACTGCAAGCATTTCCAGTGTGAATGCTTTCTAGACAAGTGAAAACAGTGTTATTGTATGCTTCCAGTAGTATTAAAACGACCGGAAAAGGGGTAATCTTCTTCATGGTACCTTCTAGACTTTGAAATTGTCCGCTACTCGAGCATATGGCTTACATACTTAGACTCTCAAATTCAATTATCTCACTTGTAGAAATTGATTTGAACTTTAACTATTCTCATTAAGATTAACCTGAAGCTTTGGTAATTTAATTGTAAGGTGTACATGTTCTCTGTGTGAGTGTGTTTTTCTTCTTGATAATATTATATATTGCCTTCTAAATGTTGAGCAAAACCTTGACACTTTATATAAAATGAGTTTGAGGAATTTTTGCATCACCAATTTATTTATTTTTATGTATGGGAATGTAAATGAGATACGTTTATTCCACGGGATTTTTACACCAAACTACATTAATTCACCAATGACTCCTGACATAAATTGAGATGAGAATACATATTTGTTAATCACAATTAAATGATAGAAGCCAAGATCCCACTTGGGGTTACACAGGGTATGTTGTTGATTAAATGATAGAAGTCTATGTTCATATGGGTCTGCGTACACCTTTACCTCCCAGATTCACATTATGGAATTTCACCGAGTATGTTGTTGTGTAGTCTATGTTTATCTATTCATTGATTTGGTGTAAATACACAATATGACAAAACAAATACAATAGAATCGGTTTACAACAAGGGTGTCAATGACCTGAAGGTAAAATGAAAGGTAATTTCATAACATTTCCAATAGTACAGGGCCAAATTTTAACATTTTCCCTAAATTAAATTATGTACTAAAATTACTCTGACGTGATGAAAATATTAAAGCCATAATAAGTTAATAACCAAACGCCTACCGATGAAAGAAAAAAAACGAATTAGAAAAGCAAAGTAAACTTTTTCCTTTTTGGGTTTCTCACTTATCCGATAGGCCTCATGTCCGACTAAATTCGGACTCGCGCCGGGAAGAACAGTCAGTTAAAGAGCTCCCTAACAAAAGCGACTACATAGCCAGCCTGATAAGGTGAAACCAGATCAAACACATGGCTTAAAATCAAGTCTTCCAACAACCTCTATACATCTGAATACTTCAGTATGAAAGTCATTTTATTCTGTTTCCTAACAGACTAGTGATCAGCCTCTGTTCAAAGTTTTCAGCAGCTGGTTTTAATTTCCTCTAGCCTTTTCCAGGTCTGGAAGATCTGCAATTAAAAGACAAAATTAATGTCACAACTCGGAAAACTCCACCTCCTATTAAATAACTCGCTACTATCTAGCTGAGTACAAACAAACAAGTGAAACTTGAAACTTTTATTTGCTTTTGCGCGCGGGGGCGGAGACAGGTGGTGGCTAGGGGGTTCACCCGAACGCCCTTCGGCGAAAAACTACCCTGTATATACAAGGTTATAAATATATTTTATGTATATATAGTAGATGTTGACCCCCTTGGCTTATTTGTTTGTTTACTCCTTTATTTGAACCCCTTTAGTGAAAATTCTGCCTCCGCCATCCGCCACTGTTTGCGCGAGTAAATAGTCAGAATACAAGATAAAATCAACAGCTATATAAATTCCGCTTCGTTAACTTAGAAGAGAGAAAGAAAACCCTGTCAGGCAGATACTAGTGGATAAAGGAGAAAGGAAAAACACTATGGCAGAGAAGAAAAGAGATATAGAGGACCACTAACTTACACATTTGGAGAGACCAAGATTAAAGCTAATTGTTGTTATGTGATTTAAATACATTTATGGGGTGTTCATTTTATTCTTGCTTCAAAGGTGTCTTTTCGCATTACAAAAAGTTTCACTAAGCGAGGTTTCCCAGTAGGAATAAACGAAAGTTGAGTCTTTGTTTAGTAACTTGTCCTTGTCCCTCCCATTTTCTCATTTTCTCCTCCTTCACTTCTCTCCTTAAAATCTATCCAAACTCCGAAGGTTATACTCCTATACTCATTCCTCTCCCTTTCTTCCAATTTCTCTAAGTTCCTTGTTTCTTCACTGTCATTCGAGTATAAAAAGTTGTTCATATAAGCAAGAAAATGAGACCTGGTCAAGTATTTGAGAGCAGCTGCATACTGATGAATTGTAAGAAGAGTTGACTGAAACTTAGCATTGCATCTGATGTGTACAACAAATTAAAGCTATATGTAAACTAGTGAAATCAGATAGGAAAAAACTCACAGAGCATGCCTCCATCATCGCTGCTTTCATCATCTTCTCCAGTGTACTAAAAGAAGATATATTCAAGTCAGATAAATATGATCAAAGTCATTGAACATTATGTTAGTTAACTAGATCAAGGTAGGCATTACCGCAACACCGTCATCATCAGAGTCCGCTGCATGGAACAGAGATCTGGATTAGCTCTATGAGTATATTAGGATACAACACATAACGTTATGCATGACAAGGAGTTAGCCAACCACTGAAAAGAATTGCCATGGTTAGGCGCACGTCACATGTTTGAATATTCATGTAGGTAAAATCATTTTTTATAAGGTAAAGATAGGTAAAATCATGGTATTAAAGCGGAGAGGGGTAGAGGGGTAGGTCCATTATCCAAACTTAGACACACTCAGATTTAATATACTCAACCTGCAGTGCGACTACTAAAAGTTGCCTTTGATCAATCAAATGAAACATTTTGCACAGAAAGTAGAAAGAAAAAGAAAACCAAAAGTATCATTAATATTTCATCTGCCACTTAGCTCCTACTCCAAAGCATAAGAAAAATAAAAGAGGGAAAGACGGAGGTGGAGTTGAATTACAAATTAAAGGAAGATTCAACAGAAAAAACGTAGTAAGATTGGGGAATCACTAAAATACTTGAGGTTCTCTAATCCCCTAAAATTAATGGGAAGACAGACATAAAATTAATTTAAATTTAAGGAAGCAAGTGATAAGCAGCCAACTCACAATATTCTTCATCATCTTCATCACACCATTTGTTCCAATCGACCTTGAGGTATGGAGCGGGCTTCTCTTCAGACTTCAATAATCTTGGCCACCAGCCTTTTTGCTCCTTTTGGATTGAGCAGAGGATGTTTCTCAACCCAATATTAGTTTTACACTGCTGCACCAGAAAGCACTCTATGAGATCAACCATGAGAAATTTCTAACCTTGAAACCAAAATGTAAAGGAAGAAATGTCCAGTTCAAATGTAACAATTCTTTAATAGAATAAACTATTCATATCTCATCTAAAGGGAGCAAGACACTAAACTATTATTCAAGTAAAAAGTAACAGAAAGATTCTTTAAGTCATGATAGACATAAACAGCCTCAATGACATATCTGAATTAGGAAATAAAATATATAACTATCATAGAGAAAACCGAACCCAAGATAAGACCTCTCCGGTTTCCATCCAGTTTTTAAGAAGTGTAAGGGACTTTGTCATAACATAAATTAGACTTTTAATAAAAGAACTTCTACTTTTTTTGATGAAGAAAAGAAATATATATTGTAATAGACGAAAATAAGTCGAGTTGACAAAAAGAGGGATGCAACAAGAGGACTTCCAAGTTGGTCACCCATCCTAGTATTACTCTCGCTCAAGCACGCTTAACTTCGGAATTCTGATGGGATCCGGTGTGTTAGTGTTGGTATGATCGCATCCAAGAAAAGAACTTCTACTTAGAAATCAATGATTAGGTATCAAATCGCAAGTTTAACAAGAGTGTTTTGGGAGTTAACATGATCATTTTATTAACAAGGTAAAATTTATTAATAACCAACAAAAAGAAACTGGCAGATTCCTAGTATATCTGTAAGGAATCCAGTAAGACCAGCATATCATCTATACTATTTACAACATTCCGACTACCAAATTCTGAAGACATCTTAATTCTAAGAGAACTATATTATCTTCTATATCATTAAAATTTAAAACACTTATATTTTCTGATCATGTTCCACACAGCAACACCTTATCCCCTCCCACTGCTTTAATATCCCAATGTCCAACTTTACCATATAGTATCTTGCTTAAGCTTAACTAACCTCATAATCGGTATTGCTCCCATTTTGCCCTTACTTAATAGACACTTGACATTCATACGTGTGTGCACAAACAAGTATTGTGATGGTTTATGCAAAAGTAGAAGAATAGGTACCAATTTTAGAAAAATTAAAGATACTGTGCAAATTGGCCCATAAGCACCATACACTAGGTTGCACATCTCTTTCAACTTGATAACTGAGTATCACCAGGTACAAAGGAGCAGACTAATAATAATGAGTGGCGTGCTTCCGTATGCTGCATTGTAACCATCATCACGACAGACGTAATGTAAAATTCAAAAACTTCTCTGACTTCACTGTTCTAGCTTAATTGTATAAATTCACTTCCAAAAGTATATCACGGTTAAATGCAAAACAGAACTACCTACGTGATACCAAAGTACAAAACTCTAGAAGAATAATGAATACAAGCAAGGACAACTCAAAGTCACAAACATAGCCCAGTGGGTACACGATCTTATATACAGACAGAAATCCTAGAAGTATCACAAGTTTTCAAATCCATTTATTTATATAGTCCAAGCCCAAGGGAGCGGGTAGGTCTACCACATTGCGGATCCACCTCTGGTCATAACAATCGCAAAAAAGGTGTTACAACAGCATTAAACTGTGCATCCTATTCAGAACCTACAACCCTTGCTTCAGGATAATGCCTCAATCACAAACTAGTTAGAGTCGGCTATTGAATCCTCAGTATTAGTCCCAGTCCATTTGTACCCATTTTAATCGAACATTCAAAAATTTGGGGTTCTCTAACATTTGAACAACATCAACATACCGAGTGTAATCCCACAAGTGGGGTCTGGGGAGGGTAGAGTGTATGCAGACTTTACCCCTACATTGGGAGGTATAAAAGTTGTTTCCGATAGACTCTCAACTCAAGAGAAAGCATATAATATCAAAACAGGTCAGAAAAGGAAATAACGGGAGTGAAGAAATCATGACAGACATGATACTATAGAAAGCATAACAAAGCATTCTAGAAATTAGAAAAGGAACAATAACTTCAACAAAACAGTACGATAATCAAAGTACAAGAAACAACAAATAGTAATAGAAAATGGACAAGAAAAACTACACACGAAATACTACAACTACTCGTATGGATGGATAAGCGGGACAACTTTCTACTACCCACTAACCCTCCATCCTAATTTGTGTCCTCCACAACCTCCTATCTTAGGTACTATTCTCTAACATTTGAAGTTCTCCACATTTCCTAATAAAATACAAATCCCTAAGACCCTAAGCAATCTTAAAATGATCATAAAGAAAATCTAGCAAACACTGGACCTGAAAGTTCTCCACATTCTAATTGCTACATTTGTACCCTTTTTATGCCAATACTCAATAATTTACCCCCTGTTTGGAAGGTTGTTTCCCATGGTTCATTATTCAATGAAACCGTGTTTATTTTCGCTGTTCTCAAAATTATGTTGTATGGTACTTTTGTATTTTTGGTGTAAAGGAACATGTGAAGAAGATCATGATTCATTTTTTGAGATTTTAGACTCCTTGTAGATGATAGAGGAGTTGTAAGTTTCGTCTCGTTACAATCCAGTAATTATGGATGATTATACCGTCTTTGTATAGTCTTGCTATTAATATAATATATGTTACTTGTTTCAAAAAAAATGTGTATGGTGTTGTAAACTTGTTGTAATTCCATGATTATATAACCATGAAAAAGTTCTATTTTTGTCACCATGGATTTGATAGTTTTTGCGTGGTTATGTATTTCATTTACCCATTATACTCCACCCCTCCCCCACAACCACCCACTACCCCTCACGCCCACCACCCACCATACCCCCACTATCCACCCACCACCTACTTATTTTTTAAGGTTCGTATTATATTCTTTATCTTAGTTTTATTAATATATATAAATTAGTTTGTAAGTAAGGGTTAAAGGTATTATAGTAAACTTATATATTATTATATAGTACCATACAGTCAAACCAAACAGTAAAAATGTTATATTAAACCATAATAAACGATATAGTCTATCCAAACACTATTCATTAATACCGTACAATACAATACATTATGAAACCATGGGTAACGACCATCCAAACAGAGTGTTAGGGTTTCTCTAATATCTCTAGATTTTTCACTTACATATAAACCCTAAACCCTTTTCATCAAACTCAACAGATTTACCAATAATATAAATCAAAATCCAAAAACAAACTTTGCAGAAAAATATAGGGTTACCTGAGGGGAAATATTCCCAAAAAGTTGGAGAGTAACGGAGAAGGAATCGTCATGGACACCAATAGCAGAGAAATTAAAAACACCATTTGGCTCACATTTCAATGATACGTCTTTAGCATCAGGTAATGATATGGTTAAGTAAACTTTCTCAGATCGTTGAGCCCAAAGAACTTCTGGTTGACGACTGCACATGTTGCCTTTTTTACACTGCTTTTTCGAGTTTATAACCCAAGTTTTTCAATTAGCACAGTTCATAGACTTGTTTGTTCAAAATAAGACCTCATTATATATTATTTTTTTTGATGACAGCGGCCGCTACTTTTTTTTATAAGTGCGCACGGTAACTCGAATGATAAGCGCGCAAACAGCGTTAGTCGAATCATCGCGTTGATAAACCACATGTGTGTTTCAGCCAAGAAGGTGTTGGCAGGGGAATCGAACTCGTGACCTTTCGGTCTCGCGCTCTCCTACTCCACCAACTTGGCTACCCTTTCGGGTAAGACCTCGTTATATTTAGTATTACTCCCTCAGTCTCAAAATATGTGTGACATTTTTTATTTATATGTTCCTTAAAAAAATATTTATAATTTTATCATATTTCATCATATAATCTTTCTTCAATAAGGATAGTTTGGAAAGTCACAAGATAATTGAAATTAGTGTAATTACTAGGATACCTTGTAATTACATAACATAGTAATTATGATGATCTGTTTGTTTGTAATGTAATGACAGTGTAATTATAAAAATATTATTTGGTTATACATGTGTAATTACACAATTAAATTAGTTTCAAAAATAAAAATTAATGCTTGACAAATGATATATTAAATTATCTATTTAATATATATATATATATATATATATATATATATATATATATTGAAAATATGTTAATTAATAATAACATATTTGTAAATAATATTGTAAAGGTATTATATATTTTAAGATTAATAATATTTTAATTTAATTAATTATAAGCACACATTTTGTAAGAACACCATGGGTTGTATATATGTTTGAAAAAAATTAATATTAATACATATAATGTCATACACACTATTCAAATATTTGACCAAAAAAATAATATGTCAATGATAAGTGGAAAATGAATAATATGTAATGTAAAACAACAATTGAATAGTACTAAAGCAAATAACTTGAAATCGCAAATATGACATAAATTCAAAATTTAAAGAATAATACTTTATATACTTTTATGTCAAATTCCAACATAACATAAAATAAGTTCCAACATAACTTAAGTAAATATAATTCAAAAGAAAGTGAAAACATTTATGAGTTTACTGTTTCATTCAACAATGAAATTGTACTTTAATAACATCATTCATTATATGTCAAGTTCGTTAATGACTCGTTCTTTCTAATATTAAAAAGTGTAATTTCAAAAACTAGAATAATACATAGTTAATCAAGAAAAAAAAAAGTACTAGCAATTACAGTGAAATTATACTGCTAATTTCATATCGAATTTATATTTTAAATATGAACTTTTATTACTTAATATTTGAAATCGATTCGAAATGAGAACCTTGCAAAATTTGACTTTATCACCATAAAAGTTCATATGCACACGGGTCATTACAATTATTAAGAGAGCTTTAGTCTCTTAGGATAATAAGGTATGTTTCTTCGAGTCAGCTGGTGGTGTGAATTTAATTTATAATTTGGAATAAAGCAGCAGTCATAACTGACAAATTGTGGATCAAGTGAACTCATTCCTACTATATAAAAGGGATATTTCTGACATTGTTTCAATTTCTCAAACAGGCAAGCTGAATGGTCAAGAAAATTATAGGTGCAAGGAGTGAACTGGTGCTTATGAAGGCAAGCAGGACAGGTAGTAGTTTTGTTATTAAACATGTATATCTTGGTATGATTGTAACACAGCCTAGAGTTTCATGGAGGAACATGTTTCACAATATAGCAAGACCAAAGGACACCTTCTTACTATGGTTCCAGGTTCACGATAGATTATCCACAAGTGACAGACTCAAAGTTAGTCAAGTTAGGCATTAAGACATAACTTTAGATTTCAAATTTAATCAAGTTAATGTCTAACTTTATATTTCAAGTTAGTCAAGTTAGACTTTAAAACATAACTTTAGATTTCAAAGTTAGTTAAATTAGATCTTAAGACGTAATTTTAGATTTCAAAGTTAGTCAAGTTAGGTATTAAAACCTATTTTTATATTTCAAAGTCAGTCAAGTTAGGCCTTAATACATAGCTTAGTGGTTAACTTTACCTATTTGATTACTTTATTAGACACGATTGGATAATGAAGGACACACGATGGCATTGACCTGTGAGAAGATTGGACCTTACATGGGCCAGTCCCATCTAATTGGAGTTTGGCCCATTAAAGTTCATAAGCCCAATTGCCTCCTTAACGATGTCATAGCATATAGCTCACCTTTTTTGTTTAGTTCGCTTTCTTTCTAGCCCTCTTGAGAAACCCTAAATCCTTCGAAAAGCTTCAATGGCGGTAAGTACTCGAACCCTAATAATTGCACTGTTGTCTTCCGTAAACAGCCTATCTGCCCCCACAAAGACAGTGTTAAGGTCTGCATACATCCTACCCTCACCAGACTACACTTGTGGGATCACTGGTTATGTTGTTGTTGTAATAATTGCATTGTTACTTCTTATTGTTGCTCCGGGAGATAATCTTGCAACGTGTGTTGCAAAATCTTCGATATATGATGTCCGGAATATTTAGCATTTTCCTTCCTATGATTCAAATTAAAGCTAACTTAACCAACACTTTTAAAGGTGAGTTTATCATCAATTAATATGAGTATAGTACTTTCTGTTGTTTTTTTCTAAATATCTAAATTCTTATTTTGGAAAAATGATTGATGTAATCCGAGCTTGCGTAAAAAGTTTGTCAATTCGACTAGCAAGATTACCAAATAAATTGAGACACAGAGTATATGCAAGTATTTTTTTTTGATGAGGTAAGATTTCATTGAAGACAGTATCAGAGATTACAAGGAAAAAAGAGAGTAGATGGAAGTATTGGTGTATCACATTTCTTAAGTTTTGTACTGTGAATCATCTGAAGAACTTCCTGGCATTTTCATCTTTTTTTTCCGTGGCTGTAGAAAGTCTATTATTTGTATCTTGACTATATTAATCATATGGTTTTGTATCACTTACTCATTATGCGTGAATGGGAATAGAAGTAGTATCATACTATATTTAGAAACTTTGGGATCTGATTCTGAGTGGCTTCTAATATGTGTAATTGCAGACCGTACCAGTTAATCCAAAGCCTTTCTTGAACAATTTGACTGGAAAGCCTGTGATGGTAAAGCTTAAGTGGGGAATGGAGTACAAAGGTAGTCTGCTTCTCTGACTCGTGGATTCCTAACATTATGTTCTTCATTAAGGTTTTTGAGAATGAGATTTGTGCAGATATTGGAAACTAAGCTCCTTTTTTTTCTGTCTTTTCTTTTTCAAGGGTATCTGGTTTCTGTGGATTCATACATGAACTTGCAGGTACTACTGTTAATTTGAGTTTTTACGTCCTTTTGCATTTCAAATTGTCTAAAGAGCATTATCATTAAGTGTATGTATGTGCATGTATATCCTTGTGATATGCTTTACTCTTTATTGTGATCTTTCACGGTTATCCATTATGGGCATAATAGCTGTCTAGATCGTAGCATTTACTATACTGTATTTAGAATGTCCTTTTGCAATAGTTTGGGATATTTTTTCTTTTTTCTGTTTGTGGATGGGTGGTGGGGAAGGGACTGTGTTCAGTAAATCAGAGCTGTCTTCGCTAAATAGTAGCATTAAGTTTTTTGCAATAACGAGATTGGTCAGAGATAAAACAGAAGACAAAAGGAAAAATACAGTACTAACAATGGAATAGGTGTCAATATTAAGAGAAGCAAAGCTCGTGAACTGTTACATGTTTTATGTCCCTTCCACTGTATGTTCCTTATACGTAAATGTACCTATCGGAGAGATATCTTTACATTGAGTAAGGCAGTTGTTTCATCTTACAACCTCTGTTCTTCTTTCTTTCCATACAAACCTGAAGATGCATTGAGGATGCCATGCAAGTCTTACATTGAATTCGCAATCGTGTCTTTCCTGGAGTAGGAGACTGTTAGCTAATTCATTTGTCTGTAGTTCATAAAACATATGCTACCCAATAGTTGTGTTCTCGAATGTTATCTCGGCTTAGGATAGCTTCATGTATCTCTGGCTACGTAAAAAACTGCCTCTGGGAGGAGAGTTTTGTATTACGAGCAGAAAACAATACAATATACAGTAAAAGACAGCATTTTACATTCATTCACGGAAGAAGTTATTGTGAGCTCCCAGTAACCTACTTTTTCTAGAGAATTATGTGTCCATGCTTGTGTTAAATAATGTTTTCTTTTTCTTTTTGCAGCTTGCAAACGCAGAAGAATACATTGATGGAGTAAGCTCTGGTTCTCTCGGAGAGATCCTGATTAGGTACCTTCATAGCTTCGTCTTTTGATCTTGATTTAGACTGTATTTGAACATGCAGCAGCTGAACATAATAATCATACTGTCATAGTTTAGAAAAACACCCCCTTCTCTTTTCTGCCTGCATCAAGTAGCAGGCATAAAAAGCTGAAGGGACACATCTAGCTGTAAATGGACTCATCATTTATTCTTCCCCACATTTGGTTCATTTTCGGATATGGAAATATGCAGACTTTTCTTTGTCTCGTATCTTTCTACGAGTTGCATGTCTCATGTTGGAAACCATGAATTGTTAATACTCAACCAGCATGACTTAAATGTTTAATGTAATCTGCTGCCCTAGTGATATGAGTGAGTACTTGTTTAATGTAATATTCAACCAGCATTTCAAAAGAATCTGTTGTTGCTAACTAATTCAATCCTTTCCTACGTGAGGACTGAAGAACGAGTGAATCTTGTTTTTAGGGTTTATGCTCATTGCCGACTTGATTTCCATGTTCCATCTTCTTTGCTATACCATTCTCTAATTGGATCACTCCTTTTAGCTGATGGCTTGGAATGCCAAGACCATTTTTTGTTTGAGATTTCAGTTCTTGTAAAATCAGTACTTTAAAATATATCTTGATTATATATTGGTTTCTAAGTTGATGTTTCAGAATTGTTTATATTGGAGGATTGTATGATTTTTTTAGCTCTTCTTACACATTTACTTGTTAATTTGTAAATTGTATCATGGAAAATCAGCAATTCGCTTCTCAATGGTCTTTTCATAGACTTGTATATAACTTTTATCTGTAAAAGCATTTGTGATTGAAATAGCTGCTCTAATGAAAATTCCTGCAACTTCTCTTTGTTAACCTTGGTGGTTTTGCATTTGCAGATGTAATAATGTCCTTTATCTCCGTGGTATACCTGAGGATGAAGAATTGGAAGATGCTGACCGCGACTAGAAAGTGTGTTGTATTATTAGTGTCGTGGTTCTGCCATTGCAATCAAATTTATGGTACATTGATCATGATTGGAACGACATAATCTTCTCCTTGAATGTATTATTGATTATGTGTTGCTGCTATTGAATATATATTCTGATGGATAGTTCGGGATGTGATGGATCACCTTAATGATTTACGGGAGCAAAGTAAATCATCTATGACTAGCTTCCTGTATGATCTCCATATCGAGTCTTTATTTTTGTTAAAAAGTTGGCTGATTCACGGGGACATACCATCTAGTTCAGAAAGAGAAAATGATAAAAATGGTCCTTTATCTTTGAGGGTAGGTTCAAAATAGTCTTTTTAAGTATGCACTGAACAGTTCTGGTCTTTTAAATTTATCAAAAGTTGACGTTTAAAGTCTCCCGTCAATTATTAAATTTATGTTCGTTAGATTTTGATGGAAACAGTAAAAAGAGATTTAACCATGAACACTAAGAAAATTTCATTAAATTTTAAAATATGTAACATAAAAAATTGCACTAGATATTAAAATAAAATAAAAAATTGCAGAAATAAGGATCAAATTGTTCAAATCTTATCGACAAAGTTCGATAAATATTTTGCAGACACAAATGTTAAGTTTTGTAACATAAAAAGTTGCACTAAATATTAAAATAAAATAAAAAATTGCAGAAATAAGGATCAAATTATTCAAATCTTATTGACAAAGTTCGATAAATATTTTGCAGACACAAATGTTAAGTTTTGGCTAACTTAGGACCAAAATTATGCAATACAAACTTAAAATGACTATTTTTGTCATTTTCTCAGTTCAATAATACTTGTAAGATAGCGGCATTAGGATCGGAGTGGTGAATTATTGCAAAATGGATTGCAATTACTTGTATACCCGAATTGCTCCTACCATACTGAGTGTTAAATCCCCATTTTACCCTTCCCGGCGCCGGCAATTGCGTTCATTTGCCATTTTAGCCGGCAATAGTAGCTTCACCTGGAACGACCTTCTTCGAGTACCTGAAAATGACTCTTTTGCCTTCTCAGCTTATTTCGATAAAATCAAGCTTTGTAATCGCAATTCGGTATATACATATCTAAATTAACTTAATAATAATAAGACTTGTGCTTTTTATGACAATAATAATTATAATAAGAAGTTATATTATCGGTGCAGGAGAAGCAATGTGAGTTCATGCCTTTCGTGATTAACAGCCAAATAATTGGCTACGTTCACCATCGGTAATTCCATTTTTCTTAATGTTTATTTTTATTCATAATGCACCTTTGTTTTGGATGGTTATTACATATTATTTCATAATGTAATGTATTATATTTGTTTTGATAAATACAACGTTTGGATAGATTGTATTGTTTACCATCAGTAATTTCATTTTTCTTAATGTTTTGTTTTTATTCATAATAATAATGCACCTTTGTTTTCTCTTTTAACTAATACACTCTATTTGGATGGTTGTTACGTATTGTTTCATAATGGATCATATTATATTGTTTTGCGTTGTATTTTATAGTATTGTATTGTTTTGATGAATATAACTTTTGGATAGATTGTACGTTTATGTGATACAGTTCGAATTTCGAGAGTCAAACAAGAATTTTTTTTTACCACAATTTATTTGTATGCCCTTTAAATATTTTAAATTGTTAATTATTGTGACTTATAGTACTTTTTATATAGTTTATAAATATGTAAATTATTTTTCGAAAAACTTAAAGACTGTATGTTCGAATTCACGATCAAAATAAAGAATTTTGACTCTCGAAATTCGAATTATATCACATAAATTGTGACAAAGGGAGTATCGTTTCCCGTTGTTACATAATGTCACACAAAAGTAGGATACGAGGTAGAGCTACCCTAAACAATAGGGTAAGTGATAAAATAGGATTATTAGATAATAAGTAAAGACAAAATGAGAAAAAGAATAAGGTAACGATGCGATCACACTAAATTGGTCGTTACATAAAATGAGGCTTCTTGTCGTTACGTAAGGGTAAGGGTGGATTTAACGATACAATACAATAAAATTTAAATAACAATCAAAACAAACATTGTATATTTAAACTAACAACACAATAAAGTTTATCTAAATATCGAATTTGGCTTATCTTTATACCGGGATTAAAATCAGATAGTTATTCTTAGTGATTTAAATTCTGTTGTTGTTTGATGAGAAGGTAAATATTTTTGTTATTTAGGTTTGCTGATTATCTGAAGCCATCTCACAATGTATTCATTTTCCCACAAGATGATAGCCATTTTGGATGTCATTGCACTTTGCATCCAAACCTGAGGACGCCCGAGGATCGAACTAAAGCTGTAGCCAATGTCATTAAGTCTTTGGGCGAACTGATCCCTGGCATAAGAAATGAGGTACTTGATACCTTTTGGTTATTAATTTTCTGAAATATTTTAGCTATAAGTAGTCTTAAGAGTAAAGATTGCTTCTGAAATCTTTATCTATAACCATTGATAGTTATATCCAGTTGCTTCAGCTTTCGGGGAACCAATATTTTTCTCACTGGAACGAGCTGCTGCACCATACTTTGGGATAAAGGTGTGCTATTCAGTTTTCCACTTAAACTTTTTTGACCATCATCTCTTATAATGTGGCTCTAAGTATCGATAAATCTTTCTGAATAGGTTTTAGCCTTTGTTTTGATATGATCATTTCTATGAATGTCATTATATGTTTTTTTTCCAGCTTATGATGGATATTCATACGCCCTATGTAGTGGCAGTTTGATTGATAGCTTAAGAATGCCCTTTTTCTTTTCTAATGAGGTCCCCAGCCCGTTAACAATTCTTACCATGTGACTTTTGGCTATCTCCCATTCAGATGTTCATAGTGGTAAGTGAGGGAGGTTTCTGGCAGTTGTCGTTTTTATATTGTCTGGAACGTCGAGATAAGGTCATTAATCAACTATCACTTCAAATTTTTCAATTCTTGAAAGCCTTTGAACTTCCTGAGTTGATGTCTAGGATGGTTTTTACATTTTCCCATCATTTAATCTCTGTTATGAAAGGTAGAGACAATTGAGACCCACCTATTATAAGCCCTAACATTTCTTTCCAGAGGCCATCCAAACATTTCTTTCTAGAGGCCATCCGCTAGCAGGTTGGGCATGTGATACTTCTTTTGACTTTCTCACTCATGCCGTGTATTTCTATTTTTATGACTCTGCAGGCTTATGGAGTTCACATGAATGGCTATCTTGAGAAAGATGAACAGAAATTCCTATGGCTAGGGAAGAGAAGTGAACAAAAAACCACTTATCCCGGAATGCTAGATAATTTAGCCGCTGGGGGATTGGTATGTGACACCCTTCAAGGTTAATGGTTTATCACAGATTTGGTTATATATGTACCTGTAGCCTTACTGATATCCTGGATTTTGGATCTAAACATGCTTCAGTTGAAAATTCTTTGCACTTCATAAACAGTATTTTGTTCATTCCTTATCAAAGAAACCTACCAACAATCCTCATCAGCTGTTTTTTGTGGAGCTGCGGAACATAATGTAGTATAGTAGTCAATATTGTGTAAACATGCATGATTATTTCTTGGTTGATTAGTGTTCATTTATGGCTGCAGCCACATGGTATTTCTTGTGGAGAAAATCTTATTAAGGAATGTAAAGAGGAGGCAGGGATACCAAGATTTATTTCCCAGAAGTAAGATCGATTCTCCATTTTGAAATAATAACCATCAATTTTAGGTACTCTACTATCTGCTTGATGTTTTATATATACTATAAATGTTTCTTTACATTATGCTTGTGAATTTTCTGTCATGATCAGAGCTATACCAGTTGGAGCTGTGTCCTACATTGACATAGAAGGATATAGGATGAAGAGAGACGTTCTCTTTTGTTATGATCTTAAGCTTCCTGATGGCTTCATTCCTCATAATGAGGGTAAGCCTACTAATTTTCAATTTGTATGCAACACTAAATCAATGCTTCTTTCGATTTATTTCAGATGCTCATAGAATTTACCCAATCTCTGCTCTTGTGTGTTCTCTGACAGATGGGGAGGTAGAAAGCTTTCGACTGCTCCCAGTCACACAAGTTGCAAATGTCATCCGAAAAACAGTATTCTTTAAAGCAAACTGCAACCTTGTCGTTATTGATTTCCTTTTCCGGCATGGGTAGGAATATCTTACCATTTACTTTAATATTTCCATCCAACTTATGAGCCTGCCGTTCATTCTTTTTATTTATATCCTGTCACATTAAACACCAATTCAGTTATGAAGTTTAAAGTAACGTTCTTGTTGTGAAAGTGCACAAAGTTGGCTTAGTTGATTCTAGTGGTTATTGACTGAAATCTCCGAAGAATTCACACATTGAAACAATTGGCGTTCAGTCTTTAATTCTGAAACAAGACCTTATTTTGCATAGCCTTGTTGCAAATTTTTCACTCTTTCCCCGTTTGCCTAAAAATCAAAATCTGGTATTCTAATAGTAGATTTTAACTGCATCTGAAGGTAGCTTGAAATATCTATGTCTCAGTATACTAATTTACCTATTATGATACCTTCTCTCTATATGCATAATTTTATGATTTCATCTCGGACTCTAATCCCCACATTTCCACTTGAAACAATACCAGGCACATCAGACCGGAAGAGTTTGGGTATCTGAGGCTACTGCAGAGTTTGAGAAGTGGGTATTGCTCTTAAATATAATCAACTTTGGCAGTTCTTTCCTTGTTTCACCATTTTGCAGATGAGCAGATTTACTTTTGTGGGGGTGACATTGAGCTTTGAACCATGAAAAGAAGAAGGAAAAAAGGTATATCAATGTCCATATTGTGCCAAATTCAGTAATACACTGACGGGCAAGCTCGTTCTTTAATTGATCTAGAGCACCCATTCTTGATTCTTGAATATTTTAAAAGTATAAACCCTTTTGTTCCTTTTGTAGACTTGCAGCTTTGTTCTCTTGGCCATTCTTGTCCAAGTTGTGCTAAATAATTTGCTTCCCTAAACTTATGAAGTTCTTAGACTTGCTTATTGGTATAAAGGGTTAGGGACAATCAAAATTATCAATGCTGATCCTGCTGAAAGAAAATATGGACGAAAGTGTGTATGGGAATGGTGAGTTGGTGACTTTAAAGTTTCATGCTTCTATATATTTTATACACGTTTTATAGTGAATACTTTATATTTGTCCCATACTTTTCATGAGACTTGAAAACACGAGAATACAGTCAGAGACGTATGCATGAAATTGGATTTTCACTTTAGGCATAGACAAATCATGGAAGGAGATCGAAAGCGTTGCCCATTTTCATCAATTGAAGGAGGAAATTTGTGTTAATGGAGTTATCTATATGTTTAACGGTTTTCGTTGGGAGAAAGGTGTAGTTGCATTCGATTTGAAAGCCGCAAGATTCAGAACAATTGCATTATTGAAAGCTTTACATCACGTGGTACATTGTTGTCACCTAATAGAAGCGAAGGGAAAATTAGCAATCCTTGAAAAAATGGAGGGGAAATTTAGTTTGTGGATTCTAGGAAATGCAAGGGATTTGGTGTGGTGCTCTTATTAGTTTCTTTTTCTTGCTTGTTTTTCTTTTTGTAGTATATAGAGTTTGTTGCTCGAGTAATCTGAGTAAATGCACTCTGTTTGATTATGTAAGTAATTGGGTTACAGTCTGATGTGACTAGCTGATGTGCTTGTTAAGTATAGCTTTTTCAATCTTGTATTAGATTAAACTATGGGTATTCATGTTATCCGTCACTCAACTCATTATTTATCCTCGTATTAAATATGGGCGGCTAGTATTTTATCTATTTTGTCAGACCCGTTTCAACCCACCCATATCCGATCTGACTTGATCTGTCCATTTGCCAGTACTATAAAGAAGTGCATTCTCAGGTTTGAAAGTTCTCCTTCTCTTTCTGAGTAATCATCTTTGATTATAATTCCATTTTACAGTAGCACTGTCACATCCTATAAATCCAGAAAACGAATGTTGCTTATGTAGAAAGTCCACAAAACCTTTCGATGCCACTATTGCAGTTAGGAGTGTTCATGGTATGGTACAGTATGTTTTTGAAAATTTTGATTCGGTAACTTCTGTTTTCGACTTTTAAAAAGACTACCATCCGGTGTTTTTTTTTGGTTCCTACAGAATGGTAGGCCAGTAGCTACCATTTGTTTGACTTCAACTTACATACATTTGGAGAATTATAACTTCGACGATGGTGGAAACTTTTACAAGTTCCTGGAATAACAATTTTAGGTCCTCATTCGACAAGTTCATGTTCATTAGGTTATGAACCAGAAGAAAAGAGTTATAAAGTTCTTTTTACGAGATTCGAGAATTCAGGAGGGAGTTTGCATTAATGGAGCTATCTATATGTTACTTATGAAGAAAGTGTAGTTGCTTTCGATGTGAAAGCCGAAAGTTTCAAAACTATTAAATTACCTAAACCTTTACATCACGTGGTGGATTCCTGTCACCTAATACAATAAGTGAAGGGAAAATTAGCCGTTCTTGATAATATGATGGAGGGAAATTTAATTTGTGGATTTTAGGAAATGGTGATGGGAGAGGGATTTCATTACCTTTTGTTCCCAAACATATGATGGGGAGATTATATTCGTCCCTAAAGTGCAGGGCGATACATTCTTACTTCTCTTGTGATATCACAAGAAAAAGCTGGAAAAGATGTGAAGTCCAACGATCTCATAGAGAACATTCGATTAAAGGCGTTTATAGATGTGTAGAAAGCCTCTTCCCATTGGATTTTTTTTAGCAATGCTACTCAACAAGTTTAAAATGTTTAGTGAATGCAAGGAAATTTGTGTCATGTTCCTTATTGTTTATACCTCTACACAACAAAATGCTCAGAATAGTCAATTCAGTAATATGCTAAATGCACACAGAGCACATGGAAAGTAAGATGTATAGACAAAAGCTTGAGACACACTATCATATTCACTCGGAGGCAGAAATATGATTTTTAGTTTATGAATTCTGAACCACAATCTTTTTTACTTACTGGGTTCTGGATAAATCAATTATATATATTATATTAAATTAACACAATTACGAGGTTTAATTTGAACCAAAGCTAATGGGTATTGCCGAACTTGTAACGCTAGCGGTGGCACTGCTCCTGTATATATTCAGCCAAGTATTGAATCTTCAAGGAGCAGGTGACAGCAACTCAATGTGAACCATGTTCATTCTCAGTCTAACAAATAAACTGCACGGATATCAATATGGCCTGTTTCAGGAAAACTATTCCCTTAAGAACTCTAATCGTATTACACCATTCAGATTATCCTACATTCTTTGGCGTTCAACTTGATAAGAATCAAGAACAAAAACTGATATACTTAAAAGGAAATCTAGCTGTATTTAAATGATAACATTATCTTTGTACAAAAACAATTAAGTGATGCACAAATCTAACTTTGAATCAGCTGTTCTTGAATATGTTTAGCAAAACTCTGTGTTTTCATGTGACCTAACAAAGCCCAAGCCTACATCATGACAAACAGGCACAAGATCAAACCGATAGGATCAAACAACCTCGTCCGAAACACTCTGAACACATTATGTTACCAGAACCCCCACAACCTGCAAGATCAAAGTCAAAGAGAAAATTATCTAGCATTGACAAAGATTGAAGGAAATTTGCATGTGAAGGGAAAGATAGAAGAAAAGAACTTACCTAAGCATCTAACTTTGACAATTATTCCCTGACTTTCCATTATAGAATCAACATATAGGCCCGAACCGGAGCAGGTAGCACAAAGGACAGCCCCTTTAGCTTCACAACTGGGACATTGAGGATTATCTCCAGTATTCTTCTTGGCCAAGGACAATCCAGTTGGCTTCTCAATCCTTTCCTCCGGTACAGATTTATCATAGCAAAACAGAGATTCAAGACTGCTTATTTGTTTGCGAGCATCACCTACAGCATTTGGTGTTACCTGCAAAGTTGAGGCACATACTCTTAGGTCTCATTCTTCAGCCATATAGGAGCCACAAAATTTGAGATTGTTGTAGCTATGACCACAAAAGTTTCATAATGATTTTAACAAAGCAACTTTCGTCAAAACCCGGCTGCTCTCTTCTCTCTCTCCTTGCGACCTATGTCGCCTTGAAGAAAACCCATGGCAACCGCATCCTCTCCCCAGCCTATGTCTGTGGGAGAGCCAAACACTACTTCTAATCCAGAATCAACTTATGCTGCACGTCTAAATCCAATCCAAACTGGACAAAACTTGAAAAAAAACAAAGCTGAAATCTATAGATATCACTCATGGAGAACCTACAATTACATTCACAGTGGAAGAGATAAAGCAATATGCAATGGAAGAAGGCCTACATCAAGGTCTAGTATTCAAGTTTTCACATGATCCAATTAACATGCAAGAGGTACAAAAGTTGTTGCCTATACAACTGGAACTCAAGGTCGTTGCCTTGTCGGATTGCTTGGGCGTCGACATATTTTGGTGAGATTTGATAGATATGATGATTATGTATTAGCTGCGGCTAAATTTGTTCAATACCTTTTCTACAATGGTATACAACAGCAATTTAGAGTATTTTCATGGACAATTGGTTTCAATCCTAAAGAAGAGACGTCAAGAGCTTTTGTTTGGATATCTTTTCCTAATTTGCCACCTCATCTGTTTGCAAAACAATCTTTACTGTCAATTGCCTAGGTTGGTAAGCCAATAGCGGTTGATAAAGCCACTCAAGAGAAGTCGAGACCTATCACAGCTAGAGTTAAAGTCGAACTTGATTTAGTAGTGAATTTGCCGCAGCGAATGAGAATTCAATATGTCGACGAGTAAACTGGAAAAACTGTGGAGCAATTTCAGAAGTTTGTGTATGATAATCTGACATTTTATTGCAACTTTTGTAAGTACCAAGGCCATAACGAAAGTGAATTCCGACTATTATAGGGAAATGATGCAGCAAGAAACCAAGAAGAAGCATCGAAAGTTGGCACTAAGATTGAAAAATATCAAGGTGATGCTCGGGAGTTATAGATGCAAAGAGAGCTGGAAATAAGTCCCTTGTGGCTGGTAAAAGTGGTGTCCACAAATTCAGTTGATCGTGTTAGAGATGAAGTGGAAAATAGTGCAACTACTACAAAAGCTTTGGTCGTAGCATCGCAAGTCGATTCCGGGCAGCAACTAAATAGCAATGGTGTTGGAAATAAAAATGTTACTCGTGCGGGGCTTGGGGTTAATGATATTGGAGAAGTTAGCCTTGACAACAAGGGTGAAAAAATGGTTCTTTGCAGGCTGATTCTAAGCTTGTTGGTGATGCTCATTCATCGGGGAATAAAGCTGGAACTACTGAAATTTTGGGGGGAAATTGGAATGAAAATCAACCTTCTGCGATTACAAATTCCACTCTAGTTCACATTGATGTTGAGGGCCAAAATTCCACTCCGGGTGATAGAATTGGTTCACCGAATCGCAACACAGTGCAACAGGTTGTAGACAGTCAAACTATCAATTCAGGTGTTCGGGCAATTGTTCCGAAGGAAGTCCCGTGTCTTAACACTTTCGATGCTCTTACGGAAATATTATACAAGATATAAATCCATCTCAAGCTAACTCTACAAATGAATTGGTTATTTCTAAGGAGCAACAAGGTGCGACAAGTGCTCCGAGGTGGGCAGATATAGTAGATGAAGAGGAAGGACAAGCCACTTCTTCTCCTAGGAGTATGTTAAGTCCTCACGCACCCGTATTTGTGCCTTTAAATAAGGCAAATTCATCTATGTCATTGACATGTACTTCTTATTTAAGTCCAAAAAATATGGGAGTATTGGCGAAGAGCCATGAGCCAGGAGTTGTAGTTTCAGGACTTAGTCCAACTACAACTTATGATATTGACTTGGGCTATGACATGTTCGATGGAGATGATGAGGATGAGGATGCTATGCTGGACATATGCTTTGATAAGGTGTCCAAGGATGGGGATCCCTCACCTAGGCAATAAAGAAGTGGAAGCAACAAAAGCAAAAAGAAGACACATGGAAGACAGCGTAGTTGGGATGGTAAGGTGACCGAGGAATTTGTTCCAAGACATCTACCGATGCGACTAGCAAAGTAGAACCATATGACAGTGTCAACAACTTCAACAAGATCCAATAAATTCAAGAAGTGATGACCTATCAAGTGTTGCCGGACAAATTTGACCAAGAAGACAATTGAAAAATATTTCAGGTTTCTTTATACGGGTAAGCTATCTTTTTTAGTTCATACATATATAAAATGAAGTTTGAGGTTGATAAATCAACTTTATTCTTGGATTTTATATTTCTGCATTACTTAAGCATCATCATTTGTCATAGAGTATATTATAAACTCTTAGATGATCACAGAATACCTAGTTTTCTCTAGTCATCTACTATAAAATCCTAGGCTGAACAACTGAACATATTGGGAGGTGAGTCTTTTTTCAATTACTTCAACAACTGAACACATGTCAAATTGATCTGAATAGAGAAGACAGATTAGTTTGGATTAACAGCAGGGACAAGAATTTTCCAGTAAACAATTGCTATAAAATGCTTCTATATCAGAATAGCCAGGAAGTTTCAAATTAGCCTTGGAAGATGATATGGAAAACCAAGGCACCTGTGAAAGCAGCCTGTTTTGGTTGGTTAGCAGCTACAGATGATTGTCTTAAGAACAAATTGCAAAGAAGAGGCTTTCCTTTATGTAGCAGATGCTACTTTTGCAAAAATGAGGAAAATGTTGAACATTTATTTCTTCATTGTAGTTTTTCAAGGCAGTGCTGAGAAGTTTTTCTTTCTATCATGAGAGTATCTCTGGCTATACTGCCGAAAAGCAGGCTCAAGGAATTAAAAGAGAATTAAAGAAGATACGGAGGACAATTCCCATCTGTATATTGTGGACTGTTTGGCTGGAAAGAAATAAGACATGCTTTGAAGGAAAGATGGTGCAGATTCCTAGAGTCAAGAACAAAAGCCTCAAAAATCTATTCTTATGGTGTTGCAATAGTACTCTAGATAGGACAGATTATGTAGTGTGACTGATGATAGTTATGTAGTTCTGCTTTGTACTTTACTTGTACCAGTTGAATAAAAGACACTACTTATAAAAAAAAGTTTTCTCTAGTTCTTATTTTCTTCATGCTTGTTAATTAGTAGAGGTTCGTTACCTCATTAGGATTAG
The DNA here is from genome assembly GCA_029844215.1 of Przewalskia tangutica. Lineage (NCBI taxonomy): Eukaryota > Viridiplantae > Streptophyta > Magnoliopsida > Solanales > Solanaceae > Przewalskia > Przewalskia tangutica. The sequence goes on along the minus strand of CM056738.1, from coordinate 92,633,048 downwards.
TAAGGTAAGGCCTAACCCCCTTACTTGTACTTCTCTTTGAGGTTTGTTTTTATTTATTCCTCCCTCCGTTCCACAATACATGATTGTCTAGGAATAAAGTGTTTTATTAAGGGATTGTGATAGTTTACTAATATATCCTACAATCATTAAAAGTAAATCAATCATTACATATTTATCTCATAAAAAATACTTTCAAAGTACTATGGATTAGGGGTAAAATGGATAAAATAAGATTAAAACTATATTGAAATTGCAAACAATCAACTATTGTGAAAAAGTAAAAATTTCCTAGACAATCATGTATTTTGGAACGGAGGGAGTATTAATAAAATGAGCGTGTATATTTTGAGCTCCTATCTATGTTTCTATGATGGCCCAAGAACACGTTCATTCTTCCGCCATAGAGAGACTTTTGAATTAAGAGATACCACTACGAGTTCAATATATACGAGTGTTATAACTCGAATTTCAAATCATTCACTTGCTATAACTACTCATGCAATGGATGTAGGAGCATCAACGAGGAGGTCTTAAAATAAAACATTTTGAAACTGGTGACCTTGCAATCCTTCCCTTTAGTTTTTGGCTTTAGCTTAATGCTTAGTCAATGTTGTGAATGCTGCAAGCCCTATGATTTGCCTCTTACCTGTGAAATGAAGTTGGAAGCATACGCGAAGACAAATGTAATACTTTATAGTTAGGGACACTAATACATATACTATTATGTTACATCTGTAGATAAGTCTAACTATGTAACACATGTTATATACTAGACAAAGTTTCCCCTGCATGAGACGGGCATGTTACGTAGTGATTCAAAGCTGGGTGGCTTGGGTTTCTCCTAAGTTCCAACTCATTGTGGCTTAGTTTTCCTTTGAAACTCTTTACAAAATCTGCCCACTGTTTCAAGAAACTCTTTCCAATCCATTATAATATTGAAGCTCTTATATATAAGTTATATAGAGGTGTATGCAAGCTAATATTGCTCCAGAATTGGAAGTTAGAACTGCTCATTCAATTGGCTCTTTTTGAAGACACAAATTGTAAAAAAAGAACATCCCGGTGCACTAAGATCCCGCTATGCGCGGGATCCGGAGAAGGGCCGGATGACAAGGGTCTATTGTACGCATCCTTACCTTGCATTTCTGCAAGGGGCTGTTTCCACGACTTGAACTCATGACCTCCTGATCACATAACAGTAACTTTACCAATTACTAGGCTCCCTTCTTGTAGACACAAATTGTAACCATAGAATATATGCCCTTGGATTAATCATAGCGCAACTTCAGCTGACTGAGGATATGACCCTAGATAGAAAGGTGTTGAGGCCGAGATTACGTTAGAAGGTTTGTACGTAGCCGAGTGATCTCCTTATTGATAGTATTAGTTAGCAATCACACATTTTTTTTTTAATGTGTATTACTATCTGTTGCCTCATTTGTTTTTATTTTGCTATTTTGTTGTCATATTTTTTCTTCATACCATGCTTCACATACTTGTCCTTTATTTCGAACCGAGAGTTTATCGGAAACAGTCACTCTACCCCACAAAAATAGGGGTAAGGCCTGCGTACATACTACCATCCCCATACCATAATCCATTGGGTATGTTGTTGTTGGATTAATCTGCTACCTCTCATCTAGGGGTGCACAAAAGGTTAAAATCGGACCGTACCGAAGACTGAAAATCGAGATTACTAGGACCGAAGACCGGACCGAATTTCTCGATCCGGTCCATGTCATTTTCGGTCCGGTCCGGTCTATTGGACCGAATGGACTGAATTTGCCACCGACCCAGCCCCACGGCCGGTCCCATCGCTGACCACTCCCGCGATCGGTGTATTTTATATACACTTTTTAGTCGATTTTAGTTAGTCTTTTGTCCCTTTTGTACAAATAAGTGTCGTATTAGGATAGTTTTCCTTTCTTTTGAGTCAAAGTGGTTAAAATGGCCAAATGACGGAAAAGGAGCTAAAAGAGGTAAAGAGGAGGTTCGAGCTAAGCGAGAAAGTGGCGAGCAGACTTGGACCCGGCGCTGATCATCGAGAGAGGCTGCGCGGCGCCTCCTGCGATCGAAGCGGGCGACGCCCAATCATCAGAGAGGCTGCAGAGGATCTAGCGCCGCGGTGCCCATGAGCAGATCGGGGCCGCGGCCAAAACACCAAGTCTTTGCGAGTTCCGTGGCCAGCTGAACATGGCGCGACGCGAAAAATCGAGTTAATGGCGATTTTAGGCGGGCTTTGAGGAAAAGTTAGAGGCGGTTTTCCTATAAAAGGAGAACCCTAGGCAGATTTTAAGGGTTCCCTTTCTTTACAACTGAAGATTTTCTTGGATTGAAGATTGGAGACCCTAAACTTAGTAATTTCTTTTCTTTTCTTTCTTTTATTTCAGTTTTGTATGATGAACTTTGAGTTAGTTCTTGTCATGTCAATGACTAGGAACTAATTCTCTTATAGGGCTTTCCATGTTGATTCACTAGAAACTTATGTTATGAATTAATGCGTATACATGGTTATTATTCTTCTTAAGAGATTTATCGATAATTGCTTTGAATGCTTGGTAATTAATTGACAACTAATTATCATTATATGATTTCTAATCAAACTTCGAAAGGAGGAGGTTGTGAATATGCTGTAAGTTGGGTAGACATATTTTGGATTGGGGATGAAAATACCTCAATTATTTATGTAGCGTTAATGAGAGGCTTAACAACCCTAATTTTGCGCATGGTGCGTGACGGTTAACTAGGTTTTTGTTCTTAATCCTCCTACAGAGTTATCCTTATCACCGAAAGGTAGAAAGGTGCAATACTGGGGTTGAGTGTTTATATATCCATAACGGGAATATAAAACGATTTCGTAAACCTGCTAGCTCCGAGAGAAGAAGACCATAATTCATTGCATTAATAAATAACATAAGCGGATAGTTGAGGAGACATGTAAGCCCTATTCCCATCACAACTGAAGTAAACTTATAGTTAATTATCTTTTATAATTATTAGTTATAAACCACAAAATCAAATATCAATTGCCAAATAGATACCAAAAGATAGATAGTTGGTACTTGAACTCTAATCCTTGTGGACGATATTCGGTCTTACCAAGACTATATTACTTGTCACGATAACGTGCACTTGCGTTAAAGTGTGTGCATCTTTTCGCGCGTCAAGTTTTTGGCGCCGTTGCCGGGGACTAGGCATAGTTCAAATATCAAATTTATCTATTTTTAATTTCTAATTTGGTTTTTATTCTTTGTTATTTTATTTTTATTTTATTTTTATTTTAGTTTTTCGTTTTATGTATTTATTGTGTGAAAACAAGGGTGCCGTGATCCGTTGTTGGTTTTGATGCATCTCAGGGATCCTGGAGACATGGAGTACTACTGTCAATATGATGAAGCTCCAACCCTACAGGAAGAGAGGGAGGAGTTACGAGAAGCCATACTCAGTTTCGCTAGATATCAAACTCAGTTCATGGACGAAACGAGATTGGCCATGAAGAAGTTGGAACTGCAAATAGGAGAACTGTGGTCATTTTGAACAGCGAACAACAAATTGAGGAGCACGAACCACACCCAACTATTGAGAATGCGGTGAGATAGTTGGTGTAGAGAAAGGAAAGAGTCTGAGAGATCCAATTATTTACCTTCTTGGATTCTGTGGAAATTCTTTTTCTTGCACCTATTACAGAAGAAACACCACTAGCTATCACGGCTGATCCCCAATTAGGAAGCCCATACCATCAAGGGTACCCCCTAGAGTTGAGAGATGTAGAGAATTTCACGGATTCCTACATTATAGAAAGCATAAAAGACAAGTCTGTCTTGTGTACTTGGGGGATAATTGTATGTTTAAGGCTCTTGTTTGAACAAATGGTCGTAGGGAAATTGAGACCTACAACAATAAATCTGTGGATTGCAAGCAGTTCGCAGAAGGATCCAATGGGCACTCGTACCGGTTAATTGCGTCCGGCTAAAAGACGTTAAAGACAGCGCTTGTTGGGAGGCAACCCAACGTTTTCAATTATGTTATTTTAATTTCTGTCTTTAGTTTATTTTATTTTGTCTAGAACAATCTCACGGTCTTGGGTTCTTGTGTATGTGTTGTGATGACAGGTACAGAGGCAAATAAACTAAAGAGCGGCTCTTGAAGAAAAGCTAGGATTTCAGAAAAAGCGGGTAGCCGCGTATTTCGGGAAGCGAGGGCATGGCGCGAAAAAACGAATGAAGTTTAAGCGCGCGGCGCCTTGAGGCGCGCGGCGTAAAAATCGAAACAAATGCCAAGTCTGGCGCGCGGCACCGTAATGTGGCGCGGCGAAATACAGTGCGCGAGCATTCGGCGCCGCGACGCCAAAAGCAGGGCCGCGGCGCCGAAGCGAAAATCCAGAAACTTAAAAGCGCCCAGAAATCAGATTTGCCCCAATTTCAAAAACCAAAACCTAACCCTTCTTCTCCACAAAACCCACGAAAATCCACAAATTACCCACAAATCCTCCACAAATCAAACCCAACCACAACCAAAACTCTTAAATTCCTAAAAACCCTTAGCTATCTCAACCAACAAAGCTCCATTCCATAGCCTCAAATCACCATTAGAAGCAAGAACATCGTGGAGAACACCATCAAAAAGGTAATCTTCACATTTTCTTGAAAGTTGCTAGTAGTCAAAGGAGGTAGTAGTTTGGAGAAGTGTTGCATTGTAAAGTAGTTTGGGTGCTAAAAAAATTGGTTGTGGAGTTTAGAGGAGGAGTAGACAAGGAGGGTGTGGGTATTGGGTAGTAGAATTGAAGTTTGGGGGTGTTTGTGTGTTAGCTGCTAGATTGTTGATTGTGTTGGGAAGCACTTGTAAGCTGTACAAAGTAAGTTAACCATGTCTGCCAGAAAAAGAAGAGCCTCCACATCCACCTCATTGTCAATCTGATGAGACTAGGTTCGTTAGCCACGAAGCCTATAAAAGATACATAAAGCTTAGTACTAGACCCTTAATCCCTGAAAGGGGAATGGACTACCAGAGGGATTCGTTGGGTGAAGATGATGTCTATGAGCCAATTCGGACAATGATTGAGATGAGGGGGTGGAAAAGATTTGTAAACCAGGAGAAGTTAGCACCAATGAACACAGCAATGGTACGGGAATTCTATGCTAACTTTCCGGAGAGGGTAGACAACAAGTGCTTTGTAAGGGGAAGATATATGCCTGTGACGGCAGAAGCAATAAATATGACTCTAAAAATGTTACACCCCGGAAATTCCAGGACATGTTTATAAGAACGTACGTAAGAACTAAAAAATGTTAAGGTTTGAGACGAGTAAAAATTTATCGGAATTATGGAATTGTCGGAAAACAAAATATTGCGACGAACGGGAGGGCGACACGTGTCACCCCCCCTTACTTGGTCTTGGACGAAAAATACATGGATAAGATGGTCATTTGACCATAATTTAAATGACCAAGTCTTGCAAAGACTAATAGCTTGATATTGTTGACTTAGTCAAGGCCACTTGGCTAGGATCCATGTGAAACTCATCTAGGCCACCCAATTGTTCTAATCTTGACCCTCAATTATGTTATATATGTATACTAGTAGCAAGACTAGTTCCCACACTTAGAAAATTTTCAAGAAACTTGTTCTTGCTCACTTGAGGGCTCACGGCAATGGTGGGTTTCCAAGAGGAAAATTCTCAATTGTTGTCCAATAATCTCCCCACTTTAAACCAAGGTACCTAAGGATATTGTAAGGTTATCTCAATAGAAAGATCCCGGAAAAATGGTGTTTTCGTATTAGTCGCAAGACGAAAACCTAAGGAGTTATTCAACATTGTAGTTGGAACTTGAAGATGAGTTATTCATAAGTTTCTAAGGGTTGCTTGGAGTGGATTGGAACGTCGAAAGGAGGAGCTAAAGTTGCTAAGGATCGACTTGTGCTCTTGGATCATATTTGGGCTAATTGAGGTATAACTTTCATTTTACTTTTGTAATTGAAGATTTCATGTTATGATAAGTTATAAGTGATCATGTGATATGTGTTATGAAGTTTGATAAGTGTTATGGAAATTTGGAAGCTCAAAATCCGAAAATGACATGTTGAGTCATTTGAAATTGAATTACAATTTGGTCGTTTATTAGAATCGTCGCATGTTACTTACTTAAATATTATAGTAGTTATAATCGATTGCGACTTGATATCATGTTATGCTAACAACTTGGATTGAAATGGAAATTGGATAAGAATTGGTATTGTTGCCCAAATTGCCGAATTGACATTGTAGTTTAGACTAGTTATTATATATTGTGGGGCGGAATTTTACATGTCTTGATTAAGCATGTAATCCCCTATTGTTAGCTACTTTGTTGGGCCTTAAATGTGGCGTGTTTGGTTATTGAATTCGGCCTTGAAAAAGGTGGCAAAGTAAGTAGAAACAAAGGAAGTCTTTGTCCGATTTTCCGTAGAATTTAGTGACTTTGCACTTGGAATATTCTACGTTTGAAACTAGAAGTTAATAGACGTACTATGGTCATTATAGGTTGACATACTACGTACGGCGAATTGGACTTAGCAAGTGGATTAAACCGAAGAGGTATGTGGAACTTTCTTATCTCTTGAGCATGAATAGGTTGTAAATATATAGTACGGTGAGCGTGCGTGATTTTGACAATCTAGGTCCATTTGATATCCTTGGCTTATTTTAAGAATGTCCAAGTTGGTTGAGTTAGGGAGTTGACTCACTTGTTTAAATATTAAGGATATCTTGGTTTTCAAAAGTTAAGAGACTTTAAGTATGTTGAAAGTATTTTTGATACTTGTTTTGTTGGAAAGTTTAAGTCTCTTGGTTATAAAGAAGTATGTAAGTTGCTAATGTATAAAGCTAGTATAACGGCTTTATGGGAAGTTGGTTATAATAGCTTTATGGAAAGTTAAAAAGAGTGGTTTACTCTAAGTAATTTAAGTATGATAAATGACTTGATTTAATGAAAGGCAAATTGATTTTAACGCATCAATTGCCTAAGGTTTTATAAGAAAAGGAGTCACTTGATTTAGAAACCTAACTTTATTTCTAAAGGTATTGTGACTTGTCTTGAAACGTAATTTCGACTTAATACTATGGTTAATTAGTATCTTGGAAGTTTTATAGGAAAAAGAGTCATTTGTTTTAAAGAGTAGAAGTACGTAGTACTTTGGGTTAAATTCCCGGATTTTATAAAGACATGTTAGTGCCTTAAGTAAACTAAAATGAGAGTGTATATGAACAAGGATAATAAGAAGTTAGGGGATTTCTTAACTTGCTTATATATTGTATGATAAGCCGGTAGTGCTTATGTTATGTATGATAGCCGGGTTGTGCTAGTGGTATATTATTCATCATGGGGTCATTCCGGGTTTGTGGCATTGCATATTAGTGGATTTGCTACCCACGATCGAGGAATACCTCATGCGAGTCCGTAAGGGCTTATGCGGGTGAAATAGTCTCATGCGTGCGGGTACAACCTATGCGAGGAATACCTCATGCGAGTCCGTAAGGGCTTATGCGGGTGAAATAGTCCCGTGCGAGGAATACCTCATGCGGATCCGCGACCTATCACGGGTGAAATAGTCGAGAGTAGGATTGCTTAATGATCTGCGGGCGGGTGGTCTGCTTGATCGTGAGCTTCTATTTTATGTTGTAGTCATACTCCTATTTACTCTCATTGTTAGTAAGGCCTTTGTGTCTTTAATTGAGTTATCATACTGTCTCGATTTTATTATAGACTTATTATTTCATTCTGATGCTTTGATTTTACATATTTGGTACATGTTATCTTGACCTCCTTGGGGCTGCGTTAAATCTGCAGTAGAGTACTGATTCTTGATCCTCGCTCTTAGGATCACTGTTGTTTGTTGAAGCTCCTTTATTTGAGGCTTATCTCTGGTATTGTCGGTAGATGTACATTCAGGGGTATGGCGGGGCCTGTCCCATCATGATTGTTATTCTTAAGTGCAGAGTCACATTGTGGATTGGGTTGTAAAGAAAAATGTACTGTTTTATTTGTATAGCTTACGGAATGTGGCCTTATCGGCCAGCCTGTTGTTATTTTATGTTAAGCATTTTTATCAGTTGTGTATATTCCGCTGCTATTCTCTGATGTATACCAAAAGGGGTGCCCAGGTAGGGCACCAGTCGCGGGCCCAGGGTCGGTTCGTGACAAAAGTGGTATCAGAGCAGTTAGTCCTCGGAAAGTGTCTGGCCGTGTCTAGTAGAGTCTTGATTATCGGTGTGTTGTGCACCACATCTATAATCGAGGAGGCTGCGGGACATTTAGGATTAGTTTCCATTCTTCTCACTCTGAGATCATGCGATAGAAATTTGTATGGCTAAGTCGTCTCCACAACAAGTTATGATTGTTTGCAGCTACGAGAAAGGCAGCAGTGACCTAGGAAAGATTATGAGGATTGCGTATCCAGGTTGCTAATGTTTGTAGTTGGTATTGTGACATACAACTATATGGATTTATGTATGAGGGTCAGACGCGTGTTGCCTAGAATGATTTTAGATTTACCAGGATTTGGTAAGGACTAAATAAATACCGGGAAGGTATGAAACAGTTCAATGAATTCTCATCAAGGTTTTACGTACTAATTTGAGATAATTAGGAAATGATGAGTTGTCTGAGAAGGAAATGGACCCTTAAGAAGTTATTATTAAGGGAATTAATGGAAGACTATGTTAATAGATTGAGCTACGTAGTAGAATTTCGAGAATGGTACGGGTGAGATCCGTATGGAGTAAGTATGGTTGTTGTGGTCAAGACAACACGATTATGGTATTACGATAAGTTTTGTACCCGTTACGGGGGGACTGATAAGGTAGGCATGTAGCATGGAAATTGCGAGCCTAAGAATGTGAAAACCACCGAGACCTTAGGTATATAAGGCCTTCTCGGGTAGTAAAAAGTTAAGACAGACCTAGGAAAAGAGTTAAAAACGACGCCGAGTTGGGTTGGGGACCTATTAAGGGTCGCCTCATAGCTTGAAATGAAATGGGATCAGTTGGTAGTAGTTAAAGCTCGTGGCGAGTCACGAGTGCAAGGCCCAAATTTAGTTAATCATTTTACGGGTTCGTGGGCGTGTTCCACGGAACCGAGTTGAGAGCGGAAATGGCCTTAAGTTGTTTAGAATTGTAACTCCAAAGATTGGAGTCGAATTAGTATGAAGGCTATGCGTGCGCTATAATAAGTTTGGAAGTGCGGGAGAATGCGACCCGATAAGAAAGAGAGCAACCAAGTGTAAAGAAATAAAGCGGAATCTATGAAAACCTTTCGAGGTGACTACACGTGAGTGTTGGGTGGTAGGCGGCGGTTAGATAATAATTGCCGTAACGATCTGATCTTTGGACCTAGAAGAGCTGTTATGGCGGACATTGAGGTCATTATGAGTGCGGGCTGGTTGGCCTCTTGTTATGCCAACGTTGATTTGAGAAGTTTGGCTCGATTCGGTTTTACAGTAGTGATTATCGGTGTAAAGGAAGAGAAGTGGTAGTAACGGTGAATTATCCTTCCTTATTTGGCATCATGTTTTCTTTTAAGTCTGTGTGACTTGTTCACTTGAGAAAATTGGCAGTAAAGTAAGTAATAATTGAATTTGAAGGAATTTATGTTAAGTGCCCTTGGAGGTACTTGGAGTTAGTTTGGTGTGGCGGTCGGGGCCACGACCTTGGATAATTTCGGGGAAAATGTGCAGGGCAAGAATAAAATAAGTACGAGTGCTGCCGGCGGAAAGCTGAGGGCATCTTTGGTAGGTTTTGAAAATCTACATGACTTTAAGGAGGTGCGTGATGATTAGATATTTATTGGACCGCGAGAGGACCCTGTGATTAGGGTTGTGACTCGAGGAAAGTTTAAGTAAGGAGATAAGTTCTCTCCTACGTAAAAAGGGATTTACGTATTATGGGGTTGCGTGTACCCATGTTGTTAGACGAAGGATATGAGACTGGTAAAGTCTTCCGAATCGTCATGCCATAGGTTAAAATTGTGGATAACCGTGGGAAAAGTGTTGTGTTGGGTAAATTAAGAACGACGTTACGAAATGGTCGAGGAAGTGTCGTAAGGAAAAATGCGGTGAAATGCGCGTATATGAAGCTATGCGATTATGAATCAAGATAGAAATACTTTGCTAATAATAAGCCTAAGGTAAGGTTATGACGAATAATAAAGGAGAATACAACTATGGTTATGAAAGTTGCACGAGATATGATGACCCGGACTAGTGTAAGACCATTAGTAAATAATGGCGGTAAGAACACCTTGAGGAAAGGTGGTAGCATCGGGTTACTACTTGACGAGATCCAGGAAACCTCCCCATTAATTGTGATTGTGAAGTCTTAGCGGGAGGCAAGCAAAGGAATCAAATCTAAGTTTAATGACCAAGTTTGGTTACAACGAGAGAAAAGGAAAGCAGGAACCATAATTGAGATTAATGACACCGAATATTTATAAAAATGAGAAAGGTTCGATTATTGGAAGATAAGTTGATTCGACTACAGTTCTAACTCCTCCTGAAGACTAGAGGGTTAGGTTATTATGATAACACGTTGGGTGTTGGGCTAGGTTGTGTGCTGACGCAACCCGATAAGGATAGAGCCTATGTTTTCCCGATAGTTAGGGAAGCAGGAAAGGAAATTACGCCCCTTCCGATTTAGAGTGGGCGGCAGTTAAATCATGCCTTGAAGATTTGGGGGCATGACGTATATATAGACTTCATGTGGATATTTGTGCGGACCACAAAGCCTCGGTATATCTGCGGTAGGCGGTAGAATTTGCGGCAATGACGGTGGTTAGAGTTATTCAAGGATTGTGATATCGATATCTATACCACCTGGGAAAGCCAAGGCGATTAAAGATACTCTTAGTCGCGGATCTAAGGGTAGTATGCGGATGGGCAGCGGATAGGCTGGACATGGTCCGTGAGATTCTTGATTCACAGCCTAGGGGTTCGATTATTTGTTTCAAGATTAATGAAGTTTAGATCAGAGAGGTTGCGAGTCTTCCGTCGTTAAGGAGGTAAAGAGGCGTGATATGAAAATCCATTATGATACGGTATCGAGATCGACTCTCAGAAGAGAAGAGCTGTTTGAATAGCAGGATGAGGTCTTTGTGATATGAGGATAAATTGTGTGTACCCGGTGCTGCAGGGCTAGTCAGCAGGTCTTAGGGGAGGCACACATTGCTTATTGTTCTAATTGTTCGGGGTTGACTAAGTTGTGTCGTGACCTCAGATGTATGTATGGGTAAGATGACCGGAAAAGGGACATAGCGGAGTTTACTGCTTAGTGTCCGCGTTAGTAGCAGGTCATGGTTGAGCACCAGAAGCCCAGTGGGCTATTGCAGGCGATTGAAATCCCAACCTAGATATGAGAGGTAATTACTATGGATCTTGTTACAGGGTGGCATCGTACTCGGAGGAAGTGCGACTCCCTGGGGGTCATGGTAAATAGGCTGGCGAAACCAGCCGTGTTCTTGCAGATTGGGACCACTTACTCGGCTGAGGTTCGTGCTAGCTTTTATAGTAGGGGGATTGTGAGACTGCACGGGGTTCCTACGTTTATGATGCCAGACAGATGAGCTCGATTACAGATAACTTCTGGGGGTTTTTCAGAAGGGTTTTAGGGACACAGGTGAGTCTCAGTGTTGCATTACACCCTCAGACCGACGACGAGGCGTACTATCGAGCGCGAGGATAGGTTGCGGGCTGTGTTCTTGATTTGAGATATAGCGGGAGGGTTAATTGCCTCTTGTTGAGTTACGTCACGATAGCGAGATACCGCTTCGGTATTCGGATGGCCATATGCGAGGCCTTGTATGTAGAAAGTGTAGATCGCGGTTGGATGGTTCGACATGGGCGAGGTTGATTATTTGGTCGGACTTGATTCGGAAGTGTGGATAAGGTGAAGCTTATCCGGGAAAGATTATTAGTAAGCTTAGAGTCAGCAGAAGCTTTATGCAGATAACCGACATTGACACATGGGGTTCAGCTTGACATCTTTGTATGAGCATTGTTATGTGGCCACGTGTGGCATTTTGGTATGTAGGGGTTGTAAAAGAAGACTATGTCGCTATCTTTAAGTTTGACTCCCGAAAGAACATTCGGGGACGAATGTTTCTAAGGGGGGAAGAATGTTACACCCCGGAAATTCCAGGACATGTTTATAAGAACGTACGTAAGAACTAAAAAATGTTAAGGTTTGAGACGAGTAAAAATTTATCGAAATTATGGAATTGTCGGAAAACGAAATATTGCGACGAACAGGAGGGCGACATGTGTCACCCCCCCTTACTTGGTCTTGGACGAAAAATACATGGATAGGATGGTCATTTGACCATAATTTAAATGACCAAGTCTTGCAAAGACTAATAGCTTGATATTGTTGACTTAGTCAAGGCCACTTGGCTAGGATCCATGTGAAACTCATCTAGGCCACCCAATTGTTCTAATCTTGACCCTCCATTATGTTATATATGTATACTAGTAGCAAGACTAGTTCCCACACTTAGAAAATTTTCAAGAAACTTGTTCTTGCTCACTTGAGGGCTCACGGCAATGGTGGGTTTCCAAGAGGAAAATTCTCAATTGTTGTCCAATAATCTCCCCACTTTAAACCAAGGTACCTAAGGATATTGTAAGGTTATCTCAATAGAAAGATCCCGGAAAAATGGTGTTTTCGTATTAGTCGTAAGGCGAAAACCTAAGGAGTTATTCAACTTTGAAGTTGGAACTTGAAGATGAGTTATTCATAAGCTTCTAAGGGTTGCTTGGAGTGGATTGGAACGTCGAAAGGAGGAGCTAAAGTTGCTAAGGATCGACTTGTGCTTGTCACGACCCGACCCCGGGGCCGTGACTAGTACCCTACTGGGGTACCCTGTCAGGTATATGTCAGAGAATAGCAGCGGAACATACATAACTTTATAAAAGGGTAAAACATCTACGGCGGTAGATAAGGTTGCCTTCCATAAACATACTTAAAACAAAGTATTTATAATACAACTGGTTCTTGTAGCCCAAAACACATACGTGACCGCAGACCTCTAAAGATAACAACTGTGGCGGGACAGGGCCCCGCCATACCCCCGAATGTACAAAATACCTATAGCATCAGGGAATATCCGTACCAATAGACAAGCTTAGGAGGATGGAGCTTCGACCGGAGTAGTGATCCTAAGAGCGAGGATCCTCGATCTACTTACCTGCCTGCGGCGTGACGCAGCCCCAGGAAAGTCGATTACACAATATGTACCAAGTATGTAAAGTGGAAAAATCGTAATAATGATATCATAAGTCGAAAGTAAGTGAGTCATGAAAGTCAATAAAATACCTTTTCTTGTGCCTTACTATGATAGAGAGTGACAAGTATATATATATATATATATATATATATATATATATATATATATATGATCTTTGCGTAAAATAGAGGCTCGTGATCTAAGCGGGTACCTCGCCGTGGTATCGATAAAACCATCCTACTCGCGGGACTATTTCACCGCGTGGGTCTGTGGACCGCGTGAGGTACTCCTCGCATCGGTGTGCCGCGGCGTGGGACTATTTCACCCGCGTAAGCCCATAAGGACTCGCGTGAGGTATTCCGCGTCATGGGTAGCAAATCCACGAGCAGTGGTATAACGATCTTGGTGACTTTCCGCCGGATATACTCTTACCACAGGCGGATGGTATAACGATCTTGGGTTTGTACTCGCCGGATATACTCTTTGCTGAGCGGATGATATAACGATCTTGGGGCTTGCCGCCGGATATACTCTTACAGTGCGGATGGTATAACGATCTTGGATCGCCCGCCGGATATACTCTTACTGCTGGAGAAGGTGGTATGGCGATCTTGGGGCTTGCCCGCCGGACATACTTACTTGGAGAAGGTGGTATAACGATCTTGGGGCTTGCCGCCGGATATACTCTTACCTAGCTCAAACTGTCATCATATCATAATCATAAATAAGTTAAGAAAACTTATAACTTCTTATTAGTCTTGTTCATATACCTCTCATTTTAGTTTACTTAAGGCACTTAACCATATCTTTAATAAAAGAACAGGAGTTTAACCCAAGTACTACACACTTCAACTCTTTTGAAAATGACTCTTCTTTATACATAAAACCTTTGGGCAATTGATACCTTAAAATCAATTTGCCTCTCCATATACTTATCTTATTTAGAGTAAATCTCTTCTCATTAACCTTTTATGAAGCTAATAAACCAACTTCCCATAAAGTTGTTATATTAACTCTACACTTTAGTAAAATCATACTTTTCCCCTAACTAAGGGAATTATACATTCTTAAAATGAAACAAATCATTATATACTTAAAACAAGTAAGAATACCAAATCTTGTACGTCTACCGTACTACATAGCTTCATCTATTCATGCTCAAGAGATAGGAAAACTTCACATACCTCTTTGGTCAATCCACTTGCTAAGCTCAACTACCGCAAGTAATATTTCAACCTATAATAATCACGATACGTTTGTTAACCTCTAATCTCAAAGTAGAACAATCTAATTTCAAGGCCACTAAATTCTATGGAAAATTGGGCAGCATTTCCTTTGTTTCTACTCACTTTGCCACCTTTCTCAAGGCCGAATTTATCATCCAAACACCACATTTAAGGTTCAATCAATCCAACAATTCAAAGGGGATTACATACCCAAAATTCTGCCCATAAGTTTACAACAATTCACTTAACAATTCTAAGGTAGTTTTTAGGCTACAACATGCTCATAATCTCTTCTTAACCCATTCTTTATATCCAAACCACATTTCTAGCATGCAATGACTCTAAGAGCATTATTTACTACCACAAGTTCTTTCTTCTTAACATGCAAAACTAAATCTAAAGGAAGAATCATTACCTTAAAGTTTTAGCCAAAACTTATTCCAAATATTGCTAGCTTCCTTGCCAAGAACACCACCACAACAATGCCAACAAGCTAGCTACAAGCTTCCTTTTTGGTTCTAAACTATTCAGATTTTTCTTGGGTTTTTAGAGAGAAGGAGGAGCTGATTTTTAGAGAGAGGAAGATGTTTGAGAGATGAAGACTTGGTCAATATAAGCCATGCAAGCAAAATCAGATGGGGGGGGGGACACTTGTCACCCTCCCATGGCCTTTTTAAAAGAGAAATCAGACTTACCTAAGTTTTTCCGCCCAAAAATCCCGCCTCGGCGCCGCGGCCCCTCCTCCGGCGCCGCGGTGCTGAAACCTCCGCAGGCTCTCTAAACTTTCGGCGCCGCGGCGCTGCAACTTCAGCGACCCCTCAGATCTTCCGGCATCGCGGTCCTGCTTCGGCGCGCGGCTGAAACTTCAGACCCTACGATTTTAGGCGCCGCGCCCCGCGCCTCTTGTCCGAAACACACTTCTGTCCGACTGCGCGCTGAACTTGTAACTCTCACAACTTTCTACTCCGACGTCCTATCAACGAACGGTTGGTTGCGTTGGAATCTAGACTCAACGAACTACCCCCTAGGTCTTTGAACCACTTAGGAACTCTCAATGTACCGGGTCATAACCCGCCTTAAAGTTGACTAAAAACCCGCCCGGAATAATCCGTCAACCTATCCTTTGAAAATTTTAAGTCTTACATTCTTTCGTACGCTCTCATACGTAGGGTCAGAACTACGGGGTATAACATTCTCCCCTCCTTAGAAACATTCGTCCCGAATGTTCCTTCTAGACTTACTCAAATCACAACATCAACATAAACCCTCTTACTATTCTCTTGCAAATAAAGAAGCTCCACGAGCCACAACACACTAAAGCGTAAAGGCTAAATTAAAACTAACAAGCAGGAAAGTAGGTTACCTGGAGGTATAGGAAATAGGTGAGGGTACTTCTTCCTCATGTCATCCTCTGCTTCCCACGTCATTTCTTCCCCGTTCTCGTTCCGCCATAGGACCTTGACGGAAGTCACGTCTTTCGTCCGAAGTCGTCTAACCTGACGATCGAGTATCGCTATGGGACTCTCCTCATACGATAACTCCTCTGTCACTTGGACATCCTGAACCGGGTGCACTCTAGATGGATCTCCAATACATTTCCGCAACATGGACACATGGAAAACTGGATGTACCGCCTCCAAATCGGACGGAAGATCTAACTCATAGGCAACCTTGCCTACCCTACGGACAATCTGGTACGACCCAATGTACCTTGGGCTAAGCTTCCCCTTCTTTCCAAATCTCATCACGCCCTTCATGGGAGATACCTTTAGAAAAACCCAATCATCTATCTCAAATTCCAAGTGTCGGCGCCGATGATCTGCATACGACTTCTGCCGACTCTGAGCTGCCAACAACCGCTCCTGGATAAGCTTCACCTTATCCACTGCCTGCTGAACTAAGTCTGGCCCGACTAACTGAACTTCCCCCACCTCGAACCAGCCTATCGGTGACCTGCACTTCCTCCCGTATAAGGCCTCATAAGGCGCCATCTGAATACTGGAATGGTAGCTGTTGTTGTAAGCAAACTCCACAAGAGGCAAATGATCCTCCCAGCTACCCCTGAAATCAATAACACAAGCCCGCAGCATATCCTCAAGTGTCTGGATAGTGCGCTCGGCCTGTCCGTCAGTCTGAGGGTGAAACGCCGTACTGAGACTCACCTGTGTCCCTAATCCCTTCTGAAAAGACCTCCAGAAGTTAGCCGAGAACTGGGCTCCTCTATCTGATATAATCGACACCGGGACTCCGTGCAGTCTCACAATCTCTCTAATATATAATCCGCATAGTCCTCACCAAAACGCTGCTCGTTCCAGGAAGAAAATGGGCTGATTTCGTCAGCCTGTCGACAATCACCCAAATGGAATCATGCTTCCTCTGAGTGGTAGGTAGTCCTGTAATAAAATCCATATTTATCACCTCCCACTTCCAAGTCGGAATATCAATGGCCTGCAATGCCCACCGCTTCGTGCTCAATCTTAACCTGGCGACAATTCGCACGCGTGCACGAACTCCGCAACGTCCCTCTTCAGGCCATCCCACCAATACACGATCCGAGGTCATGGTACATCTTAGTCGACCGATGAATAGAATAACGAGCACCTGTGCCTCCCCGAATCTGACGAAGTCCTCGCCACATCGGGAACACACAACCGCCTCGAATCTTAGCACCCATCAGCGCTACCGCAAATAGACTCTCTTTCTCAACAGCGCATCTCTGCATTGCACCAAAATCGGATCCTCATCGCCGCCTCTTCACCTCCTCGGCGATAGAAGACGACAACCTCTCGAATCGAACTCCATCACCATCAGAATCAACCAAGCGAACCCCAAGGCTCGTTGGTGATGCAACTCTCGACCATATCCTCTTTTACGGTGAACATCGCATGGACTACCCATCGATCTGCGACTAGCGGCATCCGCAACTACATTGCCTTCCCCGGTGGTATAGAATATCAACATCGTAATCCTTAAGTAGCTCCAACCACCGTCTCTGACGCAAGTTCAGCTCCCTTTGGCTGAAGATGTACTGGAGACTCTTGTGGTCTGTGTAAATGTCCACATGAACTCCATATAAATAATGCCTCGGATCTTTAAAGCATGAATCACCGCGAACTCCAAGTCATGCGTGAGATAGTTCTTCATGCTTCCTAAGCCGTCGAGATCATAAGCTATAACTCGCTGTCGTCGCATCAGACGCACTCCAAGCCCGACACCTGATGCGTCACAATAAACCACATAACCATCTAAGCCCTCTGGAAGAGTAAGAACTGGGGCGGTCGTCAACTTCTCCTTTAGTAACTGGAAACTTTCCTCACAAGTATCCGTCCCATCGAACATACCGCTTTCCGAGTCGACTTAGTCAAAGGTCTTTGAAATAGAAGCAAACTTCTACAAACCTCCGATAATAACATGAGGCCCAAAGCTGCGCACTCCGGTGTAGTGGTGCAGCCAAGTCTGATCGCCTCAATCTTCAGTATCAACCCGAATACCATCGCCCGATAACATGTCCTAAGAAAGCCACCGACGCCAACGAACTCGTGACTTCGAACTTGGCATACAATTGCGGTCTCGAGGACTCCCAATACCGTCCTCAAATGATCCAGTATGCTCCGCTCTGGCGCGAATATACCAAGATATCATCGATAAACACTATAACGAACATATCCAAGAATGGCACGAACACCCTATTCATCAAATCCATGAATCTGATGGGCGTTAGTCAACCCGAAAGACATCACCGAACTCATAATGCCCATACCGGTCCCGAATGCGATCTTTGGGATATCTATCTCTAACTCAGACTGATGATAACTGCACGCAGTCTATCTTGAAAAACACTTTGCACCGCAACCGGTCAAACAAATCGTCAATCCCGGGAGGATATCTGTTCTTACCTTGTTCGATTACTGTAATCAATACACATACGCAGTGTCCCATCCTTCTTCTTTACAAACAACACTGGTGCTCCCCATGGAGAAACACTTGGCCTAATAAAGCCCTTCTCCAATAAATCTTTCAGCTGGTCCTTCAATTCCTTCAACTCGGCGGTGCCATCCGTATGGCGAATAGATATCGACGAGTGTCCGCGCCAAATCAATACAAAACTCAATCTCTCTCGGGAGGATACGGAAGCTCGTGCGGGAATACGTCTGAAACTCTCTAACGATCGGATCGATGAAGGTCCTGTACTCGACCTCGATGTCGAATACGAACCGGATGGTAGATATACCCTTTCCGCACCATCTTCCTAGCCTTGAGGTAAGAAATAAACTTACCTCCGGCGAGGCGATTCCCTTCCACTCGATAACCGGCCACCAGAAAATTGGAACCGAACTAATCTCTCTCATACCCACGTTGGCATAGCAAGATGCTAGCCAATCCATACCCATAATCACATCAAAGTCCGTCATATCCAACTCTATCAAGTCGCCAGAGTCCGACGGCTATCTATAGTCACAGGCAAGCCTTATACACCCGCTACCACCGAATCACCCATCGGGCGTAGCCACCTCAAAAGGTCTTATGGACTCGGGCTCATCCCTATTCTACCGAAATATGAGGAGATATGTAGGACAAGGTAGAACTCGGATCTATCAAAGCATATACATCACAAAGAAGAAACCAATAATGTACTGCGGCGACATCCGGGACGCCCCGGTCTGTCTGACCGACATAGCATATATGCGATTACGAGGACCGCTAGAATCGAACCCCTACCACGACCTCGGCCGCCCATAAGTACCTCGCCTGCGGGCGTCTGACCATCGAAGATGAAGATCCATCAACAGACCCCGTCGGCTGAACCGTAATGCTCCCGCCGCCTAAGGATGGACAATCCTTCTTCAGATGGCCCTGTTGGCCACAAGAGTAACATGCTCTCGAACCCATACGACACTCGCCCGGATGAGACCTACCACATCGGACACACCGAGAGGTAGGTGGTCTCGATTAGCGCCTTGCCCGCCTCGCGAAACACGAAGTCACGGAGCCCCGACACTGCTCGAATAACCTGCTGATCAGACTTCCTGCCGGAAAACTAAGAAGGAGCACTCTGTGCTGGCTGGAAGGTGGACTGGTTTCTTCGAGGCCGCACGCTCAAAATCGCCACGAACTCGATGTCACGCCCTCGGGCCGCCCAAATCTAGCCGATCTCGCTCTCTCGCCTCAATCCTCGCGTATGCTGCATCCCGCAATATCCATCCTCGGTGAAGAGCCACTCCTAAGCAGCGATGTCGTGGCCTAGCCCCATCACGTATCTATGAACCACATGCGCCATATGCGCTACGATGGTGTGCGTATATCGGCCAAGGAGTCGAACTTGCCGTACTCACGATAGTCCTCCCATCCTGTCTCAAGGTCAAGAACCTATCTACACGGGCTCTCCTCACCTCAGGAGGCAAGAAGTGGTCTAGGACCTCCTCTGTGAACTCCTCCCAATCAGCTGGAAGAGCATCCTCACCTCGACAATACCCATGACTCAAACCAGCCAACGCAATATCAGAATCCTGTAAGAAGCTAGTATAATGCACTTCGATCCCGATGCCCTAAGGACTGCATGGTCGTCAGAATCGCCGGACGAACTCCTGCGGATCCTCCTCAAATCTCGAACCATAGAACTTCGGTGGGTGACAACCCAAGAAATCCGAATCAGAACCGTCGGCTCAGGGTTGGCCGCCGCTCACGGCCGCCGCCACTATCTTTGCCGGCAAGAATCGAATTTCCCCATAATCCTCGTACTTCAGCCACGATCGTGGGGTGGAGGCTCGCATCGCGGTCTCGATGGCCGCTCACGCCTCAAAATCTGCTGAGGCTGGCGACGACGTGGAACTCGCCGCCTTAAGCATCATCTCTGGTAAGGACTGAGCCTGTGCCCTCGTGACTCTCCGCGTCCCACTAGCAGCACCCTCAGCTGCCTTGCCCTTCTGGGCCGCGGTTGCCTTGCGTTGAGGCATAACTGATATATAAAGGAAAACATCAGAGGAGGTTCAACCTATAACTCAGCTCTATTGCACGATCTTAGAGTGAAAGAATGGAACCAATCCTAAATATCCTGCGGCCTCACGATTATAGATGTGGTGCACGACACACCGATAATCGGGACTCTACTAGACACTGCGTGGACACTTTCCGAGGACTAATCGCTTCGATACCACTTTTGTCACGACCGACCGGCCGCGATGACTAGTACCCTCTGGGGTACCGCCGTATATGTCGAGAATAGCAATGAACATACATAACTTTATAAAAGGGTAAAACATCTACGCCACCGATAAGTGCCGCTTTCCATAAACATACTTAAAACAAAGTATTTATAATACAACTGGTTCTTGTAGCCCAAAACACATACGTGACCACGCACTCTAAAGATAACAAGCGTATGGACAGGCCCCGCCATACCCCGAATGTACAAAATACCTATAGCATCGGGAATATCCGTACGAATAGACAAGCTTCGGAGGATGGAGCCGACCTCGGAGTAGTGATCCTAAGAACGAGGATCCTCAATCGCTTACCCACTGCGGCGTAACGCGGCCGAGGCGGGTCGACACATGATATGTACCAAGTATGTAAAGTGGAAAAATCTCGTAATAATGATATCATAAGTCCGAAAGTAACCGAGTCATGAAAGTCAATAAAATACCTTTTCGTGTCTTACTAACAATAAGAGTGACAAGATATATATATATATACGATCTGCATAAAATAGAGGCTCATGATCAAAGCGGTACCTCGCCCGTGGTATCGATAAACCATCCTACTCCGGGACTATTTCACCCGCACGGGTCCCGTGGACCCGCATGAGGTACTTCCTCGTGTTGTACCACGGCATGAGACTATTTCACCCGCGTAAGCCCATAAGGACTCGCGTGAGGTATTCCTCGCATCGTGGGTAGCAAATCCACGGGACATGTGGTATAACGATCTTGGGGACTTTCCCCTCAGATATACTCTTACCCTGAAGCAGATGGTATAACGATCTTGGGTCAGTACTCGCGGATATACTCTACACCGAGCGGATGGTATAACGATCTTGGGGCTTGCCCGCCGGATATACTCTTACACCGTGCAGATGGTATAACGATCTTGGATCCGCCTCGGATATACTCTTACACCGGAGAAGGTGGTATGGCGATCTTGGGGCTTGCCTCGGACATACTCTTACCCCGAGAAGGTGGTATAACGATCTTGGGGCTTGCCTCGATATACTCTTACCCTAGCTCAAATCACATCATATCATAATCATAAATAAGTTAAGAAAACTTATAACTTCTTATTAGTCTTGTTCATATACCTCTCATTTTAGTTTACTTAAGGCACTTAACCATATCTTTAATAAAAGAACAGGAGTTTAACCCAAGTACTACACTTCAACTCTTTTGAAAATGACTCTTCTTTATACATAAAACCTTTGGGCAATTGATACCTTAAAATCAATTTGCCTCTCCATATACTTATCTTATTTAGAGTAAATCTCTTCTCATTAATCTTTTATGAAGCTAATAAACCAACTTCCCATAAAGTTGTTATATTAACTCTACGCTTTAGTAAAATCATACTTTTCCCCTAACTAAGGGAATTATACATTCTTAAAATGAAACAAATCATTATATACTTAAAACAAGTAAGAATACCAAATCTTGTCACCTAGTACTACATAGCTTCATCTATTCATGCTCAAGAGATAGGAAAACTTCACATACCTCTTTGGTCAATCCACTTGCTAAGCTCAACTACCGCAAGTAATATTTCAACCTATAATAATCACGATACGTTTGTTAACCTCTAACCTCAAAGTAGAACAATCTAATTTCAAGGCCACTAAATTCTATGGAAAATTGGGCAGCATTTCCTTTGTTTCTACTCACTTTGCCACCTTTCTCAAGGCCGAATTTATCATCCAAACACCACATTTAAGGTTCAATCAATCCAACAATTCAAAGGGGATTACATACCCAAAATTCTGCCCATAAGTTTACAACAATTCACTTAACAATTCTAAGGTAGTTTTTAGGCTACAACATGCTCATAATCTCTTCTTAACCCATTCTTCATATCCAAACCACATTTCTAGCATGCAATGACTCTAAGAGCATTATTTACTACCACAAGTTCTTTCTTCTTAACATGCAAAACTAAATCTAAAGGAAGAATCATTACCTTAAAGTTTTAGCCAAAACTTATTCCAAATATTGCTAGCTTCCTTGCCAAGAACACCACCACAACAATGCCAACAAGCTAGCTACAAGCTTCCTTTTTGGTTCTAAACTATTCAGATTTTTCTTGGGTTTTTAGAGAGAAGGAGGAGCTGATTTTTAGAGAGAGGAAGAGGTTTGAGAGATGACCAAGTCTTGAAGACTTGGTCAATATAAGCCATGCAAGCAAAATTAGATGGGAGGGGGGGGGACACTTGTCACCCTCCCATGGCCTTTTTAAAAGAGAAATCAGACTTACCTAAGTTTTTCCGCCCAAAAATCCCGCCTCGGCCGCGGCCTCTCGGCGCCGTACTGAAACCTCCGAGCTCTGCGAACTTTGTCGCGCGGCCCTGCTATCCCGGCGCGCTGCCTGCTCGATGACCCCTCAGATCTTCCGCGGCCACGCTTCCGTCGCGCGGCGCTGAAACTTCAGCGACCTACGATGCTTTAGCGCCGCGCCGCCGCCACTTGTCCAAACACGTCTGTCCGATTGCGCTGAACTTGTAACTCTCACAACTTTCTACTCCGACGTCCTATCGACGAACGGTTGGTTGCGTTGGAATCTAGACTCAACGAACTACGCCCTAGGCCTTTGAACCACTTAGGAACTCTCAATGTACCGGGTCATAACCCGCCTTAAAGTTGACTAAAAACCCGCCCGGAATAATCCGTCAACCTATCCTTTGAAAATTTTAAGTCTTACATTCTTTCGTACGCTCTCATACGTAGGGTCAGAACTACGGGGTATAACAGTGCTCTTGGATCATATTTGGGCTAATTGAGGTATAACTTTCATTTTACTTTTGTAATTGAAGATTTCATGTTATGATAAGTTATAAGTGATCATGTGATATGTGTTATGAAGTTTGATAAGTGTTATGGAAATTTGGAAGCTCAAAATCCGAAAATGACATGTTGAGTCATTTGAAATTGAATTACAATTTGGTCGTTTATTAGAATCGTCGCATGTTACTTACTTGAAGATTATAGTAGTTATAATCGATTGCGACTTGATATCATGTTATGCTAACAACTTGGATTGAAATGGAAATTGGATAAGAATTGGTATTGTTGCCCAAATTGCCGAATTGACATTGTAGTTTAGACTAGTTATTATATATTATGGGGCGGAATTTTACATGTCTTGATTAAGCATGTAATCCCCTATTGTTAGCTACTTTGTTGGGCCTTAAATGTGGCGTGTTTAGTTATTGAATTCGGCCTTGAAAAAGGTGGCAAAGTAAGTAGAAACAAAGGAAGTGCTGTCCGATTTTTCGTAGAATTTAGTGACTTTGCACTTGGAGTATTCTACGTTTGAAACTAGAAGTTAATAGATGTACTATGGTCATTATAGGTTGACATACTACGTACGGCGAATCGGACTTAGCAAGTGGATTAAACCGAAGAGGTATGTGGAACTTTCTTATCTCTTGAGCATGAATAGGTTGTAAATGTATAGTACGGTAGACGTACAAGATTTTGACAATCTAGGTCCATTTGATATACTTGGCTTATTTTAGGAATGTCCAAGTTGGTTGAGTTAGGGAGTTAACTCACTTGTTTAAATATTAAGGATATCTTGGTTTTCAAAAGTTAAGAGACTTTAAGTATGTTGAAAGTATTTTTGATACTTGTTTTGTTGGAAAGTTTAAGTCTCTTGGTTATAAAGAAGTATGTAAGTTGCTAATGTATAAAGCTAGTATAACGGCTTTATGGGAAGTTGGTTATAATAGTTGTTGACACCCAATTTTGTCTATCCCCTTAAATCAATAACCAATAAATTAAGCAATTTTTTTTTAGAACCGCAATTTTTACGTCGCAAAATACGCATAATGAATAAAGATTAATAACAGCATCGCATTGTAAAAATTAAGTACTAATTAAATAGCACGCCCGTCTTTATTTTTAATCTCAAACTTAGACTAACAAAGCACCTAAATAATTTAATCACAATCTAAATAATAATTTACCACTAATTAAGTAATACACCTAAAACTAACACTTAATTAAATACCAAATACCTAAATAATTACCAACCCAAAACAAAAATCACCCACAGCCCACAAGCTTACCTCTTCAGCCCACTACCCGCGACCCGCAGGCCCAATACCGCAAGCCCAGCGTCCCTCAATATACAACAGCCCTTACCTCACCTTCACTTCATCTTCTAAAAAACGAAAACCCTAAAAAACTCCTTCTTCCCTAGCCGACACCCCCCGCTGCTTTCGCCGGATTTCCAGACGGAAAATCCGACAATCCTTCACCTCCCTCATCCCGTCAATCCCGGCGAATCTACACTCCGCCATCTCATCTCCCTTCTGTCACACCATGCACCCCAAATAAATCTACCCAAATCAAAACTTACCATAAGAAGCTTGTCGAATCAGTACCAATATCAGCCCTAAATATACCCAAAATCATACCAAAAGAAGGAGAAGGAATTGGTCAAAATCAGCACCCTAAAATCGTGGTACCAATAACTTACCAACATTAGAACCCGAAATAGAGGCTATATAAATCATTCAAATACACATGCAAAGGTAGAGGGGGAAGCATCAGGAAATGACAAAATAAAACAAGTAAAAAACAGTAAAAGACAGGGGCTATTATCGGGAACCCAGCAGATTCGTGAAAAAAAATCAGTCGGGAAAACCCAGCAGATTCACGCAAGGCATAGGGAGTTAGGGGGGCTCAACATCTAGATAATTAGCATCACAAGAACAGGAAGTTCGAGACCCTTTCCTTCAAAATCAGTCAAGAAATCAGCAAACAAGCTTTACATTTTATTCGCATCGCAAAACCAAAACCCGAGTGAACCGACGACTTGATATGCTGCCTCGGTTCGCTGCCCGGAGAAGGTAAACCCAAACTCCTCTCAGCTCTTTTATGTTCTTTATATACTTATGTGTTTATATCCTTGTTATAGCCTGCTGTTATCTTTCGAGCGTGTTTAATTCTGTTTAGATAAAAATGTAGGAGTATTTTATTAAGTAATGGAAAACTGATAAGTAGTTCAAACTTGTGAGTCATATTTTGCTTGGTATCTGTCTAACTTGACACCTGCTGGATTAGCCTCATGCTAGTCCTAAGTTAAGACTTTTATTTTCTGAGATTAGTACTTAATACTGGTATGTATGCTTGATAAGCCAATAAATGTTCAGAATGCATCATGTCTGCTTATGTCAAGGGATAATCTATGAATAAACATATTTGTCTAATACCTCTACCGAATTTATCACATACTTGTCATGGCTGTTTAGGTGTTAAAATTCCTTCACGTCAATGTTTTACATCTCCTGAGTTATATCGTGCTTTGGTTATTGTCTATTAAGCTGTTTTGCCTTAAATTTCTTATTAGATTAGACCATACTATGTTAAGCTATATCTTTGGTTGTATTCCATGTCTTAATTTGTAATCTTGTTTCATATGTTAAATACATACAGTGGACTATCAAGACTGTTTAGGGAGGGGTTGAGTTAAGAAAATGATTTGGATGAACCCTTTTGTATGAAAACAAAAATGTCTACTCCCTTTGACAGGTTGCATATATATATATATATATCTACATTGTCTACTTGAAATGTTGGTTCCTTGTGCCTTGGCTTCTGAATTTGTCCCTGTACATCATGTCTATTTTGTGTTTACTAATTATCGAGTATGAGTTTGTTGGAAATGTCTTAGCCCGGCTACACTGGTGTCCTCATGTTCCTTTTCAGTATTTTGTCGGGGTTTTTCAAGTTATTTTTCTCTTCTTTGGGTCATATCCTTATTCTATTGATGTTATGCAAATATGCAACTCTTCATGTTTATTTAGGAGAGAAATTTGTCCCATTTGTATGCCTAAAATATCTTTTCTGGGTGCTTAATTATTTATCTTCTGACCCTCGTGTTGTTGATATGACTACACACTTAGCCTTACCGGTTTAAATCCTAAAATGGGTCCTTGACAGCATATAATCTCACTCAAGTTAACTGTGGTGCCCTGTTTACAGTGATGATCTTTACTATATTTGATAAAAGATATAGTTCTTGTATGCTCAGTGCAGCTCCAGCTACCTTTTATGTTTAAAAATGCTATCTCTATTGGTTATTTGGTCTTCTCGGTTTCTCATGAATCTGCTGGCACCTATTTGGTATGTTCAGATGTTTGAAATACCATCCTTGCTTAAATATTGCTAGTTAAACTGATCTAAGTATAGGGCTTCATATAGATGCCATGTTACTATGTTAGAATATATGTCATGTGTTTAGTCATCCAAGGTGTGGGCAAAGAGCATGCATCAGTTTTACCTCAAGGGGATTTTATGTGAGCAAATATACTTTCTTTGTTAATTGAATCATACTGTATGTATGTCAAAGATTGTATATGCTTGTATATCTTTATCAATTATATTCTGGATGTGTCTATTCTTATATGCCTAAGAGGATACCAACGTGTTTCTACATTTATGAATCTATTGGTTTGGGCCGACAATTCATTTCTTGGGGCTGCCATAATTAAATATAAATTGGATCATATACCTGTCTAAGTTTATATTAGCATATTATCTATTTGCATTATTAAAATTTTGAGACACTCTAATCCTTATCTTTCTTTATTTTTACATGAAACGCACCGGAGCAACAAAGAGTCTCATAATGAAACTCATCGTGGCAAACGTAAAGGCCTGCATCTACATCCATCGAGTTCCCTCTTCGGCAATTCCTAGAAAAACAAATAGGACGGAGTCATCCGCTCCAATCTCTTCACTCTCTTAACCTCCTTATCTCATTCTTTTTTTATATCTTATTCGTTGTTGTAATTTAACTTTGTAATTAATAGGAGAACTTCGAGCAATTAGCCTTTGAACATATGAGGTGGGGAAGGTAATTTAAACTTAGAAATGCACTTCTACCTTATTTGCCTTTTAGGATTGTTAGGCATGTCTAAATTTTGCAAAAAATAATCTAAACAATTTAACTTGCATCATAAAATCAACACTTTATTTCTTACTAAATCCATAACAAATTTTTCCTTGAACTCTTATCTAACATTATATGGGAAATCTATTATGTATAATAAAAAATCATCTTAAGTATTGGGTATATCATAACCAAGATTAATTAAGTAGATAAATGCATACATTTAGCCAATAAATTCATTTTGCATCACATATTTTTTATAAATAATATAAGGCATGCTTTAAACTTTACATGTATTTTATAGCACTAAACTTGTTAATCTTGGAATAAAAATACTTCCTATCAAATATCTTTCAAACATGCATTTTCTTAGCACAAATAATTAACCCTAGGTTTGAACGGACAACCGCAAGTTAGCGGATCCTTTAGGGTGCCTGACCCCTTCCCTTTAGGATAATAAAGAACCCTTACCCAGAATCTCATTAAAGTTTAGCAGACCATTAAAATGGAGTTAATGTTTACTTTAAACTAGTTAACATTTATGTGTCCTAATTCACCCAAATTAATTAGGTGGCGACTCCCTAGCAACCCTTTATCATCTTAACACCTTTTACTTTTAAAATTAACCTTTAAACACCCTTTTAAACTTTTTAGCACTTTTAACATTTAGCATTTTATTATTTCATTTCCTAACATTTTTATTTAAGCAGGGTTCGCTAGAATAAAGTCGCGGTCGAAAAGGGGCGCGACAATAGCTTTATGGAAAGTTAAAAAGAGTGGTTTACTCTAAGTAATTTAAGTATGATAAATGACTTGATTTAATGAAAGACAAATTGATTTTAAGGCATCAGTTGCCTAAGGTTTTATAAGAAAACGAGTCACTTGATTTAGAAACCTAACTTTATTTCTAAAGGTATTGTGACTTGTCTTGAAACGTAATTTCGACTTGATACTATGGTTAATTAGTATCTTGGAAGTTTTATAGGAAAAAGAGTCATTTGTTTTAAAGAGTAGAAGTACGTAGTACTTTGGGTTAAATTCCCGGATTTTATAAAGACATGTTTAGTGCCTTAAGTAAACTAAAATGAGAGTGTATATGAACAAGGATAATAAGAAGTTAGGGGATTTCTTAACTTGCTTATATATTGTATGATAAGCCGGTAGTGCTTATGTTATGTATGAGCCGGGTTGTGCTAGTGGTATATTATTCATTGAGGGGTCATTCCCCGGGTTTGTGGCATTTGCATATTCCGTGGATTTGCTACCCACGATGCGAGGAATACCTCATGCGAGTCCGTTAGGGCTTATGCGGGTGAAATAGTCCCATGCGGGCGGATACAGCCTATGCGAGGAATACCTCATGCGAGTCCGTAAGGGCTTATGCGGGTGAAATAGTCCCATGCGAGGAATACCTCATGCGGGTCCGCACGACCTATGCGGGTGAAATAGTCCCAGGAGTAGGATTGCTTAATGATACTGCGGGCGGGTGGTCCTGCTTGATCGTGAGCTTCCTATTTTATGTTGTAGTCATACTCCTATTTACTCTCATTGTTAGTAAGGCACTGTGTACTGTTAATTGAGTTATCATACCTGTCTCGGTTTATTATAGACTTATGATTTCATTCTGATGCTGATTTCACATATTTGGTACATGTTATCGACCTCCTTGAAGTGCGTTCATCTGCGCGGTAGAGTCTGATTGCTGATCCTCGCTCGTAGGATCACTGTTCAGCTGTTGAGAAACTCCTTTATTTCGGAGGCTTATCCATGGTATTGTCGGTAGATGTACATTCAGGGGTATGGCGGGGCCTGTCCGTCGCGATTGTTATTCTTAGAGGTCTGTAGTCACATTGTGGATTGGGTTGTAAAGAAAAATGTACTGTTTTATTTGTATAGCTTACGGAAGGTGGCCTTATCGGCCAGCCTGTTGTTATTTTATGTTAAGCATTTTTATCAGTTGTGTATGTTCCGCTGCTATTCTCTGATGTATACCGAAAGAGGTGCCCAGGTAGGGCACCAGTCGCGGGCCCGGGGTCGGGTCGTGACAAAAAACAGTTGATGTTGAAGGAGGAATTGGTGATCGAGCCATTTTAGAACATGGTCTAGGAGCACCGACAACATCAACTGGAATACCGTCGCAGACACAGTGAGCTACCCTGGGGTTGCTTTTGATATTGCGAGAAATGGGTCAAGAGCACTGAACATGTGCCAATTCAACAAAGCAGCCAAGGGTTGGCTATATTTCATCAGTGCCCGCATGATTCCATCCACGCACTTCACCAGAGTGCCAGAAGATAGGATTAAGCTGATATATGGAATTATGAGGGGGTTGACGATTGATGTGGGGAAAGAGATAGTGCAGAGCATTGAAGAGACCAGCAGGTTGGTGACAACAGGTGGATTGAGACATGGCTCACTTATCTCTAATTTGTGCAACATGAATGCAGTCCAAATCCTACCCACTGACACTAATGAGAGGAACCAACTGCCGGTGACATATGGGATAGTGCACTCTTTTCCAGACCCAAGCCCCCCTGCAGCAAGAAGAAGAGCACAACCACGGCGGCAGAGCGCGATGAGCGAATGAGCACGAAATAGAGGCTCGATATGCGTGAGGGCCTAGCACCACCAACCACGAATCAGAACCTCAGGTGCACATGATGGAGCGGTTGCTCCAAAACGAAGAATGATGATGCAACATTTCGACCGATAATACAAGGACAACATGAGTTGAGACAAGGGCAACAAAAATTGAGGCGGGAAGCAACAACAATTGCATCGTGGTTTGACGAGATGAGTTCCTGTTCAACGATAGTCGATCATTATCATCCACCGCCACCACCACCATTTTAGCCAAAGTCTGTAAGTGTCTTATTTCTTTTATTGTCTTTGAGTCTACACACATTGGGGATAATGTGTGATTTAAGTTTGGGGGGGGGGGGTGTTTTATTTATGTTTTATTTGTGTTTTTGTTGTTTTTATGTATTTTTGAGTCACAAATTTTTTTCTTTTAAGTCATAATTGTCTGTCAAAAGATCATGTATGCTGTAGTTACTAGAAACACCTAGTGAAGTAAGGTGGAATAATGTAATGGAATTAGAAGCAACTATCTAAACACCTAGGTTAGATATGCCAAAAACTCACAAAATCTGTCTATTTGGAGTCTCTTGCTTGAATTGTGCATGCTAAATGATGAATACTTATGTGTTATGATTGCTTGCTATTTGAGGCGAAATAGTTAGGATATGCATGTTAGGGAGATGACTCAGGCATTTCTTTGATAGCCAATTCTTACCACTCTTTTCTATCCCGGACTTTAAAAGTATCCCTAGTCAGCCCCATTGAGCCTAAAAATTGAAACTTCTTCTTTGACACCCTATATTCCCACAAATTGTGCCATAAGTAAAAATATGAAATAGTGGAATAAATTGTGTTAAAAAAGAGACAAAAAGAGTGAACAAGCTTGTTGCACCCCAATAAAAAAGTAATAAGAAATAGGCAAAAGCCTAAGTTTGGGGGTGCTTGTCATTATTGTACATTTCACTCTCCCAAAACAAAAGAGGGGAAAGATTGATTTGAAGTGAAGAAAAAAATCAAAAAGAAAAGGGAAAAATGGAAAAATGGAAAAGTTAAAGAGCTTATGGTACACAAAAAATGAGCCTAAATGCCTATTTTTACCTACCTATACCTAAGCCTACATTACAACCCTTAAAAGTCCTGAAGATCTCTTTTATGCATATCCAGGATTAGTGGAGAATAGCAAGTAAACATGCCATAGGAATTTTCTATTTTACAAGCATGATTTAGTATATTGACTTCCATTAAGCATGATAAAAATGAGTTTGCGAAATATCTAGCTTAATGTGTTTAGTGTGCTGAAATTTCATGCTATATGTTCCTGCATATTATTCTGCTAACCTTCATGTTTTTCTAGATAACACTAATGCAGCAAAAGTGATCAATGTCAGTGAGTCTTTTATTTTTCGTTTTCTTGAGTCCTTTATTTCTTTCTTTCTATCTTTGCTCGAGGGCGAGCAAAGGTTAAGTTTGGGGGTATTTGATCGGTGTATTTTATATACACTTTTTGAGTCAGTTTTAGTTAGTCTTTTGTCCCTTTTTGTACAAATAAGTGTCGTATTAGGATAGTTTTCCTTTCTTTTGAGTCAAAGTGGTTAAAATGGCCAAATGACGGAAAAGGAGCTAAAGAGGGCAAAGAGGAGGTTCGAGCTAAGCGAGAGAAAGTGGCGAGCAGCGGCTTGGACCAGCGCGCGGCCTCCTGCGATCGAAGCGGCGCGGCGCCCAATCATCGAAGGCTGCAGAGGACGGTAGCGGCCTCCTGCGATCGAAGCGGCGCGGCGACGCCCAATCATCAGAGAGGCTGCAGAGGATCCAGCGCGGCTGCGAGCAGCGAAGATCGGGCGCGGCGCCAAAACACCAGTCTTTGCGAAGTTCCGCGCATGGCCGAATGGCGCGGCGCGGAAAAATCAGGTTAATGACGATTTTCTAGGCCAGGCTTTGAGGGAAAAGTTAGAGGCGGTTTTCAGCCTATAAAAGGAGAACCCTAGGCAGATTTTAAGGGTTCCCTTTCTTGCACAACACAAGGTTTTCTTGGATTGAAGATTGGAGACCATAAACTTAGTAATTTCTTTTCTTTCTTTTATTTCAGTTTTGTATGATGAACTTTGAATTAGTTCTTGTCATGTCAATGGCTAGGAACTAATTCTCTTATAGGGCTTTCCATGTTGATTCACTAGAAACTTATGTTATGAATTAATGCGTATACATGGTTATTATTCTTCTTTGAGAGATTTATCCAATAATTGCTTTGAATGCTTGGTAATTAATTGACAACTAATTATCATTATATGATTTCTAATCAAACTTCGAAATGAGTAGGTTGCGAATATGCTGTAAGTTGGGTAGACATATTTTGGATTGGGGATGAAAATACCTCAATTATTTATGTAGCGTTAATGAGAGGCTTAACAACCCTAATTTTGCGCATGGTGCGTGACGGTTAACTAGGTTTTTGTTCTTAATCCTCATATAGAGTTATCCTTATCACCGAAAGGTAGAAAGGTGCAATACTGGGGTTGAGTGTTTATATTTCCTTAACGGGAATATAAAACGATTTCGTAAACCTGCTAGCTCCGAGAGAAGAAGACCATAATTCATTGCATTAATAAATAACATAAGCGGATAGTTGAGGAGACATGGAAGCCCTATTCCATCACAACTGAAGTAAACTTATAGTTAATTAGCTTTTATAATTATTAGTTATAAACCACAAAATCAAATATCAATTGCCAAATAGATACCAAAAGATAGATAGTTGGTACTTGAACCCTAATCCTTGTGGACGATATTCGGTCTTACCAAGACTATATTACTTGTCACGATAACGTGCACTTGCGTTAAAGTGTGTGCATATTTTCGCGCGTCACCCCCGTCAGGCCGGACGTATTGACATATCAAATATAGGTTGTAAATTGATCAAACTTTATATGGTCATAACTTTGCACTCGGACGTCCGTTTTACCTAAATATTTTTTTGATTTCGCGTATTTTTTTGATACGGGGGCGGCCAAACTTTGCGCTCGGACGTCCGTTTTACCTAAATATTTTTTTTGATTTCGCGTATTTTTTCGATACGGAGATGGCCAAACCGCTGAAGCGGTTTGATTCCGCCTATTTCTCCAAAAACGTCCATCTTGCCCCTCAATATCACTTTTCCCCCAAATCGTTATGTTTTTCCCCTTTTCAAATCTAAATATCTCGCGATGTACAATATATTTAAACGTAAAAATTTTGTGGCACCGCGTCCGAGAATGTCAATTTCAGTAATGGAAATTCAATTTTAAAAACAAAAATGGGCTCGGAACCCGACCCAGAATTATATATAAAAATTAGGAATTATATATATTAGGAATTATATATATTAGGAATTATATAATTCAATATATATTAGAAATTATATATATTAGGAATTATATAATTCAATATATATTAGAAATTATATATATTAGGAATTATATAATTCAATATATATTATAAATTATATATATTATATATAGTATTTTTTTTTAAAAATCGGTCCGAAAACCGAAATCTCAAATCTCTAGGACCGAAGACCGGACCGAATTTCTCGGTCCGGACCGATTTTTGTGCAGCCCTACTCCCATCAGTACCCGCATAACTCTATTCCACAATGGCGTAGCTACGTTAAAGAATAGAATCCTTTAGTTGAGCAATTATACCATACAGATAGGGCTAAAACCATTTTTATGACTATTTATAAGTAATTGACTCCCCTTGAGATATGAAAAAATTCTTGTAAAGCGTCAAATGAGGTTCTAAAATTGCTACTTTTGAATCCCTTGTATAAATTCCTAGCTCTGCCGTTGTGTTCACCATAGTATATTGGAAAAAGGGGCATATTTACCCTCCAACTTTGAGAAAAGGGGCATATTTGTCCTCCGTCAAAGTTGGGGGACAAATATACCCCTTATGTTAATAAACTTCCACCATTTGCCCATATTTAACTTCGACGCACATGTGGATTCCACGTGGATGCCATCTGTGCGCCATGTGGATGACCCGAGCCGACACAACGATTACCCGACCCGTTCCCTAAAAATTCCAATTCGCAGCAATTTAATAGGAGAGAACACCCAGCAATTGTTCTTCAATTTTGTACCCTAAAATTCAGCATCTTCATTCTCCAGCAACAGTCACACGGATTCCATTCTTCCAAAATCAATATTTCAAGCTTTTTCCTCGAATTCAATCAGTAATCTTGTACAGCGAGCTCTTCTTCTCCAAAAGCGAAAATCGAAGCTGTCAACCCTCGAAATTTCATCAACTTCCGTCTTAACATTCAGGCGAATCCAACCTACTAATCGCGTACAAGAAGGTTAGAAATTCTTGAACTTTATGTGTTTAATCGATACTTATATGGTTCTAAGTCTTTCGTCGACATATAAATGTATAATCGACAGTTGAATTTCTGCAAATTTTTATTGTTTGAAGATTGAAATCCAGCGTCTTATATATATGGTTATAATGTTTGGTTCATCTGGTCGCTAAAAAAAGCGATGAACTCGATAAATCGACATAGGTATATTTTTTCGGACTTGAGAACTCAATGTCGACTGGTTTTAAATCGGTAGTTGATTTTATTAGATTTGGTTGTAGAATAACCTACTAATCGGGTACAAGAAGGTTAGAAATTCTTGAACTTTATGTGTTAATAAATACTTATATGGTTCTAAGTCTTTCGTCGACTTATAAATGTCTAATCGACAGTTGAATTTCTGCAAATTTTTATTGTTTGAAGA
Organism: Przewalskia tangutica; assembly: GCA_029844215.1. Lineage (NCBI taxonomy): Eukaryota > Viridiplantae > Streptophyta > Magnoliopsida > Solanales > Solanaceae > Przewalskia > Przewalskia tangutica. Next base: position 92,598,137 of record CM056738.1, on the reverse strand, counting down.
TTGAAATCCAGCGTCTTATATATATGGTTATAATGTTTGGTTCATCTGGTCGCTAAAAAAACAGTGAACTCGATAAATCGACATAGGCATATTTTTTCGGACTTGAGAACTCAATGTCGACTGGTTTTAAATCGGTAGTTGATTTTATTAGATTTGGTTGTAGAATTTCTGTGATTCTGATATGTTGTAGATTGAAAACCTGTCTAGATTGAAAACCAGTCGAGATAAATTATGTTCGACAGTGTTTATTACTCGAGATAAACCAGTCTATGCTTCTTATTCTACTTCGAAAGTGTAAATTTGGTTCGTCGATGATTTTTGACAGTCTTTGTTTCGATTAAGTTATAGTCGATAGTGTTTGTTTAAGTTTATTAATTAATACAATTGTGTTTATGTTCAGCAAGTAAGAAATGTCTCAAGTTAGTTTTTCTTCACAAAGGAAGTGTCATTGTGGTATGACTGCGAATCAATTTATTTCGAGGACTACTTCAAATTCCGGAAGGAAATTCTTCAAATGCCCCAAACCTAAGGTAAGTAATTTTAATCTAATACTTTGACGACATTTTTTGTTTGTTTGATTTTGTTTTTTTTCTTTATTTTTTGCTTATAGAGAAGTTCTTGTGGATATTGACAATGGGAGGATGAGGAACATATTGAAAGTTTCTCTGGCGAATTAATGTCGTCATTGGATGTGTTTAAGAATGCAATAGCAGATTTGAAGAGTGAAAGAGATATGTTGAAAGCAGAAATCGTTGTGTTGAAGGGTATAAATCAAGCTGAAATGAACAAAGTTTTGAAAATGCGCGTGTTTATGATGATTTCATAGGCGTTATTTATTGGATTTATTGCTGCATCGATTATGAAATGATTATGTATTTGTAGATGTGTAAGAACGTTTAATGTAATGTTATGAATCTTCTTTTATGCAATTTCAGTTGGATGTATCTAAGTCTTTTATATCACTGTTAGAAAACTAATTCCTTAGCAGCCATATGAAGAAATTGTGTACATATTCTATTTTCAATTCGGCTGAGGACCATATTGTCCTGTCACTACATATATGTATCTTCCATCAGTAGCCACAAATCCATTCACTGTAAAGAACATGGCCAAGGCATCAGTAAAGAACATTACACACAAAAAACATGTCTTCATCATCTCAAAAAAAGCCGATACATTACACAAAAAAACATTACACTGTAAAGAACATTACACAAAAAAAGTTTGATGGACTATGAAGACAAACACAAAAAAAGTTTGACAATGGCCAAGACATCAGTAATTCATGTATTCGTCATGTGTCGGACTGCCTATTTCTCTTCCATGTCTTCAATTTCTCTCTTATAACAAGAGCCTTGTTTGGTGGTTGATAAGGCAAGTTGGTTGGCTCACTCATTGAAGTAGAATCACCAACGATGGATATTTTTCTTGTTGGTGTAGCTAATCTTTGTTTCATCCTTTCAAGTATTCTAGTATTTGTCTCAGAAAATGACCTTGGCCTTAATGATGGTTCTGCTTCTATCATAGCGGTGGTGCTGATGCATTGAGTTAGACGTTCTTCTGGTTCTGCTGCTACAAAACTTTCTTCTGGTTCTCGTTCTGCTGCCGGGAGTAAATATGTGTTGCTGCTGCTTTTATTCCTTGCAAGTTGTTTCCCTTTACTAGCCTGCTGTTTAAAAAATAACACTACGTCAAGACAAGGAAAAAAACACCACATCAGCAACTAAAAATTGAAAAAATAGGACAACAGCAGCATATTTGCAACTAAAAAAACACCACAGCAGTATCAACTAAAAATTGAAAAACAGGACACCAGCAGCAGCTAAAAAGAACACCACAGCAGCAACAACTAAAAATTGAAAAACAGGACAGCAGCATATTTGCAACTAAAAAAACACCACAGCAGTAGCAACTAAAAATTGAAAAATAGGACACCAGCAGCAGCTAAAAAGAACACCACAGCAGCAACAACTAAAAATTGAAAAACAGGACACCAGCAACATATTTGCAACTAAAAAAACACCACAGCAGTAGCAACTAAAATTGAAAAACAGGACACCAGCAGCAGCTAAAAAGAACACCACAGCAGCAACAACTAAAAATTGAAAAACAGGACACCAACAGCAGCTAAAAAGGGGCATATTTGCAACTAAAAAAACACCACAGCAGCAACTAAAAATTGAAAAAACAGGACAGCAACATCAACTAAAAAGAAACATCAGCAATGTTACCATATGTGTAGAGTGTTACCTTATCACATCCCCTTGCATTGTGTCCACTGTGATGGCATGTAGAACATGTCATAGGTTTTTCTTTCCTTGAAGCGGACCATTCACCTTGTCTTTTCAAGTTTTCCTTCCTCACTCTTCCTCTCTTAACTTTGGGTCGACCCACCATCTTACACATTTCTGGTGGTTCCATATCATGACTCTTTTCATATTTCCAGAATTTAGACCCTCTAACTGGTTGAAGTTTGTGTGAATAGATTGACAAGTAGGTTGACTTATTAAAATATGGGTGAAAGGCTCCCTCGGCAATAGGATCCTTGTTCATGCTCAGATGCTCTTATAGCATGAGGACATGGGATACCACTAAGTTCTCATGTCCTACAACTACATTTCTTTGCCATTAGATCGACAATATGTGTATCGGTTCCCTCAGACACTTCAAACCCATCATCACCACTGAAATGTACCTCACAATTTTCAGCAATAACCACAAAGTCCTTGTAAATCTCTAATGTTGTAGGACTGTATTCCGTAGCCAATTTATTCCCTTGACTTTCATTCGCTACCAACATTTCCATTACCTACACAATGTTAAGGTGTTAATTCCGTGTCTTAAAACTAAATTGAAAGGGTCGAGTGTTACCTTTAATCTAATATCTTCAAGCATCTTGATAATTGGCTTGTGCCTTGCCTCCAGAATCCACTTGTTAAACGACTCTGTGATGTTGTTCTCCACATTTTGATTCTTGCAAGTTGTGTCGAAGTAGGCTCTAACCCAAGTCACAACTGAGTATGTCAATAAATTCTCAGCAGCTGACTGATCCATCTCACCTATAACCTTCAAATGGTCACAAAACTCTTCATGATAAGAGCTCCATGCACAATGCCATATCTTCTTCTTCAATGCTTCAGAACCACCCCATCTTTTCAACCAATTGTGCTCTATATGTTTAGCACAAAACCTATACTTAGCTTCAGGTAACTTTGTCTGGATTGCATCAATTAAACCCTGCATATATACATCAAATTTTTAGTTTTTCAGATTTTCAGTTTTCAGAATTTTCAAGATTCCTGCATTTTCAGTTTTCACAATTTTCAGATTTTCAGAATTTTCAGATTTTCAATTTTAGCCATGGTACTTAAATCAGAAATATTTTACCTTTTGCATATCAGACATGATGGTGATCCTCGCCTTCTGCGAGTTTAGTGAATTCTTTAGTAGTCCTAAAAACCAATTCCAAGTGACATTGTTCTCTTTAGAGACTACTGCCCAGGCTAGTGGATAAATATGGTTCATTGAATCTTGACCAACAACTATCAACAGTTGCCCTTTAGCCTTTCCTTTCAAGAATGTGTCATCCAATCCTATGAAAGGTCTTAACCCACCACTAAATCCATTCTTCATTGCATTAAAACATATATACATTCTTAGGAACTTTCGTACTCCCGTTTCAAGTGCATCCCTAGATATGTTGATTACAACATCATCACTTCCACGGTTGTTATTCCTCAATTCATTAGCATAATTCTCTAACTTATTATACTCATCATTGTAACTACCACTAAGTTCTCCCAAAATTATTCTCTTGGCCCTCTTACACTTATGAAGACTAACATTGACATTAAAGACGATTTTCAGTTCTACTCTCATCTCTTTGACCTTCACTTTTGGATCATTTTGTAGCTTGTTTTGGAATTAATGAGCTATTGTGTCACAATCTACTCTTTTGCATTCAAGTGCTGGTGGACAATTGTGTTCATTAACCAATGTTTTAACTGAAACCCCGATCCCGTTCTTGCATTTACTGATGGAACATTTAAAAGGACATCCCTCAACACACTTGTACGTAACCCTAGATTTGTCACTTTTCAACAATACCAACCCTTTATTTTGTGACAAGGCATAAAGCTTCATAAACATTCTAGCCTCAATGATATCTTTGAAAGACATTCTAGGATATATAGTTTTGAAATGCTATAACCTTTGTGTAATCTCTCTTTTATTCTGAAGTCTAATAAGATCTAATTCTTCAACATCAAAATCATCATCACTAGACTCATTACCAGAAGAGTTTAATGATTCATTGACATCACGATGCGGTCACCAACATCAATACAATATGACTCAGAATGTTGTGCAATGTTAGTCGCATCAAAATCATCAACATCTAATTCACATTCAGCTGCGACATCAACATCTAATTCACATTCTACAAGTCTTTCCATGACAATGATCTGCAAAAAAGAATACAACACTCGCGTAAAAAAAAAATGTGGATTTCAATCTTCAAACAATAAAAATTTACAAAAATTCAACTGTCGATTAGACATTTATATGTCGACGAAAGACTTAGAACCATATAAGTATCGATTAACACATAAAGTTCAAGAATTTCTAACCTTCTTGTATGCGATTAGTAGGTTATTCTACAACCAAATCTAATAAAATCAACTACCGATTTAAAACCAGTCGACATTGAGTTCTCAAGTCCGAAAAAATATGCATATGTCGACGATTGAGTTCACTGTTTTTTTAGCGACCAGATGAACCAAACATTATAACCATATATATAAGACGCTGGATTTCAATCTTCAAACAATAAAAATTTGCAGAAATTCAACTGTCGATTAGACATTTATATGTCGACGAAAGACTTAGAACCATATAAGTATCGATTAACACATAAAGTTCAAGAATTTCTAACCTTCTTGTACCCGATTAGTAGGTTATTCTACAACCAAATCTAATAAAATCAACTACCGATTTAAAACCAGTCGACATTGAGTTCTCAAGTCCGAAAAAATATACCTATGTCGACGATTGAGTTCACTGTTTTTTTAGCGACCATATGAACCAAACATTATAACCATATATATAAGACGCTGGATTTCAATCTTCAAACAATAAAAATTTGCAGAAATTCAACTGTCGATTAGACATTTATATGTCGACGAAAGACTTAGAACCATATAAGTATCGATTAAACACATAAAGTTCAAGAATTTCTAACCTTCTTGTACGCGATTAGTAGGTTGGATTCGCCTGAATGTTAAGACAGAAGTTGATGAAATTTCGAGGGTTGACAACTTCGATTTTCGCTTTTGGGGAAGAAGAGCTCGCTGTACTGGAAGATTACTGATTGAATTCGAGAAAAAAACTTGAAATATTGATTTTGGAAGAATGGAATCCGTGTGACTGTTGCTGGAGAATGAAGATGCTGAATTTTAGGGTACAAAATTGAAGAACAATTGTTGGGTGTTCTCTCCTCTTAAATTGCTGCGAATTGGAATTTTTAGGGAACGGGTCGGGTAATCGTTGTGTCGGGTCGGGTCATCCACATGGCGCACAAATGGCGTCCACGTGGAATCCACATGTGCGTCGAAGTTAAATATGGGCAAATGGTGGAAGTTTATTAACAGAAGAGGTATATTTGTCCCCCAACTTTGACGGAGGGCAAATATGCCCCTTTTCTCAAAGTTGGAGGGTAAATATGCCCCTTTTCCCTAGTATATTTGTCCTTTAAGTTCAACACTAAGCACTTACAAGTACGTGACTGCCTCTATTTATCTTTATCTTCTCCTCGGGGGACGGAGCTACAGTTCTGCTTACGGAGTTTGCATAACCTAGAATGTTCAGCCCAGCCCCTATATTTATGTTATAAAATTTACTTAATTTTCTTAGAATTTATAACTCAAAATCATACCTCGCCACCCAAAAAAATCAACAATAAACGAACAGCTGATCATTTTCTCCAATTATTCAAATTAAATAAACACTTACTAGTCGAGACATTGTTGGGTAAATATCTCAAATTGGGTTTCGAAGAGAACAAGCCTGTGCGATATATTGGTGATAAATTAACTGACAAAGATGATATCTTTAGTGTTCTATCCATTTTCACAAACAAAATTTAGACACAGCTAAGTTGTACTATTTCTCTTTTTATTCATTTTCCATCAAACACATGGTATACTTTTTGTCTCGCACCTTGCAGTTAACGACATAATTTGAGGTGGTATTATATTTATTTTTCATTTTTTTCCTTTCACTATTTTTAGCGCGGTATAATTTAAATTTCGCTAGATATAACGCAGTTAACGACTTATAGGTGTATTATTGCTCTATAATGCTCTGTAGTTTGATTTCTGCTGCTATGTGTTCTTAAGTGTAATTTATTTATCTTATTTAGTTGTGTTAGCTAGTGCTTCCTGTTGTTAGAATGCGCTACCGTTGCGTATTTGAATCTAACTGTTTTTCATACTTGATTTTGCTTTGTTTGTTTTGTCTGATTATGCTTTGTCTTGAGCCGAGGGTCTCCCGGAAACAGTCGATCTACCTATATCTGTGTACATTCTACCCTCCCCAAACCCCACATTGTGTGATTTCACTGGGTATGTTGTTATTGTTGTTGTAGATATAATTTACGTTTTACTTCAAATTATGTCGGATTAGGCAAAACTTTCAACATTCATTTGAGATTTCGTTTGACGTTTAATTTCGTCATATGTATCATAACATTCACATAAATTATGTCTGACAAAACATAATTTACAACACTCAATATAATCTGAAAAAATATTATAAAAATACCACATAACTTAATTCTTACAGTATTTATGCCGCAAAACTTCAGTTCTCGAAGATAAAAATATCACAGAATTGCGAAGCAGATCTGTATATTTTTATTAAACAAGTAGTAAGTGAAAAATTGAAGATGACATATATGAGAGCCAAAAAGTAAAAATCAGTGCGTTTGAAGGGAAATCCGTGCAAAAAATTGTTACTATATCTGTTTATATTATGTAAGACTCGACTCGAGAGACGAGGCCCGCTATGGATTTGGGAAGCGGACAGATCCAAGTCCAACCAACTTGGTCGACTGAGAGTTTGGACCAACTTCTGAACTAGGCCCATGTTTTAGTAGGTGGTTAGACGTGCTATTGACACTTATATACATTCCTTATTAATTATTGACATATTTTTAGTTAAAGACCAATTTGTATATACATTGTGTGATATACTGATATTTGTATACATTGTGTGATATACTTTATTGGTCTATTATATGTTAAAAGCTAAAACGTGAGCTGTTTTGAGCCAATAGTTTGCTCGGATTGTATTTCCACATTAGTTTTCTTTTAGTAGTAGTAGAACAGTAGACAATATTTGATTAAAGTTGCAATTGCACCAGACGCCAATTTTCACATTGCTATTTAAGTTATACAAATTATTTAACTGATAGTCAGTATTGACAAATTTTTGGTAAGGTGCTAAAAGTTGGGAATATTATATACATAATATGCAACTAATTAAAAAATCTGAAGTTTGTTTGCACAAGAAAATTTCAAACTTCAGACATTTTATTGAAAGTTAGGCTTCACACATGTATGAAGTTGGTCCCAAGCGGCTAAACTTATAAATTCTTACATACTGCGGTCATGATTTAAATGGTGGTCTCATGATCGGCTATATGTGCACTTGCCCCTTGATTCTGAAAAAAAAATTGAAGCCTAAGTTTAAAATTAGGACACAAATTTTATTGAGGTAGAAAGTTGAAGCTTTGTGAGTAGATTTATTTTTTTTGAAAATACTCTTCAAAGTTATATTTCAAAATTTAGTGTAAATATCCATAATTCGCATGTATTAGCCCAATCAAAGTAAATTGATTCAGTTCTAGTGGCGCGCACATGTAGAGGTCCAAATTCAGATTATTGAAATGATATATTTATTTATATTAAAGGCTCACTTTTATGAATTAGAACATAACTCTCAAAATATTTGAGACGACCCTGATGGTGGATAAGGAAGGAGCAAACAGACTACAAAGAGATATTTTAATTTATTTAAACTGGAAATTTGGAAAGGATAATCGAGTTGAAAAAGACAAACCTGTTATTTTCATATAAAAATGAATCTGATCATATTGTTTAACAAAATTATAAATGTATTACAATTTAGAAATGGCCTTTTTGTTCTTCCCAACAACAATATTCTCATCATTAAGAATGGTAAAGAAACCTAAACAGATGGCAATTTTCAAAAGGAGACATGGTCATTTAGGTTTAATTGGGATGTGCCATGAAGTACTAGTGCATTATACCAAGGGACAAGGGTGTGCTTGGTATGAAGCAAAATGCATTCTAAAAAATAAGTAATTTATCTATTTATTTAACGCTAGCAGTGGAGATGGGGGTGGTGTGGGGTGAGGATGGGTAAAGGGTTGGGGGTTAGGGGTGGGTGCAAGGGCGGTGTTAGAAGTTAGAGCTTATGAATGCTGGAACATGTACAGTAGTTGGAAATACCTACTTTGTCTATTGCATTCATGTGATATATATAGTACATCAGATTTTGGTACAAGATAGGACTCCTATATGTGGTCCAACTAGGACTCAATTATAGCTACTAGTACAGAGTCAAATTCATTCTAGTTCATTGTTTACCTGATGTCCCCCATCATATATTGTCCACGTTCCAAATGTCCAGTCTTGAGCGTGCGCGGGAGTATTGATTCTCTCACATCGGTTGTGGGATGAGAGTTTAGACTCTTAATATGAACTTGAAAAATCATCCCCCATGAACTAATTTTTGAGGTAGAGATAGACCCGAGATCCGTTCTTTACGCAACTCATTTAATTACCAACACTTGATATTGCTATCCTAAAATTTAAAGTATATAAAGTTTAAATTTTGACTCTGCCTCTAATAGGATAAGGGCGAGGGTGAGGGTGAGGGATGGGGCATGGTGTAATGTTGGAGGGTGGGTAGGAGATTATCATTGTGAAATGCCGCTAATGAAACTTGTTTTCTCAACTTCCGCTAGAGAAATCATTTCCTAATTTTTAATAAAGAAAAGTTGCTACAAAAATGTTAAGCAGTGGGTCAAGGCCCATATCTGGCCGTGTAGCACCTGTCCATATTTTTTGTATATTTGGTAGTTAAGTCTTATATCAGTATGATTGTATTATTATCATAATTGTATAGTAGTTTTCTTATAGAATAAAGATTTAGATGTAGAATAGGAAAAAGTTTTTCCTATGTAACTTGTATATATATGTCATTCATCAATAAGAATAATCAAGGGATTATTTCTTTCATGGTATCAAGAGTCTAGATTCTCTTTACCCTGCTTCCGCTCCTCAAAATTTCTTCTCCTTTCTCGAAATTTTGCCCTAAAATTCTCAATTTTTTTGTCTTCTTTTCTTGACCAAAAATCGAGACACCTCTTCTCCTTCCTCACAAATTCCCTTCTCCAAATCTTGATTGTTCTATTTCCTATGGCTGATAAGAACAATTTTCATCCTGCCCTCACAGTTTCTAACATCAAGAGCGTCATCCCTATTGTTCTTGATCTTAAAAACGTCTAATATGGAACTTGGGTAGAATTGTTTAAGATTCATGCTTTGGCACATAAAGTATTCCACCATATCATTCCTCCAACTCCTCCAAAGGAGGGTGATAAGGCGGCTACGCCTACGACGGTTATGCCCACTAAAGAAGCAGATTCAGAATTATGGGTCATGCTTGATGATAATGTTCTTCAGTGGATTTATGTCACCATCTCCTTGGATCTTTTACAGACGATTATGGAACCCAACTTCATAGCTATGGCAGTGTGGGATCGATTGCGAGACATATTCCAAGATAACAGTCATTCTCGAATTGTTATCCTTGAGCGGGATTTTTCTCAGGTTTCTATGGCGAATTTTTCAAACGTTTCTTCGTATTGCAAATGGCTCAAGGACTTGGCAGACCAACTCAGCAACGTGGGTTCTCCTGTTTCTAATAGTCGTCTAGTTCTTCTGATGGTTGCAGGCCTGTCAGAGGCCTATAGCGGTGTTGCTTCAGTTATTCGACAGAGTAACCCCCTGCCAAGATTTTATCAAGCCCGTTCTATGCTTAGTTTGGAGGAAGCCGGATTGGCTAAGAAAATTGCAATTGGGGCCAGTCCTGTCGTCATGATGACTGCGTCCAATTTCTCTCCTTCCAATCCAGCCAACGTGACTCAAAATCACAACAACCGGGGTGGTAAAAAGGGCCAGAATCAGAAGAATAATGGCAAGAATCGTGGCGACAAAAACGGAGGCAACCGTCATCAACAACAACAGTTCTGAAGCCCACACGGGCCCCCTGGACAGTGGCAATGAGTCCCAACACCTACCACGGCTCCACAGTACAACGCATGGCGCTCTTTCTTGCGCGGCGGCCAGCATGCACGCTGCCCAATTTCTACCGGTGAGTCGGGCTTGGACGGCGTATGGCGGCAACAGATCCTAGTATACTTGGGCCTCGCCCCCATCAGGCCCACCACATCGCGGGTCCCACTCAGACAGACATTGAAGTAGCAATGCACACACTTGACTTGACTCAGCAAGACCTAAATTGGTACATGGACACCGGCGCCACTAACCACATGACATCCGACCAAGGTACTCTCTCGTCTTATTCCAATTTGAGCATTAATCGTGGTATAAATGTTGGTAATGGAAATTATGTTCCAATTAAGAGTTATGGTCATAAAACTATGTCCCCTCCTCATCCATCACTTGTCCTGAAACATACCCTTCATGCTCCAAAATTGATTAACAATTTGGTGTCGAAAATTCACCACTGATAATTGGGTGTCAATTAATTTTGATCCATTTGGATTTTCTGTGAAGGATTTCAAGACGGGGAGTCATCTCATGAGGTGTGACGGTAGAGGAGATCTTTATCCAATCACACCGTGTCTCAGCATCTCGCGTCAAGCTATGTCATCCACTTTTGCAGCTCTTGCTCCTTCCTTGTGACATGCTCGTCTAGGTCATCCAGAGTCGTCTATTTTATCTTCTTTAGATAGACATAAGTTTATTTTTTGTAAGGGTAAGCGTAGTACTCCACTTTGTCAATCCGGTGCTTTGGGAAAGAGTATTAAATTACCATTTGTAGCTTCAAATTCTAATACTTCAATGCCATTTGATATTATTCATAGTGATTTATGGACATCTCACGTTCTCAGTTCTATGGGTCATCATTATTATGTTTTATTCTTAGATGACTATTCTAAATATTTATGGACGTTTCCAATTGCGAAAAAATCTCAAGTTTTTTTCATTTTCATAAAATTTAGAGCTTTCATAAGAACACAATTCGAACGGGAAATAAAAAACATTCAATGTGATAATGACAAAGAGTATGAAAATGGAGAATTTAGGGAGTTTTGTGCTCAAAATGGGATAAATTTTCGTTTTTTTGTCCTCATACGCCTTCACAAAATGGGAAAGCTGAGCGAAAAATTCGTACCATTAATAATATTGTTCGCACTTTATTGGTTCATTCTTCCGTTCCTCTATTATTTTGGCATCATGCGCTACAAATGGCTACAGATCTACTCAATATTCTTCCTTCTAAAGGTTTGACATATTCATCCCCTCTCAAGGTTTTATATAATAAGTCTCTGTCTTATTCTCATCTTAGGGTCTTCGGATGCTTATGTTATCCACTGTTTCCATCCACTACAATCAACAAACTTCAGGCGCGTTCTACTCCTTGTGTGTTTTTGGATTTTTCGTCAAATCACCGTGGTTATAAATGCTTTGATTTGTCTTCTAAACGAATCATTATTAGTCGTCATGTTCTCTTTGATGAATCTCAATTTCCCTTTTCTAAAGTAGAAAAACACGTGTCTAGTTCTTATGATTTTTTGGATGAGGATATCTCCCTATATGTTCTGCGTCATTTTTCAGATTTCCAGAAAAACACCGTCACGCTGAGCGCAGCGGCTAAAACTCCATGAGTCGTCATGCGCTCGACGGTAATTCCTGAAATTTCTGAAAATTCCCAAACTTCACCCAATCCAGCCCAGAGTCATGGTCTAGTCACTCGTAGTCAACGAGGTATTTTTAAACCTAAAAGATATTTTAATTTGAATTCTAATGTTCTTAAATCTCCCTTACCCCGTAATCCTGTGTCTTCCCTAAATGACCCTAATTGAAAAATTGCCATGACTGAAGAATATAATGCTCTTATTGATAATAAGACATGAGAGTTGGTACCCCGTCCATCTGGTGTTAATATTATTCGGTCTATGTGAATTTTTATTCATAAGGAAAATTCTGATGGTTCATTTGCAAGGCATAAGGCGATACTTGTAGGTGATGGTAAGACTCAGCAGGTTGGTGTGGATTGTGGTGAGACGTTTAGCCCGGTGGTCAAGCCGGTTACCATTCACACAGTGATCAGCTTGGCTCTTTCAAAATCTTGGCCCATTCATCAGCTAGATGTGAAGAATGTTTTCCTACATGGTGATCTTCAGGAGACAATGTATATGCATCAGCCTTTAGGGTTTAGGGATACTAGATATCTGAATCATGTCTGTATATTGAAGAAGTATTTGTATGGGCTTAAGCAGTCTCCACGGGCTTGGTATAAGAGGTTTGTTGATTTTATTTCGACTATGGGTTTTCTCACAGCAGGTCTGATAATTCGTTATTCATATATCGTCGAGGATCTTCTATGGCTTATATACTACTATATGTTGATGATATTATCTTGACTGCCTCTTCTGATATTTTGCGCAAGTCTATTATGACACTACTCGGTTCTGAGTTTGCCATGAAGGACTTGGGCCCCTTGAGTTACTTTTTGGAGATTGTTGTAACTCGTCATGCAGGTGGATTGTTCTTGTCACAGAGAAATTATGCAGCAGAGATCATTGAGAGGGATGGGATGTCATCCTGTAAGTCCACTTCTACTCCAGTTGATACTAAACCCAAGTTGGGTGCTGCAGTTGGCTCTCCCTATGAGGATCTGACCCGCTATCGTAGTCTTGCAGGCTCCATTCAGTATATGACGTTCATGCGACCTGACATTACATATGTCGTACAACAGGTGTGTTTGTTTATGCATGATCCAGAGTTGAACATATGAATGCGCTCAAACGCATTCTTAGGTACATTCAGGGAACACTTGAGTATGGTTTGCATTTGTATCATTCGTCGTCTACATTGGTCTCCTATACAGATGCTGATTGGGGTGGTTGTCCTTACACCAGACGGTCTACGTCTGGTTATTGCATGTTTTTAGGTAATACTTGGACTCATGGTCTGCCAAGCGTCAATCCACGCTTTCACGTTCAAGTGCAGAGGCCGAGTATCGAGGGGTAGCCAATGTGGTTTCTGAGTCATGTTGGTTACGTAATCTACTGTTACAGCTCAATTGTCCTATTAAAAAGGCTACCTTGGTGTATTGTGATAACATAAGTGTCATCTACCTTCGTAATCGATTCGACCAAGACTAAACACATAGAGATGGATATTCACTTTGTTCGAGAGAAGGTAGCTAAAGGACAAGTACGCGTCTGTCATGTCCCTTCCAGATATCAGATTGCAGACATCTTTACAAAGGGTCTTCCCTCGGTCCTTTTTGAAGATTTTAGAGACAATCTCAGCGTACGAAGATCACCCGCTATGACTGCGAGGGTGTGTTAAGCAGTGGGTCAAGGCCCATACATGGTCGTGTAGCACCTGTCCATATTTCTTGTATATTTGGTAGTTAAGTCTTATACCATAAGTAGGATTGTATTATTGTTAGCGATTTTACAAATGCTCACGCAAGTGTACGTATCGTCACAAATAATATAGTCTAGTAAGACCGAATATCGTCCACAGAGACTGGTTTCTAAGTACTGTTAATCTATTTTATGTTATCTATTTGACAATCGATATTTGATTGAGATTTTTGTTTAACTACTAAAATTGTTGCAAGATTTAAACTAATAAAGTTGTAATCAGTTATGAATGAATTAGGGCTTTCAAAATCCTCGACTATCCACTTTATTCAACCCTTAATGCGACTAGAATGATTCTTCTTCTTCGTTAAGATATCGGTTAACTAGATTGTCTTATATTCTGGTTAGGACATATAATCACTCAACCCCAGTGTAGAACCCTTTTATATTTCTATGATAGAATTTACCACATATGAGGATTAAGAACATTAACCTATAATGCTACACAAGTATCGGGGTACTTTCGTCTGCAATTTTAACCTATGTCTAGTCAATTACATCATATCCAAATCTCACCTTTCAGAATTTTGATTCGAAATCATATAGATTATGATAATTAGTGATCAATTAATTATCAAACATTCATACCAAATATTGACTAAATCTTAATCAAGTGAAGAAGAAATCAAACTATTGTATTAATTCATGAATAAAAGTTTCAAGCGATTCATAAGGAAAACCCTAATAGAGTGTTTAGCTCCTAGCCATAGTCACGCTAAGAACTAACACAATATCCATACATAAATTGAATTAAAAGAAAGAAAGAAAATTACGTAGAACAAAGTCTTCAATTGTAGCTCCAAATCTGTCTTGTGTTGTGTTGTAGAATGACCAACCTCCCTCATAGCATTAATCCCTAGGGCTTAAATATCCTCTAATTTTCGTGCCCTATGGACCAATCTGCCCTTAGCCAATTTGCCTTCGGAACTGAAATTTCCCGTGTCGGCACCGCTGCGCGATTATCAGCACCGCAGTTGCCGAACCTCCTCGTTCTCAGCCAAAGACATGGCACGCTGCTGAAAGTCTGTGGCTCTCGGTAAATATGGCACCGATTCGCAGATAGCGTATGCCGCTTCTTTCGCTATGAGTTGCCAACTTTCATTATTTTCGCCTCGGGAACACCTTTTCTGCCCATTTCTCGTTCCTTTCTGCCATTTTGCCTTTTTGCACCGCTGTGACTCAAAAGAAAGAAAAACAAACCTACTACGATACTAAACACAAAAAAACGAGTAAAATACCAACTAAAAATGACTCAAAAGACGTATATAAAATACGCCTAACAAACACCCCAAAACTTAACTTTTGCTCGCCCTCGAGCAAAGATCAAAACAAAAATAAAGACACAAAAATAAAAGACTCTAAGACTCAAATCAAGCAGCTGCACAAAGACTTAGAAATATATGAACGTCATCTGAGATAATATGCAGGAACAGATATAGCATGAATTCAACAATCTAGAATTTCAAGTCAGATATTTAGCAAATTCATTTCAATCACAAGTAATGGAAGCATGAATACCTAACATATGCATGTCACTTTTATTTAGTTCTACGGGCCTGTGTACTTGTTATTTTCCACTAATCATAGACATACATACTAGAGATCCTCAGGACTTTTCAGGGTTGTAATGTAGGCTTAGGCAGGGGTATGTAAAAGTTGGCATTTTAGGCTCAAATTACGTACCATAAGCGGTGCTCTCATTCAACCATTTGGTCCTTCTTTTTGGTATTCATTTTTCAGTTCATACCTATCGTTCCCCTCTTATCTCTTTAGAGCATGAACCACATTCACATAGGCACCCCAAAACTTAAGCTTTAGCATTTTTTTTTATTAGGGTGCATCAAT
This sequence comes from Przewalskia tangutica, assembly GCA_029844215.1. Taxonomy (NCBI): domain Eukaryota; kingdom Viridiplantae; phylum Streptophyta; class Magnoliopsida; order Solanales; family Solanaceae; genus Przewalskia; species Przewalskia tangutica. The sequence goes on along the minus strand of CM056738.1, from coordinate 92,582,518 downwards.
TTTTCACTCTCTTTTGTATTTCTTTTTCACACTTCTTCATCCCAATTTTTTTTCTTATGACACACAATGGAATCATATGGTGTCAAAGAAATAACTTATTTTAGGCTCAAAGGGGCTGATTAGGGATACAATTTATTGCAAGGTAGGTAATGAATGGTAAGAAGGGCTAACAAAGAAATGTCTGAATCATCTCCCTAATATGTACATCTTAACTATTTCGCCTCAAATAACAAGCAAGCAGACTTCACAGACATTTTTCAATTGGCAAACACATAGGCTAAGCATCAAATATTCCAAATAATCAGATTTTCATGAATTTTTGGCATATCTAACTTAAGCACACATATTTTAGCTTTGCATTCCATTACATTATCTCACTTAGTTCACTAGGCATTCAAATAAGCACAACATGCATGATCGTAAAAAAATATTTGACTCACATAAAACACAAAAACAACAAAAGACTCACAAAATAAAATAAAATGAACCTCCCCCCCCCCCAAACTTAAACTACACATTGTCCCAAATGTGTAAAAGACTCAAAAATTAAAATGAGACGACTTACCGACATACAACGGCTCAAAATGGTGGTGGTGGCGGCGGATACTGCATTGTCCATTGGGTGAACATGGAACTCAAATTATCAACACGCTGAGTCAGGTGTTGATAGTATTGCATCATTTGCTCTTGATTCCGCAGCATCCTTTGTTGGTTCAAGAGCATCTGCTCCATCATTGGCATTGGAGGCTCTAAGGACAGGGGAGGCTGATGGTTGTTTTCGCCTGCTTCATTGTGTGCCTCTGGCTCTTCCTCATACATGGCTGCTGGGTCTCCTGCTGCTGGGCCCCTTACCCTTGTTGTTGGTCTTGGTTGGGGGTCAAGGAAGGAGTGCACTAAACTGTAGGTCACAGCAGACTGACTCTTCTCTAGGATATCAGTGGCGAATATTGGGACTCCATGCCTATCACATAAGACAGAAATGAGTGAACCATGTCCCAATCCGCCAGTAGTCGTCAGCCTACTAATCTCCCTTATGCTCTGCACTATTTCTCTCCCCACATCAATTGTCATGCCCGTCATGATGCCATAAATGAGTTTGATTCTGTCTGAGGGCACATTTGTGAAATAAGTTGACGAAATCAAGTGTGCACTTATGAAATATAGCCATCCTTTGGCTGTTCTATTAAATTGGTATCGGGCAAGTCAGGTGGATCCTTTGCGGACAAAACTAAACTCAGCGCCTGGGTAGTACAATGTCTGTGCTACTACGTCCCACATGATGTGGTTGGCGTCTCGTGACCAACTTCTGAAATGGTTTGGATTATCGCCTCGGTCCTCCACATCATAGGTCCTTAGTATCGCATTCACTGTTTCGGAACTGACAGACACATATTTCCCTCTAATAAAGCACCGCCCATCCTCTTGCTCGGGGTAGTTCGCATTGAACTCCCTCACAAGGCTAGAATTTTGAAGTTGGATCCTTTCTGGATTTGTGAACCTTCTCCACCCATTTGCCTCGATCATGGCCGTAATAGGCTCGTAGTCATCATCATCATCAAATGGTCTGGCCTGGTAATCGATGCCTCTTTCTGGTATCAATGCCCTAGTGCTAATCTTGTTGTATCGATCCTCCGCCTGTTTGTTGGCGAATCGAGTAACGTCATAGCCTGGGGCGGATGAAGATGGGGAAGCTCTTGAAGTTCGTTTCCTAGTGAAGGTTGTTGGAAAATTTTCAGCAGCGTTTCTTTTGTTTCACACGACCGACCGGTCGCGATCGTACTTACCGGTACCGCCGTATATGTCGAGAATAGCGTGGAACATACATAACACATTACTTAGAAAAAGGGTAACATTATCGCCACCGATAAGGTCGCTTTCTATAAAACATACTTAAACAAAAGTGTAATACAACCTGGTTCTTATAGCCCAAAACACATAGGTGACCACCTGCACTTAAAGATAGCAACTATGGCGGACAGGGCCCCGCCATACCACGAATGTACAAAATACCTATAGCATCGTGGAATATCCGCAGATAGACAAGCTTCCGAGGAGGATGGAGCTTCGACATCGGAGTAGTGATCCTAAGAACGAGGATCCTCAATGCACCCTTACCTGCGGCATGAACGCAACCCCCGAGGAAGGGGGTCAGTACACAATATGTACCAAGTATGTAAAGCTGGAAAATACTATAGTAATGATATCATAAGTCTGAAAGTAAGCTGGAGTCATGGAAGTCAATAAAATACCTTTTACTGTGCCTTACTAACAATGAGAGTGACAAGTATATATATACAATACTGCATAAAATAGGGGCCTTAGGATCAAAACGGGGTACCTCACCCGTAGTATCAATAAGCACCCCTACTCTTGGGACTATTTCACCCGCATAGGTCCTGTGGACCCGCATGAGGTATTCCTCGCATCATGGGTAGCAAATCCACGGAACAGGTGGTATAACGATCTTGGGGACTCACCCCTCAGATATACTCTTACCCCGAAGCAGATGGTATAACGATCTTGGGGACTTTCCTCGATATACTCTTACACCAAGCGGTGGTATAACGATCTTGGGGCTTGCCTCGATATACTCTTACTTGAAGAAGGTGGTATGGCGATCTTGGGGCTGGCCCTCGACATACTCTTACCACGGAGAAGGTGGTATAACGATCTTGGGGCTTGCCTCGATATACTCTTACCCTAGCTCAAATCACATCATATCATAATCATAAATAAGTTAAGAAAACTTATAACTTCTTATTAGTCTTGTTCATATACCCTCTCATTTTAGTTTACTTAAGGCACTTAATCATATCTTTAATAAAAGAAAACCGGGAATTTAACCCAAGTACTACATACTTCAACTCTTTTAAAAATGACTCTTTATACATAAAACTCTTGGGCAATTGATGCCTTAAACCAATTTGCCTCTTCATATACTTATCTTACTTTTAGAGTAAATCTCTTCTCATTAACCTTTTATGAAGCTAATAAACCAACTTCCCATAAAGTTGTTATATTAACTCTATACTTTAGTAAAATCATACTTTTTCCCTAACCAAGGGATTTATACATTCTTAAAACGAAACAAGTCATTATATACTCAAACAAGTAAGAATACCAAATCTTGTACGTCTACCGTACTACATAGTTTCATCTATTCATGCTCAAGAGATAGGAAAACTTCACATACCTCTTTGGTCAATCCACTTGCTAAGTCCAAACTACCGCAAGTAATATGTCAACCTAAAATAACCATGATACGTTTATTAACTTCTAATCTTAATGTAGAACAATCCAAGTTCAAAGTCACTAAATTCTATGGAAATTGTTCTTAATTTTTCAGATTTTCTTAGGCTAGAATCTTCTTGGAGTTTTAGAGAGAAGGAGGAGCTTTGGAATATTTTAAGAGAGAAGGAAGAGGTTTTTCAAAGAGAGAGATGACAAATGACCAAGTCTTAAAGACTTGGTCAATATATTGCATGTAAAAAATCAGATGGGGGGGGGGACACTTGTCCCCCACCCAGGCCCTTCAAAAAGAAAAATCTGACTTTTTCTAAGTTTTTCCGCCTGATTTCCCGCCTTGGCACCGCGGCCCTGCTTCCGGAGCCGCGGCGCTGAAACTCCCGCAGCCTCTCTGAACTTTCGGCGCCGCGGCGCTGCAAATTCAGTGACCTCTCAGCACTTTCGGCCATGACCTCGCATCCGGCGCCGCCCTCGATCCGCGCTGCCTGCCGCTTTGTCCAAACATATTTCGATCACATTGACCGAACTTGTAACTCTCATATCTTTCTACTCCGACGTCCTATCGACAAACGGTTGGTTGCGTTGGAATCTAGACTCAACGAACTACGCCTTAGGCCTTTGAACCATTTAGGAACTCTCAAAGCACCGGGTCATAACCCGCCTTAAATTTGACTAAAACCCGCCTTAATAATCACAACCTATCCTTTGAAAATTTTAAGTCTTACATGCTTTCGTACGCTCTCAAACATAGGGTCAGAACTACGGGGTATAACAGTTTCTTTGAGGTTTCCCAACAACGCTCACACCACACAACAACAATAACCAAGCAAAATCGGACCACAGCGGCAATACACACCAACTACACCACAATACGCCTCAATTCACACAACAAAAAACAAACAACCACTGCAGCACACACCCACAACTACACAACGCCCTACCAACAAAGCCTGTACACCCCCAAACTTGCTAGTTACTTTCTCTACTAACCTTGAAATTATAAGAACAATGATGAAGATTACCATTTTGAAGAGTTGTTCTTCACCAATTTCTTGACCCAATTGGAAGGAATGATGGTGGTACAAGATGTGAGGGTTTGTGTAGGGATTTTTGGAAGAATTTTGGGAAGTTTGTGGGAGATTTTTATGGGTAGAGAAAGGGATTTTCGAACTTTTTAGAGAGATGAAGGATTTGTGTTTGTGTGGGAAAAGATTTGGGGGATTAGAGCTTTTCATTTGGAAATCCCGCCCCGGCACCGCGGTACTGCCTAGGGGTACCGTGGTTCCAAAAGTATTGTGGCCCTTATGATTATTCGGCACCGCATTATTGTGTAATGGCACCGCGGTGCATAAACTCCTGCGACCCCTCTGAACAATCGGCACCGCGATCCTTCACAATGGCACCGCGGTGCTCCCCCGATTCTGTGTTTTCCATCATCTTCTTCGTGCTTAGTCTCCGTTTCCTCCTCTGTCATCACAACACCACAAAAATACTAAAAGTGAGACTGTTCTAATTAAACTCAATTGCGTAATTTAAAAATTGGGTTGCCTCCCAAGTAGCGTTGTCTTTAACGTCTTGTAGCCGGACGCATGTTACTCATTAAATCATTGGGGTATTTTAACCCCCACTACCTATCCATTTCAAAATCATCCTCCTCTTTCTCACTCTATTTTTCTTTTTCACATGAGGGGGTTCAGTAAGACTTACATGTTCGACGGCTTCCATGTCATTCATTTTTGTTTCAGCATTTTTGCTGACATGTGGGTTCACCGCTGTATGAATGATCTCCCTAGCTTTGGCATGCATCTTGCTAAATCATGTGTCACCGTGGCCGATCGAAACACTTGTTGATGGCTTGGGATTCAATGGTGGAATTGAACACCATCTCTTCATCCTGAACCCTTAGTCTCAGTTCTCCCCTTTCTACATAAATCAGGGCTCTCCATGTTGCAAGAAATGGTCTCTCCAAAATGATGGGTATTTCATCATCTTCCTCCATATCAAGAATGAGAAAGTCTGCTGGGAAGAACTTTTCCACCTTGACCAGCACATCTTCTATTATACCTCTGGGGTGCACTACAGTTCGGTCGGCCAACTGCAAATTCACTGTGGTTGATTTGGCTTCACCCAAACCCAATCTCTTGAAGACATACAGAGGCATGAGATTGATACTGTCTCCTAGATCACACAACGCCTTGTTGCATGTCATTTTACCAATAGTGCAGGGCAAGGTGAAGCTCCCTGAATCCTTTAGCTTATGAGGCAGTTTCTTTTGCAGGATGGCACTGCACTCCTCTGTCAAAGATATTGTCTCATAATCCGCTAGCCTTCTCTTTTTTCCAAGTATCTCCTTCATGAATTTAAAGTATGTTGGCATCTGTTCTAGTGCTTCAATGAAGGGGATATTTATGTGAAGTTTCTTAAACATCTCTAAAAACTTGGAGAATTGTCTTGTCAATTGCCTTCTTTTGTAACCTTTGAGGGTAAGTGATTCTATCAACGTACTCCCTCAAATGTGCAGGTGGAGCTGTCTCAACTGTAGGGCGGTCCTCAATGACCCCCTCATTCTCTACCTCAGCTGCTTTCTCACACTTCTTCTCACTTACCACTGCGGGCTGGGGAGAAACCTGCTCCAACTGTTTTTCACTCCTCAACAATACTGCTTGACATTGCTATCTAGGATTTACATCTGTATTGCTTGGGAGAGTGCCCTGCGGCCTGTTGGTTACCATCTTTGCAAGTTGCTCAACCTGTGTTTCCAAGCTCCTAAGAGAGGACCTTGTTTCAGACATGAACTGATTATGCGAATTTGTGAGTGTAAGCAATGCAGCTCTCAGTTCATCAGTCTTCTCCTGTAAAGGAGACAACAAATGGATGGAATTATCCACTTTATGGCTGCAGCCGCTTCTATCTCCGGCGCTCTGAATATCGGGTATGATTGTATAGGTGGTCTAAACTTGTTACACCCCGTAGTTCCAGGGCATATAAGTGAGAACGTAAGTAAGGAAATAAAATGTGAAGGTTGGAAGGAAGGTATATTTACATTTTCCGATACAGAAAAATTTTGGATAAAAAAAATGTGTGACGACAAAAAAATTATTAACTTGGAGTTTAATTCTCCTAATTTGATTTATGGGATTAGTATTGGATTATGAAGTATCGGGAATTGATAATATGGGGCCCGCCGAAAATTTCACAATTTTGTGGGGCCCTTCGATTTTAAGATATTTTGGATAAATATTTAGATATTTTATCAAGAGGGGATTTTCGGCCAATGGGAAGTTGACACATGGCACTCCTCCATTTGTCTTGCTAAAGGATATTTCTATATAGAGATAGAGATGAAGACTTAGATTCATTTCACAATTTTCATTCTCCAAGCTCTCTTCTCTCTCTTCTCAAACCCTAAATTTCAAAAATCCCTAGAATAATTTCAAGAACAAGAGTTGATTATTTTCCAAGATTAAGAACTCTAATCAAGTCTTAAGCCAAGTTAACTCTCCAAGAATCTCCAAAAACCTTTTGGGCTGTGAGGTTGGTGATGGAAACTCTAGCTTGTTCATCGACTTTTTGGAGGTAAAACGTGAAGGGAAGTTGGTTATAAGCTTGTAGTGGATGCTTGTGTGTGATTGGAACTTGACGAAGTGGAGAAAAACGAAAATTGTAGGCCAATATTTAGCGGACTGTTTTGGGACATTTTGGGCTAAATAAAAGGTAAAAATTCTTCCTTCTCTTGAAGTAATTGGATATTACATATTGTTATAGTTAATAGATGAGTTTGTGCTAAAAATAATGAAGGATAAAAAGTGTTTGGACAAGTTTTGGCATGTTGGCCGAAACAAGACAGTTTTTGGGTATATTGGATTTCGTTGGTAATTGTTGTTGTTATCTTCACCTGTTGCATGTTGTAATGAAGTAATATTGTTGTTGATAAGTTGTTGTGACTTGTATAAAAGTATTGAAACTTGAATTGGATTAAAAATGATTATGGAAAGGGCAAGTGTATTGAGGTTGTTTTGCCGTGTATTGTATAAAACTGTGGGGCATTATTGTGTAGTATTAGGGACTGTTTTGTGGCGTTGGAATGCTGGAAATTCAGCCACTTATAAGCATGTTTAAATGTAGTAATTGCTAAGGAAAGTCCTAAGAGATTAAGGGTGTAGAAAGGTGTTAAAAAGGCCTCACATTTCACCCTTGTTATTGTCGGATTTTGGACTGATTTTGTGGACTGTTTTACATGGATTAAGGGGCTGAATTTTACACATAAAGTAGGCGTGTAATTCCCTTTGGTTAACTGTTGGTTGTGCCCTTAATTGTGCCTTGATTGTTGTTGAAATTGGCCTTCTTGAAATGTGGAAAAGTACGTATAAACAGGGGAAGTGCTGCCCAAATTTTTGTAGAATAAGAAAACCGTTACTTGGTATTAACCTACCCTAGTAAGCTTGAAGTTGATACAAGTGTTATTGTCATTATAGGTTGAAGTACTTTGAGACGTATCCTAGATTGTAGAGTTGGTTAGCTCGTCAATAAGGTATGTGAACCTCTTCATTCTTTCTTTGGCATGTTCTACGTATGAAATATACATGTGGTATTGTTTCATAATTCATTCTACTCTTAGAAGTTAAGGGGTATTCATGTTATTGATTATATGCTAAAGGCATGTCTAAATTATTCCTAAGTCCTTACCAAGTCTTATGGGAGATGTTGGTAAGAGTTGTTAGGAAGTATTAGAGTCGAGTTGATCTTGCTAAGTTACAGCACTAATGAGAAAAAGTATCGAACAAACCATTGCAGTGTTAAATGAAAAAGGAATCGACAATCAATTATATTGAAATGAGTAGAATTTCCATCTGCATAGAAGCTAATATATAACCAGTTCGTTTTACACTTTCTAGGTTCACAACTGATTAAATAAGATCATTATTAATATATAACCTGCTAAAGGCTCATAAAATGGATTATTTGGAAATTCGGATCGGTCATCACTATGAAAATATTTCCATAATGTTAGCGGTATGCGAGGCAATTTAGATTATTGAGTTGAGTACAGACATGTGTGTGAACTATCCTTTCCTCTTTTGAAAGTTGTTTATTTGAAGTAAGTGTACGGTGGACGTACATAATTTTATTGGATCTTAATATTAAAATGATACTTGATGTGATAAGTATCTTGATTTACCAAATGAGGTTTTAAAATGATACTTGATATGACAAGTGTCTTGATTTACCAAATGAGGATTTAAAGTGATACTTGATTTGATAAGTGTTTTGATTTTCCAAATGAGGATTTAAAAATGAAAGGCATGATAGTGCCTTGGTGTTTTCTAAAATGAAAGGCATGATAGTGTCTTGGTGTTTTCTAAAATGAAAGATGTGATTGGTACATGATATGTTAGTACCACACATTTCTAAAAGGAAAAGTTTATTATATATGATTGTTACATGATATGTTGGTACCACACATTTCTAAAATGAAAAGTTTATTATATGTGATTGGTACATGATATGTTGGTACCACACATTTCTAAAAGGAAAAATTTATTATATGTGATTGGTACATGATATGTTGGTACCACATATTTCTAAAAGGAAAAGTTTATTATATGTGATTGGTACATGATATGTTGGTACCACACATTTCTAAAAGAAAATTTCATTTTAATATTTGGTACATAGGTTTAGTTAAAATGAAAGATTTTGTATGTATTTGCTACATGATATTTGGTACCTTGGCATAGTTAAAATGAAGACTTTATATGTGTTTGGTACATGAGATGTTGGTACCTTGACATAGTTAAAATGAAAAGTTCGTATATGTGATTGGTACATGAGATGTTGGTACCTTGGTTTTATTCCTTTGAGAGTCAAAAGATGAGTTTAGTTGCACAAGGTTGCTTATGGTAGCTATTCGTGCAAGTGTTATTATTCCATTTCCTCGAGTCCCTCACTAAAGGGTCGGGATACATTATAGTGAGTTCGCCGAGTCTCTCACTAAAGGGTCGGGATGCGTTATATGGAAACAGATACGATGACTCTCATTTCTATAAAGTACAGTGGTACATTGATACAGTGGTACAGTGATACAGTAGTACAGTGATACAGTGGTAAAAGGTACAATTGACTCTTATTTTATATGACACGATTGGATCTGGTATTTGATTTTCATATTTGTCCCTGTCATCTTTTGTACAGTTATGATCTTATTTATTGTACTTCATGTTTACATACATGGTACCTTGTTGTACTGACCCCCATCGGGGGCTGCGTTCATGCCCGCAAGTATTAGGTACTCAATTGGGTGATCCGTGAGCTTAGAATCCTTGGTCAGCATTTTGGGATAGCTCCAATGTTCCGGAGCTTGTCATTTTGGCACAGGTCTTCCATTATGACTATGTATAATCAGGGGTACGGCAGGGCCTTGTCCCGTCATAGTTTACTGTCCAAACTCTTAGAGGTCTGTATTCATATGTGGGTTGGACTTGCGTGAGTTGTATATATATTGTTGGTCTGTTTTACTAAAGTGTTGTCGGGATGTTCCCGTTTATATATAGCGGTAGCCTCATCGGCTTGCCTATTTTTATAACATGAATTTTTCTTAGAGCTTTCACTGGTTATATGTGATGTATGGGTATAAGGGTGTCCAGGTAGGACACCAGTCGCGTGTCCGGGGCTCGGGTCGTGACAAAACTGTTGGGATGAAGTGACCTGATTTTGCACCTGCTGGTTCTGGTGGTTACATTGATATGGTTGCTGCCGAGGCTGATCGTTCCTCCACGAAACGTTAGGGTGATTTCTACAATGTGTTGGAATTATAAAGCCTCTGAAAGTTCCCAACCGCTTGTACCTGCTCTATCGGCACATTATTAGGGTCCACCGCTGTGCATCTGTCAAAGGAATGTGGTCCACCACAAATCTCACAATTCACAGGCAGCTGGACTGCATTCACGGACATTGTGTTCTGCTGCAGTTGCTTCATCAAAAGGGCCACTTATTCGTTCAGGGAAGTGATGGCATCTAGTTCATGTATGCCCATAGCCTTCCTGTTGGTCACTGACATGTCATCCGTCCCTTGATGATTGTTGGCAGCCATATCTTCCAGTAACTCATGTGCCTCATTGACACTCTTTCTCATGAAAGCACCTCCTGCTGCAGCATCAATGATGGTACGAGTAGTACCACTCAGTCCATTATAAAAATGTGGACTAACATCCACTTCTCAATGCCATGATGTGGGCATTTCATTTGCAGATCCTTGAATCGCTCCCATGAATCGTAGAGTGATTCACCATCCACCTGATAAAAGTTGTTCAGCTCTCCCATTAACTTTGCTGCTTTGGAAGGAGGGAAGAACTTTGCTAGAAACTTTTAGGCCAGATCCTGCTAGGTAGTGACGGAGTTGGCAGGCAGTGAGTTCAACCAACTTTTGGCTCTATCCCTCAGTCAGAACGGGAAGAGCCTCAGTCTAATGGTATCGTTAGTAACGCCATTGTATTTGAAAGTGGCACACAGCTCCAGAAAGTTTGCAATGTGCATGTGGGGATCTTCAGATGGCAGTCCTCCAAATTGTACTGTATTCTGGACCATGCTCAGGATGACTGACTTGATCTCAAAGTTATTGGCCCCTATAGCTGGGAGTCTGATGCAAGTCTGTGCACGTGTGACCGTGGGAAGAACATAGTCCCCCAAACTTCTCTCTGCTGGGACCTGTATTGGCTCTCCTGCATTCTCAGGAACCTCATTGTCCGCCCCATTCTGATTTGGTTCGTTGTTCATGGTCACTGACTCAGATATCCTTTTGTTGCGCCTGCTTTGTTTGCACTGTTTTTTTATTTCAGGGTTGAATGGAGCAAGTGTATCTGCTCCTCTCCTTCTTCTCATACACTAGATTCCTGAAACAGATCAAAATCAACAAACAAATCAAAGCATACGGATTTAACAGTAAAAGTTAAAATTAAAATAAAATAAAAATAAAGCCAAAGTAGAAAAAAAACAGATGATTCGATATTAGATGTACGCCAGTCCCCGGCAACAGTGCCAAAAACTTGTTAGCGATTTTACAAATCCTAACGCAAGTGTACGTATCGTCACAAATAATATAGTCTATAAGACCGAATATCATCCACAGAGACTGATTTCTAAGTACCGTTCATCTATTTTATGTTATATATTTGGCAATCGATATTTGATTGGGTTTTTTGTTTAACTACTAAAATTGTTGCAAGATTTAAACTAATAAAGTTGTAATCAGTTATGAATGAATTAGAGCTTCCAAAATCCTCGACTATCCACTTTATTCAACCCTTAATGCGACTAGAATGATTCTTCTTCTTCGTTATGATATCGGTTAACTAGACTGTCTTATATTCTGGTTAGGACATATAATCACTCAACCCCAGTGTAGAACCCTTCTATATTTCTATGATAGGATTTACCACATAGGAGGATTAAGAACAGTAACCTATAATGCTACACAAGTATCAGAGTACTTTCGTCCGCGATTTAACCTATGTCTAGTCAATTACAGCATATCCAAATCTCACCTTTCAGAATTTTAATTCGAAATCATATAAGTTATGATAATTAGTGATCAATTAATTATCAAACATTCATACCAAATATTGACTAAATCTTAATCAAGTGAAGAATAAATTAAACTACTGCATTAATTCATGAATAAAAGTTTCAAGCGATTCATAAGGAAAGTCTTAATAGAGTGTTTAGCTCCTAGTCATAGTCACGCTAAGAACTAACATAATATCCATACATAAACTGAATTAAAAGAAAGAAAGAAAATTACGTAGAACAAAGTCTCCAATTGTAGCTCCAAATCCGCCTCGTGTTGTGTTGTAGAATGACCAACCTCCCTCATAGCATTAATCCATAAGGCTTAAATATCCTCTAATTTTCGTGCCCTATGGACCAATCTGCACTTAGCCAATTTACCTTCGAATCGAAATTTCTCGTAAGACCGCAGCTTCAGATACCGCATCATGCGCCAAACACTGCAGCTTCTCAACACAAATGGCATCGCGGTACTGCCTGATGGCACCGCGATGCTGAAAGTCATGTGGCTCCTAGGTAAATATGGCACTGCGGTTCTGCATAGTGGCACCGCGGTGCTGCCTTCTTTCGCTCTGAGTTGCCAACTTTCGTCCTTTTCGCCTCGGGAGCACCTTTCTGCCCATTTTTCGTTCCTTTCTGCCATTTTGCCTTTTTGCACCGCTGTGACTCAAAAGAAAGAAAAACAAACCTACTACTATACTAAACACAACAAAAATGAATAAAATACCAACTAAAAATGACTCAAAAGGCGTATACAAAATACGCCTAACAATTATTACCATAATTGTATAGTAGTCTCCTTATAGAATAGGGATTTAGATGTAGAATAGGAGAAGATTTTTCCTATGTAACTTGTATATATATGTCATTCATCAATAAAAATAATCAAGGGATTATTTCTTTCAAAAAATGCTTTCCAAAACATTTTGACCCGTCAAGGATGAAAAAAATGAAATTTTCGTCCCTACAAACACACGACACACCACAAGATTCAAAATGAAAGTTTTCCTCCCTACCAAACACACCACAAGATTCAATTTATAGTTTAACTTGTATGCATGAATATTATAATTTTCTATTTATACAATTGGATCGAAAATCTTTATATTATCAGTTCAAATAACTTTAATATTTTAAGAATATAATTTTTCTGTGTTAAGAGTCACATTGGATATGGAATGAGAACATGGACTCCTTATATGGATTTGGACAATCCTCACCCTACGAGCTAGCTTTTGGGATTGACTTAGACCCAAGATCCATTCTTTACATGGTATCAGATCCAGACTCATTCCAATTCTTTGTTCACCTATGTTGGACCTCTAAATTATATTATCCACGCTCCAGTTAACAAGGTTTGGACGTGCGGTGGAGTGTTAAGAGTCCACATCAGATATGAAATGAGAATATGAACTCCTTATATGGACTTGGACAATCCTCACCCTACGAGCTAACTTTTGGGTTGAGTTAGACCCAAGATCAATTCTTTACCCACGTAATATTTATTAGCTTTCCTTCGCTACACTAGACATTATATTGTTCCCACGCAAACTTCTTGGTGAGTATTTTCTCTGCTGGATTAAAGTTCCAATTTCCTAGCAACATGTACATTTCATTATAATACAACCAAAGGAACAATCGTAACATTACATTCAATAACTTTTAGTTTTTTTTTTTTTTGTTCTTGCCATCATTTCAGGATTACTTTGTAAACGTTGCAACATAGTAGTAATAATATTTCCTATCCATAATTAGAATATTTTCATATATTGTGTAAATATAATTATGGTAAGACTAGGATTCCTCTTTTGTATAGGCTTAGGATTCCTATTGTATAAGGGATGAATATTGTACTTTGATATTAATGAGAAGACTCCCAAGAGAGATTAATATCATCGGTATCGAAAGCTTAAATCCCAAAACATAAAACTTTTTTTTTGGCGGCTGCTTTTTTCTCTCTCTTCCCGTCCCGAGAACAAAGCAGTACCCTTTTTGCTTTCTCTGTTCACTTATCAAGAACCAAAGAAAAACTTCTATTCTTTTTCTATCCACTTACCTAGAATCAATACAAACTTGTAGGTATCCTCTCCTTGCAGACACAATTTTATCCTTTCCTTGTTGCTGTCCTTTTCTCTGACTTTCTCAGTTTATTAACGTCATAGCCTTGTGAAACAATTGTTTGAAAGCTACAATATTTCGCAAGATTTTGATCTAGTTACACAACTTTTCTTTTCTTTTGTTCTAATTAACTGTAGTTCTCTCTTCCTAATTCACTACAATGACTTCTTCCACTCTCTTTGTGAATTTGGGTCCGACTTTCGCCATATCTGTGAATCAGTTCAGCACAATACTTCAACAAGATTTCAAGACACAAGGCCGCCGCCACAATTCCAGTACCAACAACCCTACAACCAATTCTCCCACCACGGATTATTGGGCCCTGCTTCAGCCCCTTGGCAAGTCCAGTACTCGTAGCAAGTCCACTTCATGCACGACCAGCCCAGCAGTCTGGCCCAAAGATGACTCCCACCGAGTTGGGTCGCCTTGGCCGATCTCAATATGCAACAGCATGACAACAATTGGTACATGGACTCCGGAGCCACTTCTCACCTCACCCGGTCTGCAGGTAATATTCCCAAATAGTTTGGTTTAAAGCACCCTCAATTTGTGACAGTTGGTAGTGGCCATCGCATTCCAGTAAAGGGTTATGGTACATCCTACACACCACCTCCTAATCTATTACCCCTTAAAAATACCCTATATGCCCCACATGTGATTAAGAATCTAATCTCTATCCGCAAATTTACTCGTAATAATTCTGTCTCTGTTGATTTTGACCATTTTGGTTTCATTGTGAATGATCTTCATACGGGGACACCTCTTACGAGATGCAATAGCACGGGGGATCTCTATCCATTCACTCCCACCTTCGCTGCCAGATCTTGCTCTCCCGTCTCTCTAACGGTCATTTCTTCTTCAACATGACATAATAGGCTTGGTCATCCAGGAGCCCCATTTTTAATTTTCTTAGAGGCAATAATTTCATTACTTGTAATAGAAAGCTTGCCCAAAACTGTGTTTCTTGTTCTTTATTCAAACATACTCGTCTTTCACTTAAATCATCTACTAGTGTTACTTTTACACATTTTGATATTATACATGCCCAAAACAGTGTTTCTTGTTCTTGCCCAAAGCTTGCCCATTTTTAATTTCCTTAGAGGTAATAATTTCATTACTTGTATTAGAAAGTTTACCCAAAACTGTGTTTCTTGTTCTTTAGGCAAACATACTCGTCTTCCACTTAAATCATCTACTAGTGTTACTTTTACACATTTTGATATTATACATGCCGATTTATGGACATCACATGTTGCTAGTTCTCTCGGCCATAAATACTATCTTATCTTACTAGATGATTTTTCTCACTTTGTTTGGTTGTATCCTCTCAAATATAAATCGGAAGTGTTTGTCAAATTTCTTGAGTTTCGAACATTCATTCAAACACAGTTTGAAAAGGTATAAAATCTTTTCAGTGCGATAATGGTCGTGAATTCAATAACTTTATGTTTCACCTGTTTGTACCAATAATGTCATGGTCTTTCGCTTCTCCTGCCCCCACACCTCCTCACAAAATGGTAAAGCTGAAAGAATTATCCGCACCATTAACAATATGATTCGCACCCTATTGATTCATGCCTCCCTCCCTCCATCCTCAGAATAAATTCTCAATATTCTCCATACTAGCACTCTTCACAACATGACCCCTACCGAAATCCTCTACAATAGAGTCCCCTCCTATGATCATCTATGGATTTTTGGTTATCTGTGTTATCCTAACCTTAGCTCTACCGCCCCTCACAAGCTCGCTCCTAGGTCCACTCCATGTGTCTTCCTAGACTTCCCACTGAACCATATGGGCTATTTATGTTACGGCATGTCCACTCGTCAACTCCACATCTCTCGTCACGTCACATTCGACGAGACTACATTTCCGTTTTCGAATCTTCAGAAATTCCAAAAATCGGATTACTCATTCCTTGACGAACCTGCTATCTCTCCCATCATCTTTGATCAACTTTTCTCTTCTGACTCGTCGAGAGTGCTGCGGCCCAGTGTTGAGGCGCCGCGGTGTCATATTTTTGTTACTCCGACAGCGCCTCAGCGCTCGATCCAGGCGCCGTGGCGCCTCCGATGGCTTCGCCCCCACCTTCTCCTTATCCAACCCTACCATCAGTCTCAGCCCTCCCTACTCAGCCAACACCGCCTCCCACTGTCCCCACTCACCAAATGGAAACTCGTGCCAAACATAGAATCTTTAAACCCAAAGTCCAATTTAACTTGTCTGCCCAAACCATTTCTCCAATTCCAAAGAATCCTATTTTGGCTAAACAAGACCCTAATTGGAATGCGGCTATGTCTGAGGAATTCAATGCTTTAATTAAACAACACACATGAGATCTAATACCTAGACCTGAGGGGGTGAATGTGATTCGTTGTCTGTGGGCTATTTCATCACAAATTCAGAGACATTGGAGATCTTGAGAGGTATAAGGCACGACTTGTGGCTAATGACACAATCAACAGGAGGGAATTGATTGTGGTGAGACCTTTGGCCCGGTTGTCAAACCGGCTACCATTCGCACAATTTTGAGCATTGTCATGGGCAAACACTGGCCGATCTATCAGCTTGATGTGAAGAATGCATTCTTACATGGGAATCTGAGAGAGACAATCTACATGCATCAGCCGCCAGGGTTCACCCATACAACAGTTCCTCACTATGTGTGCCATCTCCGTAAGTCACTATGGCCTGAAACAGGCCCCCCGTGCGTGGTATGATCGCTTTGCCAGGTATATCTTGCAGATTGAGTTTGTATGCAGCAAGAGTGATACATCACTATTCATTTTTCATCGAGGTAGTAGCACTGCTTACTTATTACTTTACGTGGATGATATTGTTCTCACTGCCTCCTCCGATGAATTGAAAAATGAGATTATTGTCTTGCTTAAGTCCGAATTTGCAATGACTGATTTGGGGAAGCTGAGTTACTTTTTGGGGATATCAGTGATCAGGTCTGTAAATCACATGTTCTTGTGTCAGCGTAAGTATGCAGATGAGATCGTGTACAGGGCTAAGATGGTGAATTGCAAAGTTTCACCTATTCCAGTTGATTCGAAATCTAAGCTCAGTTCTATGGATGGTGCTCCAGTCTCCGACCCTACTCTGTATAGGAGCCTTGCAGGTGCACTTTAGTATCTCACATTCACAAGGCCTGACATTGCTTATGATGTTCAGCAGGTATGCCTCTTCATGCATGCCCCCAGGGAGTCTCATTTCACTGCTCTTAAGCGTATCATCAGATACATTAAGGGCACACTTGATTATGGCTTGCACCTATACTCTGCACCAAACAGGTTGCTCTCTTATACAGATTCAGATTGGGCAGAGTGTCCGGACACGCGACGCTCCACCTACAGCTTTTGTGTATTTTTAGGGGATAATCTGATTTCTTGGTCTGCCAAGCGACAGGCTACCCTATCTCGTTCCAGTGCCGAGGCTGAGTATAGAGGCGTTACAAATGTGGTAGCTGAGATTGTTGCCTCAGAAATTTACTGTTAGAACTTCAGTGTCCTTTGCGTCGGGCATCTATTGTGTATTGTGATAACATCTCTGCCATCTATCTGTCTCGTAATCCGGTTCAACGTCAGCGAACCAAGCACATTGAGATATACCTACACTTTGTTCGTGAGAAAGTTGCGCTAGGCCAGGTCAGAGTGTTACATGTTTCCTCATCCTATCAGTATGCAGATATATTTACTAAAGGACTTCCTGCATGCTTATTTATTGACTTGATTCGCCTCGCCCGCCTCCTCCTCTCCGATCGGGGTGTAAACGTGTTCAACATAGTAGTAACAATATTCTCTACCCATAATTAGAATATCATATATTGTGTAAATATAATTATGGTAAGACTAAGATTCTTCTTTTGTATAGGCGTAGGATTCCTATTGTATAAGGGATGAATATTGTACTCTATATATACTTTAATATTAATGAGAAGACTCTCCAAGGGAGATTAATATCATCTTATATATTTATTATGCGGAGTATATTATATGAATAATTATCAATTAACAACATGTTAGTGGTGCCATTTTGTTAAAGAAGCTGTCTAAATATTCGAAAATGTCATAACTAATGAGACAGAAATTTAATTTAGGCAAGTGGGGAAAAAAGTCTACTCAAATTTTAAATTTAGTTTTGCAATATCTTGTGGTTGTTGGGAGGTGATTTCTTATCTGATGAAAGGAACTAGAAGTTGACTTTTGTATTAAAATTATATTTATGACTTCTATATAATTAAATCACTCAACTAAAATCTTGTCTCATTCTGCTAAATTAATTGATCAAAAAAATGGTGCAAAAAGTTGCTTTCCACCTTCTTCTTTTCATCTTTGCTACTATCATCTCAACAGCCTCAACATCACGTAAGTTTTCATCAAGTTAATCCATATATATATATATAGCAATTATGTTAGTCGAAAACATATTTTTCTTTTTTTGGTAATCGGCCCTTCCCCGTATACCGCACATATCGGGAGCTTAATGCACCGAGCTGCCTTTTTTTTTGATAATCATGATGTCCGAGTTAATTAGCGTACATTTCGATAAATTTTATGGGTACTTGTTACCTCACATCAATATAGGTACTAAATATTTTATCCATCGAGGCTTGGACGACAGATGAATCGTCTAATATTTTTATCACTTCTGAAATGTAATTCTGCGACCTCATAACTCTCGATCAATTATTATATTTTTCCATACATCGATGTAGGATTTAGTAATGGTAATGATCAATGTTATTTTACTATATGTATATATTTTCATTTTGCATTTGTGTACGTAATTTAGTTCGAAAACGTAATGAATTCAATTAACTTATAATTGAACCCGTCCTACATAGGGATGAGTGTTCGTTATGTTTAAAGTTTGGGTTCGTTAATCGATAATTGAAAGTAAATATCAAATAACCGGTTGGATAATTCAGTAATCGGTAAATCAAACTTCAATTCGTTATTCAGTAATATCATATTGAAATCGGAATCGGCTATCAAATAATGTCATATACTTCATTAATTACCAATAAAAAATACAAGCACATGTGATTTTTTTGTTCTTGTAATTGGTCAAAGAATCAGGAAAGATTCACATTCATGCAAGGATATTCTTCTAAGTAGTAAAAAATTTACTCCTTAAATACTATTCATGTAAGAAAGATATGTACATTAAACCAAGAATTTGCACATGATGTTATTCATTTTACACCTAATTAATTATTTAATCTAACAAATCTTTATTTGATTTTATGCACCCAACAGGTATTCTCAAGGAATCCATTGATGAAACCTCTGTCTTCGATTTACCGGTCCAGGTTCTTGTCCTCTCTCTCTGTTTCTCTTGCAAAACAAAACATTTGATCAATCTTTATTTTCTCAAATTAATCTTGAGATGTTTATGTTGGAATTACGTGATATTGGGCCGATCCAGTTTTTATTTATCTTTGATTAGTTAGGCCCAATTGTACTTCGAGATATTTAGTCGATGGTGTATTTTAGTTATTTGAAAAGCACATTTGATGTCGGGGTCTTTCTCAATAATTCTCCTGAATTTTCTCTCTAAGCTTTTTCCGAGGAGAATTGATTTATGTTTGGATGTAAAATGTAAAAATGATTGTTATCAATTATGATATTTGGATAATTTGTATCAAAATTGCTTTTGAACGTAGAGTTACCAAAATGGACATAGTTAAATAGATAATGGAATTTAAGTGCAATATATAATATTTAAATATTAGAATTTAAAGTATGTAAATAAAAATTATAAATATATAATAGAATTTAAAGTGCAATATAGTACTTAAATATTAGTAGAATATAATTACAATACTAATTTAAAGTGCAATATATTACTTAAATATTATTACAATACTAATTTTGCATGTACTATAGTAGTATATTTGATTTTTTTTAATTAAAACAGAACATGAGTACTTATTTGATTTTTTTAGTAATTATTTCTAGATATTTAAAGAGGGTAATGAAAGTTGTATATTTGAATATTTTTTAGTAAATTATTTTTAGATATTTAAAGAAGGTAATGAAGGTGGATAAAATTGTTGATGAAAATTAAAGAGCGTAATAAAAGAAAAGTTAAAATTCAAATTGAAATAAATGACAGAATCAATTCTGAAGATGAGAATTGATTCTGGAGAGGAGAACCAAACATCCCAATTTTGCTTATTTTTACGAAAATAGCTAGAAGTTGAACCAAACATGCACTTATGGGTTTTGTGTTTCATTGTGTTGGAACTACGTGATATTGGGACGACCTGGTTTTTATTTATCTTTGATTAGTTACGCCAAATTATACTTTAAGATATTTAGTCGATGGTGTATTTTAGTTGGTGATGTAATTCATTAGCCCAAGTATATATACATGGGCTTTTCTTTTTTTGTACGTTTGATTTGTATTTTTTGGTAAATAAAAAAGAAAAGCTTCCACAAATATTTGTTTCTCTCTTCTCTCTCCTAGAACAAACCCTAAGTATATTTTCATCAATTTTACTCGAATTCACCGTGTTTACCGTTTTTGCTTTGATTAAAGAAGATTACTGTAAAATGGAAAAATATAAAGAAAAATTTGAAGAGTATGAGCTAGTCATACATTATTTCAGAATTTTAGTTTCATGGAGAAATTTAATTGAGTCAGAGACTCAGATAGAAGTAACTTAGTTGGTTGATTATCTGAACTTTTGAATCTCTACATTATAAATCCCCTTTCCCCTTTCCCTACCCATTATATAATAAAAATAAAAAATAAAAAGATAGAAAAGGAAAAATTAAGGAAATATGTAAATCATTTTTATCCCCCATCAATCATCATACGAATAAGGATGCATAAACACGATGGTATCTACATGGACATGTAGAGATTTGGGTGAAAGGTGAAGTAAAATAAGATAGACCATCTTATCTAAAAAAGTTAAGTTATTAAAGCGAGCTCATTTTAGTTACTTAATTACTCCTATATAATGTTTCAATGGGATTTTCATATAATTTTAATCAGTTCTCTTCTCTGTTGTGTATATATAGGATGCGAACGATATAACAGTGGATGATGCAGAGTTCTTCGCTGAAGAAGTATCTGTAGCAAGAAGAATGGATTTGGTGTTGGACTATGGTAGTCCTGGAGCAAACAACCAGCATAATCCAACTAGACCTTGAATTAATTAAGTTAATTACTTGTCGTCTCTTGTTTTTTTATTGTTTATCTCTCTTTTCATGCATATAATAAAGATTTCAATTATGGAGGTTTTGGTCCAGTTTCCTTTAATTTGTAATCATGTTATCATAAGCGGTGTTTTGCAAGTTTAATTTCTCAATTTCATTTCTAGATGAAGTATTGGTCTAATTTCTCTAGAAAAATAGTTTGTTGATTTGATTCTTTTTAAAAAATTAATTTAATCAATAAATTAAAGTCAACTATCTTTGAGCGATGATGGCTTGTGGTGATTGTCTAAGTAATTGTTGTGTTCCATCGTTTGACGATATTGCTAGCAGTGAAGGTGATTGATAATAAAGACAGTTATCAGGGTCGTTTTTTAATCGGTGCGAGATGTACTACTCAATGTAATTTTAAAATCTTTCATTAAATATTATTTAACTCATGTTAAGATTATAAATATCAATCAATTAAATTAAATTACTGATAATTTAATTTATTGACTAATAAAATCCTTTATAATTTCACTTAGTTTATTCATGTGACAGATACAAAATCCACATGCAGGGTTTTCACATAAAAACTAAAGGTGGCTAACGGATCGATCCGGATCGGACCGGTAGCTCGTTATCGGGTTGAACCGGTTCCGGACCGGTTACCGATCCGGTTCACTGTCTTACCGGGCCAATCGGACCGGTTCACTACCGGATTTTCGGTAGGCCCGTGCAGTTCCGGGTTGAACCGAGAATACCGGACCGTTTTTTTGTTTCAAAAATTTAATTTAATTCAAATTAAATATATAATATAATTTTTTGTTTTATATTTTATATTTTAAAATGTAAAGTTAACTTTGTATTTTATAGTTTACGAATTTATATTTTATAGTTTATATTGTAGTTATACTTTTAATTTTTATTAATTTATTAAATTAGTAAACATAAGTTAACAAGTAACAAGTAACAACTAACAACTAACAACTAACAACTAAAGAGATAATAAAATAAAAACTAATGATAAGATGTAAACTTTCGAACTTTCATTATTCATAATGTTAATAAGAGTACATAATGAAGTAATAATAATTTTATTTACATATTATGCATCCTTTTACATAGTTCTTCGTAATTTAAAGGTTGATTGAATTGGTGATGCTCCATAGTCCATAGCTTCTAACTTTGGAGTATTAATTCCAGTCCCGCTTTCGCTGTTCCGCCGCAACTTGTGTTGTTGTAAAAGTGCTCCATATATATAGAATCTAGATTCATTATCATCGTCTTCATTGAATCCTGCAGATGTAGACACAGAACAGAAGCAAAACTAGAACGAAGATTAGTAGCAGAGTTGTTCAATTATCAAAAAACCAAATAATGTAACTGCATCTTTATATTTTATACTTAATTTGTTGTTGACCAGAGTGTCGGATGAACTCTATGTACATGCCTAACTAAAGTACCCGTCCCCACGTCATTATCATGTTTATAAGTTTGCCCACAAATATTACATCTAAATCTATCAGTGTCCCCCAATTCTATCATAAAAGTTCCACACTTTACTCCTTATTCTCTGAGGTCTACGACTACGACTAGTAATACTAACATTGACATAAGGCACACTAGTAGGTGTATGAGTTTCAGTTTCAACAATATTATCTATATGAGCATTATTATAATAATTATCTTCTATTTCAAAATCTTCTTGCATTTGATCATAATCTATATTTTGATTAGATGGTGAAGAACCTTTAGATTTTGTACCACTTGAAATAGTTTTACCTTTATCCATAATAAAATATTTAATTTTAATTTTAATTTAAATAATCAACAAATAAATATGACAATTTAATAAAATAATTAGAGAATGAAACGAGTGTACCAAACTTCGGGACTCATAACTCAATTGAAACTCGAAGCTCGAAGCTCGAAGTCTTGCGTCTTGCTACTTTGAAAATTAATAATGATAATAATAATAACTTGAGAATTGATAATAGAGAGATTTAAGAGAGTATGAGAATTGTAGAAATAATTGTGTGATAAATGAGAAGAATATAGAGTATTTATAGATTTTTAAAGGATAAAAATGTAATTAATAAAGAATAATAAACAAAAAAAGAAAAAAGAAAGAGGTCAAACGACCAAAAGACCGTTGGCAACAACCCCCCCCCCCCCCAGCCCTAGCCCCCCACTCTCACGGTAATATTACCGTTGGGCAACAACCCTTTTTTTTAAAAATTTTTAACCTTACCGATCCGGATCGGATCGGTTAACCGGTAAGGTCACCAGTTTCCGTTATCGGTTCAACCGGTCCGGATTCTTACCGGATTTATCTACAACCCGTGCGGATTGGGGTTGGGGCCAAATCAATCTCCCAACCCGGTAAGACTTACCGGTCCGGGCCAGACCGAATTTTATACCGGATCGATCGGTCCGGTTCCGGGTCAACCCGGATCGTTAGCCAGGTATAATAAAAACTTATAAGCATCCATAAAGGGGTATCATCAATTATCTCAAAGTTGAGACATGAATTCTATCAACTAATTATTATTTCTCAAATATTATTTATTAATATCCAACTACCAGATACATTGATTCACAATAGAGTCATACCTTTTGATAAATATAAAAATCAAATCACATTTATCATAATAATCAAATCAATATTAAGAGTATAAGTACATTTAATAAGCTGGAGAGGTTGTTTTACATATTCAGTACAGAAACACTTATCTCTACTTGGTCCGTTTAATACACACAAAATGTACTAGCATACGAAGTCGGAACTATACCGTTCTCATAATGAAGATACATTATAATTAATCTTGTGCTATAATCATACCGATAACTTTGTCCAATTTTCATCTTAGATTGTAAACATGAACTTTATATCTATAGAAACCGATGATTTAATCTTCTGTGTATAAGCTAAACTCTATACACTAAATCATATACTATATAAGTAAAGCACACACATACTAATACATGATCTATTTAGTTCTTTATTACAAATTACATAAATAATTATTGTATAACAAATACTATATTCAAACACATGGTTAATAGTATATATCTCAAAAATCTCTCACTTAGACTTCTAACCATGAGAATCGTTAGAACATACCATATCTAAACGCATGATTAATGGTATATACCCAAACAATATGAATATATAAATTCTAGTAATTTTTAAATAGATCAAAATTGTTGGATGACCTAAATGTAATTGGTGAATCTTTATGCGTACCGATATGTATAGTGGAATAATATTGCTATAATAGTGTTAGGAAATGCTGAAATAATAATTTTAATATCATAATTTATACAAGAAACTAAAGAAGTAACAACAGTATGAAGGAAAAATATTCTACCCCGAATTCACTTGTTTGAGGACAATCGAAGCAGGAACTACATGTAACCCACGAGATATCACTTCCAGTATCAATTTGCACTCGAGATTGTCATGATATTGTGACAAAGTTTTAGAGTAATTCATTTTAGTCCTCCAAGTATTTAAGTAGTTAATTCTAATTTTATAATTACAAATTCTCTCTTAAAGTTATGTTAATTTCATATTAGTCCCATGAGTTAGTAATTAACTGAAGAAGCCCTTTGTAGGCTTTATATGTGCGGTTTGCTTTGTAATGAAATTATCCATAAATATTAAAAACAAACTCTCTCTCTCTATTTCTCTCTTCTCCTCTCCCCTTTCCCTAGCGACTGAGTAACAAACCTTCAAGTCTGTTACAAATGGCATCAGAGCCGGTATCGACGCCGGTAGCACCACCACCGGATCTGCAACACATTTTGTCATCCTTCAGCGACAGTACCAGAAAGAGATTGGAAACCCTAAAATCCAAACAAGTACAGTTTCAGCCGCTAATTGAGGAATCGAAGGAAACAAACAAGAAATTGAAGGAACTAAACAAGAATTTGGAGATATTGCTATAAAAAATGCAACCTCCGACAAGCCCGGCGACGGGAGTTAGCGTCTCACCGGAGATGCTAAACGTCAGTGACGAGATTCGGATGCTCAATCGTGAAATAAATCGAAAGTTCGAAATCATTATGGCAAGCTTGAACTTCATTCAGGCGGGAAGGTCAGCACCAGTGACTCCAGCAGCAAACTCAGCAACGACGACAAACTCGAACCCTAGTTCTCCGGCGACACTAGG
This sequence comes from Przewalskia tangutica, assembly GCA_029844215.1. Taxonomy (NCBI): domain Eukaryota; kingdom Viridiplantae; phylum Streptophyta; class Magnoliopsida; order Solanales; family Solanaceae; genus Przewalskia; species Przewalskia tangutica. Next base: position 92,557,259 of record CM056738.1, on the reverse strand, counting down.
AACCACGGCGAAATTAAGGGCATTAACAAAGGAAACACTACCAGTTCCAAGTAACAGTGAAGCAGGGCAGGCCTTAGGTACAAAATCACCTATCATTCGATCTTACATTTCAATGGTTCAGGGAGCTCAAAATTCGCAAGAACTTGAATGGGCTACCGATGGCAAAGAGAAAGTACGGAGGAAGAAGTTCAAATATGAATTGGGTCCACAGCACAAGCTTTTAAGTAAAAAAGAGACTCAGGCGAGTTAGAAATGAGGGATTGGTGACCAAGATTTTTGTCGGAAAAGAAGTACTAAAAGAGTTCAAGCCTTTGCTTGAGGAAGAAATTAGAGAAATCGACGATGAGATGCTCGATAAATTTTCTTCAAGGGATGAAATTAAGCCGAGGGATAAGCGATTATATGATGCCACATACGTTACTAAAATAATGCAGACAAGTTGCTCGACAATTTTCCAGAAAAATATTTGGCGACATATTTAGACGATTCTTGTTCTGGTTGTGATGATACTAATCTGGAAAACGGAAGTGTGACACACGGAGAAATGAAGGATCGGATACAAAGTTCGATTCGTAATGGGGTACATGATTTATCATTTGGTCATTCAGATTATGGCGTAAACCGAGAAATGGAGGATCAAATACATTATCTCTGGATATAATCCAGAGGTGTTGTTGAAGAAGCTCTTTATGAAGAACATACAAATCTGTTTGGGAAAATGAATCAATATGAACTTGCACTGTCCATTTATGTGCACAAGCTTTATGTTTTCGAACTTGCATTGTCTTATGGTGATCGGGTGTACGATTCAAGAATTCAACAACATTCAGTAAAATCTTATGGAAATAGTTGTCTGACCCTATTGCAAATATATCTAAATCCTACGAAGAGAACAAAAAGTTTTGAGAAAAAAATTACAAATACAAAAGTTCAGAAACTACAGCAAAAGGCAAAAGGAGGTCGCTTCAAGAAAATTACAACTGAAGAAGCCCTTTGTAGGTTTTATATGTGCGATTTACTTTGTAATGAAATTATCCAAAAATATTAAAAACAAACACACTCTCTCTCTATTTCTCTCTTCTTCTCTCCCCTTTCCCTGTCGACTAGTAACAGACCTTCGAGTCTGTTACAAAGATCCAAATTTAGTTTGTATAACAAATGCTAAAATTACAGCAAAGCATAAAAAAATAGAGAAAGACAATGGTCAATAACAATGTTGTATAGAAAGAGTTAAACATTTACAGTATATACTAAGTGTATTAACAACAACCAATAGAATCATCAACTCCAATAGAACGCACGTGTGACGCGCGTAGAAACTAATTTTATTAGTTATATTTGTGACCTCTTTTTCCACCGAACATAAATAAAAAAAAACTCTTATGCATGTCTACAGAAATATGATATATAGATATATCAATTCTAGCAATTTTTAAATACATCATGATATGATTGAAATGTAGTAAGTGAATCTCTATTTATATTGATATGTATAGTGGGATAATTTGATAAGGCTGGCCAGTGGGCCGGGCCGACCCGACTCCAAACCACACGACAGAAAAAAAAAAAAAAGCGGAAGGGCTCGAACAGGCGGGGCGGTATGGTCCCGCCGACCCCGCCAGCCCCGACCGCCCCAATCCCGCCTGATTCGACCTTTGCACAAAATAGCCGTTGTCCAACGGCCATTTTACATTTTGGCGTTGGACAACGCCATTTTAGGCCTCCTCCCCCCAACCCCTACCCCTTTATATTTATTTTTAACCCCTATAAATACCTCATTCCTCTTCTTATTATTTTCACAAATCTTTCTACTCTAATCTCTCAATCAATCTCTAATTCTCTATACAACATTGTCTACATATTCAATCTATTTATTAATTTAAGAATTGGGAGTGAAGTTGGCAACTAGCTTGAGGATTATCTATCGAGCAAAGTTTCAATTTTCAACCTCTCGATTACACGTCGACTCTACGTCGGCGTTTGGTACATTCGTTCTCTCATTAAATTATTATTTTGTCTTTATTTCATTTAGCACATTTAATTTCATTATCTTTAACTATTTATTAGCATAATTAAAATGAAAGGACTAAGAGGCATGTTGTGAGGTAAGTGGTCGCTTCTTCTAGTAGGGGTGGTAACAAGGGCAAGTGTACTTCTTCTAGTATTACTGTTCCAGCTATTCCTAGACAAGATGATTTTATAGATCCTGAAATGTTTCCTGAAATACCATATGATCTTGACACAAATGATTTTCCTGAAATTGAAGAAGATTTTAATTTAGATGACACTCTAGTTGATGATACACCTACTAATGAAGATGATGATACACCCACTAGTGAAATGCCTCCTATCCCCTACTATGAGGCGAGGTCCAGAAACGACCATTAAAATCGGTTGTATGGAAATATTTTGACAGGACGTAGCTAATCAAGTAGTGTATGTAAAACTTGTAAAAATGTTTATTCTTTTAAAAGCTGGACAAGGTCATGGTGGGACGGGGGTTTAGGAAGACACTTGCAAAAACACAAAGCCTTGCATGCCCAATACATGATTGAAAAAGCGGTGAGCAAACGTCCTCTCAATCGGGACAAGGTTCACATACTCTTGTCGAGAAAGTCTGAGGTCAAATTAACCTATGACGGGAGTTGTAGGCCCTAAATACGATAAACATAAAGATAGGAAGCACTAGCAAAATTAGTTCTTTGTGGAGGGTTTGCCTTTTTCATTTCTGAATCTCTGGTTTTATTCATTATATTAGAGATATGTATAATCCTCGCTTATAAAGGTTTTCCTAGATCAACTGTTAAAAGAGATGTATTTAAATTTGCATGAATATCAACGATTTACGTTATGCATTATATCATTTAAATTGCAAAGTTGCTTTAACTTCCGATATAGTCGTAGTACTAATCTACCATGATTATTTAACGAGAACTTTGTCATTGGATAGATTATAAATGGTCTATGCAAAACGTATTTAGCATATATATATATAGATAGTAGGCATAATGGTGAGTTTATTTGAAAATATTTATTCATGCCCGATTATTACGGAATAACCGATAAAGTTATGAGTATTACATTAGATAATGCATCTTCTAACAATTACGCTATTAGTATTTTAAGAAATGTTTTAACTCCGTTTTTCCAAAACATTTTCATATCAAATGTGCGTACATATTTATAACTTAGTTGTAAAGGATGGTCTTTCACTTTTTCAAGATATTCTTGAAAAAATACAATTTGCTATACACTTTATTTTTAAAAATAATAGAATTCAACAAAGAAAAGAATATAAAAAAACTTGCCACGATTGTGGACTATCTTACAGAAAAATTCCCGAAGAAGTACCAACTAGGTGGAATTCTTTATATGACCAACTAGTTGTTGCTTATGACTATAGAAAACCTATTACTTTATTTTTTAACGCCCATAATCAAAATCCAAATGATATGATTGTGGATACTGATTGGGAGAAAATTAGAGAACTTATTGTATTTTTAGAAAATTTTCAACGAGCAACAAAAGAATTTTCTACTTTATATTATCCTACTATTTCAACTATGTTGTTTTATATAGCTATAATATTTTTACTTCTTAAAGAATATATGGAAAAACATGCTTATACTGCAGCTATTAAAAAAATTTTTATTAAATTAAAAAATATTTTATTCCTATTCCCCCTATTTATATTATTGGTGCTGTATTAAACCCGACTATTAAAGTAGAGGGTTGTAAAAGTCTTATTGAAAATATATATAACTGTATGGACGTACTACCACCTCCAACTCCCAAAAATTTAAATGTTGAACCACCTATTGAACTAACGCTAGAAGAAGTGTTGAATAGCGTAGAAGATGAATGCAAAAAGTATATCGGCATTACGCAAGAAAGTGCTAGTAACCAACCGACTTTTGTATCATCTTCTTCTTCAACACAACCTAAAAAAGACAAGTTTACGTGGCTAGGCCTAATATTAATTCTATTGAAAGCCTCGAAATAAAATGTGCGGTGGTAGCATGCTAACCAAATTAGTGAGTTCGATGTTTTTGTTTTGCGGGTAATTTACCTTACCAAGCGATTATCAATGAAGAAGGAAAGGAAGACTTGCTGAAATATTGAGCGAATGAGAAGACATTTCCGACACTTTCAATGATGGCGAGATATTTTGAACATTGGCGTCATCGTCGCTTCGAAAGCGTTTTTCGCAGCAGATTTCAAATAGAGAGCATTGACACTCATTAGCGGAGATACTTGGAGATGGCGGACTATTCAGAGATTGGATACGATGAGCGAAGGAGGCGCGTCAACCGTAGATTAACGAAGAAGATGGCGACAACTACAACGATATTTTATCCGAAGGCATGAGTAGCGGCGTGGAACAATTTGATCAAGATATACCAATTCCAACCAAGAACCACAAGAAATTATAAAGAAATTAGAAAAATATTTTCAAATTGGTAATTTATTTCATTGCAATTTTAAATTTTTCTATGTCTTTCACTCTTTTGCAATTTTTTCAACAACAAGATACACTACAATGTAATTTTGAATCTTATATATTTGATATTTCAATGAAATTAATAATATAAAAGGCACAAAACCTTGGGATGTTTTTTTACACTATTCTTGTCTTTGTTTAATTATTTAGTTTATAACTTTATACTTTATACTTTATAGTTTATACTTTATACTTTATAAATATATTATATATATGAGTATAATACTATAATACTATAATTATAAATTATAATACTATAAGTCTATAATATTATAGTATATGTATATGACATTATGACTATATGACAAGTATATGTTAATGTTACTTTGTTAGTACTTAGTAATTTAGTATTTTTAATTTAGTGAAAAAAAAATTTTAAAAAAAAAAAAACCGCCAACCCGTCCGTCAGGCAGGCCCGACCTACCCAGCGGGGCCGGGATCGGGGCGGGACATGTATGGTCGCCCGACCCGACCCCTCCAGCGCCCCAACTCGACCCGCCCATTTTCCCGCCCGACCGTCCGCTCCGCCAAACCCGACCCGGTGGGCCGTCGGCCACCGGCGCCCTAGGAAATTCTAAAAGAATAATAGTGTTAGAAAATTCTGAAAAATAATTTTACTATATCATAATTAATAAGAAACTAAAGAAGTAACAATAGTATGAAGGGAAAAAAATAATCCTGAATTCATTTGTTTGAGGACAGTCGTCGCAGGAACTACATATAACACATGAGATATCACCTCCAACATCAATTTGCACATTGTATTCTCTTGGCAGAGATTCCAATTTTACATTGGTGTAAAAATTACAGAAAAGCATAGAAATATAGAGAAAGATGATGGTCAATAACATTGTTGTACAGAAAGAAAAATATCAGTAGTGTGTTTGGTTCGGGTAAACAGGAAAGAGAAAGGGAATGGAGGAATGAAATTTTTGTTGTTGTTTGTTTGACCTTATTTTTTCATTTCCTTTTCCACTTTCATTCCCTTTTCTTGATTCCCCGCCCACCTAGGTATTTGGATTCTTTTTTCCCAACTCGGACCCCGGACCCCGACCCCGAACTCCGGACCCCGGACCACTCAGAATCAAACATGTAGGGACAATCAGGTAATTCCTTTCCTTTCCATTCTATTTTCTTACTGAATTCCATTCCGTTTACCCTACGCGAACCAAACACAAATGTTTTAACAACAATCAATACAACCATCAACTCCAATGGAACACACATAGAAACTAATTTTATTAGATATATCCGTGACCTCTTTTTCCACATAACATAAAGAAAAAAAACTTTATGCTTGCAGAAACTTGATATATGAATATATCAATTCTAGCAATTTTCAAATATCTCAGGATCACTTAATGACTGAAATGTAGTAGGTGAATCTCTATTTATATCGATCTCTATAGCGAGATAATTTTTCTATATTAGTGTTAAAAAATTCTGAAAGAATAATTCTGTTGTATCATAAGAAACTAAAGAAGTAACAATAGTATGAAGGAAAAAAAAGTTCTACCATGAATTCATTTGTTCGAGGACAATCGTTACAGAAACTACATGTAAGTTGTAACCCACGAGATATCACTTTCAGTATCAATTTGTACATTGTATTCTCTTGATGGAGATCCCAGTTTTACATTTGTATAATAAATGCTAAAATTACAGCAAAGCATAGAAAACTAGAGAAAGAAGATGGTCAATAACATTGGGTAGAAAGAATTAAACATTTTTTAACATCAATAATTACAATCATCAACTCCAATGGAACGCACGTGTCATCAACTCCAATAGAATGCACGTGTGGATTTACGAGATGCACGGTGTGACACACGTAAAAGATAGTTTTATTAAAAATATTTGAGACCTTTTTTTTCAACGAACATAAAAAAACTCTTATGCCTACAGAAATATGATATATGTGTATATCAATTTTAGTAATTTTCAAATAGATCAGGATCGTTGGATGACTGAAATGTCTGTGAATCTCTATGTATATCGATATGTAAAGCATACATATCAGGATAATTTTGTTATATTAGTGTTAGAAAGTTCTAAAAGAATAATAGTATACAAAAACTAAAGAAGTAACAATAGTATGAAAGAAAAAAGTTCTACCCTGAATTCATTTGTTTTAGGACAATCGTTGCATGAACTACATGTACCCACGAGATATTACTTTCAGTATCAAGTTGCACATTGTATTTTCTTGGTGGAGATCCCAGTTTTACTTTGATGTAATAAATGATAAAATTACAGAAAAACATAGAAAACTAGAGAAAGACATGGTCAATAACTTTGTTGTATAAAAAGAGTTAAACATTTACGGTATATACCAAGTCTTTTAACAACAACAAATACAATCATCAACTCCAATGGAACGCACATGTGCCGCACGAAATGCACGTGTGTCACACGTAGAAATTAATTTTATTAGATATATTCGTGACCTCATTTTCCACTAAACATAAAGGAAAAAACTCTTATGCCTGCATAATATATGAATATATCAATTCTAGTAATTTTTATATAGATCGGTATCGCAGGATGACTGAAATATAGTAGGTGAATCTCTATTTATATCGATATGTACACTAAGATAATTTTGCTATAATAGTGTTATAAAATTCTGAGAGAATATAGTGTTCTACCCTGAATTCACTTGTTTGAGGACAATGGTTGCAAGAACTACATGTAACCCACGAGATATCATTTTCAGTGTCAGTTTGCACATTGTATTCTCTTGAAGGATATCCCAATTTTACTTTTGTATAATAAATGCTAAAATTACAGCAAAGCATAAAAAATTAGAGAAAGACGATGGTCAACAACATTGTTGTGTAGAAATAATTAGACATTTACAGTATATACTATATACTAAGAGTTTTAACAATAAACAATACACAATCATCAACTCCAATGGAATGCACGTGTGGCTTCACGGGATGCACGCTTGACACGCATAGAAGTTAGTTTTATAGAATATATTTGAGACCTCTATTTCCACCGTACATAAAGAGAAAAATTCTTATACCTATGTATATATCAATTCTAGCCATTTTCATATAGATCGGGATTGATGGATAGTTGAAATGTTGTCGGTGAATCTCTAAGTATATCGATATGTATAGTGAGATCGTATTAAATAAAAAAGATGTTATTATTTTAGATTTAGGTTATTAATTCCGTTGAGCCGCCAATGTGTTTAACCAAGTGCATCTATATATTTGGTTTATTCATTTCACTTCTTAGCAAGGGTTAAAGTACGACGAACAAATTGAGCAGGTCGAATTATAATGGACGGATCAGATTTGATATGCATGACTAGTGAATTAAGAACAAATTATATATATAAAAAATATATCCGGCTCTCTCATTTAGGGATCAATTGATTCATATACAAGTATATACGTGAAAGTATATGTATGTCCTAGAAATAATCTGTATTTGGACATAATGTACTTTATACATATTCATATTTATATTAATGATGATTAATATTATGGCAATTTGCATTTGTTGAATTATTAATTGATTGTTTATAATAATCTATAAATGCATCCCTAGAGGTTACATGTTTATTAATGATGTGAGAATTAATGTTATGACGTAACTCTTAAATTACCTCGACTAATGATCGTCGAAATTGGGATATCGATGATATGCGATACGTCGACATGTGGTCTTCATCATATCCTTAGGGATGTAGTATGTCTCACTTGCTACGAGTTATTGCCTCGTGATGGATACTTGTTGAAGTATTGGTATGCCCTGCTGATGTACTATTTTGTTATATGTCTATAATGTCATCGGCATGTGGGAGATAAAAGTCCTTAGACTTGAAGTCAATATCATCTTGTTTACGGAGTAGTGTACTTTGATTCTGTCCTAAGCTCAAATGCCTTATAGGTTGAGACGCGGCTTGTTTTGGGTGCATTACGAAGTAGATTAAAGGTGGTATGTGAGCAAAGAAATGATTCATTCCTGAATTTATATTCGAGTGAACACTCAAGTACTCATATGGTATTAGGTTGACTAAGTCATTGGCGTCTGATGGGCGTATACGTGACATGGTCCTGTTGTCAACTAATATAGATGAGTTATAATAACCAAGCCATTTCGATAGACACTTGACAAATCATAAGCTTGATTGAGTGTGTCATGAATGAAGGGATTTTATCTTCTCACATATAGGTTTAGTTCACATATTTTGTGTAGCTAAACTTTACATATTGAGTTCCTCTTCCGGCGCAGTCTAGGAGTTCTGTGAAGATCCTAATGTAATTAGTGACGATATGTAAAGGCCTGAAGGGTAACACTAAGTCAAATGTTCCGTCGATTGAAGGATGTAATTAGAAGGAGATACCTAAATGTTCGGTTGATGACCGGGACATTAAAATGGGAAAGTGGGCAGAAAATAGGACGGAACCGCGGTGCCAGGAACACGTGTCAGCACCGCGGTGCCTCTTACTGAGGACTGCGGTACCCAGATGTAGCCTGACAGTCTGAATTCTGCCCAGTTCGTTTCTGCTGGGTCTGGCCCTATTGAAACCCTTGAGCTCTTATTTTATCCTATAAATAAGAGGCTCTTCTTCTCATTTCAATACACTAATGTTATACCCCGTGGTTCGGGCCGTGCGTGTGGGGCCGTGCGAGAAATTAGAGAAACACGTTCGAGGCCTCGAGCTGGCGCGGAGGCGGGCAGCGCGCAAGGCGAGTGAAGTGCGGTGAGACTGAAGTTCCAGTAGCCATGCCGGAAGCGAGACGCGGCGCCTAAGATCCGAGTCCGCAGGAGATTAGGCCGCGCGTGGAAGAGCCGGAAGCCGCCGGCGGGAAATCTGGCGGAAAACTTAGAAAGTCGATTTTGTTTTAAAAGAGGCCATGGGAGGGTGTGAGTGTCCCCATCGATTCTGCTACATGCGTTATATTGACCAAGACTTGGTCATTTCTTTCAACTTTTCATCTTTACACTCCATCTCTCTCTAAGTTAAAAGCTCATCCTTCTCTAAATTCCCAAGAGGAATTCTAGCCTAAGGGAAAAATCTGAAAAGTGTAATAGGAAGGAAAGGTTATTACAAGCTTGTGAAGACTATTGTGGTGGTGTTCTTGGAGAAAAAGGCTAGCAAGGTGTTGGAATAAGTTTGGCTAAAACTTAAGGTAACATTTCTTCTCTTGTAGTTAGTATTGGGTGTTGCATGTTTAATAGGAAGAACTTGTAGTTGGAAAAAATGCACTTAGAGTAGTTGCATGGAAGAAATGGGGTTGATTATGAAAGAATTGGTTAGGGGGGATATTATGAGCATGTTGTTACCTAAATACTACATTAGACTTGTTGGGTTAGTTGTTGTAACTTGTGGGGCTGAATTTTACACACCAAAGTTTAGGTGTGTAAACCCCTTGGTGTTGGTTGGTTGTTGAGCCTTAAACATGGCATTTGAGCGTTAAAAATCGACCTTGGAAAAGGTGGCAATGTATGTAGAAACAAAGGAAACGCTGCCCAATTTTCCGTAGGAAATTGGTGACTTTAACTTGGAAAAATTCTGCATTGTAATTAGAGCTTGATAAGCGTATTGTGGTCATTTTAGGTTGACATACTACGTGCGGTAAATTGGACTTAGCTTGTGGATTGACCGAAGAGGTATGTGGAGCTTTCCTATCTCTTGAGCATGATTAGTTGTACCTATGTAGTGCGGTGAGCGTCTGAGATTTTGAATTCTTCGTTTGTTATAAGTATTTGATACTTGCTTCGTTTTAAAAGAAAAGTATAAAAATCCCTTGGACTTAAGAGAATGTGTTTTACTATTGTTTAACTCTAATATAACGGCTTTATGGGAGTTGGTTATATTAGTTTGTGAAAGTTTAATGGAGAAAGGTTTTGTGATTTGAACTTGTGGAAGGAAAATGGTTTTAAGGCATGAATTGCCTAAGGTTTTACAAGAAATGAAGTCACTTAATTTAGAAGCTTGAGATAGTTTTAAAAGGAAATGTGACTTGCTTTGAAAAGAAATCCTAACTTGATACTATGGTGATTAGCATCTTGGAATTTTTGTATAAAAAGAGTTATTTCTTAAAAGGTTAAGTACATGATACTTGGGTTAAATTCCCGGATTTTTTTTTATTAAAAGACATGATCGTGCCTTAGGTATACTAAAATGAGAGGATGTATTAGTACTATTAATAAGAAGTTAGATGATTCTTAACTTGCTTAAGTTATGATAGGCCGGTAGTGCTTATGTTGTGATGTGATAGGCCGGTAGTGCTTATGTTATGTTTATTAGCCGGATGAGCTATGTTATATATATTTATATTGTTACGTAAACCCCGGTTATTATTTATGTCATGGATTTGCTACCCATGATGCGAAATGCGCTTGTACTACGGATCGGACCATAGGATCCATGCGGGTGAAATAGTCCCGTGCGAGCACGCGATGGTACTCATGCGGATCCACGGGATCCATGCGGGTGAAATAGTCCCATGCGGGTGAAATAGTCCTATGGCGGCGGATGACCTACGCGGGTCCACAGGACCTATGCGGGTGAAATAGTCCCGCGAGTAGGATTGCTTAATGATACTACAGGCGAGAGTACCTGCTTTTGATCATGAGCCTCCTATTTTTATGCTATAAAATGTATACTTGTTACTCTCATTATTAGTAAGGCACGGCTGACATAATTTGGTTTTATCTATAACTTCAGTGTATTTTGGACTTATGATATTACTACTGATTTTCCGCTTTACATACTTGGTACGTTGTGTCTCGACCCTTCCTGGCCTGCGTTACGCCGCAGTAAGGAAAGGTGGTAGATCCTCATTCCTAGGATCTTGTACTCAGGTGTCAGGAGCTCCATTTCTTCGGAGGCTCGACTTTTGGTATGGTTCTCCCTGGAGTCGTTGATATTTTTTAAATTAAGGGGCATGACGGGGCCCTGTCCCGTCATAGTGTTATTAATTCTTAGATGCCTGTAGTCTTTTAAGAACTTGGTTAGTTAAAGATGTAATCGTTGGTTTATGTACTTTTGGATTAGCCATTTTGGGCTAGACTATTCTATATCTTAATTGTTGTTTATCTTGAGTTTAAATTCCTCTTGTTTTCTCTGATGTTGTGTCACTAGGGTGCCCGGGTTAAGGCACCGGTCACGGGTCCGGGTTCGGGTCGTGACAAAAGTGGTATCAGAGCAGTTAATCCTCGGAAGGAGTCTACAGGCCGTATCTAGTAGAGTCTTGATTATCGGTGTGTTGTGCACCACATCTATAATCGTGAGGTGCAGGATATTTAGGATTGGTTCCCATTCTTTCACTCTAAGATCGTGCAATGTAGCTATAGGTTGAATTTCCTCGGCGTATTTTCTGTGACGCTTATGTCTCCGCAAGGCAACCGCACTCGGCGGCAAGGCAAGAGAGGAACTACCAGTAGGGCACCGAGGGTCACCAGGGCACAGGCCCGGTCCTTACCAGACGAGGTGTTTCGGACAGCCAGTTCTACGACGTAGCCAACCCCAAAGTGAGTCGGGCAGAAGCGGCCATCGAGACCGCGATACACGAGCCTTCATCCAGCGGCGGGCGGAGGATATGGGCTACGAGATAGCCGCCATCGCCGAGATCGTGGCGACGGGAGGATAGGTTGGAGAGCAGCGGCGCTGCACCTGTAGTTCAGCACAGAGCTGCTAGCTCGAGACTGAGGGACTTTTTGAGTTGTAGCCCACCAGAGTTTTACGGGTCGAGACCTGAGGATGATCCTCAGGAGTTTATCCGACAGTTGCAGCGGATCATGGCGGTGATCGGGGCTTCAGAGACTGAGTCAGTGGTGCTGAGTTCGCATCGGCTGCGGGATACGGCAGTTGACTGGTATGATTCATGGGGACTGTCCCGGAGGGAGCATGCGCTTCCAGCCGTTTGGGACGAGTTCTCAGAGGCATTCCTTAGCCATTTCTTGCCACCGCAGATGAGGAGGGCTCGGGCCGATAGATTTTTGACGCTGAGGCAGAATGGGCGACGGTCCGAATACAACGTGGAGTTTGATTCATTGGCTAGGTATGTGCGCGTTGGTAGCGAACATGGAGGCAGGTGCACCGTTATGTCACGAGACTCGATGATCACTTGGCGAGAGTTGCTCGGGGTGACTCTTCACCGGCATGGACATTGCCCGCACGCAGCACATGCACTGCGGCGAGGAACGCAGGGGCCGACGGATCGACAAATATCAGCAGAAGAGGGCCAGGACAGCAGGGTCCTCTGGTAGTTTTAGGGGTAGACAACCCCAGCAGCAGACCAGATTTACACCACGCGGCTCGTAACGCCTCCACCATCTTCGGACGCATGAGTATTCGGGAGCGGACAGGTTCCGTGGCTTGGGTTTCGGAGGACGAGTTCCAGTCAGATGAGGCCACCTATGCCTCGGTGTGGTCGATGTGGTGATTGCCATTATGGGGGGTGTCGTGTTCCTCCAGGAGCTTGTTATTCTTGCGGCGCCAGGCCATTTGAGGAGAGATTGTCCGTCCGCAGTGGCGGAATATGATGGCTCACCGGTAAGGTCGATGCCGGATCTTCATCGTCGCGATGCGCCCGGCGGCGGGTATTCACGGGCATGTGCCGCGCCAGGGGTCGTGGTAGAGGTTCCAGTTCCAGCGGTCCTCAGAACCGCATTTATGCTATGTCCAGCCGCCAGGACCAGGAGGCGTCACCTGATGTCGTCACAGGTACATTGTTGGTTTCTTGCTGTGATGTTTATGCTTTGATAGATCCAGGTTCTACCTGTTGACACCCAATTTTGACCCTCCCGTCCAGTCATTAGCTATAAAATTAGACTAATTTTGTTAAATAATTTTCAAGTAATTTTTATAATAAAATACAGCGATAAAACATAAATACAGGCATAAATAAACAATTTAATAATGACATCGCGTCTTACGTAGAGTTTTAAGCACTTAGAGTCCCGCGCCCGCATTAATTAATTTCAAAGCCCTGTCACGATTCTTAATTAATAATAAATACATAGAATAAATAATTTAGCAATGACGTCGCGTCAAGTAGCATAGCCGCGTTTATTAATACGCAAGAGAATTTCATAATCATTTGTAATTTAAAATCAATTTTAATACATGCATTTAATAGCGTCGCGTTTATAAAGCTTTAAATAATTCTTAAATATCATACTTGCATTTAGCATTTGAATAATTTAATCTAAACTCAATTCAATTTTGATTTAACTTCGCAATAATGCACAATAATAAGATTTTAAATAATAGCGCCGCATTCTAAAATATTAAAGCATTAATTAAATGGCACACCCGTTTTATTTTTGTAATAATTTAAACTCAACTTAGACTAATAAAACACATAAAATGATTTAATCACATTTGTTAATTAATTAATAATACACTTACCTAGAATTAACTAGCTAATTAATTAACTAGCCTAAAACTAATTTAATCCCTAATAACTACCCAGCCCAACCCGCGACCCGCAAGGCCCACCCGCAAGCCTTCTCTATTATCAGTTGGCCCAAACCCCGTTATTTATGACCTTATTTCCTTCCTCATTGATTCATTTCTATTTTTCCACTTATCGTGACTTCTACTTCATCTTCTTAAAAAGAAAACAAAACGCTAACCAGAAACCCTAAAGCTCCTACGTCGCCGCCCGGATTTCTCGCCGGAGAATCCGGGATTTCCCTTTATCTACGCACCCTAGCCAGCTTTTCCTTACCATATCCCTACCCAAATCTCGTCAACAAATGGTAAGAATCAATACGAAATCAGGAGGGATTTTCAGTACGAATCAGCATATATCAATCCTAGAATCAACCTTTATTTACTTACCTTTATTAGAACTCAAAGGGAGGCTATATAGGCACATGCAAGTCGAGCACAATAGGGGGGGATAGCATCGAACCCTTAGCAGCAGTTAAGAACCACCAGGGCAGGACATAGCAATGGGGCTCAGAAATTGAATCAGGAGTCGAAGATAGGTCAGTCGAAGGGGTCGAACAGGCAGGCAGAGCGGAGCACAATAGGGCATACCCATAGCATCGACACCTTAGCAGAAGTGAGGAATCACATAGCAATTTAGGGCAGTCGAACATAGGGCAGAGCACAGTAGTAAACACAACCAAGGAATCAGCAAGCAAAACCTTCCCCTCTGTTTCGCATCGCAAAGCCCAAAACCCGTCGAGTGGCTCCGACGACTTGATACGCTGCCCCGGCTCGCTGTCCGGAGAAGGTAAAATCAGCTTCCTATCGATTTCGTTGCATCTTTGTATTTCTGCATTTCTGTTTTGGATGTTAGATGAATGTTTACGTTGTTCATATCTGTGACTGTTAATTGTTCCACTATCATTTGTTGTATGGCTGAATGATGTAGCCATCGTCCAAAGATTACTGGATTGGCTGGGTTATGTCATTTACGTCGTTAAAAATATTCTAGTAATTGTTTTGCGTAGGTTAAGTGCTTGTCATGTAGAACATGTATAATTTCTGAAGCAATGGGATTAGTTCCAGTTATTCACAGTTGGCTTTTTGCCAGCATCTTCGAAGCCTGTCATGCCATGTCAACCTTAGGCCACTGTTTGTCCACATTCTGACCTGCAATCCTGATCAATATTAATAGCAGCATAGGTCAATATAATATATGATGGTTTGACAATTTGTGTGACATCGCCGTGTCGTTATCTGGGATCTTTGCCCTGTATTAAGACTGAACCTATTAATATTCCCAGGCAGATTTTGATGAATCTCGAGACCCACCGTTAATGTATATCTGTTCCATCAATCATGGTCTTTGTCTGACGTCTTGAGTTCACATATGTAGGGATATATAAATCATATACTCAGTATATTGGATCCATATATTTAGCAGGTCATTGTGTATCATGTTGTATATGCCTGAGACTTGTCCTACTCTTATTTCTTTCAAGTCATCTATGTGTAATGACTGGTCTCTTTCTGGAACTCCTTATCTGTTAGCTCAAGTAAACTGGAAATACATTACCCCTAAGTCAGCATGTTTGTCACTTCATCTCTTTATACAACAAAGAAAAATGAATGAATTGGCATTCTCATTCCTATACATGTGTGAGTGTTAAAATAGGCAATTACCTCGTACCTGATTTGGAACTAGATCTGTTCCCTATTACTAAACATGATTAATGTCTTATCTTAGCCTTGAAGTATTGCTCTCTCTTGCTTGTGATTTGAATTTGCTCCTGACTGCCAGGTTTTCTTGTGCTTTTCTATCTTGTTCTCCATGTGTGTCATGCTTTGCCTAAATTTGTTTTCTATATTGCCTTCTCTTAGCATCACAATAGTGTTACCTTTTTGCATTTACGCTCAGCTGCACTGCCCGGGCCAGCCACTGCAGGCGATTTTCCCTTTTGCTCCTTGAGTCATTGTGACATGTTATGTGCTCGTTCTAATTATTTGTATCAATTACTATTTGGGCTCGTACTAATCCTTATCATTTTCTTTTTACATGGCACACACCGGAGCAAAAAATAAAGAGTCTCACGGCGAGGCTCATCGCAAGCCATTTCAAATGGCGACCCGCATCCGCATTCGCATTCCCGCTTCAGAAACTCCTAGAAAAACAAACAGGACGGAGTCATCCGCTCCAATCCCTTCACTCTCTTAACTTTCTTGTCTTATTTTTATGCCTTTATTTGTTTATTGTAATTTTATTATTTAATTTTGTAATTAATAGGGGAACTTCTAGCAATTAGGTCTTTAAATATATGAGACGGGAAGTAATTACATTTAGGAATACGCTTCTACTTTATTTGTCTTTTAGGGCTATTAGGCATGTTTAAAATCGGCAAAAAATAATTTAAAATAATCTAACTTGCATCATAAAACCAACAATTTGTTAAAATCCATAAACATTTTTTTCCTAAACTCTCAAAAATCGTCTTAAAGCATCTCTTATATAATACTGTACGCAGGTTAGGCAAGATTAATTTAGCTAGCAGTATACACAATTAGTCCGTAAATAATCTTTGCATGAGCATATAATTAGCCCATAAAGCACCTTTAGCATCTTAGCATTTCTAGCACCTTTTAAACACTCTTTAACATTTAGCATTCTTTTTGCACTTTTAGCACCATTTACTTTTAAAATTAATCTTTAGCACTCTTAAGCACCTTTAGCCTTTTAGCCCCTCTTAGCACTTCTAGCACCTTTAATATGCTAGCACTCCTTTAGCACCTTTGACACCTTTCTTTTTAAGCTTTCTAAGCATTTTTTAAAACTTTAGCATTTTTTAGCATCTTTAACCTTTTAGCACTTTTTATATTTTAGCACCCTTTTAAATACTTTTAAGCCTTCCTTTAAACAATTAACATCTTATTTATTTTCTAACACTTTTTCTAAGCAGGAGCCCTTCTAGCATTTAATACCTTTAGCAACCTTTTACTTTAAGGCACCTTTTAAACATTTTAACATTTTAACATCTTAGCATTTTATTAAGCAGGTGGAGCTTTTATTTTGCATTTTAAAAAAATATAATAATTACCCTAGGTTTGGCAGGACAACCGCAAGTTAGCGGGTCTTAGAGGGTGTCTAACCCCTTCCCTCTAGATTAATAAAGAACCCTTACCCATAATCTCATTAAGTTTAGCAGACCATTAAAATGGAGTTAATGTTTTACTTCAAACTAGTTAAACATTTAGGTGTCCTAATTTACCCAATTAATTAGGTGGCGACTCCGCGAACCCTTAGCATTTAAGCACCCTTTAGCAATTTTTAGCACCCTTTTACATTTTAGTATCTTTTTAGCATTTTATTTATTTTTATTTTCTAACCTTTGTTATTTAAGCAGGAGTCTAGAAAATAAATGTCGCGGTCGAAAAAGGGCGCGACAGAAATGGCGACTCTGCTGGGGATTTTAGGTTCTTAACCACAACAGACCTAGGGCTATTATTTGGCAATTATTTTGCATTTAATTTTTTGTGTATTGTATTTTGTTTATTTTTTGCTACTTGCTTTACTGCTTTCCCTAAACTGGCATTCCGCTCATATTTCTTCCATTCTGGAAAATTCACACAAATCACACACTCACGCTACCGCAGACCCGCAAATTTCTTTCAAAAATATCCAAATTTTAGGAGAGTTGGCGCTGTGAGTTAGATCGGTTCGTCGATCAGCGTAGCCTTCTCGCTCGAGTTGTCGCTCGGGAACCTTGCGTCTAGAAAAGCCAAATC
Source organism: Przewalskia tangutica (assembly GCA_029844215.1). Taxonomy (NCBI): domain Eukaryota; kingdom Viridiplantae; phylum Streptophyta; class Magnoliopsida; order Solanales; family Solanaceae; genus Przewalskia; species Przewalskia tangutica. The sequence goes on along the minus strand of CM056738.1, from coordinate 92,539,568 downwards.
TTAGAAACTTAAGATAGAGCTATACCACCCTTATTTTAGGGCATGCGTACATTTACCTTAGGTGGGTGGTCCTTGGCATTGCACCACAATTAAGAAGACACTAAACTTGTCGACGGGTTTCTCAACCCAACGACCAACCAAAGATATTATGTGTAGCGTGACAATGACAGACAAATCCAAGCCCAATCATGACATCTTGAAATTGGAAAAAGTGCCGTCGTTTGGTCGCCATTTCCAACAAAGGCATTATAGTTGGACGACTTGGACAAATCCGTCATAATCTCGCATAAGTGACGTTTAGGCTTACCTCTGGCATAAAGAGGTCTCCTGCATGTTAGGAAACGTTTGAATGTGCTATGTGCAATATATCTGCTACATACCCGCAAATTATGTGCTTTATGCTAACACCGTTTGTTGCATTTTTAGAAAGATTTATCATCTTCCCCAAAGGTCGATTTGTATTTGACTAAGCAATGGCAGAGCATCAATACTTCACAAGATCAAAGGCACGGTCCGGCATGGCGATTCAACGGCATCCGAGCGGAGCAGTGGAACTGTCTTAGTTCCTATAGGCAGCGAGTCTCGAAAAGAAGAAGCGGCGTGACACCTTCTCAAAGCGGGACAATGTAGGAAACTGCATGTGCAAATCCAAGCGAACTGCACGCAGATGTCGAGACAATGGCGGCGAAGTAAAATACAAATCGACCCCCCCCCAAAACTCACAAAATTTTCTTTGGCGCGAGTTCTTCATATTATGAAGCGAGAAAAGTGCAATAACCGAAGCAGAAAATACGGCGAAAGGTTTCTTCGTATTAGCAGAAGCAGCAAAAAGCGCAAAGCAGAGGAGGACAACAATCCAAAGTCCGCAGCAAAAGCAACAGCAGCGGAAAGGGGCATCAACAATCAGCGATCCAAAGTTGAGTTCGCAACAAAACCTAACGATCAACTCGGGCATAAAGTCAAATTGGCAACCACGCGATCGCGGCACAAAGCATCATGGCAATTCGTCAGCTGCAACGTTCAGCATGTCCGTGCAAGGACAACATCTCAGGGATGACATCTCTACCCATAAAATTGCACTTCTCATATGTATTTATCATTTCGTTTAAACATGTAAACACTAACGTCTTTTCTCAAGCTTAGCTTGCATGAGTATTTATTCTACAGGAGCACGCGTCGCACAGCGTGTCGGCAAGTCCATGCAACGGCGCCCGGCAACACGTCGGACAACGACATAATCGGCAATACGTCCGCACAATGGCGTTATCGGACAACAAGTCCACGCGGCGGCGCCCGGCAATACGTCGCATAACGGCGTTATCGGCCGCAGCAAGTCCACGCAGCGCCCGGCGGCAATACGTCCGCATAACGGCGTTATCGGCCACGGCAAGTCCACGCAACGACGCCCGGCAATACGTCCGCATAACGGCGTTATCGGCCGCGGCAAGTCCACGCAACGGCGCCCGGCGGAACACGTCCGACAACGACTGTCGGAAAGTCCGTGCAGCGACGCCCGGAAGAACACGCCCGTCATAACGGCGTAATCGGCAAGTCCATGCAACGGCGCCCGGCGCGTCCGCACAACGGCGTGTCGGCAAGTCCGTGCAACGGCGCCCGGCGTCGTACGTCCGAACAACGGCGTTATCGGCCAAAGCAAGTTCATGCAGCGACGCCCGGCGGCAATACGTCCGGCAATGGCGTTATCGGCCGCAACAGTCCACGCAACGGCGCCCGGAAGAACACGTCCGAACGCGGCGTTATCGGCCGCGGCAAGTCTACGCAACGGCGCGGCGGAAGCGTCCGGACAACGGCGTTATCGGCCACAAGTCTACGATAGCGCCCGGCAACAACACGTCGCATAACGACGTTATCAGCACAGCAAGTCTACGCAACGACGCCAGCAGCAACACGTCCAGGCAACGACGTTATCAGCACATCAAGTCTACGCAATGACGCCAGCAGCAACACGTCCAGGCAACGACGTTATCAGCACATCAAGTCCGGAAACGACGCCATCATCAGCATATCACATCTACACAGGGACGATTTCTCTGTTCTCAAAATTGCATTTTTTTTCTCATTCATGCTTTATTATTCTGCCTTAGCAGTTATGCACTAACTCTTTCTTGAACTTTAGTCTACAGGGGGCAATTGCAGCAGGGACAACGTATCCGCATTCACAATCGCAACAAGTCCGTGCAAGGGCGAAATCACAGCATTTGCAGCATCACATCAACACAGCAGGCATCACATTTTGCAGGATAATATTTTCTACTCACAATCACATTACTTTTAAAATTGTGCATCATCATTTTTGTTGCCTTAACAGTTATGCACTAACCGTTTGTTCAAGTCTTAGCATGCAGGAGCAGGAGCACAACGTGGATTTTCTCTTACAGCGAACCGGGGCAATCTGTTGGGGGCCAACCTTCCCAACGATTGGCAGAAGCGGCCTCAGGCGTCGGTCCACTCGCTCCACATCACCATAGAACCCAGCACCATAAGCCATAACGGTACACCCCCAGGTTCAAGCCAGTTATTTTATTCTTGCTTTTTGCACCATAGCCCAGTGTCATCATAACTCGACACTGGGACAACTTTGAGTCCGCGTTAGCCCGCCTTGGTGTTTTGACCATGGTAGCCCAGTGTCGTCATAACTCGACACTGGGACAGTTTTGAGTCCGCATTAGCCCGCCTTGGTGTTTTGACCGTGGTAACCCAGTGTCGTCATAACTCGACACTGGGACAGATTTTGATTTTTGTGTCAGCCTTTTCTACCTGCCCAGCATTTTTTGCAATTTTGAGGATCGAGACAAAATTGGCTATGAGTCAACGTCTTTGTCCGAAGATTCTTCCATCATCTCCATACAAAGAGGAACAGCTGTTGACACCCAATTTTGACCCTCCCGTCCAGTCATTAGCTATAAAATTAGACTAATTTTGTTAAATAATTTTCAAGTAATTTTTATAATAAAATACAGCGATAAAACATAAATACAGGCATAAATAAACAATTTAATAATGACATCGCGTCTTACGTAGAGTTTTAAGCACTTAGAGTCCCGCGCCCGCATTAATTAATTTCAAAGCCCTGTCACGATTCTTAATTAATAATAAATACATAGAATAAATAATTTAGCAATGACGTCGCGTCAAGTAGCATAGCCGCGTTTATTAATACGCAAGAGAATTTCATAATCATTTGTAATTTAAAATCAATTTTAATACATGCATTTAATAGCGTCGCGTTTATAAAGCTTTAAATAATTCTTAAATATCATACTTGCATTTAGCATTTGAATAATTTAATCTAAACTCAATTCAATTTTGATTTAACTTCGCAATAATGCACAATAATAAGATTTTAAATAATAGCGCCGCATTCTAAAATATTAAAGCATTAATTAAATGGCACACCCGTTTTATTTTTGTAATAATTTAAACTCAACTTAGACTAATAAAACACATAAAATGATTTAATCACATTTGTTAATTAATTAATAATACACTTACCTAGAATTAACTAGCTAATTAATTAACTAGCCTAAAACTAATTTAATCCCTAATAACTACCCATTGACCAACCCGACATGAAGGCCCATGAGCCTTCTCTATTATCGGTTAGCCCAAACCCCGTTATTTCGCCTTATTTCCTTCCTCATTGATTCATTTCTATTTTTCCCTTATCGTGACCTCTACTTCATCTTCTTAAAAAGAAAACAAAACGCTAACCAGAAACCCTAAAGCTCCTACGTCGCCGCCCGGATTTCTCGCCGGAGAATCCGGGATTTCCCTTTATCTACGCACCCTAGCCGCCTTTTCCTTACCATATCCCTACCCAAATCTCACAACAAATGGTAAGAATCAATACGAAATCGGGAGGATTTTCGATTTAATCAGCATATATCAAGCCTAGAATCAACCTTTATTTACTTACCTTTATTAGAACTCAAAGGGAGGCTATATAGGCACATGCAAGTCGAGCACAATAGGGGGGGATAGCATCGAACCCTTAGCAGCAGTTAAGAACCACCAGGGCAGGACAAAGCAATGGGGCTCAGAAATTGAATCAGGAGTCGAAGATAGGTCGAAGGGTCGAACAGCAGGCGAGCGAGCACAATAGTGGCATACCCATAGCATCGACACCTTAGCAGAAGTGAGGAATCACATAGCAATTTAGGGCAGTCGAACATAGGGCAGAGCACAGTAGTAAACACAACCAAGGAATCAGCAAGCAAAACCTTCCCCTCTGTTTCGCATCGCAAAGCCCAAAACCCGTCGAGTGGCTCCGACGACTTGATACGCTGCCCCGGCTCGCTGTCCGGAGAAGGTAAAATCAGCTTCCTATCGATTTCGTTGCATCTTTGTATTTCTGCATTTCTGTTTTGGATGTTAGATGAATGTTTACGTTGTTCATATCTGTGACTGTTAATTGTTCTACTATCATTTGTTGTATGGCTGAATGATGTAGCCATCGTCCAAAGATTACTGGATTGGCTGGGTTATGTCATTTACGTCGTTAAAAATATTCTAGTAATTGTTTTGCGTAGGTTAAGTGCTTGTCATGTAGAACATGTATAATTTCTGAAGCAATGGGATTAGTTCCAGTTATTCACAGTTGGCTTTTTGCCAGCATCTTCGAAGCCTGTCATGCCATGTCAACCTTAGGCCACTGTTTGTCCACATTCTGACCTGCAATCCTGATCAATATTAATAGCAGCATAGGTCAATATAATATATGATGGTTTGACAATTTGTGTGACATCGCCGTGTCGTTATCTGGGATCTTTGCCCTGTATTAAGACTGAACCTATTAATATTCCCAGGCAGATTTTGATGAATCTCGAGATCCACCGTTAATGTATATCTTCCATCAATCATGGTCTTTGTCTGACGTCTTGAGTTCACATATGTAGGGATATATAAATCATATACTCAGTATATTGGATCCATATATTTAGCAGGTCATTGTGTATCATGTTGTATATGCCTGAGACTTGTCCTACTCTTATTTCTTTCAAGTCATCTATGTGTAATGACTGGTCTCTTTCTGGAACTCCTTATCTGTTAGCTCAAGTAAACTGGAAATACATTACCCCTAAGTCAGCATGTTTGTCACTTCATCTCTTTATACAACAAAGAAAAATGAATGAATTGGCATTCTCATTCCTATACATGTGTGAGTGTTAAAATAGGCAATTACCTCGTACCTGATTTGGAACTAGATCTGTTCCCTATTACTAAACATGATTAATGTCTTATCTTAGCCTTGAAGTATTGCTCTCTCTTGCTTGTGATTTGAATTTGCTCCTGACTGCCAGGTTTTCTTGTGCTTTTCTATCTTGTTCTCCATGTGTGTCATGCTTGCTGCCTAAATTTGTTTTCCTGCCGGCTGCCTTCTCTTAGCATCACAATAGTGTTACCTTTTTTTGCATTTACGCCAATGCTGCACCTGGGGCCCAATGCGCCCCGGGCTTTTCCCTTTTGCTCCTTGAGTCATTGTGACATGTTATGTGCTCGTTCTAATTATTTGTATCAATTACTATTTGGGCTCGTACTAATCCTTATCATTTTCTTTTTACATGGCACACACCGGAGCAAAAAATAAAGAGTCTCACGGCGAGGCTCATCGCAAGCCATTTCAAATGGCGACCCGCATCCGCATTCGCATTCCCGCTTCAGAAACTCCTAGAAAAACAAACAGGACGGAGTCATCCGCTCCAATCCCTTCACTCTCTTAACTTTCTTGTCTTGTTTTTATGCCTTTATTTGTTTATTGTAATTTTATTATTTAATTTTGTAATTAATAGGGGAACTTCTAGCAATTAGGTCTTTAAATATATGAGACGGGAAGTAATTACATTTAGGAATACGCTTCTACTTTATTTGTCTTTTAGGGCTATTAGGCATGTTTAAAATCGGCAAAAAATAATTTAAAATAATCTAACTTGCATCATAAAACCAACAATTTGTTAAAATCCATAAACATTTTTTTCCTAAACTCTCAAAAATCGTCTTAAAGCATCTCTTATATAATACTGTACGCAGGTTAGGCAAGATTAATTTAGCTAGCAGTATACACAATTAGTCCGTAAATAATCTTTGCATGAGCATATAATTAGCCCATAAAGCACCTTTAGCATCTTAGCATTTCTAGCACCTTTTAAGCACTCTTTAACATTTAGCATTCTTTTTGCACTTTTAGCACCATTTACTTTTAAAATTAATCTTTAGCACTCTTAAGCACCTTTAGCCTTTTAGCCCCTCTTAGCACTTCTAGCACCTTTAATATGCTAGCACTCCTTTAGCACCTTTGACACCTTTCTTTTTAAGCTTTCTAAGCATTTTTTAAAACTTTAGCATTTTTTAGCATCTTTAACCTTTTAGCACTTTTTATATTTTAGCACCCTTTTAAATACTTTTAAGCCTTCCTTTAAACAATTAACATCTTATTTATTTTCTAACACTTTTTCTAAGCAGGAGCCCTTCTAGCATTTAATACCTTTAGCAACCTTTTACTTTAAGGCACATTTTAAACATTTTAGCATTTTAACATCTTAGCATTTTATTAAGCAGGTGGAGCTTTTATTTTGCATTTTAAAAAAATATAATAATTACCCTAGGTTTGGCAAGACAACCGCAAGTTAGCGGGTTTTAGAGGGTGCCTAACCCCTTCCCTCTAGATTAATAAAGAACCCTTACTCAGAATCTCATTAAGTTTAGCAGACCATTAAAATGGAGTTAATGTTTTACTTCAAACTAGTTAAACATTTAGGTGTCCTAATTCACCCAATTAATTAGGTGGCGACTCCGCGAACCCTTAGCATTTAAGCACCCTTTAGCAATTTTTAGCACCCTTTTACATTTTAGTATCTTTTTAGCATTTTATTTATTTTTATTTTCTAACCTTTGTTATTTAAGCAGGAGTCTAGAAAATAAATGTCGCGGTCGAAAAAGGGCGCGACACTACCCTGTCTGATATATCTCCTCATATTGCTGGTAGAATAGGGATAGATCCCGAGTCCATAGAATCCTTTGAGGTGGCTACGCCGGTCGGTGCTTCGGTGTTAGCTGAGCGGGTATATAAGGCTTGCCCAGTGACTATAGGTGGTCGTCAGACTCTAGCTGACTTGATAGAGTTGGACATGACAGACTTCGATGTGATTATGGGTATGGATTGGCTAGCGTCTTGCTATGCCAATATGGACTGCAGAGAGAGGTTAGTTCGGTTCCGGTTTCCTGGTGAGCCGGTTATCGAGTGGAAGGGGAATACTGCATCGCCGAGGGGTAGGTTTATTTCTTACCTCAAGGCTAGGAAGATGGTACGGAAAGGGTATATTTACCATTTGGTTCGGGTATTCGATCTCGAGTGAGATCTAGGACCTTGATCGATTCGATGGTTAGAGAGTTTCCGGACGTTTTCCCAGACGAGCTTCCGGGTATCCCTCCTGAGAGGGAGATTGAGTTTTGCATCGATTTGGCACCAGACACTCGACCGATATCTATCCCGCCATACAGGATGGCACCTGCCGAGTTGAAGGAATTGAAGGACCAGCTGAAAGATTTGCTGGAAAAAGGCTTTATCAGGCCAAGTGTTTCTCCCTGGGGAGCACCGGTGTTATTTGTAAAGAAGAAAGATGGGACGCTGCGTATGTGTATTGATTACAGGCAGCTGAACAAGGTAACTATCAAGAATAGATATCCCCTCCCCAGGATTGATGATTTGTTTGACCGATTCTGAGTGCGAGATTTTTTTCCAAGATAGACCTGCGTTCTGGTTATCATCAGGTGCGAGTTAGAGAGGCAGATATCCCGAAGACTGCATTCAGGACCCGGTATGGGCACTATGAGTTCAGGGTGATGTCTTTCGGGTTGACCAACGCTCCAGCGGTATTCATGGATTTGATGAATAGGGTGTTCAGGCCATTCTTGGATATGTTCGTTATAGTTTTCATCGACGATATCTTGGTGTATTCGCGCACAGAGCAGGAGCATATAGATCATTTGAGGACGGTGTTGGGAGTCCTCAGGGACCGACAGTTGTATGCCAAGTTCTCGAAATGCGAGTTTTGGCTGGCTTCAGTGGCTTTCTTAGGACATGTTATCGGAGCCGATGGTATTCGGGTTGTCTGACAAAGATTGAAGCGATCAAGACTTGGCCTAGACCACTACACCGGCAGTGCGCCTTTGGGCCTTGCGAGTTATTATCGGAGGTTTGTAGAAGCGGTTGCTTCTATTTCGACCTTTGACTAAGGCGACTCGGAAAGCGGCTATGTTCCGTGGACGGATACTTGTGAGAAAGTTTCCGGTTGCTAAAGGAGAAGTTGACGACGCCCCGTTCTTACTCTTCCAGAGGGTTTAGATGGATATGTGGTTTATTGTGACGCGTCAGGTGTCGGGCTTGGGTGCGTGCTGATGCAGCACGGCAAGGTTATAGCTTATGCATCCCGACAGCTTAGGAAACATGAGAAGAACTATCCCACACATGACTTGGAGCTGGCAGCAGTGATTCATGCCTTGAAGATCTGGAGACATTATTTATATGGAGTTCATGTGGACATTTACACAGACCACAAGAGTCTCCAGTACATCTTCAGCCAGAGGGAGCTGAACTTGCGGCAGAGACGGTGGTTGGAGCTACTTAAGGATTACGATGTTGATATTCTGTACCACCCAGGGAAGGCCAATGTAGTTGCAGATGCCCTTAGTCGCAGATCGATGGGTAGTCTATCTGATGTTCAGACAGAGAAAAGGGATATGGTCCGAGAGTTACACCAGTTAGCAAGCCTTGGGGTTCGTTTGGTTGATTCCGTTAGTAACGGAATTCGGGTTCGAGAGGTCGCCGAGTCTTCCATCATCGAGGAGGTGAAGAGGCGGCGATGAGGATACGATTTTGGTACGGTACCGAGATGCAGCTCTCCAGGAAGAGAAGAGTCTATTTGAGGTAGCACCGGATGGGGTGCTAAGATTCGAGGGCCGGTTGTGTATTTCCGATGTAGCGGACTTGACAGGCGGTGCAGGAGGCACACAGTGCGCGTTATTCGATTCATCCGGGGTCGACTAAGATGTACCATGACCTCAGGTGCATGTATTGGTGGGATGGTTTGAAGAGGGACGTGGCCGGTTTTGTTGCCCAGTGTCCTAATTGTCAGCAGGTTAAGGTTGAGCACCAGAAGCCCGGTGGGCTATTACAGGCTATTGATATTCCGATGTGGAAGTGGGAGGTGGTCAACATGGACTTTATTACAGGGTTACCTCGCACCCGGAGACATGATTCCATTTGGGTTATTGTTGTGGTGACGAAATCAGCCCACTTTCTTCCGATCGGGGCGGCGTTTACCGAGACTATGCATGCGATTATATATTAGAGAGATTGTGAGATTGCACGGAGTCCCGGTGTCGATTATATCAGATAGAGGAGCCCAGTTCACGGCTAACTTCTGGAGGTCCTTCCATAAGGGATTAGGGACACAGGTGAGTCTCAGCACGTCGTTTCATCCTCAGACGGACGGACAGGCCGAGCGCACTATCCGCAACTCGAGGATATCGCGGGCTTGTGTTATTGATTTCGGGTAGTGGGGAGGATCATTTACCTCTTGTGGAGTTTGCTTATAACAACAACTACCATTCTAGTGTTCACGGCGCCATGAGGCCTTATACGGGAGAAGTGCAGTCACCGATAGGTTGGTTTGAAGTGGGAGAAGTGCGATTAATCGGGCCGGTTTGGTTCAGCGATGGATAAGGTGAAGCTTATCCAGAGCGGTTATTGGCAGCCAGTCGGCGTAAATCATATGCAGATCATCGGCGTCGACACTTAGAGTTTGAGGTTAATGATTGGGTCTTCCTGAAAGTGTCACCCATGAAGGGTGTGATGAGATTTGGGAGGAAAGGGAAACTCAGCCCAAGGTACATTGGGCCGTATCAGATTGTCCGAAGAGTGGGCAAGGTTGCCTATGAGTTGGATCTGCCGTCCGATCTTGAGGCGGTACATCCAGTTTTTCACGTGTCTATGTTACGGAAATGCGTTGGAGATCCGTCTAGAGTGCACCCGATTCAGGATATCCAGGTGACAGAGGAGTTGTCGTATGAGGAGAGTCCCATAGCGATACTCGATCGTCAGGTTAGACGACTTCGGACGAAGGACGTGGCTTCCGTCAAGGTCTTATGGCGGAACGAGAACAGGGAGGAAATGACGTGGGAAGCAGAGGATGACATGATGAAGAAGTATCCTCACTTATTCCCTACACCTCCAGGTAACCCACTTTCCTGCTTGTTAGTTTTGATTTAGCAATTGTGCTTAAGTATTGTTGTGGCTCGGGGAGCATTCTTATTTGCAAAGGAATAGTTAAGAAGATATGTTTATATTGTGTTTTGTAAGGCTAGAAGGAACATTCGGGACGAATGTTTCTAAGGGGGGGAGAATGTTATACCCCGTGGTTCGGGCCGTGCGTGTGGGGCCGTGCGAGAAATTAGAGAAACACGTTCAGGGGCCTCAGAGCCGCGGCGCCGGAGGCAGGGCCGCGGCGCCAAGGCGGGTGAAGTGCGGTGGCGAAGTTCCAGCGCATGGCCGGAAGCGAACATGGCGCCTAAAGATCCGAGTCCGCAGAGGAAGAGGCGCGCCCGCGCCAAGGAAGCGAGGCGGGAAAATCTGGCGGAAAAACTTAGAAAGTCGATTTTGTTTTAAAAGAGGCCATGGGAGGGTGACAAGTGTCCCCCCCATCTGATTTCTGCTACATGCATTATATTGACCAAGACTTGGTCATTTCTTTCAACTTTTCATCTTTACACTCCATCTCTCTCTAAGTTAAAAAGCTCATCCTTCTCTAAAGTCCCAAGAGGAATTCTAGCCTAAGGGAAAAATCAGCAAAGTGTAATAGGAAGGAAAGGTTATTACAAGCTTGTGAAGACTATTGTGGTGGTGTTCTTGGAGAAAAGGCTAGCAAGGTGTTGGAATAAGTTTGGCTAAAACTTAAGGTAACATTTCTTCTCTTGTAGTTAGTATTGGGTGTTGCATGTTTAATAGGAAGAACTTGTAGTTGGAAAAAATGCACTTAGAGTAGTTGCATGGAAGAAATGAGGTTGATTATGAAAGAATTGGTTAGGGGGGATATTATGAGCATGTTGTTACCTAAATACTACATTAGACTTGTTGGGTTAGTTGTTGTAACTTGTGGTTGAATTTTACACACCAAAGTTTAGGTGTGTAAACCCTTGGTGTTGGTTGGTTGTTGAGCCTTAAACATGGCATTTGAGCGTTAAAAATCGACCTTGGAAAAGGTGGCAATGTATGTAGAAACAAAGGAAACGCTGCCCAATTTTCCGTAGGAAATTGGTGACTTTAACTTGGAAAAATTCTGCATTGTAATTAGAGCTTGATAAGCGTATTGTGGTCATTTTAGGTTGACATACTACGTGTAAATTGGACTTAGCTTGTGGATCGACCAAGAGGTATGTGGAGCTTTCCTATCTCTTGAGCATGATTAGTTGTACTATGTAGTGCGGTGACGACAAGATTTGGAAATCTTCGTTTGTTATAAGTATTTGATACTTGCTTCGTTTTAAAAGAAAAGTATAAAAATCCCTTGGACTTAAGGGAATGTGTTTTACTATTGTTTAACTCTAATATAACGGCTTTATGGGGAGTTGGTTATATTAGTTTGTGAAAGTTTAATGGAGAAAGGTTTTGACGATTTGAACTTGTGGAAGGAAAATGGTTTTAAGGCATGAATTGCCTAAGGTTTTACAAGAAATGAAGTCACTTAATTTAGAAGCTTGAGATAGTTTTAAAAGGAAATGTGACTTGCTTTGAAAAGAAATCCTAACTTGATACTATGGTGATTAGCATCTTGGAATTTTTGTATAAAAAGAGTTATTTCTTAAAAGGTTAGAGGTACATGATACTTGGGTTAAATTCCCGGATTTTTTTTTATTAAAAGACATGATCGTGCCTTAGGTATACTAAAATGAGAGGATGTATTAGTACTATTAATAAGAAGTTAGATGATTCTTAACTTGCTTAAGTTATGATAGGCCGGTAGTGCTTATGTTGTGATGTGATAGGCCGGTAGTGCTTATGTTATGTTTATTAGCCGGATGAGCTATGTTATATATATTTATATTGTTACGGGTAAACCCCGGGTTATTATTTATGCCATGGATTTGCTACTCATGATGCGAGTGCGGCGCTTGTACTCATGCGGATCTGGACCATAGGATCCATGCGGGTGAAATAGTCCCATGCGAGTACGCGATGGTACTCATGCGGATCCACAGGATCCATGCGGGTGAAATAGTCCTATGACGAGGCGGATGACCTCATGCGGGTCCACAGGACCTATGCGGGTGAAATAGTCCCAGGAGTAGGATTGCTTAATGATACTACGGGCGAGGTACCCTGTTTTGATCATGAGCCTCCTATTTTTATGCTATAAAATGTATACTTGTTACTCTCATTATTAGTAAGGCACATTGCAACATAATTTGGTTTTATCTATAACTTCAGTGTATTTTGGACTTATGATATTACTACGATTTTCCGCTTTTACATACTTGGTACGTCAGGTACCCGCTTCCTGGGCTGCGTCACGCCGCAGGTAAGGGAAAGCAGGTGGTAGATCCTCATTCCTAGGATCTTGTACTCAGGTGTCAGGAGCTCCATTTCTTCGGAGGCTCGACTTTTGGTATGGTTCTCCCTGGAGTCGTTGATATTTTGTACATTCAGGGTATGACGGCCCCGTCCCGTCATAGTGTTATTCATTCTTAGAGGCACGTAGTCTTGTCGAACTTGGTTTGTTAAGGATGAATCGCTCGGTTTATGTACTTTTGGGTTAGCCATTTTGGGCTAGACTATTCTATATCTTAATGGTTGTTTATCTTGAGTTTATATTCCGCTGGTTTTCTCTGATGTTGTGTCACTAGGGTGCCCGGGTTAAGGCACCGGTCACGGGTCCGGGTTCGGGTCGTGACAACTAAAACCTAAGAGAGGCAATTCTCTTCTAAAACTCTGTCAGAATCCCTAGCATTCTTGACTTAACAAATTACATCACAGTTCTCCAGAACTTACAAATCGAGGGACGTTTGCGTGTGCACCCTCGGACTACACAAAGATTGAATATTCAACTGCTTGGCTGACTACTTCCAAAATGTAAGTCTTCACTCGAAGTTTTACATTTACTTTGTGTTTTTATTTTTCATTATTACTTATCATACTGCAGTTCGACCGTCGTCGGATTTAAAACATAAATTTTTAAATTTCGCTGCGTGTACGAACCTGACGTAAACACCTACAGTGGTATCAGAGCCTGAGCTATTTCGTGTGATTTGTAGTGAAAATTAATGATAGTATGAGTTAGGATTTGTTTATATCTATATTTTATGTTGTTAAAAACTTTAAACCCTAAAACCTTTAGATCACATGGTCCTTGTGAGTTGTGACCAGATCTGTTAATGCAATTATGTATTCGAACAAATCAATCCAATATATAACTCTTCTAAGTTGAAATGCATTATCCACCTTAAAGCATGATGCATTGAAACGAAGAACGAGAAGAAAATTAGATTTGATGGTCGATGAACATGTTGTTTTAATGGTGATGGTAATACAAGTGATATATCTGAAAGATGTGACCCTAAACCAGTTTTAGGGGTTCGAAAATTTCGGATTTTGTGATTCTGGAGGAGAGGCACCGCGGTTCCATGATGGAGGACCGCAGTGTCTGCTAGGGTTTTGGCGGCGGCACCGCAGTTCCATGCCGGAGCACCGCGGTGCTGCCCAGATGAAGCCAAAGGCACCTCGGTCCTATTCATGGGAGTCGCGGTGTTGTTCATCCAGAAGCTTAAAATTAATTTTTCGGACAATCTGTCTTCGAGGAACCGCGGTGCCTGTGACGATAATTATGAGGCACCGCGGTGCTACTTGTTAGGATCGCGGTGCTAATTAATTTGCAGATTTCAGTGGCTTACTGCCTCAGAGGCACCACAGTGCCACCTGTTGGAATCATGCGATTTAGCCAATTTAAAAATAAAAATCGTAAAGCAGAGACTTGAAAGTTTCAGATTTTAAATCTGAAGTTTTAGAAGTTTCAGTTTCTGAAAATAAAATTTTGAATCAAACAGATTTGGTCCTTTCGGGCAAATCTGTAATTAAAGAAAGTTTTCTGAAAGTTGATTTTAGGTTCTGGAAATTGCAAACAGGTCCTAAAGGTTTGAAAATATTTTCTGAAGTTTAGAATTGCATTTTTATGAATTTATAAAGGTTCAGAATTGAATTTTATATTCTTAAGGGACTAAAGTGTAAGTTATGCAAATTTACAGAATTCCCTAAAATCAGAATTTTAAAATAAAAAAATGTTTAGGAACTGTTTGACATTTACATAGATTATAGAGTTTAGACAAATATACCCATAGTTATCATTAATAGTATATTATTGAATAATATATAAATGTGCTAAATGTTAAATGTGATACAATTAAATTATTAGCATAACGTCCGCAATTATTGTCTGGGTAGGCGGCGCCCAGTAATTGTTTAATTTCAAATGACCGCTATAACTATCTGGGTAGACGGCGCCTAATATGTGATTAAAACCATCTTTTATCATGCCTATTGGGTTTGATGGTTTCCCATCTTATTGTGTTTAGATATTGCATGATAGGATGTCATATGATGTATGACTTGATTGTTGATCTTGAATGAATCCCCGAAAACTGAAAATGTTCCCCAAACATTAAATACAAGTCTAATTATAACGCGTCGTCCATTATAATTGTTAGGGTGCTAAGTCCTTTTCGGCGATAAAGGTATTTATGCCAAAACATTTGCTCTAAGTCTAAGAGGACCAAGGCCCTTTCATAGATGTGTTAAAATGAAAGTAGATAATAAACTTTTGTAGGTATTTACACCAAAGTGTTTGCTTGCAACGACTAAATTTACTTAGACATTTAAACGCAGTCGTGTAATGGAGTTGTCTTGTTTAGATGAATCTTGACGCCAAAGTGTCGGACTAGTGTAAAGACGTAAGATTAAAATGAAAGATATTTAATCAAACCAAGAGTTGTAGAGTTGTTTTACAATTGGTTGAGGACCTACCAAAGTGTGTTATTGAAGTTATCAGCCAAAACAAATGTGGATATAACATATGTTTGGATCTTGGCCCACTATGACCTTATGTTGATTTAGGTCCGTATTCTACCTTGGGGTCGTAGAAGTATGCAAAATAGTGGGAGCTAATTAAACAAAATGTCATGTTAAATTAGTTTATTATGAATGTGTATAATTTAGGAGAGTGGATTTTGATTGCATTTTCCTATTTTGTCTATTATCTTCAGAAATGTCAAACTTTTCGTTGAAAATGCTCATGGAGTCAAACAGACTCACCGGACCCAACTTCATTGACTGGCTAAGAAATGTTAGAATTGTTCTAAGACAGAAAGAAATTGAGTATACATTAGAAAAGGTATTCTCAACCGCTCCAGCGGAGGACTCTCAAGGGTATGCAACTTTTGACCAGGTTGCTTACAAGAAACATTATAAGGATGTCACATCTGCTCAATGCTTGATGATGTCTTCTATGTCTCCAACATTGCAAAGACAGCATGAAACTATGGGGCCCAACAAAATATTAGCCCATTTGAAGAGTCTTTATGATTCGCAGAGTTAGACAATGAAGTATGACCTGCTCATAGAACTTTTCAAGTGTAGGCTAAATGAATGGGGCCAAGTTTCACCTCATATGTTGAGAATGATTGAGTTGATTGAGAGGTTAACTTCTATAGACATAAGGTTTCATGACAGAGTCGCCACCACCCTCATCATGCACTCACTTCCTAAGTCGTTTGAGAGTTTCATTGTTAATTATAATATGAATAAGACTAAAGCGACATTGCCGGAGTTACATAATATGTTGAAAACTTTTGAATCTTCGACCTCTAAGACCAATCCTATTCTAATGGTTGGCTCCTCTAGTCGCCCCAACCGAAAGGTAAGGGACAACAGAAGGGGAAGGGCAAAATTGTTGCTCCGACAGCAGCAACGAAGCCCAAGGGAGGGGCGAAGAAGAAGAAGAAACTGTCGACATCAGATGTTTGCATGAATTGCAACAGAAAGAGACATTGGAGAAAGGATTGCACTGCTCCAGGTGGAGGAATGGCGCCAGGTGCTAATGCGCAAGGTATGTTTGTAATTGAAATTAATCTATCTATAAATGATTCTCATTCCTGGGTACTTGATACCGCTTGTGGCTCACACATTTGTATAAATGTGTAGGGGCTAACTGATAGCATGAAGGTCGGGCCTCGCGAGGTGGACTTGCGCGTCGAAAATGGAGCACGAGTTGCTGCTGAACGCGTGGGAACTTATAGGATAGATTTACCGCAAAGTTTTAATGTTGAACAATTGTTTTTATGTTTCTTCTTTGACAAGGAATATTATTTCCATTCCTATACTTGATTCAGATGGTTTTTCCTCAAACACATCTAATGGCAATATGATTTTGACTTTAGACAATGTTGTGTATGGAATTGCGCTTCTTTTGAATGGATTGTATACATTAAACTGCCATAGGAAAATTTTCAATGTACAAAATAAAAGAGCTAAGTTAAATGAAAAAAATTCTACCTACTTGTGGCATTGCAGACTTGGTCATATCAATCAAACAAGGATAGAACGGTTGAAGAAATTAAATTACCTCGAACCATTTGACTTACAATCTTATGGTAAATGTGAATCCTGTTTGAAATGTAAGATGACCATTAAATCTCTTTCTGGAAAGGGGATCCGTTCCAAGAAGGTGCTTGAGTTGGTACATACGGACGTATGTGGACCATTTTCGACTCAAGCTAGAGAGAGTTTCTCTTACTTCATTGCTTTCACAGACGACTTATCAAGGTTTGGATATGTGTATCTTATGAGACACAAATCCGAGGCTTTTGAGAAGTTTAAGGAGTTTAAGTATGAAGTTGAGAAACAACTCTCAAAGAGTATCAAGATGTTACACCTCGTAAGTTTAAGACGATAATTAAGAATGTCATTAATGAAGTAAGATTCGAATATTGAATATAAAGAGTACTTACATATGTTAATACGAAAATTAGTATACAACGGAGGTGATCCCGAAATAATTTTTGAATACTACAAATGTGACGACGAGAATTAATACTAGTAGTTGAATTTGTTTCAATGGAGTACGGATTAGTGTGGTATTATAAAATCTTGATATTAAGGATATGGGGAGTTATGTGAGATTTATTTTAGTAGAGGAGTTAATTTAAGCAAACAATTAAGAGAATTGGACCAAAGCGTAATAAAAAAATTCAAGATTTAAAAGAGGTGGGACATAAGGTTAATTAATGGTAAGAAGTGGACCAAGTTGGAAAACTAAAATTCAGATTTTACATTAAGTATTATGCCTTCATCTCTAACTCTTCATTTTTCAAGTAGCATTCACACACTCCCTCACCCTCCCCGCTCCGAGAAACCTCCCCCATCCCATAACCAATCTAAGTTTTTATTTCTCTTCTTTCTAGCCTAATTCCTCTACAAATTACAAGCTTAAGAAATCATTCAAAAACTGTGGCAAAAAAAATGTGCCACTGCGGAGAAGAAGGAGCCCAAAATTTTGAATTTTAGGATGAAATTTTAGGAAGAAAAACGTGTGTAAATGATGGGTTAACATTGTAGAACACCTGCATGTCAATTGAAGTTGAAGAAGTGAACAAAAAAAGGAAAAGAAATACGAAAAAACAGTGGGTAATTCGGACTGGGCAGTGGGCAAATCGTGGGGGCTGTTTTGGACGAATTTGAGGTATAAAATTCTTCTTTATATGATATAATTGGAGTGCATGTTGTTAGAATTAAGGAAATGAATTTGTGTTAAGGAAAAATTGGAATTTAGACATTGCATGTGAATATTTTGAATGTTGTAGCCGATATTATGACTAATTTTACTAATCTTAGAATTGACGTATTCAATTATTGTGTTGTGAAGTTCGTCGCTGCTTTGCATGTTGAAATTGGAAAAAAATCATGACATTTAAGTCATAGTTGTTCATAAGAAATTATTGGAACAAGAATTGGACTATAAGAAATTAAGAAAAGAGTTGATTTTGTGAATGTTGGCCGAAGACTTGCTTAAAATTATTGGATATTGTCGCGTTTAGTTAGGGGATAATTTTGTGAAGTTTAAATGTTGGAAATTTGATTATAAACATGTATATATGTTGTGGCAATTACTAATACATGTCTTAAAGAATTAAAGAGTAAAAGGGGTATTAGGTTGAAGATTGTAGGACATGCACTACTTGGTTATTGTTGTTGTCGCTAGAGTTGATAGATTGTTTTAAGATTGTTCTAGTATGGATTAAGGACTGAATTAACATGAGAAATAGGTGGAGTAATCACCTTGGCCGTTGTAGTTGTCGTATTGCATAAATGTAAAAGAGAAAGAATGCATTATGGTAGCATATATGAAGTACATGGAACTAATTTGGTTATATCTTGGAATTGTGCTTGGTTACTGTTTGGTTGACATTTGTTGTAAATTGTGGATGTACATATAAACATGAGAAGTGCTGCCCGAATTTTTATAGAATAGGAAGTCGTCATTCGATATAAAGTATGTTAAGCGATCATAGAGTTAACGAGCGTATTACCATTATTATAGGCTGACGTACTAGACGAGACGTATCTTAATATTGAGTTGATTAGTTCCACTAAGAGGTATGTGCACTATTCCTTATTTCTTTTGGCATAATTTTTATTAAGTAAACGTACGACGGACGTACATGGTTTCTATACAGTTTAATTCCTAAAGATGTTAGTTATAAGAAGTGTCTATGATTTTTTAGTAAAGAGCTTATTATAATGATTTTATTGAGAATCAAATGATAATTCTTAATTGCGTATGGTTACTCATGATATCTACTCGTGCTAAGTGTTATTACTTCACCTCATTGAGTCCCGGGCCGACTTATGTTCGTGCACAACCTTGCATTGTTCACCGAGTCCGTCACTAGAGGGCCGGATTATGTAGGATGTATCCATAGATAAGTTGATGACTCCACCGAGTCCCAGTATGGGCCGGGTTATGATATTGATTCCACCAAGTCCCGCATTAGAGGGCCGGATTACGTAATAGGTATATATGTATCTGATGACTATATAGACAGGCATTCATGGTTTTGACTTGACTCTCATTTTTATAAGGCACATCTGACTCTTATTATTTACGGCATAGTTAGATTGGATTCTGATTTTTATACCGATCTCCTGTTATTTGTTGGCTACTTATGATCTCATTTACAGTATTTCTTGTTTTACATACTCAGTACATTATTTCGTACTGACCCCCTTTCCTCGGTTGCGTTAAATGCTGCGCAGTCTGATTCTGTTTGGTGATCCTCAGGCCTATGACTCATTCTCTGCTGGTTGGAAAGCCCCTCTGATCCAGAGCTTTGTCATTTTGGTACAGAACCTCTTTTCAGACTTATGTATATATTTAGGGGCACGATATGTCGTTATCCTTCTTATAGAGGTCTGTAGACAGTTGTGGATTGTACTTATGTAGAGTTATAAATCTGTTTTGGTCAGCCATGTTATTGTACTCTGTGTTGAGGTGTTCCCGTGTATATGTGATACTATCTGGTGGAAGCCTTGTCAACTTGCCTGTTATATTGTGTTGGCTAGTTGTGACTCCACAGGAGACAGGTACATTCTTGTGTAAAGGCAGCCTTGTCGGCTTGCCGATTCTGGCATATGTTATTATTGCAGTGTTATGCTGCCGGATTTCATACTCCTTAAGTGTTAGTTAGTGTGACATGTTAGTATAATGGCGTCATTAGAGCGTTTAGTCGTGGCCCGTCGAGTCGGGTCGTGACAAAAGTGGTATCAGAGCAGTTAGTCATCGGAATGTCTACAGACCGTGTCTAGTAGAGTCTTGTGTATGGGTATGTTGTGCATCATACTTATACGCAAGAGGCTGCCGGACATTCAGGATTGACTTCTATTCTTTCATTTCTTAGATCGTGCAATAAAGCTATGTTATTAGGATAATCCCCTTACTGACGACTTACTATGTTTACAGCTGTTGCGCTATTTCTACGTGCTTACGCAAGTGTACGTATCGCTTCAAGTAATATAGTATGTAAGATCGAATATCGTCCACAAAGACTAGTTATCAAGTACCAATTATTTATTCTATGGTATCTATTTGGTTAACGTTATTTTGTTTGACAATTATAACTACGAATTAAAATAAAGTGCAGAAACTAAACTAATGTTGAAAATACTTTGGGATTTAAAACAGTTATGATGGAGCTAGGGCTTCCAATCTCCTCAACTATCCACTCTTTCACGCGTTAATGCAATGCTAATGATTCTTCTTCGTATTAAGATAGCAGGTTAACTAATCTGTCATTATATTCCGGTTAGGACATACAAGAGCTCAATCATGTGCAGAAACCTTCTATATTTATATAATATATTTTACCACACAATAGGATTAAGAACAATAACCCTAAACACTACACAAGTATCGGGGTACTTTCGTCCACGATTTTAACCTATGTCTATTCAACTACAGCATATTCAAATCTCACCTTTCAGAATTTTGATTCGAAATCATATATGTGATGACAATTAGTGATCAGTTAATTATCAAGCAATCAAAACAATTATTGAATAAATCTTAATATGATTGAAGAAGAAATCACTAATAATGCATTAACTATATGAAAGAGTTTCAAGTGATTCGACGGAAAACCCTACGAAAGTAATTAGCTCATAAACATTGTCATACTAAGAACTAAATTACAATCTAACATAAACTGAATTAAAGTAAAGAAAAGAGAAAGAACTTGAACAAAAGTCTCCAATTCTGTAGCTTGTAGCCCCCGTTCTCCTCTCCAAAGTATGTTTTAAAGTATGACAGGGTTTAAGGTATTTATATCTGAGAAAAACCTTGCTCCGGACCCTTTACCCCTGTCAAATTTTGGCCCAAAAATCTGGAAATCCCGCGTCCAAGCCGCGGCTCTGCTGCCGAGAGCCGCTGCCCTAAATGGCACGAAATCACTGGCAGTTTCTACTTCTGAGGAGTCGCGATTCTTAATCGGCAAAAGTCACTGGAGCATTCTGGCAGCCGCGCCGCATTCTGGCGCCGCGACTCTGGCACGTGAATATTTTTCGCTTGCTCTGGAATTTTCACGCCATGTCCTAATTCCTTCACCACGCGCTCTCGCGCGACCCTGACTTTTCGTCCGGATTTTACCTGATTTCTTCTATTCTTCTTGGGACATTTTAAGCTTCATTCCTTGGGCTGTGCTTGTGCAAATTTCATCGTCATTGAGCTCATTTCATCCTCAATTCTGTATTTCTTCCTTTGGAACCGATGTGCCTCAAAAGAAAGAAAAACAACCCTAATACTATACTAAACACAAACGAAAAGAATAAAATACTAACTAAAAGTGACTCAAAAGAGTGAACCAAAATACACTCAACAAACACCCACAAACTTACACTTTACTCGCCCTCGAGTAAAGTACTAAACAAAAAATAAAAACAATGACTCTATGAACTGGATCAAGTAGTTGTAGCAATGCTTCTTCAACATCATGAATGAAATATGAGATAATATGTTAGAACATATAGAATGAATATATAGCAATCTAAAATTTCAAGTTAGATATTTCGTAGATTCACTTAGATCATAATTAATGGAAACATAAACATCTAACCTATGCATGTCAATTTCATTCTATCTTTCCCAAAATGTTATAGATTTGTTTACTTGCTATTCTCCACTAATCATAGATATACACATTAAGGATCTTCAGGACTTTCAAGGGTTGTAATGTAGGCTTAGGCAGAGGTAGGTAAAAGTGGACATTTAGGCTCAAATTACGTACCATAAGCATTTTTCATTCAACTATTTGTCCTTCTTTTTTACTTTCTTTCAATTTCATACCTATTTTCTCCCCTCTTTTCTTTTGAGACAATGAGATACATTATAAATAACAAGAACCTCCAAACTTAGGCTTTTGCATATTTTTCATTGAGGTATATCAAATTTATACTCTTTTTTATTCTTTTTCAACACTTTTCATTCCAAGAGTTTTCAAATATCACTTATGACACAACATAGGAATCATTGGGTGTCAAAGAAAGATCTTATTTTAGGATCAAAGGGGCTGACTAGTGATACAATTTATGTCATGATATGTAATGAATGGTAAGAAGGGCTATCAATGAAATGCCTGAATCATTTCCCTAAATGTGTACATCTTAACTATTTCGCCTCAAATAACAAGCAAACAAGTTTTCTAGATATTTTTCAACTTTTCTTTCCATAATTGACAACACATATGCTAAGTATAAATACCACAAATAATTAGATGTCATGAATCTTTGGCATATCTAACTTAAGCACATAAAATTTTGCTTTCAATTTCATTACATTATCCCACTTTATTCACTCAATGTCTTTAGCAACTACATCATGTTTGATTCATAAAAAAAATTGACTCACGAACATATAAAACAAAAAAAGAAAACAAATAGACTCAAAACAAAACACAAAACAAAGTAGGATCCCCCCAAACTTGATTGACACATTGTCCCCAATGTGTAAAGACAAAAAATAAATGGACACTTACAGACACCACACAACGGTCACAACGGAGGTCTGAGTTGATGGAAAAATCACTGTGCACAAAGCCGACGGAGGAGCCGCAACCCTAATTGCCTGGAAGAATTCACTGAGGCTACTGCCTCTCTTGCGCCGCGGCTCTCTCAACAGGCGCCGCGACTCTAATTCCCTGAAGTTTCGATTTTTCCAGTTTTCAGCATTTTTTGCCCTTTTCTCCTCAAAGTTAGTCCCTGCTCTTTATCGGTCATCCACAAACACTAAACATACAAGATCATGAAACTGTTCAAGACAAAATTAAAACAAACTAAAATGAAAATTGAAATAACATAATTAAAAATATTGGGTTGCCTCCCAAGTAGCGTTGTCTTTAACGTCTTTTAGCCGGACGCAAATACATGTTCACTCAAGGGGGTAGATTATCCCCTCCACATATCCATTTCAGCACCATTCGCTTTCTCCTCCTCTTCTTTTTCACAGGGTTGAGTTCAGTGGACTTTGTTCCTTTTTCATCATTCACAACATCATTCTCAAGTCCAAAATTCTTACCATCAAGGGCATCAGTACCCTTGAAAATTTCATGAGGAGTCTTTTTGTCAACTACACCAACATCAAAACATTTATCATTGAATTGTGGATCAGTTGAAGGTTTGAAAACAGTGAAAGTCATATCCTCATCTTGGACTCGGAGCTTCAATTCTCCCTTTTCAACATCAATAAGAGCTCTCCCTGTCGCTAGAAATGGTCTCCCAAGGATAATGGACATATTTCCATCTTCCTCCATATCAAGAATGAGGAAATCAGCAGGGAAGATACATTTGCCCACTTTTACTAACACATCTTCAATTATACCTTTGGGATGCACGACTGAGCGATCAGCTAGCTGCAAGTTGACTGTGGTCGGCTTTGCTTCTCCCAACCCAAATCTTTTGAATACGGAGAGAGGCATCAATTTGATACTAGCCCCTAATTCACACAAAACCCTTTTACATGTCACCTTCCCTATAGTGCAAGGTAAGGTGAAACTCTCCGGATCTCTCAACTTTGGTGGGAGCTTCTTCTGCAAAATAACACTACATTCTTCAGTGAGCACCACTGTCGCATAGTCTGCCAGCTTTTTCTTCTTAAACAATATGTCTTTCATAAACTTTATATATGCTGACATTTGTTCCAATGCTTCAATGAAGGGAAGGTTAATGTGCAGTTTTTTAAATACCTCCAAAAAATTTGAAAACTGCTTATCTAAGGACTTCTTCTGCAACCTTTAAGGGTAAGAGATTTTGTCTGTGTATTCCCTCATAACTGCGGGTGAGATCCCTAAATGGCTCGAAATCACTGGCAGTTTCTGCTTCTGAGGAGCCGCGGCTCTTAATCGACAAAAATCAATGGAGCTGAGTTCCCTCCTTGCTCCCTCCTTTGCTAACATATCAACTATCCTCACGATATATGTGCTTTAGTTCCGCATGTCTCGGCTTGAGCATTAAGGACCTGCATTAAGAAATAATAGACATATAAGGAAAAGTGCTATTAACTCTTCTTTTTGTCTTTCCTCTCAATATCTCTTTTTTTTTTCTAAAACATTCTTTCTACCTTTCAAGGTAGGGGCTTGAAAGGGTAAGGGCTGCTTACACTCTACCTTCCCTACACTCCACTTGTAGGATTA
This sequence comes from Przewalskia tangutica, assembly GCA_029844215.1. Classification (NCBI taxonomy): domain Eukaryota; kingdom Viridiplantae; phylum Streptophyta; class Magnoliopsida; order Solanales; family Solanaceae; genus Przewalskia; species Przewalskia tangutica. The sequence continues at coordinate 92,515,271 of CM056738.1, read as the reverse complement.
CACTGGGTATGTTGTTGAAAATGGACGTAAGATGATAGCTTCATCAGAGAGTAGCTGTCCTTGATGGCTTGATGTAATCAGAGAACTGATTGGATGTTTACATGTAGCTTGTTCTTAATTGATGTTTTTGCTTTCTTTTGGATTTGTGCTGCAGGTTGCTGTTTACACCCGACGAATAATGGGAGGGCAAAAGAGTTATTCACCTCCACCTTATATTCCTTTGGATCAGTCAGATGCTGAAGCACTACAAGTTTCTACTGCGGAAGAAAATCAACAGAGCAAAAATGATGAACATGCTCAGTGGAGTTCTGGAATCTGTGCTTGTTTTGATGATCCACAGAGCTGTACGCTACTCTCTGCCCTGTGATCTTGCTTTATGAGAAGGGGAAAATGTAAATGGAAGGTGCATTTTTGGATAGTAAAATAAGATTCATGATTAATTATCCTCTTTATCTTATTAGGTGGAAAATATGACAAAACTCTGAGTGCACCACTCATATCTGCCTAAGGAAGCTATTATAAGCTTTATATTTAAACATATCCATAGACTTAGAACTTAGAAGTGCTTGTACGTTTTTTATTTTTGGTGTAACATGCTTAAGTGTGTATGACTTAGATGTCTTGCTAGAGTTCCTCAAGTGTCCTGCATTTATAAAGCGAATTTGAGCTTTTGTATATTGTACGTATACTGCGCCTTCTTGGTGCTCTTTTGCTGGCACAAAAGTATACCCAAAAGGATATAAATATTCTTATCTAATTCGTATCTTTTTTTGATGGAGGTAGCCTTAATTTGGTTTGCTCATTGGGCTTAAATACAACAGCAACTATTACGCCTCAATTCCAAGCTAGTTGGGTTTGGCTATGTGAACACTGTCTATCCATTTCGCTCCATTTAGAGTCATTTTATTTCAATATCAATAATTGGGATGCATGTCTGAGTGTGCACGTCCAAATGTACTCAGTACTATGAGGATTCATCATTATTGAGTAGATTTTTTAGAATGCATTATTAAGTAGATTTTTCTGGCCATTAAACCTACTGCAGCCCTTGTCTTTAATTCGGGTTTGAGACTGACTAGTTGAGCAAACACACAGACAAATTTGTTGGACTTCAGTGTTGTTAGAAATGAAACAGCTCAAGTATTTTCAGTTGTGAAGCTAGCCTTAATTTGGTTCTGTAATTGCACTTACATGTTTTCGTATCTTAAGTCCGCATGGGCAGCTCAACTGGTTCTCAAGGGGGATAATTGGAAAAATGTTTTCGTATCTTCCTCACATAACCAATTAGGTCCGATCTTTGATCCTAATGATCTGAGTTTTCGGTTTTCGGTTTTCGGTCCGGTCCGGTCCGATCCAGGTTCGGTCCGGTCCGGACCGATTTTTTTTTATTTTTTTTATAATATATATAATATATATAATTCCTAATATATATTGAATTATATAATTTCTAATATATATAATATTAATATATATAATTCCTAATTTTCTAAATTCCTAATATATAATATATATAATTTCAGGTCGGGTTCCGGGGCCCGGTTTTTTTTTTAAAATTGAATTTTCAATACTGAAATTGACACTCGGACACATTACCACGAAATTTGTACGTTGAAATCTATTGTATATCGCGAGATATTAAGATTTGAAAAGGGAAAAAACGTAACGATTTGGGGGGAAAGTGAAATTGAGGGGCAAGATGGACGTTTTTGGAGAAATCGACTGAATCAAACCACTTTAGCCGTTTGCCCACCCCCATATCGAAAAAATACGCTAACTCAAAAAAAAAAAAGGTAAAACGGACGTCCGAGCGCAAAGTTATGACCATATAAAGTTTGATCAATTTACAACCTATATTTGATATGTCAATATGTCCGGCAAGTGGCGGCGTGGGTGAGGCTGGTTGGGAGGGGGTGGGAGGGGCAAATGCATTCGGTCCAATAAACTGGACCGGACCGAAAATGACCTGGACCGGACCGGACCGGACCGAGAAATTCAGTCCGGTCTTCGATCCTAATGATCTGGGTTTTCGTTCTTCGATCCGGTCCGGTTTTAACTTTTTGTGCACCCCTAGTCCTACACATTGTGGCATAATTGATTGATATATTCCTTATCAAAAACATAAAATTGAAAAGAAAAAAAGAAGCTGATTGATATATTCTGGTATGACACAGCGGAATTAAAATTTTGTTTACTTACTTGCTCCAACAAAGGTCGTCTGGTATGATTATGCAATAATTCAAATCTGCAAAGACAAGAAGAAAACTTACAGTTTAAGCTTTGTTAGTCTTTACTAAAGGGAGCGCACACGATTGTCAATCCGGGTGCAAGCCTTGCTTCGGTATATTCCTTTGCCCAAAAAAGCTAGGAAATCTTGGCAGAGGTTTGAGAGAATTTTATTTCCTGAACTCTGAGTTCAGAAAGTGGAAGTGAGTACTTATGAAATTATGGGTTAAGTGTCAAATATATAGTGGAAGAAACCCTAAACCAAATTAGATTTGGATCAAAGCTTGAAGACCCCAAATCTAAGTGCGATGGGCGATCGGTGGGCCACTATTATCGCACTCCTCTATTTATTTTCTGCACGTTTTAGTTCTAATTAAATCCAAGATTTAATTTTGACTTAATTAATTAATTTTCATCAAATGAAAATTATCCCATAATTTATTATAAAATAAAATATCTTGATTCAAAATCCGATATTTTACATTCTCTCAATATACCTTTAGACCGAAAAGACAATCGACTTAGTGTAACCCTTTAGGCCTTCACACATTGGCACTTGATCAAATCAAGGTTCACACGGAACTCCTAGACGGCGCCACGACGACCCAATATGTAAGACGCTTACAAGACTCAAGTAAACATACCTCTATGTGAGATGATAAATTCCTTTCATTCGCAACACACTCGATCAAGCTTAAGATTTGCCAAGTGTCTATCCAAATGGCTTGATCACTTTATCTCATCTATATTAGTTGACAACTAGACCATATCCTAGATATGTCTCTTGCATTGGCCAATGACTTGGTCGACCTAACATCTCTGAGAAGCTGAGTGTTCTCTCGAAATTTCAATCGAGAAATGAATCATATTCTTGGCTCAACTACCACCTTCAATCTACTTCGTAATGCACCCAATACAAGCCGCATCTCAACCTATAAGACATTTGAGCTTAGGACAGGATCAAAGTGCATTGCTCCGTAAACAAGGCGATATTGACCTCAAATCTAAGGACCTCTATCTCCCACATGCTGATAATACTCTAGACATGTATAACAAATAGTTTATCAGCAGGGTATGCCAATACTCTTCTAAGAGTATCCATGTGTCCATCACTAGCAACTATTGCTAGCAGTAAGTGAGATATACTACATTCTCTAAAAATGTGATGCAGATCACATGTCGACTTATAACATATCATTGATATCTCATTCTCAATGATCATTAGTCTAGGCTATTTTAAGAACTACACTCTATCATTAATATCTCACACTATTAATGACAATGTAAGTTCAAGGGATGCACATTAATGAGTAATATAAACACTCAAATAATAATTCAATAATTGCAAATGCCAAATATATTAATCTTATTAATAATATAAATGTGTTTAAGTATATGTGCTCCTAAAATGATTGTTTCTAGGACATATATACTTTGAATGGTTGTGGCTATCGAAAGACATTGAGATCAAAATATAATCTTCAGGTACCATCTCTGTGGTTTTGCTATTTGTAGTGCACGTGAATGAGAATATGGTTTAGCATATTTTCAATAGCTCTATCGATTCGACAGAAAAGCCATATTTGGAAAAAATAAATGTTAGACTGCTTAAATATTAACATTCAATCTAACCTTTCATATTGGTATCCCATATTCAAAGCAAATTACCCCCTAAATGGGCATATGCATGGAAGGTTAATCCGATTTGCACGCCTTTTGAGAATGTTTCTTTACCTTGATGCATAAGTCTCTTAATGTTGCAAAGAGGACATGATAATGCACTTATAATATAATAATAAATGACACTAACCAAAAGAAAGAAAAAAATTGTGTTCCAAAAAAGAAATTGGACTCCAATTATGGTGTAAATTATAAAAATATTGATGGCTATATAAAGACTTATGATGTGATGGGAGTTTGATGTTAAACCATTTTATTAGAAAGAAAAATTAAGCAGAATTGTCTTAGAATTCCACATGCATTCTTTCAGATCGGATGTTATCCGCAGTCTGTAGAAGCTACAAAAGATTAAAATACTACTACTTGTAATCGACACCATGGAAGAGAAGATTACACATAATTTGAACAAGTAACAGTAGGCTTCATAAACTAACAACAACTTGAAATCTGGAAAATGTGGACTCCATATAGAAAAAGAGGTAATCGTAGTTCCTATTTTGTTTGGTTTACATTGAAAAGTTGTCTGAGTTAGAAATTTTAGTATTGAGTTTGATATTGAATGGGTTTGCAAAATTTACAACCAGTTAACCACCATTGCATTTTCTTTCTTGATGTGATTCTTCACCTTCCTCTGTTCTACAATATTATGATCTGGTTCCAAGCCTGAAAAAGAACCACTTTTATCTCTTCATTAAAAATAAAGGACCACTTTTACCTCATGATAGGAAGATTAAAACTGGTTAGATTGGTATTTCCTTATTTAACAATTTTATGTCCTGATATATATGCAGGAAGCTCCGTGTGGAGACTTTGCAACACACTTTTTCTGCCACTTGTGTGCCATATGCCAGGAGTACCGAGAGATCCATGAAAGGTCTGGAGATTCGAACTCGTCTGATCTTAGCTTAGTGGCGGTGACAGCCCCTCAAGTTCAGAAGATGGAAACAACTCCTGCAAACGAATAGTTATTCGATTTCTGCTGTCCAAAAAAGCATTTCTCAGTGCTGCCTTTTCCATTACTTAGTCCATCTTGCATTCTTTTATTTTTGGTTTTTATCGTCCACGTATAATATAGTTTTTTTTGGTTTTTATCGTCCACGTATAATATAGTTTTCTGCACTATATATTTCTCTTGTAATATCTTGGTGTTATTAAGGTGGGTACTAGTTCACTGCTGACTCTGTATGCTTTCTTGTTGAGTTGGTATATACACAAGGAGATTGTTATGGCACATGTTGGTAGGAAAGAAGGTTTTAGGAAAAAAGTAACTTCTGTAAAAATTCTGCAAAGAAAATTATTACATTTTTTTCTTATTTGGTGTGAAATAGCATCAGATGTGATAGGAATGGATGGTGGTATTGATGTTTTGTGATAATCGTGATACCAAAGGATGCGAGTTATGTGAGTGAATGCTCATATACTTGTAGGGGTGAATCTCAAATGTGTACTAATGTTGAGAAAATCAAGTGCTATGACTTGAATGTGATTTCTTTTTAGTTTTATACGCTGATTGTGTAACGGTGCAAATATTTAAGTTATACACATTGTATACAATTTTCTATCAAAGGTTAGACACTGACAATATAAGATGTCTTTACACAGTATCGTAGCCTTCCATTCCTGTTTTATATTAACGGATTTAAGGGTTGTTCAGCCATTTCGATAATTCAATGGCGAATATGAGTCCAAAACTAGTCCAAAAACATGAGTGAAACTTTATGAAAACTTAAGTAGTGTCAAGTTTATCTATACAGAAAATTATTCCTCACTTTTTCATGACCTAGAGGTCTCCGAGAGCAGGCAGGGACAGACCGTTGTATGCTTTTAGCAACAGGTCACTACTTTCAAATGGAGTCGGCTATATGAATCTTTACTTCTCCATTTAACTTCAGTTTACGTCATCATCATGAATTGGTATGTTTTACGCTAGCTGGCCTACTGCAACCCTCCACTAGCTGGCCTACTGCAACCCTCCACCTTTATATGGGCATTTGACCGGCAATGTCAGCGAGCTCACCCAGGTGAGCTATTGCTATTGCGTGATAAGTTGGGTTTGAGGTTGTAGAGGTGTGAAATTGGAGAGGCATCACTGCTTGAAGAGTCCTTTCTCCATGAATCCTCAACTTGAGCAGCAAATTGCAAATTCCATATAACATCTTCAACTGAGGGCCTATCTTCTGTATCTTGTAACAAACACCTGCAGCATATCTCTATCATTGTCTTCAATGATTCATCTGAGCATGAATCTCTAATTTCTGGATCAACCACATTCCTTCTTGACACTGCATTAGCCATTATTCTCTCTTGCAACTGCACGTGATAAGCAATGGCGGAGCCAGAAGTTTATACAAGGAGATTCAAGAAAATATTGGAATGTCAGATTGAGATTTGAACTTGTGATTTAAAACAACTTTTGAACCCCCTTACGACTTCACTAGAATCTTCCCTTATTTAAAGCTAGGGATTCAGCGGTGTATGACCAAAAAAAATTCATTTCTGCTCTAGTTGCACAGTATGAAATTTTAGCGGATGGGATTCAAGTGAACCCCTTACTTATACCTAGCTCCGCCGATGATGTTAAGAATCGTATTATAAAGATATTAAGCCAAATATTCTTCAATAATCAGTCCAAAATAGGCAATAGACAAGTATAAATGAATTCACACTTGAGCCGCAATGAACCAAGTTAAGGTTAGTCCAGCTTATTCTTGGTAACTTTGCACCAAACATAAAAATGTAGAAACATATCGAGTGTGCTTGGTATGACGAAAATCATTTTCCATGATAAAGTCATTTTCTGGTGTTTGGTTATCAGAGGTTTTTTCATGGAAAACATTATTTTCATCATTAGGGAATCATCCTCATTTCATATCAGGAGACCATTTTTTAAAAAAAATTGGTTCTTTTATAGCTCAAGCTGAAGTTTTGGAATGAAGAGTGAAAAAGAAGTGTTAAGTCATACCTGATTTTGTATAACTCTCACTTCATTTTTGTTGTTTATCTGCCTCCCACTAATTATCTCCAATAATATTACTCCTAAGTCAAATACATCCATCTTTTCTTCATAATTAGCCCTGTAAATAAGTAGAGGTAAAAAATAGAACAGAAAAGGTAATCCAAGCAACCAAAATAATAAGTTCGAAATCCAGATCAAAGATTATCTTTAAAACATTAGCATTCAAGATTTACTTTCATAGGTTGATATGTTTATCTTTGTTTTACACTAAACTTATTATCTACTAAGAAGTTCATGAAAAAGAAAAAAGAAAATAAAAGTAGGTGAACCAGAAGTGAAGTCATTTTTATGTTTACTAGATGAAAGTGTACTTCATACCTTGCATTATTGAGCTCTTTAGAACCTTTGGATAAATTTTGAAAGTTTTCCTGCAAATTTCAGCAGGTACCGGTGTAAGCCAATTTTGCAGGAGAAACTTTTTTGATGTGTCACAGAATGATATATCCAACTTTATGAAGTACACTATCTTACCTTTACATTCTCAGCCAGAATAGGCAAATTATAGCTGCAAATTTTGGCAACAAGGTTCTGATCCAACAAGATATCTGTTATCTTTATGTTATTTGAAAATATACCAGGTACAATTCCAGTATGCAGAAACTGTATTCCCCTTGCTACTCCTATAGCTGCTGCTATACGTTGTGTCCATGTTAGTCTCCGTTTAGCAAGTTTATCTGCAAAATAGGATAGCGCGAAAAAATAGAACATCAAATTCCTTATATTGATTTTCTACGCACATTATTGTCGTACTGCAGTTGATAAGTATAAATGCTTGTTGAATAATTACCAGAGATCCAGCTCCTTAGGGTCCCATTTGGTACATACTCAAAGACGAGAAATATCCTGCTAACACTCGAATCATCCAAGTAACACTCAAAACAATGTCCAAGAGTGCTGACTAGATGATGATGTCTAAGTTTCGACATCATTTCTATATGATGCATAAAATTTTGACTATTGTTGTTTCGTTTTGTTTTCAGGCATCTAATGGCAATGTATGAACCATCTTTCAGCTGACCTTTGTACATCTGTCTCAAAAAAGAAAACAGTAAGTTTATGAGTCTTTTTTCCTTCATACAATTCACTAATTTCATTATATATGTAGTCTACTCATCTAGCTGTTACATTCTCTCAGACGTGTGTATCACATATGTGTGTGTATCCAATAAAATGACATGTTTTTAGTAAGGTACATGGTGATTTTTGAAATGCACCTGGTCATCAGAACTGTTGCCTATAAAATTTGCAGCATCAAAGTTGTTTGTTGCCACCTTAAGCTCTTCTGATGAAAAGGTTCGATAAGATGGAAGGCTAAGTGATCCCAGCTTCATTGCTCGAGTAGCATGTTCTTGTAGACGGAGAACAAAACCAAGGTGGCAAATTAGTTGCAGTTAGGAATCAAAGAAAAATTTGTATATTTAGGCTTTTTTCACTTTCCTATTGTGTATTTTTTTTTTTGTGGAGAAAATGACAACAAGGGCCCCTTGTGTTAGGGAGTAGGTTCAAAATAGTCCCTAAAGTATGTTCTGAACAATTTTAGTCCTTTAAATTTGCCAAAAGTGTGGACGTGTGGAATTTTGGTCACCGTCAAATATTTAACAAATTATGTCTGATGAGAACTAACAGACATAAACACTAGGAAAGTCTCATCAAATCCTAGAAACTGCAACACAAAAAATTGTAATAGACACTAAAAAAATAGACAAAACATAGCAGAAATTGCACATAAAAGAGTTGTACCAGACCATAGAAATAGAAGGGGGAAAATAGCAGAAATTGCGAAAACTATACCTCAAAATGTGACGGAAGTATATTTGACGGAGACCAAAAGTGCTTACTTTTGGCAAACATAAAGCACCAAAACTGTTCAGAGCATACTTTAGAGGCTAGTTTGAACCTATCCCCAAACTTAAGAGACCATTATGTCATTTTCTAGTAATTTTTTGCACAGGAAAAGCCAAGATTATTGTACTAAGCTTTAATGCTAAGACAGAAAGAAGAGAGGAATCTTACTTGCATCTGTGAATAACTTTGATGTATATGTAGATGATGCATTTTCTACTATTGATCTTGTTGTTTTATTGGGTGCAGCTATATTTGCAAGAAACTTTCTGACTACTATAATAGTCGAGCAAACTAGCACGACTCCACCAATGATGCTACCACAAATGATCAAACCAAGAGCCACTTTTGAGGATGATTTTTGTTTAGGTAAGATACCAACAGCCAATGCCTCAGTCCGACAGAAAGAAAACGGATGTTGAGTTCTGTCTCCGGTAGCTAAACAGTTGTTAGTGAAACGCAGGACTCTCTGCTTAGGACCACTCAGAAGGCAACTAGGTAATCTTCCACTCAATAGATTAGTTGATAGATCCACAAAATCTAATCCAGCATTGCACTGAGTATCTTCAAAAAGCATCCCCGTTAACTTATTTCCTGCGATATTAAGATAAGTGATCAATGGCAAAGAGAGCAACGACGGAGGAAACGGCCCCATAAATCTGTTTGAAGAAATATCCATATGTTCAAGCTGATGATAAGATTGAACTTTCTCTGAAATTCCTCCAGTGAACTTATTGTTCCTCAGTAAAATCCTTTGAATTTTGCTGCTAACTTGTGGAAATTTTGGTCCAAGAGAATTATCTTCCAAGTCTAGAAATTGAAGGTTTTCTAGACTGCTAAGATCAGGCACATCACCAGTCAAATTATTCCTCGAAAGTGAAAGTACGCGAAGATTACGCAAAATTCCCAGTGTATTCGGTAAACGTCCTTCTAAAGAATTGTTCTTCACACTCAAAACTGCCAAAACAACAAGTGAACCAAGTCCATTTGGAAGTCTCCCAGTGAACTTATTTCCATCTAGTATTAAAGTTTGGAGGCTCGTTAACGATGAAAGTTCTCGAGGTATATCACTATGAAAGAAATTTGAACTAAGGTCTAGTATTTCCAATGATGAAAGTCTTGAGAATTTACTAGGCAATGGTCCCCATAAACCAAGAGAAACTAATCTTAGAACTTTCAAAATTGGAAGCTTAACAAGAGTAGTCACAAACGAATCGATCGAGAAGTGTTTTGGTAATTGTGAAGCCCTTTTTTCCCCTATTATATGAAGCTGAGTTATGCTTTCTTCATAGCAGATAACAGTAACAGTTGAGCTTGGCTCAGTGTTACAGAAATCAGTGTCATTGTTCCAATTACTCAAAGCATTTGGATAGTTGAGAAGATTTTGAATCCTTAATAGGGTGTTTGCTTGTGAAGATTGGAGTTGCTCTGATAAGCATATTGAGAGTAACAAAATATGCAAAACTAGAAGAACTTTAAGTCCAATGACTTTTTCCATCACTGAAATCTATAGCTGCAAAACTCTTTGGACACTAAAAGGACTGAGTATTTTGCATCAGTACCTTAGGAAGATTCTCAATACTTCAGCTCAAATTCAGTAAGCACTCTGCATAGATAGAATTTAGAATAAAAATTAAAGAAAAGATTAGCATTAAACATCAACTTTCTATAAAAGCAACAAGAGCAGCTCCCCCCGAAAAGATGAAATCTTGAGAAATACAGAACACATAAGTTAAATGTATAACCATCCTTAGCCTTCACATAATGAGATAATCACCTCTAAATAAAGATTGTAAGTGATAATGAATATTGCACTTTTTTTGCATTTAGTAGACAAATTAGAGAAAATTAACAAAGAATACAATAATAAACATGAAAGCTTATAGTCTGAATTGGAGAAAAAAATTATAAAAGCAAGAAGAGCCCCCTACCCCCACCCCCACCCCTCCAACAATCCAATCCAAGAAAAGATGCAATCTTGAGAAATAGAGAACACATAGTGCAATGTATCACCATCCTTATCCTTCACGTAGTGAGATATCACCTCAAAATAAATAAATAGAAACTAAGTAATAATGATTGTTGCAATTATTTTACATTGAGCAGCACAAGTAGAAAAAGAAACAAAAAAAGCTTCATGAAGTAATTATGCAGACATCTATACATTTAACTAACTAAAAGTACAAAAATAATCAAGAATCTTGAAAGCTTATAGTCTTGGAAAGTACCTCTGTTACAAAAGAACTTGAGGAAGAAAAAAACATGGAGGGCTTCAAATGAAGTAAAACACCAAATGCTCTTTTGTTTCTACAGATAACTTCAGAGACAAATTTCACCCACTATTATTCTTCAAACACAAAAGTATGTGGTGCACTGGATGTCAGGTCTCGTGTTTGAGGTATGGAAATACTTGGTAGGGAGCCCTTCCCGGAATGGGACATGACGCAGCGCGAATTCAAATATAATCGAGCTCCAATGCACATTCCGAACAGTGCGTGGAAAACCAAAAGAAAATAAATAACAGTGCAGAGAGACCACATTTCATTTGTCACTTTCTTTTGGTCAAATTGATTGAAGGAACTTCTTTTTGTGTGTCCCTAACTTGCTCATACTCCAACTAATTTACTAAATACCAAATTGTATACTTTCATGGTAACATTTTATATTAAATGCTTGTGTCTTTAGATTATTATTGTCAATAGTCTCGCATCGTAAATGGAATGGGAACAATGACTCTTTATATGATTTTGGGTCTAATTCAACTCCAAAAGCTAACTTGTAGGGTGAGGATTGTTCAAGTCCATATAAAGAGTTCATGTTCCGATGTGGACTCTTAACACTCCCCGCACGCTCAGACCTCATTAACTAGAGCGTAGACAATATAATTTGGGGGCCCAACAACCACAAGCTAGCTTATAGTGTGAATATTGTTCAAGTCCATATAAAGAGTCTGTAAAGAATGAATCTTGGCCTAACTCAACCCCAAAGACTAGTTTGTAGGGTGAAGATTGTCTAAGTCCATGTTTCCATTCCATATCCGATGTGGGACTCTTAACACTCTCCCGCACGCCCAAATCTTGTTAACTGGAGCGTGGATAATATAATTTGGGGGTCCAACATCGGTGAACAAAGAATTGGAATGAGTCTGATACCATCTTGAGTCTAACTCAACCCCAAAAGTTAGTTTGTAGGGTGATGATTTTCCAAGTTCATATAAGGAGTTCATGTTCTCATTCCATATCCGATGTGTGACTCTTAACATCTTAGAGATGAGATCCGTTCTTTACGTGGTATCAGAGACAGACTCATTCCAATTCTTTGTTCGTCGATATTGGCTCCTTAGGCCTAAGATTCATTCTTGGGTCTAACTCAACCCCAAAAGCTAGCTTGTAGGGTGAGTATTGTCCAAGTACATATAAAGATCATGTTCTCATTCCATATGAGATGTGGTACTCTTAACACTTCCCGCACGCCCAGACCTTATTAACTGAAGTGTGAATAATATAACATCGGTGAACAAAGAATTGGAATGAGTCATACCATGTAAAGAATGAATCTTGGGCCTAACTCAACTCCGAAAGCTAGCTTGTAGGGTGAGAATTGTCCAAATCCATATAAAGAGTCCATGTTCTCATACCATATCCGATGTGGGACTCTTAACTAGGTTCACGTTTTCATTCCATTTCTGATGTGAGACTCTTAACATGATTGTCCAAGTCCATATAAAAAGTTCATGTTCCCATTCCATTTCCGACGTCGAACTCTTAACAATTATTTTCCTCAAGAAATGAACTAAATCATCCAGTTGCACTCTGTAGACAGTAGTCAAATATATTTGTAGCATATGAAATAAAACAATCAAATTGGTCAAAAAAATGTATGTTCTGTTACTCTTTATTTGGGGTATAATAAAGCATGTTTTGATATATTATACCTTTGGCTTTTCAAGATCAAAGAGATTGCCAAGTCAGTATAGAAAAGAAAAAGAAAGATTCTAGCATTAGACTTTAAGTTAAGCATATTTTACTGTTTGGTAATTAGTAAAAGAAATGGGAAGGAAAAGAAAATAATGGATGAATTGAAATAATCCTCAGTTAGGACTTAGTACTTATGAGTATTTGTTTTGCATAAAAGAATTTAAAAGTACTAAAGAAAGATTTATTTCCAATTAGGCTCACTTTCACAGTCTGATTCCAATTTTAAAAAATTGATACAAGATTTGTTTTCCTATTAATTTCCTCTTCAACCAAAAAGCTTTACAATTTCCTTTAACTTATTTGCTTTTTCTTTCCCTTTCATTCCATTTCCATTCAAAACAATGAGTATGCTTAGATTTTTCAAAAATATTGTCATACCCGTTTTTATCCGGTCGGATTCTTATTTTTGAAGAATTTGATACACACCTGATACTTTTAAGAGTTCGAACGACATAAAACAATGTATAGAGAACCATAAGGCAAACACCATGCATCTAAACTGATTTAAAATTTTAATTTCACACATGTATAACTATTCTTATACCTTAAGACACAAAAGCAAGGGGGGACTTGACCCCTTTAGTCCACCTCCTGCCACTTTTTGTCATTTTGTGTTTTTGACGTAAATATAATCTTTAATTTAATAATATTCTCACTTATTCTTCTTCAGGTGACTCAATCTTTCAACTTATCAGCAGGAAGGATCTTAGACTTATGCAATTATGATATGATTAAGTTTTATATAAATTTCTCTGAGGTTCTTATTATGTTTGGCCTTAGTTTTATTAAAAGGTCGGATTTTTGTGTGATATTTTTTCATAAAACAAAGTAGGAGTAAGATTTTAAACCAATTTTGGTGTCATGGTTTCGCTTTCGCTTTCGCTTTATGAGTCGGGCCTTATGGAATATTTTTGGCTGAACACACATATAGTCCCATCCCATCTAGCTTTTGTTTTGCCCACTTTAAATGGCCACTTTGCCTTTGGCACTTTCTCTTTTCTCTTCTTCTTGCATGTGCTCCTGATCTGTTTGGAAAGCAATTTGTGAATATTTGAAAAGGAGTTAGCATCACAATACTTAGGTTTCCTTGAGCTAGTAGTATGTTATGAATATTTATGTTTTAAATATTATACTTACTTTCCCATTTAATTTCCTAAAAATATCTTTATAAGTGGCAAATATTAAGGAAATATTGGGCAAGATGGTATTAATCTCCATTGAGGAGTCTTCTCATTAATATCAAATATATCTAGTGTATAATATTCATCCCTTATACAATAGGAATCCTAATCCTAATCACAAGAGGAATCCTAGTCTTATCATAATTATATTTACACAATATATGGAATATATTCTAATTATGGGGTAGGGATGACTATACACGTTTACACACCCTTCAGTCGGAGCGGGGGAGGTCGGACGCTGAGACTGGATCTGAAGTCAAGAACAACTGTCTGGAAAGTCCTTTGGTAAATATATTTGCATATCAGATACTGATATGATGAGAGAACATGTAACACTCTTACATGGCCTAGCGCAACTTTCTCAAGAACGAAATGTATGTCCATCTCAACATGCTTGGTTCGCTGATGTTGAACCGAGTTGTGAGAAAGGTAGATTGCAGAGATGTTATCACAGTACACAATAGATGTCTGACGCAAAGGCCACTGAAGTTCTAACAGTAAATTTCTGAGCCAACAAATCGCAGCTACCACATTTGCAACGCCTGCATCGAGCCTCTGGACCGAACGGATAGGGTGGTCTCGCCGCCGACCGTGAAATCGATTATTCCTTAAAAAAACACAAAAGTCGAAGGTGGAGCGTCGCGTGTCCGGACACCCTGCCCAATCTGCATCCGTATATGAGAGCAACTTGTTTGGGGCAAGAGGTATATATGCAAATCATAATCAAGTGTGTCCTTAGTGTATCGGATAATACACTTAAGGGCAGTGAAATGAGACTATCTGGGGGCATGCATAAATAAGCATATATGTTGAACAGCATAAGCAATGTCTGGCCTTGTAAATGTGAGACACTGAAGTGCACCTGCAAAGCTCCTATACAGAGTATGATCGAAGACTGGAGCACCATCCATAGCACTGAGCTTAGATTTTGAATCAACTGGAGTAGGCATAACTTTGAAATTCGCCATCTTAGCCCTGTACACAATCTCCTCTTCATACTTACGTTGACACAAGAACATGTGGTTGGCTGACCTGGTCACTGATATCCCCAAGAAATAACTCAGCTTTCCCAAATCAGTCATGACAAATTCGATCTTAAGCAAGACAATAATCTCATTTTTCAACCCATCGGAGGAGGCAGAAAGAACAATATCATCCACGTAAAGTAATAAGTAAGCAATGCTACTACCTCGATGAAAAATGAAGAGTGATGTATCACTCCGGCTGCAGACAAACCCAATTTGTAAAATATACCTGGCAAAGTGATCATACCCCGCACGGGGGGCCTGTTTCAGGCCATATAATGACTTACGGAGACGACACACATAGTGAGAGACTGTTGGATGGGTGAACCCAGACGGTTGATGCATGTAGACTGTATCTCTCAGGTCCCCATGTAAAAATGCATTCTTCACATCAAGTTGATGTATCGTCCAGTGTTTGCCCATAGCTATGCTCAGAACTGTGTGGATGGTAGCCAGTTTAACAACCGGGATGAATGTCTTACCACAAGCAATGTCCTCCTGCTGATTCGTGCCATAAGCCACAAGACGTGTCTTATACCTCTCAAGATCCTCATTGTCTCTGAATTTGTGATGAAATAGCCACATACACCGAACCACATTCACACCTTGAGGTTACTAGATCTCACGTGTTCTGTTTAGTCAAAGCATTGAATTCCTCAGACATAGCCGCATTCCAATTAGGGTATTGTTTGGCCAATTTGAGGTTCTTGGGAATTTGAGAGATCGTTTGGACAGACAAATTAAATTGGACTTTGGATTTGAAGATTCTGTGTTTGGCACGAGTCTCCATTTGGTGAGTGGGGACAGGTGGTGGCTGAGGCAGCTGAGTGGTGGGATTTAGACGGGTGGTAGGGTTGGATAAAGAGACGGTGGGGGTGAGGCCGTCGGAGACGCCGCGATGCTGAGCTCGAAGGCCGCGGCGCTGGGTGAAGAACATACCTCTCTGAAGTTTTGGCGTCGTGATGCCTCATCACTGGGCCGCGGCGCTGAAGACGGTGTGTCAGGTTGTTTCAGATGGAGGCTGCTGAAAGCCTAACCGAACTCAGTGGGTGTCATGCTTGATGGGGGCTACTGGAATTGGTCGTGCATAAAGTGGACTTGTTGCGGGTACTAGTCTTGCCGAGGGGCTGGAGCAGGGCCCAACAACCCATGTTGAGAATACTGGTTGAAGGGTTCCTGGTACTGAAATTGGGGCGACGCCGTGGCGCTGTAATGGTACTGTTGGGGAGCTGCGGCGTTATACTGGTTCTGCCGGCCTTGTTGTTGTTGTTGTTGCTGATTCTGTTGTCCGCGACCCTTGCCACGACCACGACATCCTCTGTCGCTACGGCCTTTGCCACCCTTGCCACCGCGTTTCTGCTGTGGTTGAGAGTTTTCTGACGGTGTTGGATCTTGGGGGCGTGTTTCGAAAACTAACGCCTTCTGATTGTGCTAATCTTGCTTATCACGACGAGTCTCTTCGAGCAACAACTACGAGCAAGTGTTAAAGCTGGGTAACGGATCTGCCTGTTGAATCATGGTGGCTAATGTATTATATTCGCTTTTAGGAAGGCCTACAATCAACTGTAACACCATCTTAGTATCCGAGACAGGCGTCCCGACGTTGGAGAGTTGATCCGCCAACAGTTTTAACTGTTTGCAGTATTCAGTCACGTTGGAAAAAATTTCAAGACGTGTATTGTTAAATTATTCCTCTAAATACACAGCACGAATGTGCTTATTATCCTGAAAGATTTCCTTCAAACGGTTCCAATTCACGGGTTGTGACGTCAGATTTCATGATAGTGAGGAGTAGATCCTGAGAAATACTATCATAAATCCACTGTTTTACGGCGGCGTCGAGACGATGCCACGTAGAATCATCAACCTCCGGGGGGCGAGAAATAGCATCATCGATATGATCAAGCATGTTATATAGACATGCATGAATGTGAAACAGTTCAACCCAAGGAGAATACTGACCATTTTCTTGATCAAGAAGAATGGGAATATATGTCTTGATGTT
The DNA here is from genome assembly GCA_029844215.1 of Przewalskia tangutica. Taxonomy (NCBI): domain Eukaryota; kingdom Viridiplantae; phylum Streptophyta; class Magnoliopsida; order Solanales; family Solanaceae; genus Przewalskia; species Przewalskia tangutica. The sequence goes on along the minus strand of CM056738.1, from coordinate 92,498,319 downwards.
GGTAACGGTTAGGGCTGAGTGAAAAGATGATGATGACTTGGTTGTGGGAGGTGTGGAAGCGGAAGCGTCACATTCCTGAGTATCCATTTAGAGAAGAGAGGAATAAAGAAGAAAACTAAAAATTTATGTGTGTAGCGTCGCCGATGAGATGTGTACAATATTCATCTCTTATACAATAGGAATCCTAATCTTAATTAGGGATGACAATTGGGTAGGTTAGGGCGGGACAAGTCTTGACCTGCTAAGGATTTGACCCGTCCTGCCCTATTTAATAATTTTCAGAAAATATGTCATGTCCTGCCCCGCTAAGTTCTGCCCTGCCCCGCCCGTTTGACCAACCTAACATTGGAAAATTACCTTCTTTTTACCTCAATACCTCTGTCAAAGAAACAATAGCAATTTATGATATGCTATGGCAGGTACTTATTCACCACTGCTGCTTGCGCTTTTATCATCTGTTTAGCTCTTAGTTGCAGAGTAAGTTTGGTGACTATGGTTGAATAGTAAAGAAAATACTAATGCAAAGTACATTGATCATAATTCTGACCTTGCCCTGCTCTGTCCTAACTCATTAATTAATTTCAAAAATATTATTGTATCCTACCCTATTCTGCTTTATTTTAATCTTTTTCTACCCTACCCCATTAAAGGTTTGACCTAATCCGCCCTAACCCAATTGTCACCCTTAATTTTAATCACAAGAGAAATCCTAGTCTTACCATAATTATATTTATACAATATATGAAATATATTTTAATTATGGGGTAGGGATGACTACACGTTTACAAAAGAGTTTTCCATTTTTGAGTTGTGATTGAAATAATTCTGCAAATAATAATAGTTCATACAAAATATAAAAGAATACCCCCTCTATTTTATAATAAGTGGTGTTTTAGGCTTTTTATTTTATTTCAAAATAAGTGATGCTTTAGAATTAAAAAAATTGATTTTATTCTTCCAAAATTACTCTTATTTACATAATCAATAATCATTAAGTAGTTTTTCTTTTTTAGAGATTAATTAAGGGTAAGTTAAACATTCATATTTTTTTTTATTAGGAGTGAGCAATATTTTAAGAAATGTGAATAAACTAAAAACACCACTTATTATGGAACCGATGAAATAAACGTTTTTGTCATATCTCACTTCGTCCTTCTAACTAATTAATTAATGACTTCTTTATGTAAGTCATTTTTCTCCTATAAAGGAAACTAGTTATTAATATAGTTCTTTAAGAAGGGAGGCGTGATGGACCATGTAAAATTAATGACGATAAAAAAAAAAAAAAAAAAAAAGAAGAGGAGGATAGCCCAACGCATTAAGCTTTCGCTATGCACGTGGTCCGGAGAATGATCGGGTCACAAGAGTCTATTGTACGCAACCTTACCTCACATAGATGTTGTTTCTACGGCTTGAACTCATGACTTTCTGATTAAATTAATAACGATCAGAATATTTAATTGTTGGTGCTATTAAAAAACCAATAGCTAGCAGTCAATTGATATTAAATCAAGTTGCAAATTTAGGTTTGGTTAATTTCATTACAAGAATGATCAATGTGAGGAGTTTAACTTGCAAACGAATAATTGAATTGAAATAGTACTATCAAAATTGTATCGTACATCCAAATAGTCCTTAAAAGTCATGATTTAAGGCCGATACTTAATACATGCCCTGGTTAATTACACAAACGTCCCCTCTTCCGGCGGTCATTTAGATTTTGTCCCTATTCTTAAAAATTATGTACATATAACCTTTGGGATTGACAAATAGTAGAATACCATAACATCTATAAAATTTTAAATCATGCTCTAATATTTTCTTATAAAATTTCAATTTTCTCAAAAGACAATTTTTAGACCGTGGTCTAAAAAGTTCATAAATTACAAGAGAAATAAAAAGTGCTATTTATTAAATATTTGTCCCAAAAGGGATTAACCAACGAAATTTCTGATGTACCCTTTCTTCCGGGTCCATCACAAGAAAACAAAAATCAAAATTTACTTTGTTGTGAATGAGCCGCGCTCATTCTTTCGAGTACTTGACAGAAACCCCTGACCGACGATACCAGAACCACGCGTCCGATTAACCACACTTGGCAGCGTGTGTGCGCTCAACCAAGAAGGTTTATGCGAAGTCGAACTCGTGGCCTTGCGGTCATATTCTCTTCTTCTGCTACACCAACTTGACTACTCTTGCGGGTCAAAATTTACTTTATTCGATATCAAATAGGAACTGCGAGCAAATATTACTCCTTTCAAGTAATTCATGTGATAAATTTTGAAATGTTATTTTTGGTCCTTAGGCAACAAACTATACTGAAATTAGATCAAAATGTATTAAAAATCTCGATGTCCTCAACTCAAATTTGAATAAATCAAACAAGCTAAATTGTCCTTATGGGTGAGATAAAAAAAAGTAGGTGAATTATTTCATTTCAAGCAAATCCTGACTACAAACGAAAACTTCACAGGCCATAAAGTGTGCGCTCCACCAAAATAGAAGTGTCCAATCAACCTTTTTGGCCTTCAACATCTAATTATTAAGAGAAATTGATTTTTTTTTTATATACACGTTCTCGCTTTCGCTAGACTAGTCCTGGAAGTAGTAGTATCAGTCCATCAACATTACTATCAGTAAATCGCAGGATGTGCTCCAATAATCAGGATTTGAGAACGGACAACTGATAAGACTCTGAGGATCAACCCCGAAGAGATCGAACGCTTCTCACCAGGAATTAATCCTACTGCAGTGTCAGGGCCTTAAGGCCTCTCTCATTGGACTGTGCTCGGGGACACGAGAAATTGAATTATTAGTATCATTTATCAAATACTATTGCATATTCTTTGAGACACTTTTATCCAACAAAAAATAATGGTTGTTAGTAGGTGTTCGATATACACCATTCATCCTTGTCAGCTTTCACTTCCAATTGAACCAAGTACCAACAAATGAAAAAGAAAGTGGGGGACTATACAACTGTTCAAAAAAAAAATTGATAAATACAAGACACATGTCTTTCAATCATAAATTTGTTACTTTATTATGAGTAACTAACATGTATTTTTATGTTGTCAAAAAATTATTGTGACATATTAGTTTTTTCGACCTGTTCAAATTAATTATTCTTTATGTAATGAAATGGCTGATTTCAGCTTTGATCGAGTGCGAGTAAGTATTTACCATATACACTCTTAATGTCACTTGGAAATTCAAACTACTCGTTGAAAAAAATAAGTTACTTAAATTCTACTTCTTTTGCGGTTGGTAAACGAAATGTTTTCTTAAAAATTGAAATTGTAAGCCCAATAGAGTAATTTTCTTTACAAAATAGTCAAACAAAACAGTAAATGCCACTAAGTTATAAATTCTTGGAAAATCGATGGATTTTTTAATCCAAAAATTAAAGGTGAAAGTCATTTGATGAGACTCAAATCTCAATGTTCTTGGAAATTGTTTTGCATTAGATCAGGCGAATGATCAATGCCGAGCCTAGAGGCTAGATCTCTTACATAGATTCCTAATATTGTTGTTTATTTATGTCGATGTATTAGTTAAAAAAGGAAATTAAATTTCTTGAATATGTAAATATAGAACATTTTAGTAAGGAAACTTTACTTAATTAGACTTTCATTTTAGTAGAAATAATAACTTAGTTTGTATCTTCAATCTGGTTCAATCACGAATCAACAATGTGCATTGTTTTGTACTTTAAGGTTATTAATACTGAACTCTATATCTTTAAAATTATGTGGTCAAAACTAACTAGTATCGACCATATGAATCCTTTAAAAAAATCGACGTTGGATGTTTACAACTTACAAAGTTGATGATAGTAAACTATTTTTTGTCGAATAAGGTTGATGATAGTAAACTACTTTTTGTCGAATGTCAATTTACTGCAACCTTCCTTTATATGGACTTGATATTGGCTATGTGAAGCAGTGGCATATCAACATATAACAAAGGGTGGTCAAGTGAATACCTTTCATCGAGAATTTATATTGTGTATATAGAAAACTATACGGAGGGTATCAGTCAAAAAATATTTTATATACATGTACATTAAAGTTTGAACATCCTTAGTGGAAGTCCTGGTTTGACCATTAAAGTTCATATAGATGAAGTTAAACAAATAAAAAATAAAAAATAAATGAATGAACAAATTGATCAATGATCTCTGACTGATTTAACAAGCAGAGACATAAATATTACAACTTTCTTTTCTATGTTCCTATAAACTATTGTGCGCAGCAATTGGCTATGTTCCAAAACTGTGTAAAAATTCTGCTTTTGACAAAATATTCAAAATCCTACTGAACGTTCAGTTGCTTACAAAATATTCTTTGGCAAGGGAAATGACTTCTGCCCTCTTTCATTAGATACAGGGGCTCGAGAATATCTCGAATATTTATGCCGTTTCAAATTGATAGCAGGAACCTTACGGGCGATAGCTTGCCAGATCATTTGAACAGCATCGTTGTCCTTGGAAGGATACCGATACTCAAACAGATTTTCGATCTCTTTTAACCTTTCCCACATTCTAGTCCACTCTTCTTTAGTGATGCTCCTGATGAAGTTTATAAGGAAATTTTCTTTGAGAGCATCCGATGTACGGACGAATATGCTGAACTCTGAATAGTCAAGAACATCTTCATAGGGAAGCTCGATTTCATCGCTAATGATGACCGGTACACAGTGACTTGCAATAGCATCAAAGAGGCGGTTCGATGAGGGAGTGTCACCTGCGATGTTGAGACAGAATTTGGAAGAGTGCATACCACTTGTTGCTTGTTTTACTCCACCTTTTAGTATACTTCCAAAGGAGAAGTGAACATCTTTCTCATCTTTCAGCATATAGAATAACTCTTGTCGAATAGACCCGCCCTGAGGATAAAAAAGCACACAGGACTTAGGAGAGAACAATTAAATAAAAGAACTAGAAACAGGAAAAGAAAAAGAGTAACAACATCGGGTGTGTTTGGTATGGAGGAAAACATTTTTCAATTTTCTCATGTTTGGTTGTTCAAAATTTTTGTAAAATATTTTCTCTAGGAATACAAGTTCCTTGAAAATGAGGAAAATGGCTTTCCTAGTGTTCCATCGGGTACACCATAAGTGACATTCCACACTAATTGTCTAACACCCACCCTCCAACACACCCCACCCCATCCTCAAAACCCCCAAACCCCCATGCCAACTCCAATAGTGTTTTGCCTAGATTATATACAAATGCTTTTGGAATACTATTTTCTGCTTATTTTCCGAACACTAGAAAATAAGTAAAAGAACCACTTAATTTCCAGAAAAACATTTACTGTGAAACCACTTTCACAAGGAATATAGGGATTTAGAGTTAATCATTGAGGATCTCACACACTATGTATCACAATGTTAATCTGGTATTTTGGCAATTAAATGAACTAGAACTTCGGCTCGGGCATCCACAATTTTACTTGAGAGGTAGTCTGGTAGATCCTTGTATAAATAGTAAAAAACAATCGGGGTAATGTTCTACTAATCTAATCCAGATCCTGGAACTTGCAACAGGAAGATATCAAATTTCATAGATTCAATGTTCAATCCAAGAGTGCAGATTGACAATTAGTGTAGAAAAAAGTTCCAGACATTCTACTTGGAAGAATATATGTAAGCAACTATACCAAAAAAATAAGGAATGGTGAAAGCTAAACACAAGACTTGATCCTGATGACTAACAATCAGATTTCAGTTCGTCCACAACGTATCATGTTGCTTATGTCCTCCTCATTGACATCCAAAAGACAAGAAAGGAGAATTGTACATGATATTTTAGTTTTGGAACTTGGAGGAGTAATTTCAACGACTTTTATTTTCTTTCAAGTTACAAGAAACAAACAAACAATTGCAGGCCATCACTCAAGTGGTCATGCCTCCAAAGTCCAAACTCTGCACTGAATAAGCTATCAGTTGCCAGTTTATGCGGTGTTAGACTCAAAATAATATACACTTACAACATGTCACACCAAATTACTGTTATCTGCCTAATCAACAGCAAAAACAATAACAACAACCCCAGTATAATCCCACATAAGCAGGGTCTTGGGAGGGTAGAATGTAGGCAGACCTTACCCCTACCTTATAATCAATCTGCCTAATCATTCTGCTAAATTTGTTAACTGATAGCTACAATGTCATACTATGCTATTTGACTAATCAACAAAATGGAAATGGATGGGGGACGGACTCTTTTTGTAATCCCAACACAGTGCTCTGACAAATGAAGTGCCTGAAGCATCTTCTTCAGCAAGTTACATTTACAAAACCTATAGACAACGTAATACTTGATTGTATTGTACTAACCATATTAATTCTTGTACCTCCTACAGAGCATAGGTGGGTTCGAGATGCTGAATCCCAATACGGTTCTTCAAATTCTCACCAGAAATGGCTATGCTACTCATACTGTGACGTATCGTCTTGTTCTGTTCCTAAACTACATCCCTATTTTACCCCATTCCATCACAAATTATCTTGCTTCACATCATCCCAATTTAGCACCCAACTCCAACCTGGGCCCCTTCTCATTCTATATTGATCCAACTCCTCCCTCCCCCTCGAAATAAATATGCACTCCGTCCCAATTTATCAGACACTCTTTTCTTTTTAGTCCGTCCCGGGAAGAATGACACTTTTTTATATTTAGTAACAATTTGACTATAAGCTTCCCATTTTTACCCTTAATGAGATGATTTATTATAGTTACACAAATATCTATTGGCTTATTTTAGACCACAAGTTTCAAAAGTCTTCATTTCATTATTAAACTATGTGCCTGGTCAAACACCTTCACACAAATTGGGACGGAGAGGGAGTACACAACATATAGCAGATGAAATTACTCGAGTGTCAACAGCTTCCTACAGTTTCTATTAACAAATGATAGTGTGCACTGACACATAAACATATTATCTGCAATTCAGAACTACATGCTCAAGTAATTCTATTTCTTTGTTTTCTTTTGCTGTACTACCTTATCATGACCACTTAAATCAGACAGAGTTAGTTAATAGAAGACTAAATCTAAATGAACAGAAATAACTTACATCTTTTCTGTATATAGCTCCCTGGAAGTATAGCAAAGTCGGTCGACTATCAAAATCAGAAGTATCATTGCCATAGTTGCTGATTACATGCTTGTAAGGTGCAATCACATCTTTTTCAACGTTAGCTACTGTCGGAGGATACCTTCCAAAATCCGAAAGTATAAATATTGCATGCCACAGTTTCATTCTCGCATCCAAAAGACTATTTGGATGGTGTGCGAGAATGATATGGTCTTTTCCACCCGATCTTTTCCATTCCTCTTGCACTGTCAAAAATTCAACCAATTTCTCCTGAAGCAAGACATTCGTGCTCTTTTTCTGGTTTGGCTTAAGCTTTGAAAACCGATTATAGCAAACTGATGAAAAGAATGGAACGAATACCACATCAGCTTCACTTGAATTATGCACTCTTATAGCACTTCTACCATTCGAATTGTCAGAAAATTCGGAGAACAAAAGATCCAATGTCAACCAATACTCTATACTATGCTGCAAATTTAGTCCACCTGGATATCCAGGAACCGTTTTCCTGATATCGGGCCAAACACTCTTTCCCTCAGCTTTCCAGGCCAAAAGTTCAAAATGAAATTGTGGGGGCAAGTCATACATATAAACTTTGAGGACTTGTTTACTAGGATTGCACTTAAACAAATTGTACTTTTTCAATGGTTGATTACTGGATTGTGAATAACCTTCATCAGATAAAGCAAGAATCTTGGACTTAGGTAATACATTGAGGTAAAACAAGTGACGCCGGCCAGTTGTACGCAACACGAATATTAAAGATAACATAAACAAGATTGAAGTAATCGACAACATACTAAACAAGGATTTTCGACCCAAAAATCCCTTAAAATGTACATTTCTCTCTGCCATTGCAATTCTAAATCAGTGAATAACAACTAATATGTGCTATAAGCTACGATTTTTGCTCCAAAAATCTGGATTGCAAAATTAGACCATAAAACAGATCACATTATATAACCAGGAACCATTTAATCATTTCATTCTAAACAAAACTCCTACATTAGCTCACACCAAAAATCATATCTTTATCCTTTCCCTTACCATTTATCACACAAATGAAACAAAAATAATTAAAGAAAATGATACAATGGAAGACCCTTTTATTAAAAACAAACAAGGTCGGTGGAAAATCCAAATAAAACTGGGTTTTTTTACAAGAAAATTTGTCTATGGAGCTGAAAAACGAACAAGAATCCAAGAAATCACAACCCCAGATCAAGAAATCGCAACCCCAGATCAGAAAGACATCAATTTGATACTCTCAAATATAAAAAGAGTATGAAAATGAAGAAAAAATGCTCAAAAACAAGACAAAAAAGGGGTTAAAATGGAACAAAAAGACAAAGGGCTGCTGGATAGAGAAGTTACACCAAATACAAAAGGTATTAAAAAACAATTTATTTTGTTAAAAAAGGTACTGTGTAAGCAACGAAGAAATAGCCGAATGTGGAATCTCTCTGATCAGTCATTTTTTGCTGACAACTTTTTTCTTTTTTCTTTCCTCTTTTATTATATTTGAATAGTTTCAACTTATGTTCAACAGACATGCATTATGAGTTTGTACTATTTGTTTTAGATGTTTGTACTATCTGCTTTAGGTATTTTGTATTCCAAGGTGGACATTTATTAATAGTAATAGTGGATGGTTAGAATTAATTTAAACGGTTAAAGTTCATGAACAGATCTCTAAATCTGGATCTGGTTAACCTAAAGTTGAGAGTGGTTAATTTTATATCCACAAAATAATTCAGGACTTCATAAATGAATCTTTTTTTAAAAACAAAAACTTACCCCTTTCGTGTCAAATTATTTGTCGTGATTACTAAAAATAATTATCTCAAATTATTTATCATATGCATAATTAATTATTTTCTCTATTTAATATTTTGTCATTAATGAAGATAACACATAAATAGAGTAAAGATTTAATAGAGAGCGATTATAATTTAGACGTAAACAAGGATAAAGTATGTCAAATATTCCTCATAATTAATAGTATTTTTTAAGGAGCGTGTAAACCAAAAAGCGACAAACAATTGAGACGAAGGGAGTATATATGTGGTCAGATTTTTTATTTTTTATTTTCCATCCTATAAGGGTTTTTTTCATACCATAGCTTCAATCCGAAACCTCCGATTCATGTTTTAATGATTGGTCAGATGGTAAACTTTGCTATTCGTGTTCTTTTTATGTCACTTTAGCCAAAACATCACTTGAGAAGATCGGCTGATTTAGGTATATTTGAATAGTTTCAACTTGAGTTCAACAGACACGTATTATGAGTTTGTACCATGTGGTTTAGATATTTGTACTATCTACTTTAAGTATTTTGTATTCCAGGGGTCACGTTTATTAATGGTTAATAGTGGATGGCTAGAGTTAATTTAAACATTTATTAAGGTTAAAGTTAATGTAAGGATCACGAGCAGATCACAAAATCTGGATCTTGTTTTAAACGTAAAAGCCTGTATCTAACCAGCGTTTAAAGGTGAATGGAGTTGGAAGTTGGAACTAACAATAAGTAACTAAGATTCAAATTCCAGCAGGCATAAAAAAACCTGAGGAGATTTTTTCCCCCATATGTCAAAACCATAGTGGTTAGAATCATCCGATACTTGTGCTAGTGAAGGAAGCAAATATCAGGTGAATTAGTCAACACGCGAACAAAATGGACGGAACATCGCCATTATGTAAAGAAAAAAGCAAATATTTGCTTCTCTGAATTGAACAACTCGAAGGAAAACAAGATTGCAATCAACACTATGACTCAATGTTACATAGTTGTTTGGTGCATTTTGAAAATGAGTTAAGACCGATTACCAGAAATAGCAGAGAGGACATTTCAGCTCAAGGGTTGAGATGTTATTCAAATTTGAAAACAGCATTTAGAGTCGCTTTAATTTGCTTAAACTCCCTTAAACAGACCTATAATCCAGTACAGACAAATAATATCTTTCCTCAGACTATAAAAAGCAACCCCTTTTGAATTGAGGCCAATTTCAAGGCTCGGATAAAAAATTAAAACAGAAGAAGTTAAAATTGGAACTGCATCTCCGGGGTATATCCGAGGGCTTCAAGATGAGAAGCCGTTGCCTTGTTCATCGGTGGTGGACCACACCTTAGTATCTGCACGTTTAACATGAAATCAGTCAAACTCTGCTTCCCCTCGATATTCCATGAACTAATAAGCTAATCTACCTATTTCTCCTACAACAAACTCGTGATACTAGAGTCGGTAGCTTTTAGCAATTTGAGAGATACAATGTAAGTAATACCTTAATGTCAGATGCCGGGGCAGGGCAATGAGTCTGGATCATTTCTTTGGAGACAAATCCAACACCACCGCTCCATTCTTCCGGAGGCTACACATATTAAGAGAACGATTTGATCATTTGATTCAATATGTAGGATGTAAAAGCATGTCTACTTGCAAGAAACATGTACCTTAACAAGGAGCAATTAGGAAAACACTAAAGAAGAACAAAATCGCCTCACGATAACATCACTATAAGCTAGACTCTTCTCTTTGCATGCAAGGGTGGTCAATGAAGTGGATTGAGAACCATGAGGTCTCGGGTTCAATTCCTAGCAGAGGCAAAAACGCTAGGTGATTTCTTCTCATCTGTCCAAGCTTTGGCGGACAGAGTTACCCGGCACCTGTACTGGTGGGAGGTAGCAAGTACCCCGTGGAATTAGTCAAGGTGCACGCAAGCTGGCCCCGACACCACAGTTATAAAAAAACTAGACCCTCTTCTCTTTTTTATACTTTTTGTGTGTGTTGGGGTTTGGGGGGGGGGGGGGTTGATAAATTCACGGTTGATGAGTAATTATGTATGTCAATTCAGTAAGTATTCAGAAATGTTGTCAGCATCCTTTATTGTAGAAATAATTGGACACAAGAAGTTTAATATGCTACACTTTCTCCCGAGCCACAAAAATGGAGTTAAGTGCCTCTAGAGATCGAGAATTTAAGTACCAGTTTCCGAGTTAAATTTTCATTTTAATTTATATAAATCAGCAAGGAGATGAACGAAAATCATTTGACAGTTTTGGAGATTTTAAAATATTAATACAAACTAAAGTAATTGAACTAGCTATCATAATACACACACAACATGTCAAAGAAAAGAATATTGAAAAATATACAGAACTAACAAAAACGAAATTATTGTAGGTCGAAGGAGAAAAAAGTCAATAGATCATATTCCAAACCGGAAATGAAGATATAGAACTAACCTGATTCAAGACGTAATAAACTTTGAAACGGTCAGGATAGTTAGAAGCAAGGCCCTCCAACTCTTCCTGCATGCCAATAATACAAATTCAGGTGCGAAGATTCAGTACGTTCAAGCTAATATGCCTTTTCCACAGAAATAAATACTACACTTAATCTTAGCCAAAAGACGAAGAAAGGTAACCCCCAGAAACAAATATTGATTGGCACAATTATCAACACTTCGAGGAATCGTCAACTTCAATATAATTTTATTTAACTATGTCCTCCCACACTGCTAAAAGGCCAACTATCATTGGATAATAGGCTTCAATATCTACATAAAAACAGATCTAGTTAACTCTAAATTTTAATAGATTGAGGTTGAGGCATATATTCACTCCCTGACCCCCTACGTAGTTCCTAAGAATAAAACATTTGGCATTCCTGATATAATCAGAAAAGCAGATAATGCATTTAGAAAAGGATCACATAAGAGACTCAATATGCAGGTCAAGTTCAATAATGAATTGGGAGAAGTGAGAAAGTAATAAAGACTAAAACGTGAAAGTGCAAAAGAGTTCAACAGTTCTAAACAGTCAAAGGTTATATGACATAACTACAGCTTATTTAGACATGAGCCATATCTGTGCGAGTGTGTTTCTTTAAATTGATGTACTTTTTATTAGTAAAGGATGAAGTTGATATGAAGGGGGAAACCCGGAAAGTAGTATATCAATAACTGAGATAAGCAATAAGCCTACTACTCAATACAGTTCAATTGCAGATAAAATTAATTCAGACATTCAAGTTAAATGTATGAACTTCAATTGAATGACGGAAAAGATATAAATATGTACCTTCAGAAGAATATCTTCAGAAGTAACATTAGCATATATCAGGTGCACCTTCGTCGTGTCATTAGGATTTTCAAGAATAGCTCTAGCAACCTGGGTAGAAACAGAAAGAAGTATATACCCACATCAAACTCAAAAAAATTTGGACCACATCAAACTCAAAAAAATTTGGACCACACCAACCTCTAATCACAAAAAAAAATGAAACACAAGTTATTTTAGTAAAGCAGAAAGAAAACAGACCTGGAACATCGGGGTAATGCCAGAGCCTCCTGCAAGCATTCCAAATGCTCTAACTTGGCCAGGCTGGTACTTAAAGCGGCCCTATTTATGAAAGGACATTGATGTGTGAGTCCAAATCATTTTAATGGAAGCATCAAGAATCCAACGTCAACTGAAATTAAGCAATGCCGAATTTCTCCTGCATCTAAATTATGCCTGTCTAACGGCCCAGGAGGGCTCAAAACCAAACCGGTAGTGGCCTGGCTGAACTGAACCGGAGAGGGAGGGCTGCACAGGGCCTTTTTTCATACCGGGGAGACCGGACCAGTCTGCCCATTAAGCTCAACCCGGATTCTAAGTCATCCGGATATTAATTCAAAGATTTAACAAGCTTGGGATTGTTGAAGAAGGGAAACAAAAATACCCTTCTGAAAGGGAAAAAACAGATGACAAATAAGAAACACTGAAGAATTATCTCACAAGCAAAAAGAAAACTACCTTGGGCCCCTTCACTTCCATATAATCACCCACACGCATTTCCCGGAAATGATGTGACATCCTTCCTTGGGGATACATCTGTGCATTCATTCATAAATTACCAACCATCAAAATCACCAATATGAGATAGAAAAGGCAAGAACAAAAATAACTGTACCGTCTAAGTTTTACCTTTATAACTAATTCAAAATAACCAACGTCCGAGTCCAACGTAGTTGGTGTGTATGGTTTAACAACCTCTTCACCTTGACTATCTTTGCCCCTGATTGAATAAGCATGAAGTAAGAAACCAAGTGTTTTCTTAACTATCAGTAGCAGAAATTACTGGCATGTGAGAAAAGTTCAATCAACCGAACCTGCAACTAATGTGTTGTCCAATGGGTAGGCCCAACACAGAAGTGGGTGTTGGAAGTTCAAATCTGAACTTTGCCACATTATGGCTAAGTTGTGTGCGCTTGACAAGCTTAAATCCCTTGAATTGATCAGGATTTAAACATACTGTTGAGATAAACATGACACAATCAGTCAGTATAACCAAGATAAAAAAACATAGTCAACAGAACCAGGCACAATTTTGTTAGTGGCTTGAGGAAATAAACTAATAGCATATTGGGCCAAGCTTTAAGGAAAAATAAGTACTTTTGAGTACTGCTCTAATGTTTGCAAAAGTGTTTTTTAAATTGATTAGTCAAACACAAACTGCTATTCTCCAAAATTACTTTTTTGAAAACACTTTTTTTTAATGTACTTTTTTCGAAAAACAAAAATGACAAAAAGCACTTCTAAAAATAAGCAGATTTTGGAAGCTTGGCCTAACAGGCTATAAATCAGAACATATCTTGACCTCTTTAAATAAGATACAAATATACAATCACACGTCATTCCTTGCTCTATAGCATTTGACCGTTTTAACCTAATTATATAAATGAATAATAGCAATGAGGTTGAGTTGATACACTACGGGATTGTTGATGAATATGCAGAAAATCATCAAAGTTATAAACACCAGTATCCCAATTCCCATGTTTTCTTCATGGAAGATATAGCTTGTTACAGAGGAGCAGGCCCACCCACTGCATTCCTCTTAAATTATACATGTATAACCGATAATTCCTATACATATATATACACAAACACACCAGCGGTGGATCCAGAGAGTAACATGCGAGTTCACGAGAACCCAATAGCCTTTGCCCAAACCCTATATATGTATTAAAATATCCATAAATATTTAATTACGAACCCAGTTACTATTGTATATTAACTTGATGTCATTGTAGAACTTATAAATTTCAAATCTTGGATACACACACCTTAAGTCCACAACCATTGCCACGATATAGTAGCAAAGAGACCACTAATTTAAAACCATCAACCTGTTTCTCCTAAATAATAAGCATGCATAAGTGTAATTAACAGTTGTTTTCAGGGCCCATATGTTATGATGCAATAGCAGGTAACTAAGTTAGACCAAACCTTTGGACTTCTCGGAAGAGAAGTAAAAGTAGGCATTTGAACTATACATGTATAGCGGATAATTCCTATACACATAAATATTGCTCAGACTCTCCAAAAATGGGGCCACACAAGTGTCAGATCCTTCAAAAATGCACTGCTTTTGGAGGATCCAACACGCACCCCTGCAGCATTTTGAAAAGTCCGAGCAACATAACAACCCCCCCCCCCCCCCCTTAAGTCCACAACCATTGCCACGAAATAATAGCTACTGCCATCTACCTGTTTCTCCTAAATAATAAGCATGCATAAGTGTAATCAACAGTTTTTCTTATGTTATGCTATAATAAGCGGGCAAACTATGTTAAATCAGACCTTTTGACTTCTTGGAAGAGAAGTAAAAATAGGCAGTAGCACCAACAGCAACAACAGCAACAGCAATCCCAACAATCAATTGAGCATCAGGTCTTTCCAAGAACTCCATTTCCCAAAATAAAAATCTGATCTTTACACAAATAGTAGAAAAAAACACAAGCTTCAATTAGTTCTCTTCCCAAATACTAATCTTTGAATCTCACATTAAGAGGAGGATCCAAGATTTTAAATCAGTGAATGTAACAACAACATAACCAGTGTATCCCACACAGTGGGTTCTGGGGAAGGTACCTCTCTCTTTGTGGGTAGAGAGAGAGGCTGTTTCCGATAAATACTCGGCTAAATCAGTGAATGTAAAGTGTAAACTACAAATAAACCCCATTGCACTTTTACAACAATTCTATTGACTAACTATAAATTTCACATCAGTTACTACTCAAATGACATTTAAAATTCCACGAAAAGACCCAACAACAACATAAACAACATAGCCAGTGAAATCTCACTTAAACCAAGGTAGGGAGGCTGTTTTCCAATGACAAAGCGGGTTGAATCAATTTGTGAGAAAAATGGATTAGAGTTTTTACCAGAAAAGAGGAATCTTGATTTAGTGTGATATGGGGTTTGGTCAAATAGTCATAAAAATATTGCTGTAATTGGAAGGAAAAATAACAATAGATACAAGGAGGGTAGTAGTATTAAGAATTGGGTGAAGACAAGACGTGGGATCTTAGGTATTCGTTATTCTCACCTACCCCCACTGCCACAGCACCCGACCTTCAACCGTCGCCCCTTGTTTTGGAATCAAACTAGTACTCTAATAGGTTTGACTATATTATGTGAATTGTTTAATTTTAATGTGTGCAATTCAACTATCCAGCCCACCCTAGTAGGATATTCGTCAAGGAAAAGGGCCACAATACCCTTTTACTATGTGAAAAGAATAAAAGAAGAGTATAAAAAAAAAAGGAGGTTGGCTTTTAGCCGTGCTCCTTTTTTTCAGTTATAGGGCGGTCCTTCTTTTAAATATCAACTCAAGGCCTCATTTCCTTACTCGTTGGTTTGAGTGCTTTATCGAAGGATTGATATAGAGAAAAAATTCTTATATAGTCTGCATAAACCTTGGTTGAGTGCATCGCGCGTGACATCGAGTGTGATTAATTGGCGGCGTGGTTTGCGGTATTGCGTCGATTCGGAGTTTCGTATGCAAGACTCGAAAGAGTAGCGGCTGCGGATTCCTTCGTCAACAAAAAAAAAATAGAAGAAGAGTCTTGTAACAATGCTAAAGTCGTGACGGAGCCAGAAATTTAGTAAAAGACGTGTAAATTTTCTTCTCATTTATGTAAAGGACGTGCAAAATTAAATATATATTCATAATAGTTACTCCCTCCGTCTTAATTTTATATGAAGGTCTTTAATTTTACATAAAATTTAAAAAATAAATAAAAATTATTAAAACTTATGATCTAAAACAACTTATAGAAATTTGTATGACTATAAATCATTTCATTAAGAGTATAAAAGATAAAGTTAAAGTTCAATTATTATTAAATATAAATAGCAATAGTTAATCATGAAAACTCTTTAGACATGAAAAGTCGTGATAAAAAGAAATTATTTGAATCTAAATCTGGACTGCATCACCTACATTGGGAGTATTATTTTCTTATGTGGTTATGCAGAGTTACAAAGTGCTGACGTGGTGAGTGACGTGTCGTAACCTGGCACCAGAAGTTTGAACTTCCAGCCATTTATATTTTTTGAGCAACTCACAAACAGTTCAATTTTCTTGGATAAGTTGTTTCTTCTTGCTAATGGTCTTTGACTCTTTTTGTGACTAAATAATTTCAGCCTTATTTATGTTCAACAAAGGAGGACGCTAGTTTAACAGCACTCAACAGATTTGCAGCTACAAGATTGTGGCCACCTTTGTTATTTGGTTCATCATTTATGTTATTTTATGAACACTTGGGTAGATGTGTGTGTTACATCATCTGCAAAAACCACAGGATTTTTAAGGTGGTGCCACGTAAACCATGGTGTGCCCTATGGTAAAAGACATCCGCTATTAGCTTGGATTGGAAAAACATCTTTTTTTAAGGTGGTGATATTATATATAATGAGTTACTGACGTGACTAGCTTTTTCTTTGATTTCACGCAGGACTTGTGCGACCTGTGCACCCGAAAAATGAAAAAATTTAGAGCCCTTTTTTCATATTTTATTAAGTAGTGTTAATAGGAATTTCTTGTAAATATCCATTCGTGTCTTGCATCAATTAAATTTCACTTTACGAATTAGATGCGCAGAAATGTTTGAGATCAGGAACCTACATTTTATGGAAATTGACTTAACTAGGCACACTCATCATTCAGCTTGGCACACAATGCATAATGTAATATGTGGAGGAGCAAAGTTTATGGATAAATATTTGAAAATATTAAGAATAGCCAAGGTGAAAATCAATGTTATTCAAGGTAGTAGGGACCAAGTAGTGCCACTGGAATGCAGCAACAATGTAAAGATGAAAGTGCCAAACGCAGAGGTGAAAATTGTTGCTAATGCTATCCAGATCAGACTTCTGTTGTCATAGGTAGAGAAAAAGATTTGTGTAATGATTTAGAGAAGTTATGGGGGTCAATATGTTAGAAATGGGAATTCAACTTCTTGATTTTGATATATATGAAGATACAATTTGTTTTTCTTAGTGGCATTCTGTTAAGTTGTGAAAGCTAAAATGAGTACAATTTCCACATATCTAGTCCAATTTTAAGTTTAGTTCTCAACTAATAAAGGGAAGTCGATGCAGCTTCCACTATGTGCAAGGTAAGAGTCGGACCACATTGAGTCTATTGTATGTAGTTTTATCTTGGATATCTATAAGTAATTGTTTTCACGGGTTGACATGTAACTTTCTGGTTACGGTTGATTTACACAAATATCCCCTTTTTAGATCACCAATTAGATTTTATCCCTATTTTTAAAAGTTTTTTTTTTTTTTTGTTGACGAAGGAACCCGCAGCCGCTACTCTTTCGAGTGCGCCTGAGAGTAAACCGGACGTGATGGCAAACCACGTCGGCCATATAAACCACATGGCAAGTCATGTGTGTGACCAACCAGAAGGTTTATGCGAGGATCGAACTCGTGGCGCTGGTCATATTTCTCTTCTTCTCTACATTTCACCACTGCTTATGGTCCTATTTTTAAAAGTTGAGCATATATAGCTCTTGAAAAATTACCCTTCCAAACAATGTTAGACTTGGATCTAATGTTTGTTCATGTATTGATCAGCCTTATAGATGCTCATGTATTACTCAACCTTTATATACAAAACGTTAAAATGTCATCTTGTAGTTGCAATAACTTACAAAATTTTAAACGATTTAACGTTTTCTCTTAAGATTTTCAATTTTTTTCAAAGGAATTTTAGATCATGATTCATAAATTGCAAGAAAAATAAAAAGAGTCACTTGCTAAATATGTGTCTTTAAAAGGGAAACCAGCGAAAATTTCGCTCGGGTTACATGGGCAGCAACTCTTACTGTTGTATTAACAAACAAGAGTATCATTGAGATGAAATAAAATTAAGAATCAAAAATGAAAAACTTGTAATTGCAAAAGCAAAGAACATAACCAATGTACTGTTGTAAGAAACATGGAAGATAAGAAATACCAGTGCTATTTAAGGAATTGTAAATTTACATTTCACATATTTACACTTCACACAAGTAACCCATCACCAGGATATCACAATCCTGTATCACAAATATGTACAAATAAAGAGGTTCAAAGAATCAACTGGCAGCCGTTGATTACAAACACTGAATGTGATTTGCAATAACATATATTTCTAGTTACTTATTTTTGTTGCTCCTCTCTCTTTTTTCCCTTTCAGCACTAAAACTAAACTAGAAAAATTACAATAGTACAGGAAAAGAGATGTGTTTCAACAGCAATCTTAAACATACAGCAGTTAATCAACAGAAGGACTTGGAAAGCCAAGATATGCAGTTGTTTCTTCATGATCCTTTGTGCTGCTTGTGGCTTGTGCAACTCAAAACAATGTTTTCCACTTGCCTCGCAAGATGCATGTTTAACATGCAAGGGAGTGTGCAGACGTCTCGTAAATTTCATCCACATGAGTTGCGGGAACATAAACTGCACTCTTCAGTGAACTGTGGGTTCGACCATACAAAGCATATATGCACGCTCCTATCACTAGCCATATTGATACACGAGCCCAAGTTGCACCACTGCAAGAAAAGCAAGCAGACGATTAACAACGCTGAGTAGTAATGCTTAGATTACAATGATAAAGAAATAGTGGTAAATCCTGAGTACTGATTCTAGGCATCGACAACTAGCCCATCTTTAGCGAGTATAGGAAAGTGCAAGAAGCAGTATATATGTTAAAGTGTCCCACACTAGTTGAAGGTATGGGTGTCTTTTTTTAAAAAGAGTAGTGTCCGGACCAGCTTGCACGCACCTCGACAAATCCCACCAGTACAGGTACCCGTAACTCTATTCACCAAGGCTTGGACTTATAGAAGAAATAACAGTGGTTTTGCCTCAGCTCAACTGAACCTGAGGGAATGAGTTGTTGTGTAACTTAGCTTTTGAGGTTGAGTTAGGCCCAAAGTCATTTTCTTAACATAGTATCAGAGTCAAACTCATCAATATTCATGGTTTACCAAATATTGGCACCCATATTATGTTGTTCACGCTCCAAATGTTAATTCCTGGGCGTGCGGATAGCATTAAAGTGTCTCCCACTGGTCAAGATAATGGGTTGTGATCTCCTTATATAGTGTTCGACAATCCTCACCTCATGAGCTAGCTTTCTAGTTGAGTTGGATCCAAATTCATTCTTAAATAAAACCAAAATCTGAAATATAGTTTGGCAGCACATACAATAATAGCAAAGAAGTTTATGAAGGCTTACCCAAGATTAATTAATAAGTAGACGTTGATGAGAATGCAGGCAATAGGCAGAAGTGGAACGAATGGACAAGTAAAACCTGAATCGGAAAAAGAAAATATGGTTTAACTTTGTCCTTGTAGATGCATAACAGGCATTAATTGTGGTCAAGCACAAGCAATCCAATTAGATAATTGATGTGACCATGAAAACCTAATGTCGAACACTAATGGAAGGAAAACCTTTGATATAATGATAAAGCATACCTCCTGTGTGTCCAAAGTTGTGCCTTGCATCATCCTGGTCTATGCAAGTGAGCACAATCAGACCAGATAGCAGGAGCAACCCACCAAATCCAGACAGTGCGTACCTCGCAGGACTGGTCACGACAATAATTTACAAAGAGTCAAATTTTAGTATATAAAATGTAAGATTAGGAGAATATAATTGGAGCCGCCCTTCCTCATACCCTGCTAACACATGATGCTTTGTGCACCGGGCTGCCCTTTTTAAAATGTAAAATTAGGAATAATTACCTCAGCATTTGTGACAGATACATAAAAAATATCCAAAGATTTTGATAATATTTAACTACTAAAAAATGCTAATATTAGCAATGGATTATCACAAAATTCTGTTAGCAACGAGCAATTTAGCGACGAAGTAGGTAGCTAATTTCCAGTTTTTTTTGTAGTGAATTTAATGATAGTTATCAGAATCTATGCGCCTGTCCAGAAAAACATGCATGAATGTCTATCCAAATTGGTATACAAACTTTCCTGGTGTTTAACCCTTATAACACATTTGCTCGCTTCTTAAACAGGTAAAATCTCAGAGAGAGAGCTTACTTAGACAAGCTAACAATTGAAGCAGCAGATGTAACGATGCATACTCCAATACAGGTGAACATAATTGTCCAGCCAGCAACTTTCCGCCTTTGACGTACTAGATCTGCAACAAAAATCAAGAGAAGTAAATTATAGTAGGAAATACCTTCTTAGATTATTCCTTGTACATGATAAGAATATAATGAACACATCTTTGACTCCTGAACGCAACGTAGATAAGAGAGACTGGAGAAGAAGGGCCGGTGAACCTAGCGAGCATCAGTTTTTTTAATTTTTTTTGTTGAGTTATTTAGTACTTACAGCTCAGCTTTGCAGCTGCTTTTTCCACAAGAGGGTGCCCAACTGAAATCTCAGCTACCAATGGAACGCTATCGTCAGCTGTCATAGCTGGAATTTTGGTGCTCTCGACATCAATGTCTGAACTACTACTACAGCCACTACGTCGCAGGCTTACTGAGTCTATTGCCTCCTGAAAAGAGGACGGAAGTGGGACCTCGTCTGGTGGAACATATCGGAGAATCAGTACCGAAATAGCCACCATTGTAAACGCGAGAAGCGTACCAACACTAACCTGTAAATATAGAAACATAATCAAAACATGCTAAAATTACAGCACATTAAACACAGATCACAAAGAGAGCCAGAGGGCATAAACATTTTTCCTGACTAATGATGGCTGTGAATTACTCAAAACCAGACTTTCAAAGTTTACTTGACACGTAGGGAAAGTAAGACAAATTCTCATGTCATTATCTATTAGTTAACAATGAAAAGCATGCATTAAACTTACAAGGGATGTCAATACTGGATAGGGAAACTATGTAATTAGAGAAGTGTTTTTTTTCTTTGCTTGGAGGTCTAGACTGTCTTAGTGCACCCTCCCTAGAAGGTGGCATGTACAAGTATTGATGATATTTAGTTTGTATTTGGTTCTTTTTTGTTAGTTATGGTAAAATACACTAATACTTCCCAGTTTATTACCAAAAAAACAAAAAAAACTTACAAGGGATTTCTGATCCTCATAATTCACGTTCGCATAATTTTTTCCACTACAAAGAACGAGTTATAACTCTCTAATTGAAAAAAGAATGAAACAAGTTAAGGATATGAAAGCCTTTAAATATAATTTAACATGTCCAGAAGATAAGCATACCATTCCTGACAACTGTTCAACGTTCATGAAAAATGCTAAGGTTCCAGAAAGTAAACCAGTTGCTACAGTGCCCTTAACAGGAACTTGAGTGCGTTTATTAACATCTGAGAAAAATGAAGGTAGCAATCCATCCCGAGCCATTGCCATAAGTATCCGCGGCTAGAATCACAAAGAATCAATGTTAATGCCAAAAGTACAACAAGTATGAAAAAGAATCAAATCCGCCTGTCCCTCTCTGAGAGAGTGAGTACACTAGTATGTCCAATGATATAAGATGTAGTGATATTGAAGGCTTCAAAGTGGTTATAAGACGCATGCAATAAAGTTTCCCATGTTACATGCTACAATTTTACAGTATTTCCAAAATATAATTTGCTGGGGAAGAATTACAAAATATCTAGTACAGAAAGTTGTACGTCTCAATAGAAGTAGCAAGTCAAACAGTTTTAA
The DNA here is from genome assembly GCA_029844215.1 of Przewalskia tangutica. NCBI lineage: Eukaryota > Viridiplantae > Streptophyta > Magnoliopsida > Solanales > Solanaceae > Przewalskia > Przewalskia tangutica. The sequence goes on along the minus strand of CM056738.1, from coordinate 92,476,218 downwards.
CTTTTAAACACCCCAATGAAGTTTATAACGCTCAAAATATAATCAGACTTTGGTGTCTTAAATAATTTCAAGCTAGGTAGACTTAGCCTACACGATGCAGCTTGCTCACCTGAGGCAGTATAGAACCCATCAATGTTGAGCAAAGAGAAGTACAAGCTCCGATAGTTATTATATATCTGTAATAAAGAGTATTACAGTAAAAAGGCAGATCCAAATGGAATAGTTCAGTCTTAACGATAGACTAAGTGCAACATCATAAGGCCAAAAAGATCAACTTACGCTGCCCAGTTAATTCCATGTCTTGCAAATGCAGAAGAGATTGGGGTATCTGGATCCATAGCAAAATAGGGTACCAAACCAACAATAACTGCAGAGACTAACATGTAGAGAGAGCAGCATATTGATAATGCAAAACCAATTCCCATTGGCAGGTCCCGTTGAGGATTCTTCACCTTTTAGAAATGAAAAATTAGATGGTAAATTTAAAGGTTCAAGAATCTTCAACAGGGATAATCCCTCATAATTATAAAGTACACACGAGGAAATGACAAAAATGGTCCCTTGTCTTTGATAGTAGGTTCATAATAGTCCCTTAAGTATCACTTGAGCAGTTTTGATCCTTTAGGTTTGCCAAAAATGAGCACTTTTGGTCTTGGTCAGATATTTACTAAACTCTTATTGCTAAATTTAATCAGAACAGTGAAAATAGAAAATATTTAACCGGAACTCACATTTGGAAGTAGTGATTTTGTAGTTTATGTTATTTTTGGTCTATTTCAAGAGCCAGGTACAACTTTTTGAGGTTCAATTTTTACTATTTTTTGTGTAGTTTTTTATGTTGCGGTTTCTGAAATTTTGACGAAAATTTCTAGTGTTTCTGGTTAATTTTTTTTCTTCACAATTCCGGCTAAATTTAACATTAAGAGTTCAGTAAATAATTGACGGAGACCAAAAGTGCTCACTTTTTGGAAAAGTCAAAGGACCAAAACTGCTTAGTTGATACTTAAGGGACTATTTTAAACCTACTATGACAGATAAGGGACCATTTTTGTCATTTTCTCAAGTATATACAGACTTAGGCAATACCTCCTCAGCTGTACTAGCAACTGAATCAAACCCAATGAAGGCAAAGAAAACAGTTGAAGCACCGGCAAGCATTCCATCAACTCCGTAGGGAAAATACCTATCAATTGAAGGACTGAGAAAGCAGATCGATAGAAGGAAAACACATAAGAATGCTTAGTGCAGGACAGCCAATTACCCAACAGGAAGCTCATAGCCTGGCCATCCTGATTTGAAGCCCAGATATCCACCAGCAATAATTACAAAAACCATGACACATACATTTACTGAAGTGACAAATCCTTGTACCATGGTACTCTGCATGTAACATAAAATGAGAACACAAACTACAAAGAGAGAGATGATTATTTGGATATGAGAAATACCTCCCTGATCCCCACGCATAAAAGCCCGGTGACAACAAAAACCAAAATTGCTGCACATGGGTCCACTATAAGATTCAGTCCTGGGATTGTGTGACGACCTAAGAAAACCGGCAGGCTGTCTGGACCTCCAAAAAGCATGGCCTGCAAATATAAAAGGATGACAAAAGTATTAATTTTTCCTGTCAAACTAACAATAAGTGAGTTACACACAACTAGAAACAAGAGCCGTGTTTTCCGGGGCCTACTTCCTCACCAAAACACCATCAGTTTGGACCAAATAACACCCTCTATTTAAACATATGACAAAGACCAATGAATTTTAAAGATCAACATTTTTAGAACAAGAAGAGAAAGTGGATGCAAAATAGAAGCCAGTCTCGTCACTTTGCCCCTCGGTGTTAAAGAAATGGGACTGAACAGAAAGAGGAGAACCAAAAAATGGAAAGGAAAATTGTGCTAATTTTGTCAATTTTGCCAGGTTCTGTTAATTTGAAAGTTGAACATTGCTGTAGTTGAACCTTGAGGAAGAAATGTATTTATTATCAAAGTTCAGGAAGGTTATGAGCCACAAGCTCAAACACTGAAGGGTAATCCATAATTAACAAATTAATAATATTGGAGAGGATGCTACTATGAATACACAAGTTACAACTAACAAGATTTCTTAAACAGCTAGGCATTTTACTTATAAGGAACAAAAACTAATAATTCAGAAAAATATCAAAGAGAAAATACTGCACCAGATTTGGAGATATGCCACGAGCAACTGCAGAACCTCCAATTGTGTACTCCAATACTAATGCCCAACCGATCAGCCAAGCGACACTGAGAGGGAGTGGGAGTGTAAATTTCAACAAAAACATATCTAGACCTCAAAAAAGTTAGAAATAAAAAAAATGACAATAATTATAAGAAATTTAGGAAAACTGAAATTACAAGTCATGTCCCATAAAAAAGGGATTACGTTATAAACTCAAAATTCTAATTATTTTCAATTGGTTAGCAAAAGATTTTCATTATCACAAAGAACTTTGTGGCATTACCCCTCTCCAACACAAATGTAAGAATAATGATAGGCACTCCCAGCTGATGGGCAACGACTTGCGAGCTCCGCATAGCAAAAGGCAGAAAGAGCAGCTGCTATTCCAGCTATTAAAAAGGAAATGGTGAGAGCCGGACCTGAGTGCTCTCTGGCAACTGTGCCAACTAGAATATACACCCCAGCGCCAATTGTCGAACCAACTCCTGGAAAATCAAGCCACGAGGTTTAAAAATTATTAAGCTGGCTAGAACTGATACATACACTTTTTAGCTAGCAAAATTCAACATAAATTGAACAATCAATCAGCATTTCTTCAATCTCAAACTATTGATATATGAATGATATGTATTCATTCTACTCTATTGGGACAGTGCATGTCTAAGTGAATATGTCCCAATAAATTCAGTATGCAAAGGAGTTTTCATAGTTAGACTAAATTCACATTGCCTATCAACCTACTGGCCTCCTCCTCCCTTATTCAAACCTGGAACCAGCTATGCTTTATGAATCTCATATCTAGAGTTAGCTAGCAAATCCAATCTGAAGCAAAAAAAAATTGCTCATTATTCTCTCTAGCAATAAGCAGCAATGTTATAACAGGGTAAAGTTGTCTAGTCTTACAATAACTATTGTTTGTTGATGTTACAAGGAACTCAATTTCCACTATAAAAACACCACGTTGGCATGCCATAACATAAGAATGCATATTATAAATTCTAGATTGCAATATGCATAAAATGGATTGAACAATTTCACCAAAAACCAGAAAGCATACTGTAAGGCTATGCTGCTCGGACTATTCAGAAATGTCGAGGGGTGCGCGTGAGATTCTCCAAAAGTAGTGCATCTTTAGGAAAATCCGACACAGGTGCGGCAACACTTTTGGAGAGTCCGAGCAACATAGTTGTAAGGTTCATGTACTGAATGCAAAAGACAATCAAGTAACCATAAACATGAACCCCAAGAAAGTACTCCCTCTGTCTCAATTTATGTGATATACTTTCCCCTTTTTATTTTGTCCCAAAAAGAATGATACATTTTCTTATTTTGCAACAATTTAACTTTAACATTTACCTTTTACATTTAACGAGATGATCTATAACCACACAAATATCTTTAACTTGTTTTAGACCACAAGATTCAAAAGTCTTCCTTTATTTCTTAAACTCCGTGCCGAGTCAAACTATATCACACAAATTGGGACGGAGGGAGTAAATAAATAAAGATATAGCTGGTCAAAGGGATACAGAAACAACAACAAAAAAGCTAAAAAAAAATTTGCAACCCGTCACAAAAAATCAGGAATCAATCAATATTTTTATATATGAATAAAATGGATTAAATAATTTCATTAAAAAGCAGAAAGCATACTGCAAGGACAATGTACTGAATGCAAAAGATAATCAAGTAAGCATCAACATGAACCCCAGAAGATAAAAAGAACTCGAAAAATAAATATATAAAGAGCAACCTGGTAAAAAATATGCACAAACAAGAAAAAAGTTCACATATTTTTACAACCCAAGTCACAAAATTTTACCTAAAGTAATAGAACGCCAACAACATACCCAGTGAACCCCCACAAGTGGGGTCTGGGGAGCGTACGATGTACTCAAACCTTACTTCTACCCACAAAGGTAGAGAGGTTGTTTCCGATACACCCTCGGCTCAAAGAAACATAGTTAATGCATAAATTCACGAAAAATAAGACAGCAAAATATCACGATACAGAACAAATGAAGCTAACACATTGTAATACTTTACCTATAGTAATAAGATGAGGAATAGTTAAGGCTTTGGCTAATTGATTAGAAGAACCAGCTCTAGAAGAGGATTTTGAATTTGCAGAATCAACTTGTTTCCTTCTTACAAGACTTTTCATACCCCCAATAAAACACCCTCCTTTATCACCAATCTTTTGTGTGTCACCAACATACCCCATGATGAAACCAACAACAATTTCCCAAATGGGTATTACAAAAACTCAAATCTTTTTTAATAAATACTATTTCTATGATTATGAGCAAGACAAAAACATGAATATCTTGAATTATAATCAATCAATATAAAAGGGCTATGAGGGTGCTTGGAACCCAAATGGGTATTACAAAGTTTCAATCTTTTTTACTAAATACTATAATATCTATGAATATGGAGATGACAAAAACATGAAAATCTTGGATTATAAAGCAATCAATATAAAAGGGTCATGAGGGTGCTTGGAAAGAGCAAAACCCAAAGGCATGAAAGGATAAAATTCCTGGAAATTTGTGGCCTTTGGGAAAGCAGAAGGAAAAATGGGTTGATTCTGCAGAATTTTTCAAAGAGAAATTCTACAAATTTCAATTATCCCCCGATGAAATGGTGTGTTGCTTTATTCTTATTATGCATAAATAGTAATTTTTTGAAACGTGTTTTCCACGAGCGGGCGCGTGTGCTTGCGAAGGAATTCTACCACCACTTTTCTAGTTTAATTTTTATCTTTTTTTTTTTTGAGATATCCAGGTTCGGGCGTCACACTAGTCCTACAGGTAGTAGTACCGGTCCCTCAATATTACTACCAGCAAATCACGAGATGTGTTCCAATAACCAGTGTTTGAGAACGGACAACTGATAGCACCTACAAGGATCAACCCCAGAAGAGAGCAGAATTCTCCTACTGGGAATCGATCACACACTGCAAGTGTCCAGAGCGCTTTAAATTCCCTCCTTTGCCATTGGACTATGCCCCGGGAGACAATTTATCCATTCTTTATTTAGTACGTTTTGGGAATAGCAAGAAGAAGGTATGGTTGCGGGTTGAGTAAAAGATGGATGAGTAATTTTAATTGAAATTGGGTTATTTAGATTGATTTGAGAATTTTTGTTAAATGAGGGATATTTTAAAAAAACAATTGCTAAAGGGAGAGATATTTTTTATCCGAACTTATAACGAGAGGGTTAAATTTGGCTCCAACTTATAACATATGGTAAAAGTAATTAATTAATCAAAATATAATGGTATTTTTACCCTTTTCCCTTTTTGCAATGTTTGATTGATGAGTTAAATAAAAAAATTGAAGAAAATATCTACTTCCACCATTCTAAAAAGATTATTTTATTTTCTTTATTAGTTTATCTCAAAAAAATTGACATTTTTTTATATTTAGAAATAATTTAACTTTATGAGATGATTTACAATTACACAAATATCTAAAATTTATTTTGGATCACACATTTCAAAAAAATCATTTATTTTTTAAACTTTGTGTCAAATCAAATTAAGACAATATTTTTTTGACAGAGATAGTATTAAAGATGGGTAATAGTATTAGTAATTTGCATAATTTTGAAAAAATATTTGAATTAAAGATTTAAAATAATGAATATGTAAGGTCCGTGTACACTCTAACTCCTCGTACTTCACATGTAAAATTGCACTGAATATGTTGGTGTTGTGTTTATTGGAGTACTCATATAAAGTTAACCATTGAGGTAATTGATAGAAAAAATGATTTTAGCTATAAGTAAATAATTTATTATTATTTTTTTATGAAAAATCGTTCTCGGAAGATACTCCCTCCGGATTCGATCAAAAAGAGTGTCCACTTTAACCTCTTTTTTTAGTCATAAAGAGTCTTCACTTATCAAATCAAAAAAAATTAACTTTGCTTTTTCATATTTGCCACCCTGTTCAGACCAGATCGATAAATTTGATTCGTTCTTTGGTCTTAATTTTCTGAAAATTTGATCCTCAATCCGGTCTGATTTTACCTTGTTATGCAGCCCTAGGAGTAACTACTTCAAAAGGGTTGACACTTGACAAGTAGTCGTCTATCAATTGTAGATTATATTTCGTTGTGTAGATATTTGTAAACAAAATCAGTAAAGGGTGGTTTGGTTGCTGATTACGAGCTAAGTTATTTATGTATTAATGCTTATATAAATAATCATGTAATATTATATTTGATAGCATTCTTTTATTATGTATAAAATTCAATACACATAATACAGTGTTTAGTTTACAATTTAGAAACATGCATCACAAATATATAATAAGTTATGATGAAATTTATGTATTATTTTATGCATTATATAAAATGGATAATCAATACATGAAGAATTAAATTTTGCATAACTAATTCATAACTCTAACCAGCAACCACACGACCCCTAAGTACATAGCAATTTCAATTAGGGGTGATATTAGTGTAACCACTCTAATCTGTCAACCCTGTTTAAGTTCGGTCATTCGGGAATGATTAATTCATTTTGACCCATTTAATTCAATTTATTTTAAATTGACGTGATTTGAATGAAATATATAATTCATATCGATTTATGGAAAATTTGTCAAAATATTTTTTAAATTTTTGTTTGATATATTATATATAGCCATCATAATTGAAAAAAATTAATTTTATTAGGTACTTAAATTAATTATAAGAAAAAAAAATTAAATTTAATAAGAGTTGAACAGGTTGAATTATGTGTATTTACCCAGCTTAATCTACCAATGTCATCCCAAATAACATTCAATTCGCCTACCCCATCTGCCATTAAACACCCTTAATAACAATGTCTGGGGCATCATTATCCAGATAAGGAAAATTCCAAAGAATTTTGATGATATTGGACCATATTTCTATTTTGTTGATAATGAATCTATGAACACCTAAAGTCAATTATTCCTTTCGTTTCAATACATATGATGCTCTTTTTATATTTTGGTACTCCTACAATTTTATTGTTATACAACTTTTGAAGATTTAAATTTATTGAACGATTCGCTAACTCGTTAATTTTAATTTGATGTTTACTCCATTTTCAGTAATTATTTTATAATTTTTTTTTTATATATGTGACACGCATTAACATCTTAAATTTTATGTTTGATCAAACACTTTCAGATAAAATGAAATGGCAAGAGCGATATGTCTACTTAATATAGGAACAAATATAACTTATCCCTCGAGTTTCATTCGTGATGCTTCAATATAACATAAGTTGTTATTTAAAGTATATGATGACAAAGATTTACATTTAATTAATTATCATTAAATAATACTGACCTCCTTAACTCAATTGTAAATTTGCAAAAAGGAAGCTAATTGACTAGGACACGCTACCGAACTCCTTCAATGTTATAAATTGCCCAAAATTTATAAACTCGGTTAAGAGTCTCAGATCGGAAATAAAATGAAAATATGAACTCCTTATATGGATTTGGACAATCTTGAATTAGTATTTATCTTTTCCAACACGTCTCCAAAATTAATAATAGCCATATAGGGTGCAACTCTTGTTAATGTTTTGGTATTACACTACTAAAAGAGTATAGCATAACTGACATGTTATAAAAACTATAACAAATGGATCTTGGGCATAAAACCTCAAAAGTTAGCTTGTAGGATGAAGATTGTTCAAGTCCATATAATGAGTTTATAATTCTATTTCATATTTGGTGTGGAACTCTTAACACTTTCAGACCTTGTTAACGGAAGCGTGGATAATAATTTGGGGACCCAATATCGGTGAACAAAGAATTGGAATGGATCTGACTCTGATACAATATAAAGAATGAATCTTGAGTCTAACTCAACCCCAAAAGTTAGCCTGTAGGATGAGGATTGTCCAAATCCATATAAGGAGTTCATGTTCTCATTCCATATCCGATATGAAACTCTTAACAAAAACTTACTCCTTAAAACATTAAATCGTTTTCACGTTTACACTCAAACTTAAATAAAATAAAATGCTTAATATACACCTTACTTACTTTTTTGTAAATAAAAAATATCGAAATCAGGATGAAGAGCATAATGTTTGCATGAGTTTAAATAAACTGACATTGTAAAAGATAACTGCATGTAAATATTTATAATAAGTGATATCATTAAGCTAAAAATTAAGACATTTAACTCGCTATGATATGTTAAAAACTCATATTCCTCCGTTTCATAATAAGTTGTTCTTTTAGCTCGTGTACACTCCTTAAGAGAGTGATCACTCTTAGAAAATTAGGAGTGTTTTTATTAATTTACCTCTAATCAATGCCTAGAAAAAAATATAGTTAATAAATGTTGATTATTTAAACAAGGACAATTTTGAAGAACATGCCCATAATATTCTTGAAATTCTAAAGAACCGCTTATTTTGAAAAAAATTAAAAGACCTAAATAACCACTTATTGTGGAACGGAGGAAGTAGTATAAATTAAAGATAATTGATTGTTCATAATACGTGATATTAATAACTTGAAAATTAAGATTTCTAACTCGCTACTATGTGTTAAAATTTAATATTAGTGTGGAAATTATTTCTATTGTCTATACATATAATTTAAATCTTGATATGCAAAGCGAGAAAGAGAAATGCAATTAAAATAGGTTTTAAGGACTAATAAGAATTGCGTTGGGATTGATAGAACATATCCGATCTTAATTAAAGATTTCGGATATATAGGAGTGATAAACTGGTGGGTTAGACTGGACTATGGACGAGACGAAAATGAGATAAAAAAAAATGGACAAAATATTGGTCCACCAATATTTAACAAGGATAAAAAATAAATTAACGGTAGATAATATGGATTATCTAGGATTACCCCGTACGATAGCGCAAATCACGTCGATCGATTCTGCACACTGGCCCATGTGTGAATTCAACCAAGAAGGTTTATGCAGGATCGAACTCACGTGGCCTTACTGGTCGCACTCTCTTCTTATCTGAAACATTTCTGCTTGCGGGTTCCATATTTGATTCATTATTAAATGGTCACTTATACAACACATATTGAGATGGTTACTCATTTTTTAAAATCATTTTGTCAACTCTAATTTTGGATTTGAGCCATATCCTGTTAGGAAACACTTCCCTATAAATGAGTGTTACGTGGGCGGCGAAATACGCGCTAATGGCAATTCTAATACGAGTATTAAACACCGTTTGAGAAAAGAAAGGGGAAAAAACAGATTTCAAGGGGTTCTTGTAAAATTATGTTATATCATTATTTAATTATTCATATGGCCCTATACGTCCCAAGAAACAAAGCATGCATTTGCGTCCGAATTCAGAAAATGAATGTGCATATTGAATTGGAGGTGTCTAATTATCAGGTCGTCTTTGAATCAGATGCGGTGTCTTCTTCTGTGAGTCGAAAACGAAAATTTTTAGGATCCTTTTTCATTTTTATTAAGCGATATTATAATTTCTTCTAAAGACTATATTTCGTATTTGCGTGGCGATTAAAGGTCAACTTTTACGAATTAAAATAGAGCCTCCAAAATGTTTGGATGACCCTGCCAATTATATATGACAATTGTTGTTGGCCACACCCACTTGAAGTTTTTTCAAAATTTATATACTCCTATTAAATAAAATTGGCACTTTCATACAGTTCTCAATTATAGATGCTGCCGACCAAATCTCGATTTGTTGCATACCCAGCAAGTTGGGACTTAAAGCATGGGCCAACATTCTTCCAGACTATACAGTATGGTTTCGGCATCACAAAGGTCTAGAACTAGACTAATAAATTTAATATAGTAGAGGCTAATTGAAGATCTTATAATATTTTATGTGAGAAATCACTGCCCACATTATTTGACAGACACAGGATGTAGAATTTGTTGGATCGAAATAATGCGGCGTCATGAAAAGCTACAAATTTCAAACCTTAAATATCGATAAATCAAACGGTTAGAATTAGAGATATATTGGAAGATATAATTAGATGATTTTCCTCTATCTTTTTCATTTACAAAAGGTTACAATATATACAAATAAGGTAGGAAGATTACTAGCCTTAATATTCTGCTTACTAATTGTTGACAGTCAATTTTGACCCGTTTTTTTGTATATTTGTTGCAATTCTAAGTATTTTAGCACATCGCATTTTAATCAGTATTTTTGCATTTTTTTTTATCTTTTTATGTTAAAATAAGCATCATGTCTTCTTTAATATTATGTTTTTATTATTGTTACACCGTCGTTTTATTTTAATAATATTTGCATCTTTTTAAATAATTAATTGGCATACCGTTTTTACTTTTAATCATGCATTAAACATGTCTTAAATATTGTATTTTAGTATTATTGCGTCGGCATTTGCATTTTAATAATTTTGCATCTTTTAAAATAATTTTTCTGTTAAATAATGAATCCGTCTTGCATTTTGTCAAACCAATCCAGTCCAGTCCAAGACACAATTTGAATCATTCCAATACAACAACATTTTTAATTTCATTCAAACACTTTTTTATTTTCCACCCTAAAATCAAAACACACATTTTATTTTCCCCAAAACAATACCTCACTTTTCATTTTCCCCTCGAATACCAAACCCTAAATACCACATATAATAAACAATTCCCCACACACACAATAACCCTCAGTGCATAAGGCAAGAGCCCACTCTCTCGCCTCTCCTTTCAAACCTCCATTCGCCGCCCGTCGTAGTCGATCCGTCGCCGTCGTATGCCTTACCACCGCCCGCCTCTTTAAACCTCGGCGCCGCGCGCCTCTTTAAACCAACACAACCCTAACTCCTCACTCTCTCCTTCCGTCGCCGCCGTGGCGAACCCTACTCTGACAATTGCGCACACGCCCTCTCCTCACTCTCTCTCTACCGACATCGAACCCCTATCCCTTTCTCTCCATTCCGAACACCGCCCATCGCCGCTTGATCTCGTCGCCGCCACTTAACCACCGTCGCGAACCCGTGTTTCCACCATCGACCACACCCCATCGTCGACCTCACTGTATCACCAACTTCTTTCCTCTTTTGTTGTATTGTCGATTTTACCTTGTTGTTTCTTGGTTGGACCGATTTTCGCATGTTTGAATGGCGTACTGTTGTTGTTGGACTGATTTTTATTGTTTAGGTAATGGCCGAGTCGAGAACTCGGCGATGTTCTTTGTTGCCACTTGGCGATTAAATCGTTTAAAACTCGTGAACTATGTTCTTCTTGTTTCGGTGTTTTTGATTATTTTTGTTTTGTTGCGTCATTTGTGGTGCGATGTTATTCCATTTGTTCGGACTGATTTTGTGGCTTTAGCGTCTGGCGGAGTTTTGAAAACTCCGCGACGACCTTTGTTGGGCTTACCATTCGGATTTCGTGTGATTTTACCATGTTTCTTTATTCTTGATTTTACGATTTTTGGGTATGTTACGAAATTTCCGTGACCTATCCGAGCCGATTCGTTTCGTACCATTTTTATTGCCTCGTTCGTTTGGGTTGTGGTCGCTGGTTTACTGGTTTGTTTTTGGCAAGTTAAAGGACCGATTTCTTTATTTTTCTTTTGCTGGAATTGATTTGAACAATTTATTACACTTGGTGAAAGTATTAAACTGATTCTGAACAAGATACTACATTGTTGGCCAATGAAAAAGTTATCCGTCGATTTTTGAGGCCTTGCGATTTGCAAAGGCGGAAAATAAAATAAATGAAGCTTTACGGGCAAGGATGATTTCTTCCACTTACACGGATAACCAACATGCTTGTGGCGAATTCTCGACGCACTTGTTTAAGTCGCCCCACTTTATATATTTTTCATATCGAGCCCTCAGTGTTTAAAACTATTATTGTTTTGGCGCGGATATGAAGGTTTTATTTATTTTATTGCTTTTAATAATATTGGTAGATGAAGGAATCTCCGTCGATTTCCAAGGCTTCCTCTGCAAAAGCGGATTTATTTATTTTTGCTTTACTTATTAAATTCTGTCATTACTTTAAAATTATTTATTCGATACTAACACTTTTACTAAGTGTTTATGCAGTGTAGGAGATCATCTTGTGCGAAAGCCTAAAAGGGCTAAAAGATGTTAGGAATGTTATTTTATATCGCATTTAATTTAGTTTTATTATTGTGTAGTGCACTTTATTTTAATTATAAATGCTTAGAATAGGTAGAATAAAAAGAGCAATAAATAATTAACCTAGGTTTGAGCGAACAACGCAAGTTAGCGGATCTTAAAGGATGCCTAACCCTTCCCTTTAGAATAATAAAGAACCCTGATCCAGAATCTCACTAATTTCGCAGACCATTAAATGGAAGTCGATTGCAGTATTTTTATTGCAATAAACTAAGTGTCCTAATTCACTATAATAATTAGGTGGCGACTCCTTTAAATGCATTTAGGACTCCAACCATGTAGCGATAATCCGTTTTACTACGGTTGAAATGGGGTGTTCTGACATGGCGACTTATTTGAGGATATCAGGTTCTTGATCATAGCAAATCCAGGTTAATTAAATATTGCACTTTATTTTGCTTTTATATTTGTTGTAAATATTTTATATTGTTTGCTTTTATTTTGTAATTAACTACTTTAATTGCTACATTTTTTTATTGCTTTCCTTAAATTGACATTCCGTTCATATTTCTTTCACTCTGGAAAATTCACATTGTCACACACTACACGCGTTGGTGTGCTTCGCGCACCCGCGAATTTCTTTCAAAAATACCCAAAATTTAGGAGAGTTGGCGCTTGCGCGGAGTTAGATCGGTCCGTCTGATCGGTAGCGTAGCCTTCTCGCTCGAGTTGTCGCTCGGGAACGCTGCGTCTAGTAAGCCAAATCTTAGAAAACTTAAGATAGAGCTATACCACCTTTTATATTAAGTCATGCGTCGTAAACCTTAGGTTGGTTAATCCGGTATTAACGCCACAATTAGAAATCCACCAAACTTGTCGCGGGTTTCACTGACCCAGCGACCCGTTAGCATACTATGTGTAGCGTGATGATGATAAGCGGATCCAAGCACGGTCGCGACACGCCAAAATTGGAAAAAGTGCCGTCGTTTGGTCGCCATTTCCGACAAAATATTGCGGTTTAACGGCTTGGACCTATTTATCATAATCCCGCGTATTTGGCGTTTAGGCTCACTCTGGCATAAGGAGGTCCCAAGCATATTAGGGCGCGCTTGATTTGCATGTTTTTTGTTTATTATTGTTTGTCGCTAGCAACTCTGTACATATTGTTTAATTCAATAATTGCTCTTTTGTGATTCCGGGCTCGAGCATTTGTATTTTTGCACTTTTTGCTTTCACATTGCAATCAGGACTTCTACTGCGTAAATCACTCTTGAATAAGCGCGACTTGGACTTTGTGAAGCATCAACCACCGATCGGTCGAACCAATCAGGGGAGTCTTTGACTATATTGTCACACTTTTGCATTTTTATTATTTTGGTCATTTTCCTACTCACCTATTTCTTATATTTTTTGCAGGAAGGTCGTCCTCGCAAACAACCGAGGGCGGGTGAAAAAAAAAGAAAAATGATGAGCGTTAGTTATGTTGATTAAAAGAAGTTAGTCTATACCGGATTCAACGATACATCGCTCTCAATTCTTCTTTACTTTATATTTTATTTATATTTGTAAACTCAATTGGTATGTTTAGCGTTAATTACATAGTTATTTCATATCATACATTTTACAGCATAATTATTCCGAACTACGCGTGTCTGATTCTCACCGCACGGTGTGATACATAGGCAACTCATTTTGGGTTCGACACCACAAAATAAAAACCAAAAATAAAATAAAATAAAGAAGCATATTTTTTTCACTCATTCATCTCATTCATCATGTTCTTGGGCATTCATTTTTCTATACATTCATTTTTACTTTGCATTCGTCCACAGTGGGCAATCATTTCTTTTGCACAGCCTTATATTGTCATCCTTTCATTGATAAATTCTTTTCAAGCATACATTTTATAACATATTTGAATGAACTACGCGCTTTGATTCCTCGGCGGGATCGTGGCGACCATTATTCGGGTTCGGTACCATTTATTCAAAAAATACAAAAAAAACAATTATTCGAAAAATACAAAAAAAGAAGAAATATTTTATTCAAAAAATGTTATTAAAAAAAAATATTTTTTTAGTATTATTGTTTGACTTTGTTGATACCAACACATTTAGGGTTGTGCATAAAAAAAATGATAATCAGTATGGGTTGACTTTGTGGTAAACCATAGATTCTTTTGATACCTCTTATTCATACCCGCAGATGACATTGTCTTGCATGTTTTCAAGATAAAAATAAAACCGACCTTATCGTTTCATATGCATTGTGTGGTGAGTTATTTGAATAAGTTTAACTGCATTGCATTGTGATCTAGAACTTGGCCTGAATGTTTGTTGAGGCGAAATCCTGAGCAACACTCGGTGTAGGAAATGATCGTAGGCTTTCTTTGACCCGTTTGAGCCTTTTCAGCCTACCAAATAACATTATCCATAGTACACCCCCTTTGAGCCTAAAACCTATTTTTTTTTACAACCGCATATTACACCTATACCTTTTCTAAGTGCGTACGCACTATCCCTCTCTTGGCCCGACCTCCTCGAGTGCTTTAGAAATGTGCAAGTGGCTGATAAAATTATGCGTTGAAGTTTGGAAAGACAAAAATTGTCAAAGTCTCAAAAAAAACAAAAGCGACGACTTCACAAAGAGGAAATCAAAAGCCCGATAAAAAAAGAGGATAACCCAGAAAAAAGGGCTCGAATGAAAGATTCAAAAGAAGTCGATCTGAAAAAGCGGGACAAAAGAAAGCAAGTCGGCGTTAAAACACACAAATATCAAGCATGGGCGTAGTCGACTCTCGAGAATGATTAGTCACTTTTACCCAAATGATATCCATTCCTTTCCCAAGCCTACATTACAAGCACTGTGACAAGCCTACATGATCTTATCGAGGTTCTCACATTAGTGGATACTTACATGACGGCCTATGGTATCACAATTGCATGCATTGAACATCTTTTTGAGTGTGAGCGCAATTCTTTCAACGTCCCAAAATTCAAAATACTGAAATATATGTGGGAATGAGACTTTCTTTCAGTGAGGCATTTGAAACGTGAGATTACGTGTAGTTCGAAACCTTGGATGCAAGCAGGCGTGTCGACACTCAGGTATATGCGAGTCTTATCTGAAGCTGTGTGAATTACACCAGAGTCAATCTCGTTTATACTGAAAGCAATAAAAGAATATCCTTATGCACAATATTAATTGCTAGGTATCAACTGGAGTCAGAACGTAATGTTGTCTTCCATCTTTTCAGGAAAAAATAATAATAAAAAAAAAACAAAATGCATATTACATAAGAAGTCTTATTTTTTGCATCACGAACTACGTCTTGACCTGATTCCCTCGGCGGGATACGTAGGCGGCCACATCGGCTTCGGTCCCACATCATTTTAAAATCATAAAAAAAAAATCACGAACTACGTCTTGACCTGATTCCCTCGGCGGGATACGTAGGCTGCCACATCGGCTTCGATCCCACATCATTTTAAAATCATAAAAAAGGATTATCACGAACTACGTCTTGACCACGTCTTGACCTGATTCCCTCGGCGGGATACGTAGACAGCCACATCGGCTTCGGTCACACCGTTAGAAATATTTCTTCCTTATTTTGCACTGGACTCGATTTTGTCCATATTCTCGCATTAGCTTTTCATTCATTATAAAAAAATAAAAATAAAAAATGCTTACCTGATCGCCTTGATAACGTCAAGATGCAACCTTACCCAGTTCAACATCTTCATTACCAGAAACTGGGACATTTTAAGGAATTCACTGCAAGAAAATGGCAATAGACAGGAAAAAGAAGGCCAACTAGGTCTTCACCAAGAATCTGGCGTCGAGCCAAAGCTACAGAATCGACGCTAATCAACCACTCATTTCCTAAAACTCACAAGTTTTCTTTGAGTGCAGGATCTTCATATCAGCAAAGGCAGAAACACAACAATAAACTCATGCGGGTCACAAATGCACAACGTCTATGCAATGATGCTATCTCAACCCAGACGGGTCACAAAGCGGTGCGCCACAACCAATGCATTTCATTTTAAGCTGTCTGGCAACTTCATTCATGTTTCGTCTATCGCAAGCATCTGCATTGCGTCCAAAACGACGCCATTTCATATAAGCCTATCTGGCTTCATCCATGTTTCGTCTATGCAACGACGAGCATCTGCGTCGGCGTCCATGCAACGACGCCATTTCATTTTAAGCTGTCTGGCGGCCGTTCATGTTTCGTCTATGCAACGAGCATCTGCGTCAGCGTTCATGCAACGACGCCATTTCATTTTAAGCCTATCTGGCGGCCGTTCATGTTTCGTCTATGCAACGGCGAGCATGCATCGGCGTCCATGCAACGACGCCTTTTCATTTTTAGCCTATCTGGCGGCCGTTCATGTTTCGTCATCTACGGCGAGCATCTGCGTCGCGTCCATGCAAAGACGCCATTTCATTTAAGCCTATCTGGCGGCCGTTCATGTTTCGTCTATGCAACGACGAGCATCTGCATAACGTCTATGCAACGACGCCATTTCATTTAAGCCTATGCAACGGCCGTCCATGTTTCGTCTATCACGACGAGCATCTGCGTCGCGTCCATGCAACGACGCTTTTTCATTTTAAGTCTATGCAACCGTTCATGTTTCGTCTATGCAACGACGAGCATCTGCATCGCGTCTATGCAACGACGCCATTTCTTTTAAGCCTATCTGCGGCTTCATTCATGTTTCGTCTATCTGGCGATGAGCGTCGCATCGGCGTCCGTGCAACGACGCCTTTTCATTTTAAGCCTATCTGGCGGCTTCATTCATTTTGTCTATGCAACGACAGCATCTGCATCGCGTCTACGCAACGACGCCATTTCTTTTAAGCCTATCTGGCCTTCATTCATGTTTCGTCTATGCAACGACGAGCATCTGCGTGCGTCCAGCAGCGTCATTTCATAAAAGCCTATGCGGCACGGCTTATGTTTCGTCTATGCAACGGCGAACATCTGCATCACATCTATGTTTCGTCCATGCAACGGCGAGCATCTGCATCGCGTCTATGCAATAGCGCCATCAACATCTACAATAACCTTGTCTTTTTCAAGACCACGTCACTGCAACCCGGTGTCAATCATACCCGACCTCGGGACATTTTTAATCGTCGACTTTGCTTTTTATTTTTGCATCACAGCGACCCGGTGTCATCATGATTTGACATCGTGACATTTTGGATCTGCATCATCCCTATTTTTGAGTTCGGTTTATAAGCAGGACAAAATTGGCTCAAGTCAACATCTTTGTCAGAAGACTCTTCCATCATCTCGTACAAAGAGGACGTCTTGTTGTGATCAATTTTGACCCGTTTTTTTGTATATTTGTTGCAATTCTAAGTATTTTAGCACATCGCATTTTAATCAGTATTTTTGCATTTTTTTTTTATCTTTTTATGTTAAAATAAGCATCATGTCTTCTTTAATATTATGTTTTTATTATTGTTACACCGTCGTTTTATTTTAATAATATTTGCATCTTTTTAAATAATTAATTGGCATACCGTTTTTACTTTTAATCATGCATTAAACATGTCTTAAATATTGTATTTTAGTATTATTGCGTCGGCATTTGCATTTTAATAATTTTGCATCTTTTAAAATAATTTTTCTGTTAAATAATGAATCCGTCTTGCATTTTGTCAAACCAGTCCAGTCCAGTCCAAGACACAATTTGAATCAGTCCAATCCAACACCATTTTTAATTTCATCCAAACACTTTTTTATTTTCCCCCCTAAAATTAAAACCCACTTTTTATTTCCCCCCCAAAACAATACCCCACTTTTCATTTTCCCCCTCCAAATACCAAACCCTAAATACCCCTATATAATAAACAATTCCCCCCCCCCCCACACACACACAATAACCCTCAGCTGCATAAGGCAAAGCCCCGCTCTCACACTCTCCCTCAAACCCCCATTCTGCCGCCGTCGCCGTCGATCCGTCCGTCGCCCCCACACTACCCTCACCCCTGCCCTCTTTAAACCCTCAGCCTTCACCCCTGCCCTCTTTAAACCAACACAACCCTAACTCCCTCACCCTCTCTCCTTCCCGTCGCCGCCGCCGGCGAACCCCTACCCTAGCAACACCTACAGCCGCACACGCCCCTCTCCCTCACTCTCTATCTCTCACTGTCGAACCCCTATCCCTTTCTCTCCATTCCAGAACACCGCTGTCCATCGCCGCCAGTCCCGTCGTCGCCGCCACTTAACCACCGTCGCGAACCAGTGTTTCCACCATCGACCACACCCCATCGTCGACCTCACTGTATCACCAACTTCTTTCCTCTTTTGTTGTATTGTCGACTTTACCTTGTTGTTTCTTGGTTGGACCGATTTTCGCATGTTTGAATGGCGTACTGTTGTTGTTGGACTGATTTTTATTGTCTAGGTAACTGGCCGGAGTCTGAGAACTCCGGCGATGTTGCTGTTGCCACTTGCTGATTCGTCGTTTAAAACTCCGGCGAACTATGTTGCTGCTGTTTCCAATGTTTTCGCTGATTATTTTTGTTTTGTTGCGTCGCTGTGGTGCCGATTTTATTCCATTTGTTCGGACTGATTTTTGTGGCTTTAGCGTCTGGCCGGAGTTTTGAAAACTCCGGCGACCTTTGTTTGGGCTTACCATTCGGATTTCTTGGCTGATTTTACCCACTGTTTCTTTATTCTTGATTTTCTGATTTTTGGGTATGTTCTGAAATTTCCGGCGACCTATCCGAGCCCGATTACTGTTCTGTACCATTTTTATCGCCTCGTTCATTTGGGTTGTGGTCGCTGGTTTACTGGTTTGTTTTTGGCAAGTTAAAGGACCGATTTCTTTATTTTTCTTTTGCTGGAATTGATTTGAACAATTTATTACACTTGGTGAAAGTATTAAACTGATTCTGAACAAGATACTACACTGTTGGCCAATGAAAAAGTTATCCGTCGATTTTTGAGGCCTTCACAGTTGCAAAGACGGAAAATAAAATAAATGAAGCTTTCTGGGCAAGGATGATTTCTTCCACTTACACCGGATAACCAACATGCGCTGGCAGGGCGAATTCATGTGCGCACTTGTTTAAGTCCCCACTTTATATATTTTTCATATCTGAGCCCTCCGTGTTTAAAACTATTATTGTTTTGGCGCGGATATGAAGGTTTTATTTATTTTATTGCTTTTAATAATATTGGCCGATGAAGGAATCTCCGTCTGATTTCCAAGGCCTCCTCTGTGCAAAAGACGGATTTATTTATTTTTTGCTTTACTTATTAAATTTCTGTCATTACTTTAAAATTATTTATTCTGATACTAACACTTTTACTAAGTGTTTATGCAGGTAGCCGGAGATCATCTTGTGCAGAAAGCCTAAAAAGGGCTAAAAGATGTCCCGGAATGTTATTTTATATCGCATTTAATTTAGTTTTATTATTGTGTAGTGCACTTTATTTTAATTATAAATGCTTAGAATAGGTAGAATAAAAAGAGCAATAAATAATTAACCTAGGTTTGAACGAACAACCGCAAGTTAGCGGATCTTAAAGGATGCCTAACCTCTTCCCTTTAGAATAATAAAGAACCCTGATCCAGAATCTCACTAATTTCGCAGACCATTAAATGGAAGTCAATTGCAGTATTTTTATTGCAATAAACTAAGTGTCCTAATTCACTATAATAATTAGGTGGCGACTCCTTTAAATGCATTTAGGAATCCAACCATGTAGCAGTAATCCCGTTTTCGACTACGGTTGAAATGGGGTGTTACACTAATCAATTCTATTCTATATATTATATTACTTATCTTACAAGCATGATTCTATCTTAATTACTATTTAATTACAAGAATAATTCATATTTATTTTCTAGAATATTCTCTAACACTCCCCCACAGTCAAAAAACTAGGAGGACGGATGCTGAGACTGCCCCGAAAGTTTTCAAATAAAATCAGCGGAAGCCCTTTAGTGAAAATATCAGCTATCTGATGACGTGTCGGAACATGTAACACCCGAATTTGTCTGCGAGCCACATTTTCACGAACAAAGTGAATATCCAACTCAATGTGCTTTGTGCGCTGGTGATTGACTGGATTTTCGGAGAGATAGATTGTACTGATGTTGTCACAATATACCAGTGTAGCCTTTGGCACTGGACAATGAAGTTCCAGTAATAGATTCTGAATCCAACATGATTCAGATACCACATTGGTTACAGCACGATATTATGCCTCAGCACTGGAATGAGATATTGTGGGTTGTCATTTGGATGACCATGAGATCAGATTATCGCCTAGAAATACACAATATTCGGATGTGGAGCGTCGGGTATATGGACAACCGACCCAATCTGCATCTGTATATGAGATCAATTTGGATCCATGAGATGAATATAAGTGTAAGTCATACTCTAGCGTGCCCTTAATGTATCGAACAACTCGTTTCAGGGCATGCATATGGTCATCCATTGGGTTGTGCATAAAAAGACAGACCTGCTGCACTACATATGAGATATTTGGCCTGGTGAATATCAGGTATTGAAGTGCTCGTGTGAAGCTCGGTGGGGTCCTCAAATGATTTACCAGATACACCACTCAACTTGGATTTAGTGTCGACTGGAGTGGCAGATGGTTTACAGGAAGACATACCAGCTCGTTCTACTATCTCTGCAGCATATTTATTTTGTGATAAAAACAAACCACATGAATGATGTGTGACAGCAATCCCGAGAAAGTAATGAAGAGGACCAAGATCCTTCATAGCAAACTCTGAACCTAGCTGTGACATGATAGACTGACGAAGTGTATCTGATGACGTGGTTAGTATGATATCATCTACGTATAAAAGGAGATATGCAATATTATTACCCCGACGGCAAATGAATAGAGAATGATCTGACCGGCTATTTGAAAAACCCAATTTTGAGACTTTGCAAAACGTTTGTACCAGGCCTGAGGCGCTTGCTTCAAATCGTATAAGGGTTTTTAAGTAAGCACACATGGTCCAGAAACTTAGGGTCCCTGTAGCCTAAAGGCTGATGCATATAGACTGCTTCATGGAGATGCCCATGAAGAAATGCATTCTTGACATCCAACTGCCGAAGTGACCATCCTTTTGTAAGAGCTAGACTGAGTACCATCCAAATGGTAGTTGATTTTACCATTGGGCTAAACGTCTCCCTACAGTCCACGCCTACCTGTTGTGTTTTGTCATCACCTTCACGACGGGTTTTATGCCTCTCAAATATGCCATCAAATTTTTCTTTGTGACTGAAAATCCACATAGACGAATAACATTAACATTAGATAGACGAGGTACTAACTCCCACATCCTATTTTTAATTAGAGCATTGTATTCATCATCTATAACCATTTTTCAATTTAGGTCACGTAGGGCAGACACCAGATTACGGGGTAATAGAGATTTAGTGACATGGGTGTGCAAGCTATACTTTGTGTTGGGTTTGAGTATACCATACTGGCTTCGGGTTACTGGACGATGGACACTGGTTGGTGGACACGGTGTCGGGCCAGTGGACTGGACGCCACTGGCCCGTGGGGTATTTTCTGGTTGAAATGGAGGTGGGCCTGACTAAAGTGGCCCAGGCAGTAGTGAATCTGCTGGAGCCGTGGGATTAATTCTCCAGAGAGGAATTGTTTGGGCCATCGGCCCAGCTACTGATGGAGCCGTGGGATTCATTTCTGAGAAATGAATTGTTTGGGCCATCGACTCAGCTGCTGATGAAGGATCCAATCCAGATGAGTTGGGCGTTGTGGCTGGCTGCTGAGACAAGGCCGGGAGAAAAAATGGATGTATTCCGGTATCCAAAAACTCATATGTGGGAGATCTTGAATCATGATTTTTTCTGAACGGTAATTGAGACTCATCAAAAAGAATATGGCAGCTAATAAACATCATATTAGTGGAAATATCATATCATTTGTATCCCCGGTGATGTGATGGATATCCCAAAAAAATACACGGAGTGGACCTCGATTGTAGTTTGTGGATGGTGGTAAATGGAAATAAGGGATAACACAAGCAGTCAAAAATTCGTAAATGAGAATATGATGGTTCTCGGAGGTAAAGTAATTTTAGGAGCGTTTGGTTGGGCGTATTTTTGTTGGGTAGGATATTCAACAAATAAGTAGTCACTTGGAGTGCATGATGCCAAAAATTAGGGGGTAAAGAGGCATGAGCAAGAGATGTCCTAAGAATATTGTTTATGGTTCGGATTTTACGTTCCGCCTTTCCATTTTGAAAAAAGGTGTGGGGACATGAAAACTGAAAATTCAAGCCGTTTTGTCACGACCCGACCCCGGGCCTGCGACTGGTGCCCTACTGATCGGTGTATTTTATATATACCTTTTGAGTCATTTATAGTTAGTATTTTACTCATTTTATTTATGTTTAGTATAGTATTAGGGTCGTTTTCCTTTCTTTTGTCACAGCGGTCAGAAATTGAGAAATGACAAAAAGGAGATGAAATGAGCATAAATGAGATGGAATTGCACACTAAAAGGGCCAAGAAATGAAGCCTAAGAAGTTCCGGGAAATATAGAAGAAATCAGACGAAGACCGGACGAAAAAAGAACGAAGAAACGAAAAATCCGGAAGAACGCCGTCACCAGCGCCGCGACGCCGCCCTCTGAATTTTCCGAAACGCCGTGGCGCCCGACTGCAGGGCCACGGTGCCGACGCGGTATTCTTGACGTTTTGGGCCGAATTTGACACGTTTTCAGGGTCCAAAAGGGATAACTTTTCCTACCTACATAATCTCTAACCCTTGACCTAAAGGATTCTTGGGCTATATATATTCTCTACATCATTCTCTAGGGGGGGTTCATTCCATCCTTGTACATACAACACAACTTAGGAGGCTAAGATTGAAGGCTTTTCAAGTAGTTTCTTTTCTTTCTTTTTTGTTTTGTTTATTTCAGTTCATGTATGGAGATTGTATTAGTTCTTAGCGTGACTATGGCTAGGAGCTAATTACTTTGTTAGGAATTTCCTTGTGATTCTCTTGAAACTCTTATTCATGAATTAATACATTAGTTGATTTCTTCTTCACTTGCTTAAGATTTATTCAATAATTGCTTTGATTGCTTGATAATTAATTGATCACTAGTTATCATCACTTACATGAGTTCTAATCGAAATCCGAAAGAGGAGATTGTGAATATGCTATAGTTGAATAAACATAGGTTTAAATTGTGGACGAAAGTACCCCCGATACTTGTGTAGCTTAATAGGTTATTGATCTTAATCCTCATTTGTAGTCAATCTTGTCATCGAAAGATAGAAGGGTTCTCCATTGGGGTTGAGTGTTTATATTACCTTAACATGAGTATAAAACGGTTTAGTTAACTTGTTATCTTAACGTAGAAGAAGAAGTCAGTTTAATTGTATTAAGAATTGAATAGAGTGGATAGTTGATGATCTTGGAAGCCCTAATTCTCCATCATAACTGGTTTAAATCAAAGTATTTTAATAATTAGTTTATTTCCTGCATTAGCTTTAATTCTTAGTTATAATTCTCAACAAGTTAACGTTAACCAAATAGAAACTAAATGATAGATAATCGGTACTTGAAAACCAGTCTCTGAGGACGATATTCGGTCTTACCTAAACTATATTACTTGTCACGATACGTGCACTTGTGTTTAGCGTGTGTATAAATCGTGCATCACCTACCTGGGCACCCTTACAGGTATACATCAGAGAAAATCAGCGGAACATACATGAAACTCATAACGTACATTTTCAGGAAATAAACAACAGGTCAGCCGATAAGATTACCTCCCTGGACATATATATAACATCAGGGAGAACCATACCAAAAGTCGAGCCTCCGGAGAAGATGGAGCTTCTGACACCAAAGTAGAGATCCTAAGGATGTGGATCTAGCACCTGCTTTCCCTTACCTGCGGCATGAACGCACTTCGAAGGCGAGGTCAAGCATAACAGTACCAAGTATGTGAAATCGTAGCATCAAGTAAAATCAAAGTATTTAAAACCATTTGCAAATACAACTAGCCTAATCGCATATAGTACAACATAAACAAGAGCAAAATAGATATAGTGTAACCGGTCTTTTCTAGGCCGCGAATGATCGGGCAAGGCCAATCGCCCATAGTATCATTATGCGTGCCTAATCTCGACTTCCCGCACCGCATAGTCACACATGCACCGCATGAGGTATTCTCGTGACGGGGTAGCTAACCCCGCATTCTCCTCGACTCCCGCACCGCATAGTCTCATAGACCGCATAGTCACACAGCATCGCATAGAGCATCCCCGACGGATAAAACACCGAATGATCAATCTCGGAACTCCCGCAGCCCGCATAGTCACACAGCATCGCATAGCCGTATAGACTCGCATCAAGGGTGGCAAGCCCTGTATAACAAGTCGGGGTATGTGATATAATAACGATAACGGTCTTAACGCTTAACAACGTAAGCACAACAAGAATGCACTTTACACAACATCACAAGGCACTAACACACGTAGAGCATCATAACATGTTCTCCTGTCAAACCATCTTACTACACTTTGCATAAATTAATACAAGATTTTCATAAACAATAAGTAAAACCGTTCCTTTTATCTTTCTTAAGTCGTTATACCTAACTTCCCATAAAGCTAGTATAACTCTTAAGCTTACTGTTTAAAAATCAAGTATTACTCTTCTTTCAAAATGATTCATAATTCTTTGAAATACTTCAAGGTTCTTATTATTTAGACTCAAGTCGAAAGACGCCAAGTAAAACCATGTTCGATTAACACACGCACGTCACCGTACTATATATATTTAAAATATCATGCTCAAGAGGATAGGAAGAATCACATACCTCCGGCGAAACCACCGCCAAGTCGAATATGTCGCGCAGAGTATCGACTATAATACCAAATACGTCTATCAACGTCTAGACTATACTGTAGAATATTCTAAGCAGAGGGTTCTCTATTCTACAGAAAATTGGGCAGCATTTCCCTACCCGCCAAACTACTCAAGTCTACTGTAAATACAGTATATATATATATATATATATATATAAAGCCAAAAGCAGTTACATCTTTTTTTTTATTCTTTTACAAACCGACCCACAAGATATGACTACAGACCTCTAAGAATTTGACATAACAACTGTGACGGGACAAGACCCCGTCATACCCCTGAATGTACATAATCTACAACAACAGGGATCCGTACCAAAAGATAAGCCTCCGGAGTAAATGGAGCTTTTTTCCAAAAACTGAACAGAGATCCTAAGAGCAAGGATCACCAACTTGTGTACCTAATATCTGCGGCATTTAACGCAGCCTCCGGGGGTTAGTACAACAAAAATTTAGTATGGAATGTAAATAAGGTACAGTAAACAAATCATAACTGTACAAAAGAATGACAGGGGCAAGTATAAAAAGTAAATACCAGATCCTACCGTGTCATTTCAACTCATGAACTGAATCGTACATTATTATCTTTTCTCATTTTCAATAAGAGTTATAATCAAATTCTTACATACATACTTAGGAAAAATCATCAAGTTCATAAACACATAACTTACGTATTTTGTATACACAATCCGACTCTTTATGGAGGGACGTCTCATTTTGGAGTTCACTTTGATTATCCATACGCGATAACATAACCCGGCCTATTTGCAGGACACAGTGAAGTCATAAAAAGTCTTCCCACGAAGGTATACTGCTCGGTCCATTCTGGGACACGGTAAAGCCACCTAAGTCTGCCCATAAAGGTATACTGCCCGGCCCATTCTGGGACGCGGTAAAGTCACATAGTCTGCCCATAAAGGTATACTGTCCGGTCCATTCTGGGACGCGGTAAGGTCACATAGTCTGCCCATAAAGGTATACTGCCCGGCCCATTCTAGGACACGGTAAGGTCACATAGTCTGCACATAAAGATATACTGTCCGGCCCATTCTAGGACGCGGTAAAGTCATATAGTCTGCCCATAAAGGTATACTGCTCGGCCCATTCTGGGACGCGGTAAAGTCATATAGTCTGCCCATAAAGGTATACTGCCCGGCCCATTCTGTAGGCTCGGTGTGATTTTCCTTACATAACATTTTAAACCATCTTTTCACTTCTTCTTCTTAAGTCGTTATAACAACTTCCCATAAAGCTCTTATAACAACCTTTCATTTTAGAGAACTTAAGGCACTTTTATTTCTTATTACATTAGGGAAAACTAAACCCAAAAGTACTACATACATACATACTTAAAAAGAATCATAAAACTCCTTCTCTTTTAAATCAATAAACTTCTTCTTTTGAAAACTCAAGTTACATTTTCTCTTGAAATCAAGCCTCTTAACTTTTGAAATAAATCATAGAAACCATACTTTTTAAATCAAGTTATTCCTTCCTTTAAGAATCAAGTCCCATAACTTGAAAAATAAAGCTTCATAACCTTTTAAGAAATCAAGGTTCATAGTCTTAAAATTTCATAACATAAACTCTTTTAAATTAAGTAACATATACTTTTATGAGTTGTGAATAGGTTATACTCGTTTATAACGATTTTATTAAAGCAACCATGATCTAGAAAATGTAATACAATTTTGTCTTATGTTAGTTTCTATGCAGATGGAGAATTCTACTCATTTTAATTTAATTGATTGTCGATACATTTTTATTAACGCTGCAATGGATTGTTCGATACCTATTCTCATTAGTGCAGTAAATTAGCCAAGTCACCTCGACTCCACATACTTCCTAACGACTCTTACCAACATCTCCCACAAGACTTAGTAAGAACTTAGGATAATTTAGACATACCTTTTACATAGAATAAATCAACATACGTACCTCTTAACTTCTAAGAGTAGAAGGAATCATGAAATAACACCACATGTATATTTCATACATAGAACATGCCAAAAGAAGGAAGAGGTTCACATACCTCGCGATGACTATCGACAAGTAGCAAAATGCTCCAAAGTACTTCAACCTATAATAATCATAACATGTCTATCAACTCCTAGCTTATTAACGTGGAATAATACTAAGTGTTAGGTGTTGACACCCAATTTTGACCCTCTCGTCCAAACAGTAGCTATAAAATTAGACTAATTTTGTAAAATAATTTTTTATGATTTTTTATAATAAAATGCAGCGATAAAACATTAATACAGGCATGAATAAATAATTTAATTATGGCACCGCGTCTTACGCATTTAGAGTCCCGCGCCCGCATTAATTGATTTCAAGCCCTGTCAGGATTCTTAATTAATAATAAATACATAAAATAAATAATTTAGCAATGACGTCGTGTCAAGTAGCATAGCCGCATTTATTAATACGCAAATCAATTTCATGACTTATTTTAAATAATAATGCACATTAATAAGACTTTAAATAATAGCGCCGCATTCTAAAATATTAAGCATTAATTAAATGGCACGCCCGCATTTATAACAATTAGATTAATGAAGCACCTAAATAATCTAATCCTAATTAAAAAAAACTTACCACTAATTAAATACCTAATAATTAAAACTAACCTAAACTAATGCACTTAAACTCTAATACCCTAGTTAATTAGCCCATCAACCCTTACCCTTTAAATAACCCGCGACCCGCAAGCCCACCTGCCCTTATTTCTTTATCCGCCCAGCCCACGCCTTGTATACACAGCCCATTACCCCAGCCTTCACTTTCCCTCAGCCCAGAAGACACCCCATCGTCTCTCCCTGTCGACGAAGCCCTAGACCTAAACCTAGAAATCTCGCCCTTGCCATCGCACCCAGTCACCGCCAGCACCCCAACCCCGAGATTCTCGCCAGAGAACTGGTTTCCTTACCTTCTCCAACGATACCTTACCATATAAACACCTAATCACACCAAATCTCCTGGAAAAAATCCTTCCAAAAGTCAGTTCCTTACCATTACCAAATCATCCATAAAATCAGTCCAAAATCGTCATAAATACTTTCCCTAATAGGGAACCCAAACCATGGCTATATAAGCACATGAAATAGGCATTCGAGAGGGGGGGAGGGAGAAGAGGATACCCATAGCATCGATCGATTCGTAACGCAGGCGATCGTGGTCGGGCCATCGCTTTAGATTCGAAAAAGTAGCAGTCCAATCGAGTGATCCAGGAAAGAACCCAACCCTCAAGGTCAACAATTTTCGCAACCTATCGCTTCCATTGCATTAGCAAGCCCTCCGAAATGACCGACGACTTGATACGCTGCTCGTTCGCCGCTTCGGAGAAGGTAATTTATCATCCCTTCGTATTTGATTTCCTTTGGCGTGAAATATGTGTTATTGTGGATGATCCCGCCTAAGTTTGGTTGGTGTCGACGATCGCCCATACGTGCGTGTAGTATGTGTTTCTGCAATGGTTTATGTCTGTTAAGCTGTTTTCTGAACCTGTTTTAATTGATATTATCTGCTATAAATGTTCGCGACTGTACTTGTTAATGTGTTTTAATAACATTTGTGAGGATCAAACTCACATGTTTTGGAGAAGATGCTCAGGGTGTATTAAATGGATATATTGGTGGTTCAGGACCTCCAACCTTCATATGAGCAGATAATAACATTGGGGTACATTCTATGAAATTTAGACTTTATGTAGTGGCCACACTAAGCTTGAAATACTGGACATGGTGAATATATCTCTCTTGAGCTTTAAAATTGCGAAGCTTTATGGAATTTTTCGCAAATGTCAAATTTGACTATACCGTGTGTTGTACTCTGCTTGCATTCGGTGACCGCAGATACCAGAATGCGATCTTGTCTTAGAAAGCGTTAAGTAGAATTGGCCTCATAAATGAGTGGAAAATATTTCATTTGAATTAAGAAATGTCTTGGTATTTGGTTAAGTCATATATTCCCAACATATCGTGTATATCTTGTTTTAAGGTCAGTATATATGCAAAAAAATGTAGGTTGTTGAAATAGATTTGAAATGTGCAGCGTGTATATGCTAAAATACGGGCCTCTGAATTAGATTTGGAATGTGCATGTCAACAGGATCATGGCCCTCCTTTTTTTCTTCTTCATAGGATCCATGGGCAAGCGCCCACTACCCTCGCTTGTCCCCACTTCAAATGTCCCACCATCATAGCATGGATTGGGCCCAAATGCATGTCTCGTTTGTTGTCAATGTGCGATATGTTGGACATGAATATTTGTCACTGCACTCCATCACACTGGGCCGATTCTCCTAAAAATAATCAAAAATCATTATCTCTGGCCAAGTCAAGTAATAATGTGTGTACATGTCTCTTCCATTTTTGTTCAATAAACGTGTCATGTTTACTTGCATTATTAATATGATTTGGATAGATACTAATCCTTATCTTTTCTTTATTTACATGAAACACATCGGAGCAAAAATAAAGAGTCTTACGGCGAGACTCATCACGAGCTATTTCAAACGACAACCCGCGTCTATGCATCCGCATCCGCGCCCCGCTTCAAGAATTCCTAGAAAACAAATAGACGTCCGCCATCCGTCGTAAAGAGCATTCTTAAATCCCATCCTCTCTCTTTACTTGCTATTCATTTATTTATTTGTTTATTGTAATTTAATTACTCTATTTCTGTAATATTCAGGATATTTAGAACAATTAAGTTTCAAACATATAAGGTGGAAAGTAATTCATAATTAGAAACACTCTTCTACTTTATTTGTCTCTTAGGACTATTAAGTATGTCTAAATTCTGCAAAAAATAATTTAAAGGATTTAACTCGCATCATAAAACCAACATTTTTGTTTATTAAAATCCATAACAGATTTCTTCCTAAACCCTCAAGAATCGTCTTTAAGCACCTCTTATATAATATCGCATTTGTGTTAAGCGAGATTAATTTAGCTAGCAGTGTATATAATCAGTCCGTAAATAACCTTTGCATGAACACATAATTAGTCTTTAAAGCACCCTCCTATCATTCCTTAGCATTTCTAGCCCTTTTAGCACTTTTAATCACCCTTTGGCATTTAGCACCTTTAGCACATTTTATCCTTAACATTTTAGCACCTCCTAGCATTCTTTTGTACTTTAGCATATTAGCACTACTTTCAGCACTTTAGCATTTAGCACTTTTAAGCGCCTCTTAGCACCTTTAACATCCTTCTAGCATTTAATATCTTTTAGCAACCGTTAGTATTTTAACCACTTTTAAACATTTAGCATTTGACTCTTTTATTTATTTATAACACCTTTGGCCCCTTTTATACTTAAAACACCTTTTAAACATTTTAACATTTTTAGCATTTTATTAAGCAGGAGGAGCTTTTATTTTGCATTTGTTTTTAAACATAATAATTACCCTAGGTTTGACAGGACAACCGCAAGTTAGCGGATCTTAGAGGGTGCCTAACCCCTTCCCTCTAGATTAATAAAGAACTCTTACCCAGAATCTCACTAAGTTTAGCAGACCATAAAGAATGGAGTTAGTGTTGACTTTAACCTAAGTTGACATTTAGGTGTCCTAATTCACCAAATTAATTAGGTGGCGACTCACAACCCTTTAGCATTCCAAAGACTTTTTACATTTTAGCACCCTTTAACATTTAGCATTTTTTATTTATTTCCTGACACCTTTTATTAAGCAGGATTCGCTAAAAATGTCGCATTAAAAAGTATGTGACAGAAATGGCGACTCCGCTGGGGATTTAAGGTTCTTAACCATAACAGACCTAGGGTTATTATTTGGAATCATTTTTTCGCATTTAATTTTGTGTGCTATATTTTGTTTATTTTAATTGCTACCTGCTTTACTGCTTTCCCTAAACTGGCACTCCGTTCATATTTCTTCCACTCTGGAAATTCACACAATCACACACTACACGCGAGGTGCGCTGGTGCATCAAAGAAAATTCTTTCTTCAAAACCCAAATTTAGGAGAGTTGGTAACATACGTGGAGTGTCCGGCCTAACCGGTGGTCACAGAGCCTTTCACTCGAGTCATTCGCCGAACTCAAGGCCCGTAAAAGCCAAATCTTAGAAACTTAAGATGAGCTATACCACCCTTTATTTTAGGGCATGACGCATTTACCTTGTGTGGTCTGGCCTCGCATCGACACCACAATTAGGAGGACACCAAACTTGTCGACGGGTTTCTCAACCCAACGACCAACCAGCATATTATGTGTAGCGTGACAATGATAGACAAATCCAAACCTAATCATGTCATGCTGAAATTGGAAAAAGTGCACCGTCATTTGGTCGCCATTTCCAACAAAAGCATCACAGTTGGACGGCTTGGACAAATCCATCATGACCTCGCATATGTGACGTTTAGGCCTACCTCTGGCATAAAAGGGTCCCCATGCATGTTAGGACTCGCTTGCAATGCGATAATTTATGTGCAACATGTACTTGCTAAATGCTATTTACACTTTTGCGAAATCACGTGCTTTACACTAACGCAGTTTGCTACATGTTGTCAAAAGGATTTATCATCTCCCCAAAGGTCAATTTGTATTTGACTAAGCAATGGCAGAGCATCAATATTTCACCAGATCAAAGGCACGGCCCAGCGACATGACCGATTCAAGGGCATTTGAGCAGAACGATTCGGAACCTGTTTTGGTTCCTACAGGCAAAGCAAGGATTTCAGAAGAGAAGAGCAGCATAGACCCGATCGAACACCTCGCACAATTACCACAACAAATGGCAACCCTGCAGGCTGAGATCAAAAGGCTCAAGAACCTCACCAGAGCACTCGTCACTGCAAATAACCAAAACAGTAAAAAACCTCCAAATTATTACGATGCCATTACATATCCCATTCAGCCAATATACAATGCACCCATATATCCCACACAAAACCGAATGCCTAACGTACTCCGGCTAAACACAAACCAAAGGCCACCACAAACCTATTTTCGCAATACATATGACAACCCCTCGCGATACCCACACGTGTATACGCCACAGCCAAAAGCCCGTCCACCAAACATCTTCACACCCCGCCTAAATGCCACAGAAAGGCCAGCCAAAATATACACCCATTTAGCCGAGCCTTTATCGCAGTTGTACGAGAGGTTGAGGTTTGCAGGGATACTCCAGCCAATTCCAAAGAATGTGCCCAATCCCAAGTCCAAAGCTCATGATGGGAACAAAAGCTGTGCATACCATTCTGGAGCCATCGGACACGACATGGGAAGGTGTTATACACTCAGAGACAAAGTAAGGGAGCTGATCAAGGAGAGAGTCATTCAGGTGGAGGATGCTCACCCCAATGAGTACAATGAACCCCAAAGGAAGAGAGGTGTTCCCTGGCCAGAACCCGCTCCGCCCGAATCAGTCATTTATCCAAGCAGGCACAACGCAAAAGCCAAAAGAAGGAGATACTGATAGCAGAGCGCGAGCAGCCATCCACGATGCAGAGTACGGCGCGATTGGACTTGCCCCTTGTTTGGTCCGCCAGAGCCCGGATTAGAAAAGCAATTTAGTTTAGCGTAATAATTTAAAACTCATATTTAAGCTTTAATAATGTTTTCTTTGTTCTCGCTTGTAATGAACTACGCTCGACTGATTCCTCAAGTGATACGTAGCGCCACCTACTCGGTCCCACATTTAGAAATTTTAATTTCACCCCAAAATTTGCTTGTAATGAACTACGCCATGACTGATTCCTCACGGGATACGAGCGCCTAAATCGCCGGCCACACCATTAGGAAACTTTCCTTCGTTCAAAATAACAAGAATACAAGCAACCCCATCGAGACCCATTTTAGGCCGACACCTCTTCAAAACGGGACCATGTAGAAACTGATAGTGGCCGCAAGTCCAAACAGGCCGTGCACGCGATATCGGGGACAAGGCGAAGTCGATACGAATCGACTTCCCAAAACTCACAATTTTTCTTCGAGCGCAGTCTTTTCATATTAATGTAGAAAGTGCAATAACGGCGTAAAATACGCAAAGGTTTCTTCAGATAGCGTAAGAAAAAGCAAAGAAAGCAGATGATGACAACAATCCAAAGTCCGCAGCAAAAGCAGCAGCAGCAGAAAGGGGCATCAACAATCAACAGTCAAAGTTCAGAGTTCCGCAACAAAACCTAGCGCATAAAGTCAAATTGACAATCCACGCATCGCACACAGCAAAGGCATCATGGCAATTCGTCAGTTGCAGCGTTTAGCATGTCCGTACAAGGACAACATCTCAGGGATGACATCTCTACCCATAAAATTGCACTTCTCATATGTATTTATCATTTCGTTTAAACAGGTATACACTAACGTTTTCTCAAGCTTAGCTTGCGAGCATTTATTCTACAGAGCAAAGAAGAATACGCCCGCATAACGACGTGATCAGCAAGTCCACGCAACGACGCCATGTCACGACCCGACCCCGGGGCCGCGACTAGTACCCTACTGGGGTACCCTGTCAGGTATATGTCAGAGAATAGCAGCGGAACATAACACAACACGTAACATCATAAAAAGGGTAATACATATCTGGCCAGCCGATAAGGCTGCCTTCCATAAACATACTTAACCAACGTATTTATAAAACAACTGGTTCTTATAGCCCAAAACACATAGGCCACATACTTAAAGATAATAATCGTATGGCGGACAGGGCCCCGCCATACCCCGAATGTACAAAATACCTATAGCATCGTGGAAATATCCGCATAATAAATAAGCTTCCGAGGAATGGAGCTTCGACACCGAATAGTGATCCTAAGAACGAGGATCCTCAATCGCTTACTTTACCGCTGCATTTAACGCAGCCCGGGAAGGGGTCAAGACACAATATGTACTGGCACGTAAAGTCGGGAAAATATCGTAATATGATATCATAAGTCTAAAAGCAAGCCGAGTCATGAAAGACGATAAAATACCTTTATCGTGTCTTACTAACAATGAGAGTGACAAGTATATACGTATAATATCGCATAAAGAGAGGCTCATGATCAAAACAGGTACCTCGCCCGTAGTATCAATAAAACCATCCTACTCCTCGGGACTATTTCATCCGCACGGGTCCCGCGACCCGCACGAGGTACTCCTCGATCGGCCGCACTCACGGCACGGGACTATTTCACCCGCATAAGCCCATAAGGACTCGCGTGAGGTATTCTCGCATCACGGGTAGCAAATCCACTAACAGGTGGTATAACGATCTGGGGACTTTCCTCGATATACTCTTACCCCGGCGGATGGTATAACGATCTTGGTCAGACTCATATATACTCTACATCGGAGCAGATGGTATAACGATCTGGGCTTGCCCTTAGATATACTCTTATATCGGTGCAGATGGTATAACGATCTCGATCCGCCTCGATATACTCTTACATCGGAGAAGGTGGTATGACGATCTGGGGCTTGCCTCGCATATACTCTTACCCCGAGAAGGTGGTATAACGATCTTGGGGCTTGCCCCAGATATACTCTTACCCTAGCTCACACTGTCATCATATCATAATCATAAATAAGTTAAGAAAACTTATAACTTCTTATTAGTCTTGTTCATATACCCTCTCATTTTAGTTTACTTAAGTCACTTAACCATATCTATAGTAAAAGAACACCGGGAGTTTAACCCAAGTACTACATACTTCAACTCTTTTGAAAATGACTCTTCTTTATACATAAAAACCTTTGGGCAATTGATACCTTAAAATCAATTTGCCTCTCCATATACTTATCTTATTTGGAGTAAATCTCTTCTCATTAACCTTTTATGAAGCTAATAAACCAACTTCCCATAAAGTTGTTATATTAACTCTACACTTTAGTAAAATCATACCTTTCCTTAACTAAGGGAATTATACATTCTAAAAATGAAACAAGTCATTATATGCTTAAAACGAGTAAGAATACCCAATCTCAGACGTCACCGCACTTACATAGTTTAATCTATTCATGCACAAGAGATAGGAAAACTTCACATACTTCTTTGGTCAATCCACTTGCAGTCCAACTACCGCAAGTAATATTTCAACCTATAATAACCATGATATGTTCATTAACCTCTAATTTCAATGTAGAATAATCTAACTCAAAGCCACTAAATTCTACGGAAAATTGGTGGCAAGATTTCCTTTGTTTCTACATACTTTGCCACCTTCTCAAGGCCGAATTTATCACCCAAACGCCTCATTCAAGGCTCAACAATCCAACAATGCAAGGCGGATTACACACCCAAACTAATTACGCCCCACAAGGTACAATAATTCATTTTAACAAGTTTAAGGTAGTTTTTAGGCTACAACATGCTCACTTGTTCTTTTAACCAATCCTTTCATATCCCAACCACATTTCTCACGCAATCAATCTAAGGGCCTTATTTCCAACTAAAAGTTCTTCCTACTTAACATGCAATACCAAATACCAACAATAAAGAAGAATGGTTACCTTAGAGCTTTTAGCCAATTTATTCCAACAATTGCTAGCCTCTACTCCAAGAATATCACCACAATAGTCTTCAAGCTTGTAATAACCTTTCCTTCCTATCACACTTTTCGATTTTCTTTAGGCTTAGAATTCCTCTTGGAAACTTAGAGAAGGAGAGCTAAAGCTTTAGAGAGAGAGGAAATTAGAAGATGACCAAGTCTTCAAGACTTGGTCAATATATTGCATGCAAGAAATCAGATGGGGACACTTGTCACCCTCCCAAGATCTTTTAAAAGAAAAATCGACTTTTCTAAGTTTTTCGCCCAAAAATCCCGCCTGCGCCGCCAGCCTGTGGCCGCTGAAACCTCCGCCGGCTCTGACTTTCGCGCGTGCCCTGCTGTCTGGCGCGCGGCGCTGAAACTTCAGCGACCCTCGGTACTTTAGGCGCGCAGACCTGCGCATCCGGCGCCGCGCTTTGCTCGAAACGCATTTACGCCCGATCGCTGAACTTGTAACTCATAACTTTCTACTCGACGCCCTATCGACGAACGGTTGGTTGAGTTGGAATCTAGACTCAATGAACTACGCCTAGGCCTTTAAAATACTTAGGAACTCTCAATGAATCGGGTCATAACCCGCCTCAAAGTTGACTAAAACCCGTCCTAATAATCCGTCAACCTATCCTTTGAAAATTTTAAGTCTTACATGCTTTAGACGCTCTCACGTAGGGTCGAACTACGGTATAACACGCCAGCAGAATACGCCCGCATAACGACGCGTTATCGACAACAAGTCCACGCAACGACGCCAGCAAAGAACACGCCCGCATAACGACGTGACCAAAGAAGTCCGCGCGACGCCAGGCGGAAGAACACGCCCGCATAACGACGTGATCGGCAAGTCCACGCAACGACGCCAAAGAATACGCCCGCATAACGGCGTGATCGCGAAGTCCACGCAACGACGCCAAGAAGAACACGCCCATACAACGACGTGATCGGCAAGTCCACGCAACGACGCCCGGAGAATACGCCCGCATAACGACGTTATCAACACAAAGAAGTCCACGCAACGACGCCAAGAAGAATACGCCCAGCAATGACGTTATCGGACAAAGAAGTCCACGCATGACGCCCGGAAGAACACGCCCGCATAACGACGTGATCGCGAAGTCCACGCAACGACGCCAAAGAACACATCCGCATAACGACGTGATCAACAAGTCCACGCAACGACGCCAAGAAGAATACGCCCGCATAACGACGTTATCGGACAACAAGTCCACACAACGATGCGGAAGAATACGCCCGTGCAATGACGTTATCAACACAAAGAAGTCCACGCAACGACGCCAGCGTGATACGCCCGTGCAATGACGTTATCAACACGAAGTCCACGCAACGACGCCAAGAAGAACATCGCCCAAGCGGCCGACGCTTATCAAGACAACAAGCCCAAAACGACGCCATCATCAAGATATCACGCCCACGCAGGACGATTTCTATACTAAATTGCATTTCTTACGCATGCTTTATTATTCGTCTTAGCGATTATGCACTAACTCTTTCTTGAACTTTAGTCTACAGGGCGATTGCGCAGGCGACATATCCGCATTCACTATCGCAACACGTGCATGCGAGGCGAAAGCCACAACGTTTGCAGCATCGCATCAACACAACAGGCATCGCATTTTTGCAGGATAACATTTTCTACTCACAGTCACTTTACTTTTAAAATTATGCATCATCATTTTGCCTTAACAGTTATGCACTAACCGTTTGTTTAAAGTCTTAGCATGCAGGAGCAGGAGCACAACGTGGATTTTCTCTTACAGCGAACCGGGGTAATTTGTTGGGGGGCCAACCTTCCCAACGAATGGCAGAAACGGCCTCAAGCGTCGGTCCAATCGCTCCACATCACCATATAACCCAGCACCATAAGCCATAGCGGTACACCTCAGGTTCAAGCCAGTTATTTTTATTTTTTGCTTTTTGCGCCATAGCCCAGTGTCATCATAACTCGACACTGGGACAAGTTTTGAGCCCGCGTTAGTCCGCCTTGGTGTTTCGACCATGGTAACCCAGTGTCGTCATAACTCGACACTGGGACAGATTTTGATTTTTTGCGTCAGCCTTCTCTACCTGCCCAACATTTTTGCAATTCTGAGGCCGAAGATTCTTCCATCATCTCCATACAAAGAGGGACAAGTTGTTGACACCCAATTTTGACCCTCTCGTCCAGACAGTAGCTATAAAATTAGACTAATTTTGTAAAATAATTTTTTATGATTTTTTATAATAAAATGCAGCGATAAAACATTAATACAGGCATGAATAAATAATTTAATTATGGCACCGCGTCTTACGCATTTAGAGTCCCGCGCCCGCATTAATTGATTTCAAGCCCTGTCAGGATTCTTAATTAATAATAAATACATAAAATAAATAATTTAACAATGACGTCGTGTCAAGTAGCATAGCCGCATTTATTAATACGCAAATCAATTTCATGACTTATTTTAAATAATAATGCACATTAATAAGACTTTAAATAATAGCGCCGCATTCTAAAATATTAAGCATTAATTAAATGACACGCCCGCATTTATAACAATTAGATTAATGAAGCACCTAAATAATCTAATCCTAATTAAAAAAAACTTACCACTAATTAAATACCTAATAATTAAAACTAATCTAAACTAATGCACTTAAACTCCAATACCCTAGTTAATTAGCCCATCAACCCTTACCCTTTAAATAACCCGCGACCCGCAAGCCCACCTGCCCTTATTTCTTTATCCGCCCAGCCCACGCCTTGTATACACAGCCCATTACCCCAGCCTTCACTTTC
Organism: Przewalskia tangutica; assembly: GCA_029844215.1. NCBI lineage: Eukaryota > Viridiplantae > Streptophyta > Magnoliopsida > Solanales > Solanaceae > Przewalskia > Przewalskia tangutica. Next base: position 92,437,729 of record CM056738.1, on the reverse strand, counting down.
CCTCAGCCCAGAAGACACCCCATCGTCTCTCCCTGTCGACGAAGCCCTAGACCTAAACCTAGAAATCTCGCCCTTGCCATCGCACCCCGTCACCGCCAGCACCCCAACCCCGAGATTCTCGCCAGAGAATCCGGGGTTTCCCCTTACCTTCTCCAACGATACCTTACCATATAAACACCTAATCACACCAAATCTCCTGGAAAATCCTTCCAAAAGTCAGTTCCTTACCATTACCAAATCATCCATAAAATCAGTCCAAAATCGTCATAAATACTTTCCCTAATAGGGAACCCAAACCATGGCTATATAAGCACATGCAATAGGCATTCGAGAGAGGGCAGAGGGAGAAGAGGATACCCATAGCATCGATCGATTCAGAACACAGTAGGGCAGATCAGGGTCAGGGGCCATCGTTTCTTTAGATTCGAAAAAGCAGCAGTCCAATCGAGTGATCCAGGAAAGAACCCAACCCTCAAGGTCAACAATTTTCGCAACCTTTCGTTTCCACAGAATTAGCAAGCCCTCCGAGTGGACCGACGACTTGATACGTTGCCCTGGTTCGCTGCTCGGAGAAGGTAATTTATCATCCCTTTCGTATTTGATTTCCTTTGGCGTGAAATGTGTGTTATTGTGACAGATCCTGTCTAAGTTTGGTTGGTGTCGACGATCATCCATATGCGTGTAGTATGTGTTTCGCAATGGTTTATGTCTCGTTCGTTTTCTGAACCTGTTTTAATTGATATTATCTGTTATAAATGTTCGCGACTGTACTTGTTAATGTGTTTTAATAACATTTGTGAGGATCAAACTCAGTGTGTTTTGGAGAAGCATGCCTTGTGGTGTATTAAATGGATATATTGTTGGTTCAGGACCTCCAAACTTCATATGAGCAGATAATATCATTGGGGTACATTCTATGAAATTTAGACTTTATGTAGTGGCCACACTAAGCTTGAAATACTGGACATGGTGAATATATCTCTCTTGAGCTTTAAAATTGCAGTAAGCTTTATGGAATTTTTCGCAAATGTCAAATTTGACTATACCGGTGTGTTGTACTCCCTGTTTGCATTCAGTGACCATGCAGTATACCAGGAATGCAGTCTTGTCTTAGAAAGCGTTAAGCAAGTAGAATTGACCTCATAAATGAGTGGAAAATATTTCATTTGAATTAAGAAATGTCTTGGTATTTGGTTAAGTCATATATTCCCAACATATCGTGCATATCTTGTTTTAAGGTGCTGTATATATGCAAAAAAAATGTAGGTTGTTGAAATAGATTTGAAATGTGCAGCGTGTATATGCTAAAATATGGGCCTCTGAATTAGATTTGGAATGTGCATGTCAACAGGGATCATGGCCCCTCCTTTTTTTTTTCTTCACAGGGATCCGATGGGCCTGAAGGCCCACTACCCCTGTTTGTCCCCACTTCTGAAATGTCCCACTACTGTTAGCATGGATTGGGCCCAAATGCATGTCTCATTTGTTGTCAATGTGCGTATATGTTGGACATGAATATTTGTCACCAGGCCCATCACACTTGGGCCGATTCTCCTAAAAATAATCTGAAAAAATCATTATCTCGGCTTGGGCAATCAAGTAATAATGTGTGTACATGTCTTTTCCATTTTTGTTCAATAAACGTGTCATGTTTACTTGCATTATTAATATGATTTGGATAGATACTAATCCTTATCTTTTCTTTATTTACATGAAACACATCGGAGCAAAAATAAAGAGTCTCACGGCGAGACTCATCACGAGCTATTTCAAACGACAACCCGCATCTATGTGCATCCGCATCCGCGTTCCCGCTTCAAGAATTCCTAGAAAAACAACAGACGCCATCCGTCGTAAAGAGCATTCTTAAATCCCATCCTCTCTCTTTACTTGCTATTCATTTATTTATTTGTTTATTGTAATTTAATTACTATATTTCTGTAATATTCAGGATATTTAGAACAATTAAGTTTCAAACATATAAGGTGGAAAGTAATTCATAATTAGAAACACACTTCTACTTTATTTGTCTCTTAGGACTATTAAGCATGTCTAAATTCTGCAAAAAATAATTTAAAGGATTTAACTCGCATCATAAAACCAACATTTTTGTTTATTAAAATCCATAACAGATTTCTTCCTAAACCCTCAAGAATCGTCTTTAAGCACCTCTTATATAATATCGTACGCAGGTTAAGCGAGATTAATTTAGCTAGCAGTGTATATAATCAGTCCGTAAATAACCTTTGCATGAACACATAATTAGTCTTTAAAGCACCCTCCTATCATTCCTTAGCATTTCTAGCCCTTTTAGCACTTTTAATCACCCTTTGGCATTTAGCACCTTTAGCACATTTTGTCCTTAACATTTTAGCACCTCCTAGCATTCTTTTGTACTTTAGCATATTAGCACTACTTTCAGCACTTTAGCATTTAGCACTTTTAAGCGCCTCTTAGCACCTTTAACATCCTTCTAGCATTTAATACCTTTTAGCAACCGTTAGTATTTTAAGCACTTTTAAACATTTAGCATTTGACTCTTTTATTTATTTATAACACCTTTGGCCGCTTTTATACTTAAAGCACCTTTTAAACATTTTAACATTTTTAGCATTTTATTAAGCAGGAGGAACTTTTATTTTGCATTTGTTTTTAAACATAATAATTACCCTAGGTTTGACAGGACAACCGCAAGTTAGCGGATCTTAGAGGGTGTCTAACCCCTTCCCTCTAGATTAATAAAGAACTCTTACCCAGAATTTCACTAAGTTTAGCAGACCATAAAGAATGGAGTTAGTGTTGACTTTAACCTAAGTTGACATTTAGGTGTCCTAATTCACCAAATTAATTAGGTGACGACTCCGCGAACCCTTTAGCATTCCAGCACCCTTTTACATTTTAGCACCCTTTTAACATTTAGCATTTTTTTATTTATTTCCTAACACCTTTTATTAAGCAAGATTCGCTAAAAATGTCGCGGTCGAAAAAGGGCGTGACAGAAATGGCGACTCCGCTGGGGATTTAAGGTTCTTAACCATAACAGACCTAGGGTTATTATTTGGCATCATTTTTTCGCATTTAATTTTGTGTGCTATATTTTGTTTATTTTAATTGCTACCTGCTTTACTGCTTTCCCTAAACTGGCATTCCGTTCATATTTCTTCCACTCTGGAAATTCACACAATCACACACTACATGCGAGGTGCGCTGGGTGCATCAGCAAAATTCTTTCTTCAAAACCCAAATTTAGGAGAGTTGGTAACATACGTGGAGTGTCCGGTCTAACCGGTGGCCGCGTAGCCTTCTCACTCGAGTTGTCCGCTCGGGAACCTTGCGTCTAGTAAAAGCCAAATCTTAGAAACTTAAGATAGAGCTATACCACCCTTTATTTTAGGGCATGCATGCATTTACCTTAGGTGGGTCGGTCCTTGGCATCGACACCACAATTAGGAGGACACCAAACTTGTCGACGGGTTTCTCAACCCAACGACCAACCAGCATATTATGTGTAGCGTGACAATGATAGACAAATCCAAACCTAATCATGTCATGCTGAAATTGGAAAAAGTGCACCGTCATTTGGTCGCCATTTCCAACAAAAGCATCACAGTTGGACGGCTTGGACAAATCCATCATGACCTCGCATATGTGACGTTTAGGCCTACCTCTGGCATAAAAGGGTCCCCATGCATGTTAGGACTCGCTTGCAATGCGATAATTTATGTGCAACATGTACTTGCTAAATGCTATTTACACTTTTGCGAAATCACGTGCTTTACACTAACGCAGTTTGCTACATATTGTCAAAAGGATTTATCATCTCCCCAAAGGTCAATTTGTATTTGACTAAGCAATGGCAGAGCATCAATATTTCACCAGATCAAAGGCACGGCCCAGCGACATGACCGATTCAAGGGCATTTGAGCAGAACGAGTCGGAACCTGTTTTGGTTCCTACAGGCAAAACAAGGATTTCAGAAGAGAAGAGCAGCATAGACCCGATCGAACACCTCGCACAATTACCACAACAAATGACAACCCTGCAGGCTGAGATCAAAAGGCTCAAGAACCTCACCAGAGCACTCGTCACTGCAAATAACCAAAACAGTCAAAAACCTCCAAATTATTACCAGTACCCGCTTACTACATATCCCATTCAGCCAATATACAATGCACCCATATATCCCACACAAAACCGAGGCGCCACGACCCTACATCAGGTACCGTGGCGCTGAAACTTCAGAAGATTTCAGGACTTACGGAGCCACGACCCTGGGATACGGCGTCGTGGTGCCTGACTGAAAACTGTTCCCTTTCTCTTCTGTCAGCTGAACGTGTAACGTCTATAACTTTCTACTCGGATGTCCGATCGATGAACTGTTTGTTGAGTTGGAAACTAGACTCAACGAAATTCATTTTAGGCTTTTGAAACACCTAAAAACTCCTCATATAATAGGAGATATACAGTTCCAAAATTAACTAAAAATCTGTCCAAAAACATTCTACCAATTTGTTTTTTCCAAATTCAAATCTTATTTCCTTTCGTACGTTCTCATCTCATTCTCTTGGAATTACGGGGCGTAACACGTTTGTTTTGCAAAAATCTTAAAATTGTATATTATCAAACTCCCGCCCATTATCAGATTTGATGTTTTTGATATCCCTTACAAACTGTTTTTGGATGAATGCTCTAAAACCAAGAAAGGTGGAAAATACTTGTGATTTTTTTGATAGAGGAAACGTCCACACAAAATTAGAGTAGTCATCTAAAATAAGCAAGTAATATCTATGTCCTGAGGAGCTCAAAATAGGAGAAGTCCAAATATCTCAATGAATAGTGTCAAAAGGCATAAATGTGCAATTGTATGATGACTCAAACGACAATTGAATATATTTACCCAAAGGACATGACTGAAACTTATTAAAAGTCCGTGTACAGGAAATAAAGTTATTACGTTTGAGGGAGTTTAAAACAGATGCTCCCGGATGTCCCAAACGTTATAAATTAGAATTAAAAACTGCAAAATTATAATGTTTCTTTGCCGAGTGGAGGAGTGAAGTGACTGGATAAAGCTCTCTATGGCTATCACATCTCATTAGGCGCTCCCTGTCTGGAAATCATACATGGAGAAACTAAAGGGATCAAAAGCTAGAGTAACCCAGTTATCAGATGTAAACTTTCGAACAGAGATTAAGTTTTTAATCAATTGTGGAACATGAATAATATTTTTCAGGGCTAGTGGCGGATTTGGTATGGACAATTTAGTTGAATCATAACCTTTAATTGGAATAACGTGGTCATTTCCGACAGTTATACCATTTGATTTGCTCAATTTAAAATAGGATGTAAGGTTACCTTGGGAGGACATCATATGAGACGTTGCATCTGAGTACATATACCAATTCGGGTAAAGTCTATTATGACAATGCTCAGTTCTGAGTTTGCCATGAAAAACTTGGGTCCATTGAGTTATTTTTTGGAGATTGTTGTCACTCGTCATGCAGGTGGATTGTTCTTATCACAGAGAAATTATGCAGTAGAGATCATTGAGAGGGCTGGATGTCATCTTGTATGTCCACTTCTACTCCAGTTGATACTAAATCCAAGTTGGGTGCTGCAGCTGAATCTTCCTTTGAGGATCCGATCCGCTATCGTAGTCTTGCAGGCGCCCTTCAGTATTTTACTGTCACGACCCGAACCGACGTGCCGCGACCCGACGCCCTAATTGGAAGCCATTACACTAACCTGTCACATAATCAACTGACACTTAAGGGTAATAGAAAATTCGGCAGCATAACGCTGCATCTATAACATAAGCCTAAAGTAGGTGAGCTGACAAGGCTGTCTTACACAACTAACCAACATGTCACAACAGGCTAGACGACTAGGCTGCCACCAAATAGCATCACATAAATACGAAAACAATCAAAATATGCAAGCCGGCAAGGCTGCCACTATATACGGAAATCTCCCCAAATCAGAGTATAACCGCACATATATATAAAAAAAGATTCACATCTCTATATACGTACAACACACAACTGTCTACATACCTTTAAGAATTCGACGATGACATATAACGGTACAGGACCCCGTCGGGCTCGTAAATATACATAAGACAAAATAATAGGGCTCTGTAGTAAAATGACGAGCTTTGAATCAAAGGAGCTCTCCCAAATAGCTGAGCAGGAACCTAGACCGGAGGATCCCCAAACTGAATACCTATACCTGCAGACATGTACGCAGCCCCCCGAAGGGGGTCAGTACAACATGTACCAAGTATGTAAACAAGAAGTACAGTAAATCAGATCATAATTGTACAAAGGAATGACAGGGCAAGTATGAAAATCAAATATCAGATCCTACCGTGTCATATAAAATAAAAGTCAACTGTACCTTTTTCAAAGAGAGTTATTTTTAAAATCATGTATGTCTAGTCATGTAATCTTATACTCTATATACATCTCATGGGAATCTATCCCGCATCGTGAATACAAGTTCACGGACAATACACATTTCATGGACTTTCAATAAAATCTTTAAAACAAACTTTCATTTTAGAAATATCAAGACAATATCATGCCTTCCTTTTTAGAAATACTATTTTCACAATAAGAGTTATCTCATAATCACAGACGTTCTCACATGATTTCCATAAGCGCATATAAGTCATAATCATGGACATACTCACATGATTTCCGTATAATATATAAGTCATGATCATGGACATTCTCACATGATTTCCGTATAATATATAAGTCATAATCATGGACATTCTCACATGATTTCCGTATAATATATGAAAGTCATAATCATGGACATTCTCACATGATTCCCGTATAATATATAAGTCATAATCATGGACATTCTCACATGATTTCCGTATAATATATAAGTCATAATCATGGACATTCTCACATGATTTTCGTATAATATATAAGTCATGATCATGGACATTCTCACATGATTTCTGTATAATATATAAGTCATAATCATGGACATTCTCACATGATTCTCTTATAATCCTCGGGTATGTGCATGCAACGTGTCCCGGCCCACCATGGGACTGGGTGTAACAATGCAATCATATGACATTTTAAACCATCTTCTGACTTCCCATAAAGCCATTATAACAAATTTTTATTTTAGAAAACTAAGGCACTACCACATCTTCTTTTTTACACAAACCAAGGCTGTTATACCCCGTGGTTCGGTCCGACTGATCGGGGGCCTCACTCATGGCGCGAGCGAGCGGCGCCAAGCGGGTGATTGTAAGTCGCGCGGAAAGCGAGGGCGCGGCCCGGAAGATCTCGAGTCGCTGAAGTTTCGGCCGCGCGCTGAAGCGAGGCGGCGCCGGAAAGTCCTTAGAAGTCGGCAGGAGTTTTCAGCCGTGGCGCCGATCGCAGGCCGCGCCAGGCGAGATCTGCGAGAGTTAGTGGAAATTTCTGCACTGTTTTGTTTTAAAAGAGGTCATGGGTGGGTGACAAGTGTCCCCCCATCTGAAATGTTGCATGCCTTATATTGACCAAGTCTTGAAGACTTGGTCATCTTTCATCTTTCATCTCTCTCTCTCTCTCTAAGCTAAAAAGCTCTCCCTTCTCTCTAGAAAATCAAGAGAAACTCCAAGCTTAAGGAAAATCTGAAAAGGGTGTTAAGAAGGAAAGTTATTTGCAAGCTTGTGGAGGTTATTGTGGTGGTATTCTTGAAAAGGAGGCTAGCAAAAATTGTTGGAATAGTTTTGGCTAAAGCCCTAAGGTAATGATTCTTCCTTTATAATTAATTTTTAGTGTTGCATGTTAAGAAGAAAGAACTTGTGGTAGTAAATAATGCTCTTAGAGTCATTGCATGCAAGAAATGTGGTTTGGGTATGAAGGATTTGGCTAAAGAGGTTATGTGAGAATGTTGTAGCCTAAAGAAATTACCTTAAACTTGTTAAGATTAAATGTTATAACTTTTGGGGCAGAATTTTACACACCCAAGTTTAGGTGTGTAATCCCCTTTGTGTTGGTTTGGATGTCGGACCTTAAATGTGGCATTTGAGTGGTAAAAATCGGCCTTGAGAAAGGTGGCAAAGTGAGTAGAAACAAAGGAAATGCTGCCCAATTTTCCATAGAATTTAGTGACTTTGAACTTGGATTGTTCTACTTTGAGATTAGAGGTTAACAAACGTATCATGATTATTATAGGTTGAAATATTACTTGCGGTAGTTGAGCTTAGCAAGTGGATTGAACAAAGAGGTATGTAGAACTTTCCTATCTCTTGAGCATGAGTAGTTGTACCTATGTAGTACGGTAGACGTACAAGATTTGATATCTTTCACTTGTTTTAAAAGTATATGCTACTTGTTTCATTTCAAAAGTATAAGTCCCTTGGATTTAGGAAAAATGTATTTGACAAAGGGATAACGCTAATATAATGACTTTATGGGAAGTTGGTTATATTAGTTTTCTTGAAAGGTTCACAAAGAAAGGTTTACTCTAATTAAAACAAGTACGGGTAAAGGATTTGAAACTAAGAAAGGTGAATTGATTTTTAGGCATTGGTTGCCTAAGGTTTTAAAGGAAATGAAGTCACTTGATTTAGAAGCCTATTATATTTCTAAAAGGAAATGTGACTTGTCTTGAAAAGAAATCGTAACTTGATACTATGGTGATTAGTATCTTGGAAATTTTGTATAAAAGAGTTATTTCTTAAAAAGTTAAGATACATGGTACTTGGGTTGAATTCCCGGATTTTCTATTAAAAGACATGTTAGTGCCTCAGGATACTAAAATGAGAGGATATATTAATAATGTTATAAGAAGTTAGGAGATTTCTTAACTTGCTTATGTTATGATAGGCCGGTAGTGCTTATGTATGATATGATAGGCCGGTAGTGCTTATGTTGTGATATGATAGGCCGGTAGTGCTTATGTATGATATGATAGGCCGGTAGTGCTTATGTTATGTATGATAGCCGGATGAGCTATGTTATATATTTGTATTATTACGGGGTAAACCCCGGGTTATTATCTATGCCATGGATTTGCTACCCATGATGCGAGTGCGCGCTTGCACTCACGCGGATCGGACCACGGGATCCATGCGGGTGAAATAGTCTCACGCGAGTACGGCGATGGTACTCATGCGGGTCCACGGGATCCATGCGGGTGAAATAGTCCCGTGCGGGTGAAATAGTCTCATGCGAGGCGGATGACCTCGTGCGGGTCCACGGGACCCGTGCGGGTGAAATAGTCCTGCGAGTATGATTGCTTAATGATACTACAGGCGAGGTACCTGTTTTGATCGTGAGCCTCCTATTTTTATGCTATAAGTTTTATACTTGTTACTCTCATTGTTAGTAAGGCACGGTCTGAGAAATTGATTTTTATCTATGACTCGCTTATTTTGACTTATGATATTACTCTGATATTTTCACTTTTACATACTTGGTACGTTGTGCATCGACCCCTTCCTGGGCTGCGTTCAATCTGCGAGTAAGGAAGCAGGTAGTAGATCCTCATTCCTAGGATCTTTTACTCAGGTGTCAGGAGATCCATTTCTTCGGAGGCTCGACTTTTGGTATGGTTCTCCCTGGTGTTGTTGATGTTTTGTACATTCAGGGGCATGACGGGGCCCTGTCCCGTCATAGTGTTACTCCTTCTTAGAGGCCTGTAGTCTTGTCATAACTTGGTTTGTTTAAGGATGTAACTGTTCGGTTTTATGTACTTTTGGGGTAGCCATTTTGGGCTAGACTATTTATATCATTATGGTTGTTTATTATGAGTTTATATTCCGCTGGTTTTCTCTGATGTTGTGTCACAAGGGTGCCCGGGTTAAGGCACCGGTCACGGATCCGGGGTCGGGTCGTGACAAAAGTGGTATCAGAGCAGTTAATCCTCGGAAAGGGTCTACAGGCCGTATCTAGTAGAGTCTTGATTATCGGTGTGTTGTGCACCACATCTATAATCAGGAGGCTGCAGGATATTTAGGATTGGTTTCCATTCTTTCACTCTAAGATCGTGCAATAGAGCTGTGTTATAGGTTGAATTTCCTCTGACATATTTTTCCTGTATCAGTTATGCCTCCACGCAAGGCAACCGCGGCCCAGAAGGGCAAGGCAGTAGAGGGAACTACTAGTAGGGCACCGAGGGTTACCAGGGCACAGGCCCAGTCTGTTATACCCCGTAGTTCTGACCCTACGTATGAGAGCGTACGAAAGCATGTAAGACTTAAAATTTTCTAAGGATAGGTTGACGGATTATTCCGGACGGGTTTTAGTCAACTTTGAGGCGGGTTATGACCCGGTACATTGAGAGTTCCTAAGTGTTTCAAAGGCCTAGGGCGTAGTTCGTGAAGTCTATATTCCAAAGCAACCAACCGTTCGTCGATAGGACGTCGGAGTAGAAAGTTATGAGAGTTACAAGTTCTGTGCGTAGTCGGACAGAAAGGTGTTTCGGACAAAGCGGCAGGCATGGCGCGAAATCTCGAGTCGCTGAAGTTGCAGGCCGCGGCGCCAGGCAGCGAGGCAGCGCGCGAAAGTTCAGAGAGGCTGCGGAGGTTTCAGCGCCGCGGCGCCGAGGCGGGATTTTTGGGCGGAAAGACTTAGGAAAAGTCAGATTTTTCTTTTAAAAGACCTTGGGAGGGTGACAAGTGTCCCCCCCCCCCCCATCTGATTTCTTGCATGCAATATATTGACCAAGTCTTGAAGACTTGGTCATCTTCCAATTTCTCTCTCTCTCTAAAGCTTAAGCTCTCACTTCTCTCTAAAATTCCAAGAGATATTTTAGCCTTAGGAAAAATCTGAAAAGAAAAAGGCAAGAAGGAAACTTGTGGCTAGCTTGTGAAGGTTGTTGTGGTGGTAATCTTGGAAAGGAGGCTAGCAAAATTGTTGGAATAAATTTGGCTAAAGCTCTAAGGTAATGATTCCTCTTTTTTAATTAGTTTTTAGTGTTGCATGTTAAGAAGGAAGAACTTGTGGTAGTAAATTATGCTCTTAGACTCATTGCATGTAAGAACTATGGTTTGAATGTGAAGGAATTGGTTAAGAAGAAATTATGAGCATGTTGTAGCCTAAAAACTACCTTAGAATTAATTAGTGAATTGTTGTACCTAATGGGGCAGAATTTTACACACCCAAGTTTAGGTGTGTAATCCCCTTTGAAATGTTGGATTGTTGAGCCTTAAATGTGGCGTTTGGATGATAAATTCGGCCTTGAGAATGGTGGCAAAGTATGTAGAAACAAAGGAAATGCTGATTTTCATAGAATTTAGTGGCTTTGAGTTTAGATTATTCTACATTGAAAGTAGAGGTTAATAAACGTATCATGGTTATTTTAGGTTGACATATTACTTGCGGTAGTTTGGACTTAGCAAGTGGATTGATCAAAAAGGTATGTGAAGTTTTCCTATCTCTTGAGCATGAATAGATGAAACTATGTAGTACGGTAGACGTACAAGATTTGATATTCTTACTTGTTTTAAGTACATAATGACTTGTTTCGTTTTAAGAATGTATAAGTCCCTTAGTTAGGGGAAAAGTATGATTTTACTAAAGTGTAGAGTTAATATAACAACTTTATGGGAAGTTGGTTTATTAGCTTCATAAAAGTTAAAGAGAAGAGATTTACTCTAAGTAAGATAAGTATATGAAGAGACAAATTGGTTTTAATGCATCAATTGCCCAAGAGTTTTATGTATAAAGAAGAGTCATTTTTAAAAGAGTTGAAGCATGTAGTACTTGGGTTAAACTCCCGGTGTTCTTTTATTAAATATATGATTAAGTGCCTTAAGTAAACTAAAATGAGAGGGTATATGAACAAGACTAATAAGAAGTTATAAGTTTTCTTAACTTATTTATGATTATGATATGATGACAGTTTGAGCTAGGGTAAGAGTATATCTGAGGGGCAAGCCCCAAGATCGTTATACCACCTACTCCAGGGTAAGAGTATGTCGAGGGCAAGCCCCAAGATCGCCATACCACCTTCTTCATGTAAGAGTATATCGAGGCAAGCCCCAAGATCGTTATACCATGTGATTGTAGAGTATATCGAGGCAAGCCCCAAGATCGTTATACCATTTGCTTGAGGTAAGAGTATATCCGGGGAAAGTCCCCAAGATCGTTATACCACTGTTAGTGGATTTGCTACCCACGATGCGAGAATACCTCATGCGAGTCCTTATGGGCTTACGCGGGTGAAATAGTCCCGTGCGGGCGGTACAACCTATGCGAGGAATACCTCATGCGGGTCCATGACTATCACGGGTGAAATAGTCCCGCGAGTAGGGGTGCTTATTGATACTACGGGCGAGGTACCCTGTTTTGATCCTAAGGCCCCTATTTTATGCAGTATTATATTTATATACTTGTCACTCTCATTTTTAGTAAAGCACAGTAAAAGGTATTTTATTTTCTTCCATGACTCCAGCTTACTTTTAGACTTATGATATCATTATTACAGTATTTTTCAGCTTTACATACTTGGTACATATTGTAATCGACCCCTTCCTGGGGCTGCGTTAAATGCCGTAGAGTAAGCAGATTGAGGATCCTCGTTCTTAGGATCACTATTCCGGTGTCAGAAGCTCCATTCTTCCGGAAGCTTGATCATTGGTACGGATATTCCCTGAGGCTATAGGTATTTTGTACATCCAGGGGTATGGCGGGGCCCTGTCCACGATTGTTATCTTTAAGTGCGTGGTCACATATATGTTTTGGGGTCAGAAGAACCAGTTGTACTACTATACTTTTGTTTAAGAATGTTTTATGGAAAGCGGCACTTATCGGTGGCGGTGATGTTTACCTTTACATAAGTTATGTGTTATGTATGTTCATTGCTATTCTCGACATATACCGATGGTACCGGCAGGTACGATCGCGCCCGGTCGGGTCGTGACAAAAGTGGTATCAGAGCAGTTAGTCCTCGGGAAGTGTCCACAGACCGTGTCTAGTAGAGTCTTGATTATCGGTGTGTCGTGCACCACATCTATAATCAGGAGGCTGCAGGATATTTAGGGTTGGTTTCCATTCTTTCACTCTAAGATCGTGCAATAGAGCTGAGTTATAGGTTGAACCTCCTCTGATGTTTTCCTTTATGTATCAGTTATGCCTCCACGCAAGACAACCGCGGCCCAGAAGGCAAGCGGTGAGTCTTGCTAGTGGGGCCTTGAGAAAGTCACGAGCACGAGCCCGATCCTTACGAGATAATGTTTAGGGCGTCGAGTTCCACATCGTCGCCAAACCTCGGCAATCTGGCGTGGACGCGGCTCACGACCGCGATGCGGAGCCTCCATCCCACGATCGGTGCGAGTACGAAGATTACGAGGAACATATTCGATTCTTGACGGCAAAGATAGTGGCGAGCGGCGCACGAGCGGAAGCGGCGGCCAACCCAGAGCCGCGGTTCTGGATTCGGGATTTCTTGGGTTGTCACCCACCCGAGTTCTATGGTTCTAGGTTTGAGGAGGATCCGCAGGAGTTTGTCCGGCAGTTACAGCGGACCATGCAGGTCCTTAGGGCATCGGAGACTGAGTCTGTTATACTAGCTTCTTACCGGTTACGCGATATTGCGTTGAACTGGTTTGAGTCATGGGTATTGTCGAGGGGTGAGGATGCTCTTCCTGCTGATTGGGAGGAGTTCACATAGGCATTCCTAGACCACTTATTGCCTCCTGAGGTGAGGAGAGGCCGCGTAGATAGGTTCTTGACCTTGAGACATGACGGGAGGACTATCAGGGAGTACAGCCTGGAGTTCGACTCCTTGGCCAGATATGCGCACACCATAGTAGCTGACATGGCAGACAGGGTCCATCGATATGTGATCGGGTTAGACCGTCATATGATTACTGCATGCTTGGGGGTGGCTCTTCAGCCAGGGATGGATATTGCGGAGATGCAGCGTCTGCCGCGAGATTGAGGCGAGAGCGGGATCGGCTACATTTGGGCGGCCAAGAGGCGGGGCAGCGAGTTCTCGTGCGATTTGGCGGGCAACCTCGGCAGACTAGGTCCACATTCCAGCCCGGCGCGAGTGCTCCTTCTCGATTTCCGGCGGGAGGTACGTCAGCGAGGTTATTCGAGAGCGGTCGTGGCTCGGGACTTGAGTTTCGAGGCGAGGCGGCAAAGACTAATCGAGACCACCTACCTGCCGGTGCGTTCGATCGGTAGGTCTCATCCGGCGAGTGTCGTATGGGTTCGGAGCATGCTACTCTTGTGGCGGCGGGGCCATCCGAAGAAGATTGTCCGTCGCCAGCGGCGGAGCATTCGGTTCGGACGGGATCTGATGCGGGATCTTCATCTTCGATGGTTAGACGCCCGGAGGCGAGTACTTATAGGCGGCCAGCGCGGCGAGAGGTCATGGTAGGGGTTTCAGTTCTAGAGGTCCTCGAACGCGCATATATGCTATGTCGGTCAGCGGGACCGGGGCGTCACGGATGTAAATCACGCAGTACATTATTGGTTTCTTCTTTGTGATGTATATGCTTTGATAGATCCGAGTTCTACCTTGTCCTACATATCTCCTCATATTGCCGTAGAATAGGGATAGAGCAGAGTCCATAAGACCTTTTGAGGTGGCTACGCGATGGGTGATTCGATGGTAGGCGGCGGGTGTATAAGGCTTGCCCTGTGACTATAGATAGCCGTCAGACTCTAGCCGACTTGATAGAGTTGGATATGACAGACTTTGATGTGATTATGGGTATGGATTGGCTAGCATCTTGCTATGCCAACGTGGACTGTAGAGAGAGATTAGTTCGGTTCGGTTTCCGTGGCCGGTTATCGAGTGGAAGGGAATCCGCGCCGAGGGGTAAGTTTATTTCTTACCTCAAGGCTAGGAAGATGGTGCGGAAGGGGTATATCTACCATATGGTTCAGGTATTCGATCATCGAGGTGAGATCTGGGACCTTGATCGATCCGGTCGTTAGGGAGTTTCCAGACGTATTCCCAGATGAGCTTCCGGGTATCCCTCCTGAGAGGGAGATTGAGTTTTGCATTGATTTGGCACCAGATACTCGACCGATATCTATTCCGCCATACAGGATGGCACCTGCCGAGCTGAAGGAGTTGAAGGACCAGCTGAAAGATTTCTTTGGAGAAAGACTTTATTAGGCAGTGTTTCTCCCAGGGAGCACCGATGTTATTTGTAAAGAAGAAGGATGGGGCCAGCTGCGTATGTGTATTGATTCTGACGGTGAACAAGGTAACTATCAAGCAGGTATCCTCCCGGGATTTACGATTTGTTTGACCAGTTGCGAGGTGCAAAGTGTTTTCCAAGATAGACATGCGATGCGGTTATCATCAGTGCGAGTTAGAGATAGATATCCCAAAGATCGCATTCGGGACCGGTATGGGCACTATGAGTTGAGGTGATGTCTTTCGGGTTGACAACGCCCAAAGGTATTCATGGATTTGATGAATAGGGTGTTCGAGCCATTCTTGGATATGTTCGTTATAGTGTTTATTGATGATATCTTGGTGTATTCGCGCGCGAGCAGGAGCATCTGGATCATTTGAGGCGGTATTAGAGTCCTCCGAGGCCGGCGATTGTATGCCAAGTTCTCGAAGTCGCGAGTTTTGGTTGGCGTCGGTGTCTTTCTTAGGACATGTTATCGGGCCGGTATTCGGGTTGTCTGACTAAGATTGAAGCGATCAAGACTTGGCGGACTCCAGCTACAAGCGGAGGTGCGCAACTTTTGGCCTTGCGAGTTATTATCGGAGGTTTGTAGAAGTTTGCTTCTATTTCAAGACTTTGACTGACTAAAGTGACTCGAGAAAGCGGCTATGTTCGATGGGCGGATATTTGTGAGAAAGTTTCCGGTTGCTAAAGGAAGTTGACGGCCGCGATTCTTACTCTTAGGAGGTCTTAGATGGATATGTGGTTTTATTGTGGCGTCGGTGTCGGGCTTGGAGTGCGTCTTTGATGCGGACGACAGAGTTATAACTTATGCATCTCGACAGCTTAGGAAGCATGAGAAGAACTATCCCACACATGACTTGGAGTTGGTAGTTGTGATTCATGCCTTGAAGATCTGCAGACATTATTTATATGGAGTTCATGTGGATATTTACATGGACGCAAGAGTCTCAATATATCTTCGGAGAGGAGCCGAACTTGCGGCGAGGCGGTGGTTGGAGCTACTTAAGGATTACGATGTTGATATTCTATACCACCCGGGGAAGGCTAATGTAGTTGCGGATGCCCTTAGTCGCAGTCGATGGGTAGTTTGTCGATGTTCACCGGAGAAGAGGATATGGTCAGAGATACATCGGTGAGCCTTGGGGTTCGTTTGGTTGATTCTGATAGTGATGGAATTTGGGTTCGAGAGGTTGCCGAGTCTTCCATCGTCGAGGAGGTGAAGAGGCGACAGTATGAGGATCCGATTTTAGTACGGTACCGAGATGTAGCTCTCCAGAAGGAGAAGAGTCTATTTGAGGTAGCGCCTGATGGAGTGCTAAGATTCGAGGGCCGGTTGTGTGTTCCCGATGTGACAGGACTTCGTCAGCAGATTCTGGGGGAGGCACACAATGCTCGTTATTCTATTCATCCGGGGTCGACTAAGATGTATCATGACCTCAGATGCGTGTATTGGTGGGATGGCCTTAAGCGGGACGTTGCGGAGTTTGTGGCCAGTGCGAATTATCGCTCGAGTTAAGATTGAGCACGAAGCGGTGGTCATTGCAGCTATTGATATTCCGACTTGGAAGTGGGAGGTGATAAATATGGATTTTATTACGGGCTACCTACCACTCATGGAAGCATGATTCCATTTGGGTGATTGTCGGCGGTGTGAAATCACCCATTTTCTTCCGATCGAGCAGCGTTCTCGGTGAGGACTATGCCATATTATATATTAGAGATTGTGAGGCGCAGAGTCGGTGTCGATTATATCGGATAGAGGAGTTCTCGGCTAACTCGGAGGTGTTTTGAAGGGATTAGGGACACAGTGAGTCTCAATCTGGCGTTTCATCCTCGTGCCGAGCGGACGGGCGGCGCACTATCCGACCGCCCGAGGATATGTTGCGGGCTTGTGTTATTGATTTCAGGGGTAGCTGGGAGGATCATTTGCCTCTTGTGGAGTTTGCTTACAACAACAACTACCATTCTAGTATTCAGATGACGCCTTATGAGGCCTTATACGGGAGGAAGTGCAGGTCACCGATAGGCTGGTTCGAGGTGGGAGAAGTTCAGTTAGTCGGGCCAGACTTAGTTCAGTGACGATGGATAAGGTGAAGCTTATCCAGGAGCGGTTGTTGGCAGCTCAGAGTCGGCAGAAGTCGTATGCAGATCATCGGCGTCGACACTTGTAATTTGAGATAGATGATTGGGTTTTTCTAAAGGTATCGCCCATGAAGGGCGTGATGAGATTTGGAAAGAAGGGGAAGCTTAGCCCAAGGTACATTGGGCCGTATCGGTGTCCGTAGGGTAGCGGGGTTGCCTATGAGTTAGATCTGTCGTCCGATTTGGAGGCGGTACATCCAGTTTTCCATGTGTCCATGTTGCGGAAATGTATTGGAGATCCATCTAGAGTGCACCCGGTTCATGATGTCCAAGTGACAGAGGAGTTATCGTATGAGGAGAGTCCCATGCGATACTCGATCGTCGAGTTAAGCGACGGACGAAGAGCGTGGCTTCCGTCAAGTCCTATGGCGGAGCGAGCGAGGAGGAAATGACGTGGGAAGCAGAGGATGACATGATGAAGAAGTACCCTCACCTATTTCCTATACCTCCAGGTAACCCACTTTCCTGCTTGTTAGTTTTGATTTAGCATTTACGCTTAAGTATGTTGTGGCTAGTGGAGCTTCTTTATTTGCAAAAGAACAGTTAAGAGGGTCTATGTCGATGTTGTGATTTGAGTAAGCTTAGAAGGAACATTCGGGACGAATGTTTCTAAGGGGGGGAGAATGTTATACCCGTAGTTCTGACCTACGTATGAGGCGTAAAGCATGTAAGACTTAAAATTTTCTAAGGATAGGTTGACGGATTATTCCGGACGGGTTTTAGTCAACTTTGAGGCGGGTTATGACCTGGTACATTGAGAGTTCCTAAGTGTTTCAAAGGCCTAGGGCGTAGTTCGTGAAGTCTAGATTCCAACGTAACCAACCGTTCGTCGATAGGACGTCGGAGTAGAAAGTTATGAGAGTTACAAGTTCTGTGCGCAGTCGGACAGAAAGGTGTTTCGGACAAAGCGGCAGGCGGCACGGATGCGAGGCAGCGGCGCGGATGCGAGGCATGGCGCCAAAAATGCGAGTCGCTGAAGTTGCAGCGCTGGCTGAGCCAGCGGCGCGGCCTTAGGCGGATTTTTAGGAAGACTTAGGAAAAGTCAGATTTTTCTTTTAAAAGACCTTGGGAGGGTGACAAGTGTCCCCCCCATCTGATTTCTTGCATGCAATATATTGACCAAGTCTTGAAGACTTGGTCATCTTCCAATTTCTCTCTCTCTCTAAAGCTTAAGCTCCCACTTCTCTCTAAAATTCCAAGAGATATTTTAGCCTTAGGAAAAATCTGAAAAGAAAAAGGCAAGAAGGAAACTTGTGGCTAGCTTGTGAAGGTTGTTGTGGTGGTAATCTTGGAAAGGAGGCTAGCAAAATTGTTGGAATAAATTTGGCTAAAGCTCTAAGGTAATGGTTCCTCCTTTTTAATTAGTTTTTAGTGTTGCATGTTAAGAAGGAAGAACTTGTGGTAGTAAATTATGCTCTTAGACTCATTGCATGTAAGAACTATGGTTTGAATGTGAAGGAATTGGTTAAGAAGATATTATGAGCATGTTGTAGCCTAAAAACTACCTTAGAATTAATTAGTGAATTGTTGTACCTAATGGGGCAGAATTTTACACACCCAAGTTTAGGTGTGTAATCCCCTTTGAAATGTTGGATTGTTGAGCCTTAAATGTGGCGTTTGGATGATAAATTCGGCCTTGAGAAAGGTGGCAAAGTATGTAGAAACAAAGGAAATGCTGCCCAATTTTTCATAGAATTTAGTGGCTTTGAGTTTAGATTATTCTACATTGAAAGTAGAGGTTAATAAACGTATCATGGTTATTTTAGGTTGACATATTACTTGCGGTAGTTTGGACTTAGCAAGTGGATTGATCAAAAAGGCATGTGAAGTTTTCCTATCTCTTGAGCATGAATAGATGAAACTATGTAGTACGGTAGACGTACAAGATTTGGTATTCTTACTTGTTTTAAGTATATAATGACTTGTTTCGTTTTAAGAATGTATAAGTCCCTTAGGGGAAAAATATGATTTTACTAAAGTGTAGAGTTAATATAACAACTTTATGGGAAGTTGGTTTATTAGCTTCATAAAAGTTAAAGAGAAGAGATTTACTCTAAAGTAAGATAAGTATATGAAGAGACAAATTGGTTTTAAGGCATCAATTGCCCAAGAGTTTTATGTATAAAGAAGAGTCATTTTTAAAAGAGTTGAAGCATGTAGTACTTGGGTTAAACTCCCGGTGTTCTTTTATTAAAGATATGATTAAGTGCCTTAAGTAAACTAAAATGAGAGGGTATATGAACAAGAATAATAAGAAGTTATAAGTTTTCTTAACTTATTTATGATTATGATATGATGACAGTTTGAGCTAGGGTAAGAGTATATCTGAGGGGCAAGCCCCAAGATCGTTATACCACCTACTCCAGGGTAAAAGTATGTCTGAGGGGCAAGCCCCAAGATCGTCATACCACCTTCAGGTGTAAGAGTATATCGAGGGCAAGCCCAAGATCGTTATACCGGTCGCTTGGTGTAGAGTATATCGAGGAAAGCCCCAGATCGTTATACCATCCGCCCGGGGTAGAGTATATCGAGGAAAGTCCCCAAGATCGTTATACCAATTCCGTGGATTTGCTACCCACGACGCGAGGAATACCTCATGCGAGTCCTTATGGGCTTACGCGGGTGAAATAGTCCCGTGCGGTAGTCTGACTATCACGAGGAATACCTCATGCGGGTCCACAGGACCTATGCGGGTGAAATAGTCCCAGGAGTAGGGGTGCTTATTGATACTACGGGCGAGGTACCCTGTTTTGATCCTAAGGCCCCTATTTTATGCAGTATTATATTTATATACTTGTCACTCTCATTGTTAGTAAGGCACAGTAAAAGGTATTTTATTGTCTTCCATGACTCCAGCTTACTTTTAGACTTATGATATCATTATTACAGTATTTTCCAGCTTTACATACTTGGTACATATTGTGTACTGACCCCCTTCCTCGGGGGCTGCGTTCATGCCGCAGGTAAGGGTAAGCAGATTGA
Organism: Przewalskia tangutica; assembly: GCA_029844215.1. Lineage (NCBI taxonomy): Eukaryota > Viridiplantae > Streptophyta > Magnoliopsida > Solanales > Solanaceae > Przewalskia > Przewalskia tangutica. The sequence continues at coordinate 92,417,487 of CM056738.1, read as the reverse complement.
GGATCCTCGTTCTTAGGATCACTATTCCGGTGTCAGAAGCTCCATTCTTCCGGAAGCTTGATCATTGGTACGGATATTCCCTGAGGCTATAGGTATTTTGTATATCCAGGGGTATGGCGGGGCCCTGTCCCGCCACAGTTGTTATCTTTAGAGGTCTGTGGTCACATATATGTTTTGGGCTGTAAGAACCAGTTGTACTACTATACTTTTGTTTAAGAATGTTTTATGGAAGGCAGCCTTATCGGCTGGCCAGTGATGTTTACCTTTCTATAAGTTATGTGTTATGTATGTTCCGCTGCTATTCTCTGACATATACCTGACGGTACCGGTAGGTACGATCGCGGCCCGGTCAGGTCGTGACAAAAGTGGTATCAGAGCAGTTAGTCCTCGGGAAGTGTCCACAGACCGTGTCTAGTAGAGTCTTGATTATCGGTGTGTCGTGCACCACATCTATAATCAGGAGGCTGCAGGATATTTAGGATTGGTTTCCATTCTTTCACTCTAAGATCGTGCAATAGAGCTGAGTTATAGGTTGAACCTCCTCGATGTTTTCCTTTATGTATCGATTATGCCTCGCGCAAGGCAACCACGGCCCGAAGGGCAAAGCGGTGAGAGTCCGCTAGTGGGACGCGGAGAGTCACGAGGAAACAGCCCGATCCTTACCAGAGATAATGTTTAGGCGGCGAGTTCACGTCGTCGTCGCCGGCCTCAGAGTTCGAAGCGTGGGCGGCGAGTTCTCTGGCGTCGCCAACCCAGTAAATGCGAGGCGGCGGCTGCCATCGAGACGCGGTACACAGTCTCGATCCAGCGGCGAGCGAAGGATATGGGCTACTGAGAGATGGCGATTCTTGGCGAGATCGTGGCGATACGCGAGATATCTTTGAATCTGGCCGATTCACTGCACCGTAGTTCGGCAGGCTGCTAGCGAGGCGAGGACTTTTGAGTTGCAGCCCACGAGTTTTATGGGTCGAGTCACGAGTATGATCCTCGGGAGTTTATCAAGCGATTCTGACGGATCGTAGGGTGATCGGGGCTTGGAGACCGAATCGGTGGTACTAGGTTCGCGTCGGTGCGGGACACTACTGATTGATTGGTATGATTCATGGAAGCGTCGGGAGCATGCGCTTCGGATGTTTGGGGCGAGTTCTCGAGGCGTTACCAGCCATTTCTTGCCTCCGCAGATGAGAGGGCTCGGCCGATAGATTTTTGACCGAGGCGAGTGGGCGGGCGGTCCGAATACAACGTGGAGTTTGACTCATTGGCTCGGTATGTGCGCTTTGGTAGCGGAACATGGAGGGCGAGGGTGCACCGCTATGTCACAGACTCGATGATCACTTGGCGAGTTGCAGCGGTGGCTCTTGGCCGGGCATGGACATTGCCGCGTGCGAGCATATCCACTGGGTGTGAGCAGGCGTAAGCGGATCGGCAGTATCAGCGTAAGAGGCGGGACAGCGAGGTCCTCTGGTAGTTTTAGGGTAGACAACCCCCAGCGAACCAGATTTGCACCACGGCCGGTCGAGCGCTCCTCCACCATCTTCGGGGCGTCTGAGTATTCGAGGCGGGGCGGGGTTCGGGGCCGGGTTCCCGGAGGACTAGATTTCCAGTCAGATGAGGCCACCTATGCCTCGGTGTGGTCAATGTGGTGATTGCCATTATGGGGGGTGTCGTGTTCCTCTAGGAGCTTGTTACTCTTGTGGCAGGCCATTTGAAGAGAGATTGTCCGACGAGCGGCGGAAATGCTATGGCTCGGCCGAGTTCGATTCTTTGAGTCTTCATCTTGATGGTTATGCGCCGGAGCGAGGTGTTCACGGGCCAGCAGGACGCGGCAGGGGTCGTGGCAGGGGTTCTAATTCCAGCGGTCCTCAGAACCGCATTTATGCTATGTCGGCCGCCAGATCGAAGCGTCACCGATGTAAATCACGGTACATTGTTGGTTGCTTCTTTGTGATGTTTATGCTTTGATAGACCGTGTTCTACCTTGTCCTATATATCTCCTCATATTGTTGGTAGAATAGGGATAGAGCCCGAGTCCATAGAATCTTTTGAGGTGGCTACGCCGGTAGGTGCTTCGGTGGTAGCTGAGCGGATATATAAGGCTTGCCCAGTGACTGTAGATAGTCGTCGGACTCTAGCTGACTTGATAGAGTTGGATATGACCGACTTTGATGTGATTATGGGTATGGATTGGCTAGCGTCTTGCTATGCCAATGTGGACTGTAGAGAGAGGTTAGTTCGGTTCCGGTTTCCCGGTGAGCCGGTTATCGAGTGGAAGGGGAATACTGCATCGCCGAGGGGTAGGTTTATTTCTTACCTCAAGGCTAGGAAGATGGTACGGAAGGGGTATATTTACCATTTGGTTCGGGTATTACATCGAGCGGAGATACCGGACCTTCAGTCAGTTCCGGTTGTTAGAGAGTTTCCAGACGTATTCCCAGACGAGCTTCCGGGTATCCCTCCTGAGAGGGAGATTGAGTTTTGCATCGATTTGGCGCCAGACACTCGACCGATATCTATTCCGCCATACAGAATGGCACCTGCCGAGTTAAGAGAGTTGAAGGACCAGCTGAAAGATTTGCTGGAAAAAGGCTTTATCAGGCCTAGTGTTTCTCCCTGGGGAGCGCCAGTGTTATTTGTAAAGAAGAAGGATGGGACGCTGCGTATGTGTATTGATTACAGGCAGCTGAACAAGGTAACTATCAAGAACAGATATCCCCTCCCCAGGATTGATGATTTGTTTGATCAGTTGCAGGGTGCGAGATGCTTTTCCAAGATAGACCTGCGGTCTGGTTACCATCAGGTACGAGTTAGAGAGGCGGATATCCCAAAGACTGCATTCAGGACCCGGTATGGGCACTATGAGTTCAGGGTGATGTCTTTCGGATTGACCAACGCTCCAACAGTATTCATGGATTTGATGAATAGGGTGGTCAGGCCATTCTTGGATATGTTCATTATAGTGTTCATTGATGATATCTTGGTGTATTCGCGCACAGAGCAGGAGCATACAGATCATTTGAGGACGGTATTGGGAGTCCTCAGGGACCGGAAGTTGTATGCCAAGTTCTCGAAATGCGAGTTTTGGCTGGCTTCAGTGGCTTTCTTAGGGCATGTTATCGGGGCCGATGGTATTCGGGTTGATACAGCTAATATTGAGCCAGTCAAGACTTGGCCCAGACCCACTACACCGACGGAGGTGCGCAGCTTTTTGGGCCTTGCATGTTATTATCGGAGGTTTGTGGAGAAGTTTGCCTCCATGTCAGCGCCTTTGACTAGGCTGACTCAGAAGGCAGCTACATTTCAGTGGACGGATGCTTGTGAGGAGAGTTTCCAGTTACTAAAGGAGAAATTGACGACCGCCCGATCCTTACTCTTCCGAGGGCTTAGATGGATATGTGGTTTATTGCGATCGTCGGTGTCGGGCTTGAGTGCGTCTTGATGCGGACGCAGCAGTTATAGCTTATGCGTCTCGGCGGCTTAGGAAGCATGAAGAACTATCCCACACATGACTTGGAGTCGCGTGATGATTCATGCCTTGAAGATCTGGAGACATTATTTATATGGAGTTCATGTGGACATTTACATAGACCACAAGAGTCTCCAGTACATCTTCAGCCAGAAGGAGCTGAACTTGCGGCAGAGACGGTGGTTGGAGCTACTTAAGGATTACGATGTTAATATTCTATACCACCCAGAGAAGGCCAATGTAGTTGCAGATGCCCTAGTCGCGGTCGATGGGTAGTCCGTCGATGTTCACGGAGAAAAGGGATATGGTCCGAGAGTTACATCAGCTAGCGAGCCTTGGGGTTCGTTTGGTTGATTATGATAGTGACGGAATTCGGGTACAAGAGGTTGCCGAGTCTTCCATCGTCGAGGAGGTGAAGAGGCGACAGTATGAGGATCCGATTTTAGTGCGATCGAGACGCCATTGCTCGAGAAGAGAAGTCTATTTGAGGTAGCGCTGATGGGGTGCTAAGATTCGAGGGCGGTTGTGTGTTCCGATGTAGCGAGACCGTCGCCAGATTCGAGGAGGAACACAGTGCTCGTTATTCTATTCATCCGGGGTCGACTAAGATGTACCATGACCTCAGGTGTGTGTATTGGTGGGATGACCTGAAGAGGGACGTGGCAGGTTTTGTTGCACAGTGTCCTAATTAGGGGTGCACAATTTTCGGTCCGGACCGAAAAATCGGATCGGACCGACCCTCTTTGGACCGGACCGAACCGGACCGAGATTATCGGTCGTCTTGATCTTAAAAAACTTATTTCGGTTTGTCGGTCGGACCGAAATTTTTTTTTTTTTTTTATAATATATATAATTTATATAATTCCTAATATATATAATATATTTAATATATATAATTCCTAATATATATAATATATATAATTCCTAATTTTCTAAATTCCTTCCTAATATATATAATTCTTAATTTTCTAAATTCCTAATATATATAATTCCTAATATATATAATATATATAATTTCTAATATATATAATATATATAATTCCTAATTTTCTAAATTCCTAATATATAATATATATATATATATATATATAATTTAGTTCTGGGCGTTTTATTTTAAAATTGAATTACCAATACTGAAATTGACATTCTCGCACGAGGTGCCACGAAATTTTTACGTTGAAATCTATCAGACATCGCAAGATATTTAGATTTGAAAATGGGAAAAACGTAACGATTTGGGGAAAGAGAAATTGAGGGGCAAGATGGGCGTTTTTGGAGAAATCGGACGAATCAAATCGCTTCTGTTTTGGCCACCCCGTATCGAAAAATACGAAATCAAAAACAAATTAGGTAAAACGGACGTCCGAGCGCAAAGTTACGATCAGATAAAGTTTGATCAATTTACAACCTATATTTCATATGTCAATACGTCCGGCCGCGTGAGGGGGGTCAGTGGGGTGGGGTTGGGGTGGGGGCTGGTCGCTCGCGGCCGGCTGGAGAGCTGGCGATTTGGTGAGGCCGATCGGTCAGTGGGAGAGGCGGACCGAAGATTCGGTCGTCCGTCCGGGCCGGCTTGAATTTTCGGTCTTGCACCCCTAGTCCTAATTGTCGTCAGGTCAAGATTGAGCACCAAAAGCCCTGGGCTATCGAGCTATTGATATTCGACTTGGAAGTGGGAGGTGATAAATATGGATTTTATTACGGGGCTACCTACCACTCGGAGGAAGCATGATTCCATTTGGGTGATTGTCGACGGTGTGAAATTAGCCCATTTTCTTCCAATCGAACGACGTTCTCGGTGAGGACTATGCGATTATATATTAGAGATTGTGAGATCGCATGAGTCGGTGTCGATTATATCGGATAGAGAGCCCGGTTCTCGACTAACTTACGGAGGTCTTTTGGAAGGATTAGGGACACAGTGAGTCTCAAGATCGCATTTCACCCTCGGTGTGACGGACGGTGGCGCACTATCCGCACACTCGAGGATATCTGCGGGCTTGTGTTATTGATTTCGTGGTAGGGGAGGATCATTTGCCTCTTGTGGAGTTTGCTTACAACAACGGCTACCATTCCAAAGATTCGATTGCGCCTTATGAGGCCTTATACGGGAGGAAGTGCAGTCACCGATAGTTGGTTCGAGTGGGATAAGTTCGATTAGTCGGGCGGACTTAGTTCGTGACGATGGATAAGGTGAAGCTTATCCAGGAGCGGTTGTTGGTAGCTCAGTGGCGAAGTCGTATCACGGATCATCGGCGTCGACACTTGTAATTTGAGATAGATGATTGGGTTTTTCTAAAGGTATCGCCCGGAAGGCGTGATGAGATTTGGAAAGAAGGGAAGCTTAGCCCAAGGTACATTGGGCGTATCAGTGTCCGTAGGGTAGGCGGGGTTGCCATGAGTTAGATCTGCCGTCCGATTTGGAGGCGGTACATCCGATTTTCCATGTGTCCATGTATTGCGGAAATGTATTGGAGATCCATCTAGAATGCACCGGTTCGCGAAGTCCAAGTAGCAGGAGTTATCGTATGAGAGAGTCCCATAGCGATACTCGATCGGCGAGTTAGCGACTTGGACGAAGGGCGTGGCTTCCGTCAAGGTCTTATGGCGAACGAGCAGGAGGAAATGACGTGGGAAGCAGAGGATGACATGATGAAGAAGTACCCTCACTTATTCCCTACACCTCCAGGTAACCCACTTTCCTGCTTGTTAGTTTTGATTTAGCAATTGTGCTTAAGTATTGTTGTGGCCGTGGGGAGCATCTTTATTTGCAAAAGAGTAGTTAAGAGCGTCTACGTCGATTTGTGATTCGAGTAAGTTTAGAAGGAACATTCGGACGAATGTTTCTAAGGGAGAATGTTATACCCGTGGTTCGGTGCGGACGCGATCGGGGCCTCAGCGCGCTGCAGCGAGCGCGCGCCAAGCGGGTGATTGTAGGCCGCGCGCGAACGAGCCGCGGCCGAAGATCCGAGGGTCGCTGAAGTTTCAGCCGCGCGCTGAGCGAGCATGGCGCGGAAAGTCCTTAGAAAGCGGCATGAGTTTCATTGACTGGCGGCGCGCCGAGCGGGATCTGCGAGTTAGTGGAAATTTACGCCCGCTTTGTTTTAAAAAGAGGTCATGGGTGGGTGACAAGTGTCCCCATCTGAAATGTTGCATGCCTTATATTGACCAAGTCTTGAAGACTTGGTCATCTTTCATCTTTCATCTCTCTCTCTCTCTCTTTCTCTCTAAGCTAAAAAGCTCTCCCTTCTCTCTAGAAAATCAATAGAAACTCCAAGCTTAAGGAAAATCTGAAAAGGGTGTTAAGAAGGAAAGTTATTTGCAAGCTTGTGGAGGTTATTGTGGTGGTATTCTTGAAAAGGAGGCTAGCAAAAATTGTTGGAATAGTTTTGGCTAAAGCCCTAAGGTAATGATTCTTCCTTTATAATTAGTTTTTAGTGTTGCATGTTAAGAAGAAAGAACTTGTGGTAGTAAATAATGCTCTTAGAGTCATTGCATGCAAGAAATGTGGTTTGGGTATGAAGGATTTGGCTAAAGAGGTTATGTGAGCATGTTGTAGCCTAAAGAAATTACCTTAAACTTGTTAAGATTAAATGTTATAACTTTTGGGGCAGAATTTTACACACCCAAGTTTAGGTGTGTAATCCCCTTTGTGTTGGTTTGGATGTTGGGTCTTAAATGTGGCGTTTGAGTGGTAAAAATCGGCCTTGAGAAAGGTGGCAAAGTGAGTAGAAACAAAGGAAATGCTGCCCAATTTTCCATAGAATTTAGTGACTTTGAACTTGGATTGTTCTACTTTGAGATTAGAGGTTAACAAACGTATCATGATTATTATAGGTTGAAATATTACTTGCGGTAGTTGAGCTTATCAAGTGGATTGACCAAAGAGGTATGTAGAACTTTCCTATCTCTTGAGCATGAGTAGTTGTACCTATGTAGTACGGTAGACATACAAGATTTGATATCTTTCACTTGTTTTAAAAGTATATGCTACTTGTTTCATTTCAAAAGTATAAGTCCCTTGGATTTAGGGAAAATATATTTGACAAAGGGATAACGCTAATATAATGACTTTATGGGAAGTTGGTTATATTAGTTTTCTTGAAAGGTTCACAAAGAAAGGTTTACTCTAATTAAAACAAGTACGGGTAAAGGATTTGAAACTAAGAAAGGTGAATTGATTTTTAGGCATTGGTTGCCTAAGGTTTTAAAGGAAATGAAGTCACTTGATTTAGAAGCCTATTATATTTCTAAAAGGAAATGTGACTTGTCTTGAAAAGAAATCGTAACTTGATACTATGGTGATTAGTATCTTGGAAATTTTGTATAAAAAGAGTTATTTCTTAAAAAGTTAGAAGTACATGGTACTTGGGTTGAATTCCCGGATTTTCTATTAAAAGACATGTTAGTGCCTCAGGATACTAAAATGAGAGGATATATTAATAATGTTATAAGAAGTTAGGGGATTTCTTAACTTGCTTATGTTATGATAGGCCGGTAGTGCTTATGTATGATATGATAGGCCGGTAGTGCTTATGTATGATATGATAGGCCGGTAGTGCTTATGTTATGTATGATAGCCGGATGAGCTATGTTATATATTTGTATTATTACGGGGTAAACCCCGGGTTATTATCTATGCCATGGATTTGCTACCCATGATGCGAGTGCGGCGCTTGCACTCATGCGGATCCATGCGGGTGAAATAGTCCCATACGAGTACGGAGATGGTACTCATGCGGGTCCAGAATCCATGCGGGTGAAATAGTCCGTGCGGGTGAAATAGTCCCACGAGGCGGATGACCTCATGCGGGTCCACAGGACCCATGCGGGTGAAATAGTCCCAGGAGTAGGATTGCTTAATGATACTACGGGCGAGGTACCCTGTTTTGATCGTGAGCCTCCTATTTTTATGCTATAAGTTTTATACTTGTTACTCTCATTGTTAGTAAGGCACAGTGCAAGGAAATTGATTTTTATCTATGACTCCGGCTTATTTTGACTTATGATATTACTACGATATTTTCCGCTTTACATATTTGGTACGTTGTGTCGACCCTTCCTGGCTGCGTTCATGCCGCAGGTAAGGGAAAGCAGGTGGTAGATCCTCATTCCTATGATCTTTTACTCAGGTGTCAGGAGCTCCATTTCTTCGGAGGCTCGACTTTTGGTATGGTTCTCCCTGGTGTTGTTGATGTTTTGTACATTCAGGGGCATGACGGGGCCCTGTCCCGTCATAGTGTTACTCTTTCTTAGAGGCATGTAGTCTTGTCATAACTTGGTTTGTTTAAGGATGTAACTGTTCGGTTTTATGTACTTTTGGGGGTAGCCATTTTGGGCTAGACTATTTATATCATTATAGTTGTTTATTATGAGTTTATATTCCGCTGGTTTTCTTTGATGTTGTGTCACAAGGGTGCCCGGGTTAAGGCACCGGTCACGCATCCGGGGTCGGGTCGTGACAAAGACACTATCACCTCTTGCCTTTTAATAAAACTAAGACACTATCATGTGATGTAATATTAGGGAGTTGGACTCCAAAAGTATTAAGTACATCTATCCTTTTTAAAAAAAATAATCCTTCCATATAATAAACCTCAAGGTACTAACGCTCGTAGTATCAAGGCACTTCTACTTTCAAAATCAAATAACCTATACCTTTAAAGTCATTTCCACTTATAAAATAAATCAACTTATACTTTCAAAAATCAAGTAACATATACTCTTAAAACCAAGTAACATATACTTTTTAAATTTAACTCGAGGCTTTAAAATCAAGTAATTTCTACTCTTTAAATCAAGTCACTTACATCTTTTGAAACCAAGTCATTTATACTTCATATAACTCAAGTCGCTTACTTTCAAAATCAAATCATATATTCTTTCAAAATAAATCAAATCTCATGACTTTCAAAACCAAGACAAGTATACTTCAATAAGCAAGACTAGTATACTTCAAGAATAATCATGCCAATAGAAGGAAGTTAGTTCACATACCTTAGCGTTCTTCTACCAACCCGCTAAGTGGAATACACTCACGTAGCACTTTCACCTATCACGACAATAGCATGTCTATTAACTACATTGCCTTAAGGGGAGGTTAGGGACTTAAGTAATGTTCCCATTTCTACGAAAAAATTGAGCAGCACTTCCTTTGTTTCTACGTACTTTTCCACCTTTAAAAAGGCCCAATTTCAACAACAACCAAGCCCCGACTAAGGGCACAATCAACAGTTAATCCAAAGGGGATTACACGCCTACTAGACGTGTAAAATTCTGCCCCACAATCATATGTAAACAGTCTATAAAATGCATATAACAAGGTTCAATAATTTCCATACCAATTTCGGCCACAACGTCACCACTCTATGACTCTTTCCTTAATTCTTAATCCAACTCACCTTCCAACAATTTTATATAACAAATACATCTTTAAACATCAATGTTTCCTTTCAATTCTCAACATGCAATTAGCAACCATAATAACAACAATAACACTTTAATCCAATGTATACAACATGGTCCTAAAATCGGCTACAACACTAAATTTGTCACATGCATTACCTAAACTTCAAGTTTCTCTCAACATACATTCATTACTTCAATTATAACAACATGCCACTCAAATTATATCATAGAAGGTAGAATTTTATACCTCAAACAAAGCCAAAACAACCCCTAATTCGAACCCACTACTTCGCCGAACAACCCACGATTTATCAACTTTTCTTGCCTAATTCCTCACTTTTTCAACTCCAATTCAACATGCATACAATCTATGATGTTAACCCATCATTTATACACATTTTATCTTCCAAAAACTTGTCTCAAAAACTTGAATTTCTCTGCTCAAAATCGGCCAGCAGTGGCGGAATTCACTGTTCTGTCAGCTGAAATTGTAACGTCCATAACTTTCTACTCCGATGTCCTATCGATGAGAGGTTTATTGAGTTGGAAACTAGACTCGACTAACTTCATTTTAGGATTTTGAAATACCTAAAAACTCCTAATATACGAGGTGATATACCCCTCCAAAGGTGACTGAAAATCTGCCCAAAATTTTGTCAAGCAGTGGCGAATTTCTGCCATTGCTTTTCACGATTTTTCTCTTATTTTTGGCTTCTAATTTAGGTGAACATTATTAATCTAGGAGGGTAATTGAAAGCTTAATTTTCTTGGCTATGGGGAGGATGTATATTTGGTTGTATTGGGGAGGAAAGGAGATGGGTTTTGCCTATGCTTGAATTGGAGAAGATGAATGAATTAGAAAATAGGTTAAGTAAGGTTTCAATTGTCTTAATCTTACGAGGTGTAACATTTACATTCACGCGACCTGATATTACATATGTCGTACAACAGGTGTGTTTGTTTATGCATAATCCAGGATTGAACATATGAATGCGCTCAAACACATTCTTAGGTACATTAATGGAACACTTGATTATGGCTTGCATTTGTATCCTTCGTCGATGTCTACACTTGTCTTCTATACAGATTGGGGTGGTTGTCCTTACACCAGACGGTCTACGTCTGCATATTGCATGTTTTTAGGTAATAACTTGGTCTCATGGTCTGTTAAGCGTCAATCCACACTTTCACGCTCAAGTGTAGAGGCCGAGTATCGAGGGGTAGCCAATGTTGTTTCTGAGTCATGTTGGTTACATAATCTACTTTTAGAGCTCCATTGTCATATTGAAAAGGCTACCTTAGTGTATTGTGATAATATAAGTGTCATCTACCTTTCGGTAATCCAGTTCAGCACCAGCGCACTAAACACATAGAGATTGATATTCACTTTGTTCAAGAAAAGGTAGCTAAAGGACAAGTACGCGTCTTCCATGTCCCTTCCAGATATCAGATTGTTGACATCTTTACAAATGGTCTTCCTTCGGTCCTTTTGAAGATGTTAGAGACAGTCTCAGCGTACAAAGACCGTCCGCTATGAATGTGGGGGTGTGTTAAAGGATACTTGTTAGGCATATTTTATATACACTTTTTGAGTTATTTTTAGTTAGTATTTTTCTTATTTTCTTTGAAATTAGTGTCGTGTTAGGGTCGTTTTTCTTTCTTTTGAGTCACAGCGGTCCTAAATAGAGAAATGGCAAAAAGAAGATGAAATGAGCTTAATTGAGGTGTAATTGCACAAGAAAAGACCAAGAAATGAATCTAAGAAGTCCCGGGAAGTATAGAAGAAATCAGACGAAGTCCGGACGAGAAAATGATGAAAAATTGGAAAACTGGAAAAATAACGTCACAGGCGCCGCGACGCTAATTGTCCTGAGAGGTCTGATTTTTCTTTAGTAATTTCGGCGCCATGGCGCCAGCCTGCAGGGCCACGTCGCCGACGCGAAAAATCTGATTTTTTTGGTCGAATTTCAGAGGGTTAAAAGGGTCCGAAGCGCAATTTTTCTCAACTGTATAATTTCTAAAACCCTGACCTAAAAGAGGCACCTTGTACATATTCCATCTCATAACATACAACATATCACAACCTTGGAGGCTACAATTGGAGACATTAGTTCTAAGTACTTTTCTTTCTTTTCTTTATTTTAATTCAGTTCATGTTTGGATTTGTATTAGTTCATAGCATGTCTATGGCTAGGAGCTAAACACTTTATTAGGGCTTTCCTTATGAATCACTTGAAACTCTTATTCATGAATTAATGCAGTAGTTTGATTTCTTCTCCACTTGTTTAAGATTTATTCAATAGTTGGTATGAATGTTTGATAGTTAATTGATCACTAATTATCATAATCTATATGATTTCGAATCAAGAACCGAAATGAGAGATTTGGATATGCTGTAATGAATAGACATATGTTAAAATCGCAGACGAAAGTACCTCGATACTTGTGTAGCATTATAGTTTACTGTTCTTAATCCTCCTATATGGTAAATCCTATTATAAAAATATAGAAGGGTTCTGCACTGGGGTTGAGCGACTATATATCCTAACCGAAATATAAGATAGTATAGTTAACCGCTATCTTAACGTAAAAGAAGAAGTCATTCTAGTTGTCTTAATGATTGAATAGAGTGGATTCGAGGATTTTGGAAACCCTAATTCATTCATAACTGATTACACTTAAATAATTTAGTTAATTCTTGCAATATTCTAGTTGTTAAACAAAAACTCAACTCAATTATCGATTGCCAAATAGATAATATAAAATAAATGAACGGTAATTAGAAACCATTCTCTGAGGACGATATTCGGTCTTATCAGACTATATTACTATTTGCGATATTTCGACTGCTCACGCAAGCGTACGCATCGTCACAAGTAATATAGTCTGGTAAGACCAAATATCGTCCTCAGAGACTGGTTATCAAGTACCGATTATCTAAGCTATGATTTCTATTTGGTGAACGTTAATTGATTTGTATTTTTATCTAATAACTAAGGCTAAGTAAATGCAGAAAATAACTAATAATGATAATATTTTAGTTTAAATCAGTTATGAAGGAATTAGGGCTTCCAAAATCCTCGACTATCCACTCTATTCAATCCTTAATGCAACTAGAATGACTTCTTCTTTCACGTTAAGATAGCGGTTAACTAGACTGTCTTATATTCCGGTTAGGACATATAATCACTCAACCCCAGTGCAGAACCCTTCTATATTTCTATGATAGGATTTACCACATAGGAGGTATAATAACAGTAACATATAATGCTACACAAGTATCGGGGTACTTTCGTCCGTTATTTTAACCTATGTCTAGTCAATTACATCATATCCAAATCTCTCCTCTCAGTTTTTGATTCGAAATCATATAGGTTATGATAATTAGTGATCAATTAATTATCAAACATTCATACCAAATATTGACTAAATCTTAATCAAGTGAAGAAGAAATCAAACTACTGCATTAATTCATGAATAAAAGTTTCAAGTGATTCATAAGGAAAACTCTAATAGAGTGTTTAGCTCCTAAATATCGTCATGTCAAGAATTATACAAACCAACATAAACTGAATTAAAAACAAAGAAAAGAAACTTGAACCAAAGTTGTCTCTAATCTTGTGTTGTAGCCTCCTTTCTTCTCCCCCAAAGTAGATGTGAGATGTAAGATCCCAGATGCTAGGTAATGAGAAGGGTTTTAGGGTTTTATAGCTGGGGAAATTTGCCCTTACGGAGCCTGAAAAAGTGTTAAATTCGGCCCAGAATCGGAAAAACGCGCCTCGGCACCGCGGTCTTGCTGACTGGCACCGCGGTGCCGGAATCGTCCACTTTCGGTTTTTGCGATTTTTCGTCATTTTCTCGTCCGGACTTCGTCTGATTTCTTCTACACTTCCCGGGACTTCTTAGGCTTCATTCCTTGGCCCTTTTAGTGTGCAATTCCATCTAAATCAAGCTCGTTTCCTCCCCTTTTTGCCATTTTCTCCATTTAGGACCGCTGTGACTCAAAAGAAAGAAAAACAACCTAACACGACACTTATTTGAACGAAAAATGGGAAAATACTAACTAAAAATGACACAAAAGGTGTATACAAAATACATCTAACAATTACTTGTGAATGATACGTACACTTGCGTGAGCACGTGGAAATCGCCCAACAAGTTTTTGGCGCCGTTGCTGGGGACTGACGTACTTTCAATATCGAATTATCTATTCTTATTTCTAATTTGGTTGCTCCAGGAATAAGTTTTCAACTTGTTCTGCGAGCATCTTTTATCACTGTTTGTTGTTTTTCTTATTTTGTAGGTAAAGTTAGTAAAAAAAAGTGCATGGACTACTACTACTATCAGGGGCAGTGAAATCATCAACAACAACCTAACTCACAGGTTCTAGGGAAGATCAAAATGAGTTGCAGACAGCCATAATCACGCTCACCAAGTGCCAGACTCAGTTTATGGCTGAGACAAGGGTGTCCCTCAAAAATTTGGAGACACAAATAGGGCAGCTGATGAATATGGTGATCAATGTACCGCAAGAAAATATGCCTAGCGACACAGTTGTGGAAAGTGATAAGCAGAGTGAGGAACCTGAACCACAACAAGCTGTTGAGAATAACGAGGAATTAAGAGAGATAATTGGTGTAGAGAAAGAAGAAGTTACTGAGATCAAATTTTTCACCTTTTTGGATTTCTTGGAATTTCTTTTTCTTATACCCATTGCAGAAAGGACACTATCAACTATCATTGCTGAGCCCCAACCAGAAAGTCCATACCCTCAAGGGCACCCCCAAAAGTTGAGAGATGTAGGAAGTTTCACTGATCCCTACATTATAGAGAGCCTAGAAGGCAAGCCTGCCTTGTGTAATTGGGGGATAATCTTAGATATGAGGCCCTTGTTTGAAAAACGTGTTGTAGGAGAAGTGAAACCTGCAACAATAAATGTGCGTATTGAAAGCAGTTCGCAGAAGTATCCACTGGGCACTAGTAAAGATTAACTGCGTCCGGCTAAAAGACGTTAAAGACAACGCTTGTTGGGAGGCAACCCAATATTTATTAATTATGTTAGTTTGATTTTCTGTTTTAGTTTGTTTTATTTTGTGTTTGAACAGTCTCACGGTATTGGCTCCCTGTCTTATGTTTTTGATGTCAGGTGGAATGAGAACTAAAGTGTCAAAATGCTAAAATTCAGAGGTTCAGAGAGTCCCGATGACATGTGCAACTTCAAGGATCTCATTACAGACCTCCGTTATGACCGTTGTTTTGTGTCTGTAAGTTGTCCCCTTATTTTTAGTCTTCACACATTGGGACAATGTGTCGATTAAGTTTGGGGGGGGATCTTATTTTGTTTCGTTGTTTGTTTTGAGTCTTTTTGTTTGTTTTAGGTGTTTTTTGAGTCATAATATTTTTTATGGATCAAACATGTTATAGTTGCTCAAAATATCTAATGGATTAAGTGGGATAATGTAATGGAATTGAAAGCAAAATATGTGTGCTTAAGTTAGATATGTCAAAAATTCATGACATCTAATTATTTGAAACATTTGTGCTTAGCCTATGTGTATCAGTTATGGAAAGAAAGGTTGAAAAATGTCTAGAAATCTGTTTGTTTGTTATTTGAGGTGAAATAGTTAAGATGTACATGTTTAGCGAAATGATTCAAGCATTCTTTGTTAGCCCTTCTGAACATTCATTACCTATCCTGACATAAATTGTATCACTAGTCAGCCCCTTTGAGCCTAAAATAAGATCTTTCTTTGACACCCTATGATTCTTGTGTTGTGCCATAAGTGATATTTGAAAACTCTTGGGATGAAAAGTGTTGAAAAAGAAATAAAAGAGAGAGTATAAATTTGATGCACCCCAATGAAAATTATGCAAAAACCTAAGTTTGGGAGTGCTTGTTATTTGTAATGTGCCTCACTTTCTCAAAAGAAAAGAGGGGAAAATAGGTATGAGATTAAAAAGAAAGTCAAAAAAAGGAAAAATGAGTTGAATTAAATAATGTTTATGGACGTAATTGAGCCTAAATGCCTACTTTTATCTACTCCTGCCTAAGCCTACATTACAACCCTTGAAAGTCCTGATGATCTTTAATGTGTATATCTATGATTAGTGGATAATATCAAGTAAACAAGTCTATAGCATTTTGGGAAAGATGGAATGAAACTGACATGCATAAGCTAGGTGTTTGTATTTCCAGTGGTTATGATCCAAGTGAATTTGCGAAATATCTAGCTTGAAATTCTAGATTGCTAAATATTTATGCTATATATATTCCAACATATTATCTCATTTGTCATCCTTGATTTTGAAGCAACAATACTATAACTACTTGATCCATTTCACAGAGTCCTTATTTTTGTTGTGTTTTTGTTTTGATCTTTACTCGAGGGCGAGTAAAGGTTAAGTTTGGGGGTATTTGTTAAGCATATTTTATATACACTTTTTGAGTTATTTTTAGTTAGTATTTTTCTTATTTTCTTTGAAATTAGTGTCGTGTTAGAGTCGTTTTTCTTTCTTTTGAGTCACAACGGTCCTAAATGGAGAAATGGCAAAAAGAAGATGAAATGAGCTTAATTGAGGTGTAATTGCACAAGAAAAGGCCAAAAAATAAATCTAAGAAGTCCCGAGAAGTATAGAAGAAATCAGATGAAATTCGAACGAGAAAGTGATGAAAAATCAGAAATTGAAACTCTTATTCATGAATTAATGCAGTAGTTTGATTTCTTCTTCACTTGTTTAAGATTTATTCAATAGTTGGTATGAATGTTTGATAGTTAATTGATCACTAATTATCATAATCTATATGATTTTGAATCAAGAACCGAAAGGAGAGATTTAGATATGCTGTAATTGAATAGACATAGGTTAAAATCGCGGACGAAAGTACCTCGATACTTGTGTAGCATTATAGGTTACTGTTCTTAATCCTACTATGTGGTAAACCCTATCATAGAAATATAGAAGGGTTCTGCACTGGGGTTGAGCGATTATATATCATAACCGGAATATAAGACAGTCTAGTTAACCGCTATCTTTACGTAGAAGAAAAAGTCATTCTAGTTGCATTAATGATTGAATAGAGTGGATGGTCGAGGATTTTGGAAGCCCTAATTCCTTCATAACTGATTACACTCAAATAGTTTAGTTAATTCTTGCAATTATTCTAGTAGTTAAACAAAAATCCAACTCAATTATCGATTGCCAAATAGATAACATAAAATAGATGAACGATAATTAGAAACCAGTCTCTGAGGACGATATTCGGTATTATCAGACTATATTACTTGTGAACGATACGTACACTTGCATGAGCACGTGGAAATCGCCCAACAATACTTAGGCCTTGGTCTAACCCATCCGTGTACAGCAGCCCATCCGTGAACATATCATAAATGGTAGATTTGTATATTAAACTTGTATATTAATTAGTCTTGTAGTCTTATCATAATTGTATGATTAGTCTCCATATAGAATAAGAATTTAGAAGTAGAATAGAAAAAAAATCTTCCTATTGTAACTTGTATATATATATTTTTCATTAATAAGAATAATCAATAAATTAATTCTTTCAAACACAATCATTCTTCATAAATGATTGAGGCTAATGCTAATTTAGTGATGGGTTAATCATTGGGAATAATGATGGCTTGGATGTTAGACTAATAACCAGCCCCGTACGTTGAGTGCTAGATAGAGATCCACTATTTCGTATTTAGTTCTGGTTATGTAAATTTTCTTTTGGTTAATCATGCTACAATTTTTTTTTAATTTTATATATATGGAATGGGTATATGTAACTGAATTTTAGGATATTGGATTATATGTTCACATTTAAAAATTTGCGTGCGTGGTCCGAAGTGTCAGTCCTGAACTGATTAGATTGCTCGCCGGACTCCAGGAAGAAACCACAGGCGGCGACTACAACAACAACAATAACATACTCAGTGAAATGTCACAATGTGGGTCTGAAAGTGTAGACAGACCTTACATCTACCTTAATAGGTAGAGCGGTTGTTTCCGAGAAACTCTCGGCTCAAAACAAAACATAAACACAAGCAAAAGAAAAGCAAAGTAAGAGACACGGTAAAAAAAATGTAAAACAGTATGAAAATGCTGATATCAAAAGCGAATAAGTCATGATAGCGCATTCTGAAAAAGTAAGCACTGACTAGCGCATGTAAATAAGCTAAACAAAGTACACTAAAGGACACACAACAACAAAAATCAAACTACAAGAGACTATAAAGCAATATTGCGCTTATTAGTATGATAGGCTAAGCGAACCTACAACAATAACACTACAACTATTAGTTTGTAAGCGTAAGTAGGACTACGCTCGACTACCTACTACCCTTCTACCTAATTCGTGTCCTTCACAACCCCCTATCTAAGGTCATGTCCTAAGTAAGTTGCACCTGTGTCATATCCCATTAATCACCTCTCCCCAGTACTTCTTCGGCCTACATCTACCCTCCCGAACCCATCCATAGAAAATCTCTCACACCTCTGTACTGGGGTATTTGTGTCTCTCATCTGCACATGTCCAAATCATCTCAACCTCGCTCCCCACATCTTATCCCCCACCGAGGTCACTCCTACTCTGTCCCGAATATCATCATTTATAATTATATCCACATACATCCATCTCAACATCCTCTCTCCGCAACTTTCATCTTTTGGGTGTGCAAAGTATTGATTGGTCAACACTCTGCCTTATACAACATAGTCGGTCTAACCACCGCCCTATAAAACTTGCTTTTAAGTTTTGGTGGAATCTTTTTATCGCATAAGACTCCAAATGCGAGCCTTCATTTCATTCACTCTGCCTCAATACGATGTGTGACATCGTCATCAATCTCTCCACCCCTTTGGATAATAGACCTGAGGTACTTGAAGCTTCCTTTCTTTGGAATGACCTCAGTAACAAGCCTCACATCCATTCCTATCTCGAGGTCGCTCACATTACTGAACTTGCACTCCAAGTATTATGTCTTGGTCCTACTCAGCCTGAACTCTTTAGACTCCAGAGTATGTCTCCAAACCTCCAGCTTAGCGTTCACTCCGCTACGAGTATCATCAATCAGGACTTTGTCGTCTACGAATAACATACACCATGGCACCTCACATTGGATTTGTCGTGTAAGTCCATCCATCACCAAAATAAATAAGAATAGGCTAAGAGTCGATCCATGGTGCAGCCCCATCATCACTGGAAAGTGCTATGAGTCTCCTCATACTGCCTGTACCATGGTATTTGCTCCATCATACATATCTGTGATTGCCCTTGTGGGTCTGGGATCACTTTTTGAGTATATTTTTTTGTTTCGAATTAAAGTGTAGCACTATGGGTGTCCTTAGATCATAATTGAACGTAGATTATATATTTGATAGACCTTGTTAGTTCGAAAGCGTTCCGAAAGGAGAAAGCTCAAATTTGATTGTCCGTGACTCCCGTTTGGCGTCGAGGTAGGTTACAACTTACTTGTGTTAGACTTTGATTAGAGGGTCATATATATGTCGTAGAAATTAACGGGGAAAATATCATAGGCCTTCGGGTATGAAGATGGTGATAAATTTCACTGGTATGGTATGGATGTTGTTTACGTGAGTTTGTCGCCATATGTGTTATTTTCTGTGATTATTGATTGTCTGTTTCTCTGCCACATACTAGCTCACTCATCCCATGAAAAGAAAGAGTAATACTGATTAATTGAAATGTGAATGATATTATGATTTGTACTTGTTGGTTAATTATTGGTGATACTTTTGAGATTGATATCATGTATGACATGTTTTACTTATTACTCTGATATATTCATGATGTTGAGGTGAGTGATTGAGATACTCCGAGGTCTTTGTTGGAGATTGAGAGTGATAGAGATACTCTTAGATTTTTGCCGGAGACGATATTGATTGATACTCCGAGGTTTCTACCTGAGACGATATTGATTTATACTTTGAAGTTTCTATTGGAGACGATATTGATTTGTACTCTGAGGTTTCTGTCGGAGACGATACTAATTGATGCTTTTGAGGTTTTGCAGGATAGTCGAATGGTACATGGACTTCGCAGGTCCCCCACATATCATGGCTCTGAGACTTTGCCCTGAGTATGTGTGTACGAGAGTGGAGTGAGAGGGGTGACTATTACATTACAATTGCATTCATCCATTTATCCTCAATTGTTCTGTTGGTGGCTTATATCTATCTTTGGTTGATTATCTGATTTTCTTGATATGGGCTTGTTTATGTACGTGATCTTACCTGTTTGGTCTATGTGCTACTTGTTAGTTTGTACTTATTGCGTTATCTAATCTTAGTTGGGCTATGATACTTACAATACTAGTGTTGTAATGATACTACTCTTGCTGTACTTTTTGTTGAGTGCATAGTTTGATCCAGGATCCAGTTCTAGACTCTGTGGTTGATCACGCGAGGGTGACATCATTCGGTCATTCAGGGTGAGCTACTTGGTCATCTGTGGCCCCTGGAGGACCCTCTTTTAGTTACTTTTGTATTTGCATTCGACAGACAATATGTAGCCTTCGGACATTTCCAGACTCATATTTTCCGATTCTTTTTGTTGCTCTTGTACCTTTTGACCAGATCTTGGGGAAGTTGGATCTTTCTAGTTATGATAAGTATTTAAGACTTGTTAACTTATTCTTATTTAATTTTCGCTTAATTGACTTGATAATTTTAGATGTTGGGATGTAGTTCGCCTACCCGAAAAATAGTGTAGGTGCCACCATAACTCGCGATTTGGGTCGTGACAATAATTCATGATTTATTCGAGAAAATAATTTTAAAATAAATAAGATAATATTATCGTGTCACTGTTATCTGTGTATAATAATAGACGAGCTATAATTGTTAGAAAGCTAGTTTCCTTGTCATGCTTCACATTTATCCTAGTATCACAAAGGTAAAGATTTACTTGAACCTAGTGTTTATATCAAATCAATAAAAATGTACGGCCTATGTTTTTCATAGGCACATTTACACTTTATCATGGTTAAGTGACATATATTCTTACTATAGTTATTGAGTGCTACGATTAAATTGTTTCGCGGAGATGGGGGAATAGAGCAGAGATTAAAGATTTGAAATACACAAATCTAATGCAAATGCGATGGTTAACAAAACCTGTGCATAATCGAAGAAACTAGGAGGAGAATGGATTTAGATTTCACATTAAAAATAAAGGCCCAGGTAAAAAAAGGTTTTTCCAGCCAAAAAAAACTCACTATATACATGTATAAAACAGTCCACTGAGTACATCTACGATCAATATAAATACTCCTTAGAGCTCAAGTCGACAACAAAATTGGGAAGGCTCCACTCTCTCAAAATCAAAAGGTGGTTACAAGACCTATACCAAGCTCCTCTGCAAGTTCATCCCATACAGGAAGGAGAGTCAACAATACAAGGAATATAGCCACACCAAGAGCTGCTTTTCTCCAAGTTCCAACCTCTGTTACATCGTTCAAGCATGGTTTCTCCGGTGACCTCTGTATGTCAGATGATCCAATATTTTAACTTCTAAACGACTAACTCTTATAGCATGTAATAGGACGGAGATGTAATAACAGAATCATTATATTCATACAGCACAGTGTTTTTATTACCTGACATATAAGCACATACAATCCCCAAGGAAGTGACAGAGGTCCACCTAGCTGATAGCAGTAGAAACAGAGTTTTGAGTGACCGATCGTACAATTTGCAACATCGAGCAAAAGGGAAAAGGATTGATATGTAAAAGTCCATTAGTGATTTGACATCAATACGCACATGAAATAAGTAAAATTTGTTCCAGGACTAATAAATAGACCCCGGACTACAATTGGATATGTGAAGGACAGACGTCTGATTTACATATGCTCATCAAACAAAGAAACATATTAGTTGAAAAACTTCGAGCAATGTAACCAATGACAAAAGAATGCTTACCACGCCTAAGCCCAGAAGTGAGTATGTTGCCAAACCAAAACCAATTAGTGAACCTTTCCCAAACGCTCCCTGCCAAAAAACCAAAAGATGAATTTGATAGTCAGCATACTTTATCTGGGTCAAGCAACTATCCCTTGGCCAGAAAAGCTCTTCATTTTCCAAGAGGTCATGATTCTTATTGAAAAGTCAGCAAAATAGTTCGGGAAGTCAATTTCTCTAAGCATTGCTAAAAAGTCTCAACAGCTCCTATCTCAGTAGGAGCTGCACCTGTTTAAAATAAATCACGTAGGACCCATAGATCTATTAGTATTATTCCCTGTCACAAAAACAATGACTTACTTTCCTTTTTAGTCTGTCCCAAAAAGAATGACATATTTTCTTATTTGACAATAATTTAACTTTAAACTTTACCTTTTACGCAAAACGAGATGATCTATAACCACACAAATATCTTTGACTTATTTTAGATCATAAGATTCAAAGTCTTCCTTTATTTCTCTAAGTGCGTGCAAAATGAAAGTACATCACATAAATTGGGACGGAGGGAGTATCTTTTAAAGCTTTACACTGTTCAATCATCTAATACCATGTAAACAGTCTACTGGTTACTGACTTGTCATTCATTTATAGTTCGTAGGATATTATTGGCTATGCTATGAGATTAACCTTGACAGAGCCCCAAGTACACGAAAAGCCGAAAACTAATTGATAAAGTCAAGAATACAAAGGTCACCTGCACAGCTCTCCCACCATCAAGACATCCAACTGGTAGCATATTAAAAGCTGATGTAGTCAGGCCACACCTGTTAAAGGGAATTTAGAGCTAGCATGCTAAAATTCAGCCAACAAAATTACTTGCAACAAACTACAATTTACCAGCCAGCAATCACAAGAGGATGGATTGAAACCATTGCTCCATGCATTGCTCTGTGAAAATGAATGCACATTAGCTCAAATGTTATGTGCTAAAGATTCAACTAAGTCAAACACAATATATTGCTAATTTGGAAAAATCAGAAAGTTCCCTGGCTTTCAAGCACATAACTGTTAAGGTTTTCTTGTAAAAAAGCAACTATATTATGTCCTTCAAACTTCAAAGTGATCAGCCTACAGATATAGCGGTTTTGGCAAAGGGAATTTTCATAGTATAGTAGGACAATAATCAAATGTACATTCTGAAAACTGTTTTCCACATGGTTTTGCTCCCTGTAGAGGGCCAGACTTACCCATGACCAAGAGTAGCCCTGCTAATAAGCCCAAGAAGCAAAGAGCCCTGAAAAAGTGTGCTAGGAACCTGAACCAACTCTCCAGCAGCAGCAGGATTGGATGACAGTAACAGGCCAACTGCAAACATGGAAGCAGACAATGCAGCACCAGCAAAAGGACCCGCAAGAGAAATGTCTACTTTTGCTTTGCGATCAGGAAGAATAGATTTGAACTGCAGGAACCAAGAGAAGACCATTAATGCATAGTTTTAGCTTTGATGGAGTGATGATGAATTAGGCGGAAGGACAAGGTTTACTCTATCACAGATCCTTCACATTGATTTTCCCTCTATACTAGACTGTAGACTCCATCATTGTTAAATCTGTTTTATATGTCTCTCACAAAATATGTGATACTTAAGGGGGGAAAGTATGCCAGTGTATTACACATTAACATTGTTTTAAGTGTTACATCCATAACATCTCAATCAGCTAAGAGTACCTTTGATTCTCCTCCTCTACCACTTCTACTTCTTTCCTTCTCTCCTCAATCACAGCCTACATTTAGAACTCTTATTCCAGTCCTCTATCACAAGCTTGAACTAAAAAATATCTAAAATGACAAAATTCCGAGATGAAGCGACCAACAAATGGGAAATTGAAGAATATTACTATTATTAACACTCCAATAGATTAATGCCCATACATAACTGTAAACTACAGCAGCACCGTCGTCGAACTCCACATGCTGTTAAACTAGATTGTTTGGAAGAGGCTGCAGCCAGAAGAAATTCTAGTTTTGATAGTAGCATTATTTTATTAAGTGTATTGCTAGTAGCATATCTCAAACACTCTACAACAACCTCCCTGTACTAAATGCATTCTGGCATCACCCGCCTCTAGGCAGAACCAAAATTTTACCCTACCCCCTTCCCTACCACAAAAAACAACCCTATTACTGCTGTCAAGAACAGTTATTAAGGACAAGTGCATCTTTGACGGCCAGGGAGAGTGTTTCCTATAACCCAGGGTTTAAGCTCTACAATGAAACCAAGTCATGCCTAAGCACCACTTTAAATGCATATCACCAGCATAATCCATCTTTTAAAGAAACCAGGTGAATGAGAATGTACTCATCCACGGATCTCTTGAAAGCAAACAGCACTTTGAGGACTATTCAAAATGTTGGACATATATGCACAAATCTCTAAGAGAGTTCAAAATCATCTGCCGCCAACTTTGCTGTTTCCAGCATTGACAAGTGACAACAAAATATGCTAACCTGAGTGATTGCTCCGAAGCTTCCAAGAGTGATGTTTGGAATAAAGTAAGGAATGCTTAGTTTCACATTCCTTGGAAATGCAGCCAGAAAATGCCCGATTTCCTGCAGTAAATCAATTCTTCGTGTAAAATTGAACAGGGAGGAATAGGTTCTGAAGAACAGAAATTAAGTTATAAAACCAACCTAGGAGAGACTAACCTCCATCACATTTTCGCTTAACAACAAGTTTCATTCTTTATTTTACTTCATCAAAACAAAAAGTTTCATTCTTTATTTTAAAATTAAGCTACCCTGGTAGGATTACAATGACAAAATGGGAAATGCAAAAGGGTAAACTTCTTCCAAAATCAAAAGAAAAGGGCATATCAGCAACTTCTAGTTTTCATGCAGAGCTACAACAACATTAAGCCACATGTCAGAAGTGGAAAAGCTTAGCTTAGCTAATATACACATACAAGTGTCCCTTTTACACGTTTGAGCCCAGTATCGTGCAGTAACTTTTGACGATTATTGGTAGTGTCTAATAAATTATAGGTAATGCTCCCTTTTGTACTTCTTATCACTTCTGACTTTAATTTAAAAGATGCAGTGACCTTTCACTTTTATCCTAATCACAGAAAAGTTCTACCTGATTCTGTGACCCTAGTTGTTGGTTTAGTACTTCAATATAATTACTTTCAGGTCCTGCATCTGCCAAAATAATCCTCTAGGTCAGCTCCATATGCTTTAAATCGTATTAAGGAATCTTCTAATTGACAGGATGAAAGGCAAAAGCTATATAGTTCATTAGTCAGATGAAGAAAGACAAGCCTCAAATCTTTTGACAGACAAAATGAGATCAATCCCTTCATTTAGTACTCCCTCCGTCCCAATTTATGTGGCACCCTTTGACTTGACACAAAGTTTAAGAAAGAAAGGAAGACTTTTAAAATTTGTGGTCTAAAACAAATCTTGAACTGGCTATAAATCATTTCATTAAGGGTTAAAAGGGGAATTTTAAAGTTAAGTTATTTCTAATTATAGAAAGTTTTTTTTGTGACAAACTAAAAAGGAAAGAGTGTCACATAAATTGGGATAGAGGGAATAGTAGTTAGTAGCGGCCAACTCAATTATTTTCTAATTCTGCTGGCTTGAGGAATCGTACAAATAATAACCAGTCTCTTAGTAACTGGATAACCCTAGTGGGGCCCTTCTGAAGACAAAGGAACTTAATAAAACCAGAAAGAGAAAACACTCAACATAGAAACAATGTCTAAAATAGATTTTAAATAACGAGAATTGCTTAGAATAATAAAATACTTTTACTTTTTTCGCATACTGCTCTGCTCATTTTGCAGAGATATAAGCATCCAATCTTTTAGTGGTGCAGTACAAAAGCTACTCAATTTACACTCTTACACAACCTTACTTTAAAATGAATAGCATAAATCAACCCACTAAAGACAGAAAATGGAAAGAAAAGTATTATGCAGCTGATTATAAAATTTATAGTAAGAATTCTATACAAATGATCATTGGAGTGCCTTTATCTATCCATAATCAAATGTACAGAAGAATGTTCTTTCAGTAGATCCTATATAGTAAAACCAAAATTGTGTTTTTACTAGGTTAACCGAGGGTCTTCCGGAAACAGCCGCTCTACCTACCAAGGTGGAGGTGAGGTCTGTGTACATTCTACCCTCCCCAGACCCCACATTGTGGGATTTCACTGGGTATGTTATTGTTGTTGTAGTACTAGGTTAGCTACTGGAATAATTTAACTTAATTAATTTTATTTTATTTCAGCAGGGATGAAATTTGATGTTTCTGGTTAGAGACATATATGTCCATGTAAAGTTAAGTGAGAGATCTCGAAAACCTCAGTTTAGAGGACTCTTATTTTATCTTAGAAGATAAATTATATACTATTGTGATCACATGAATAGATCAAAATGAATAAGGAAGATTCATATACTCTATCTTAATTGATTTGGGGCCGAGGGTCTATCGGAAACATCCTATCTACCTTGGGTAAGGTCTGCGGACACTCTACCCTCCCCAGACCCACTTGTGGGATTATACTGGGTATGTTGTTGTTGTTGATCTTAAGTGATTTGGGATTGAGATAAAATTTGAGGTTGTTCAACACCATGTGGGAAGTCAATTAAAAAGAAAGGGCAGCCCGGTGCACTAAGCTTCCGCTATGCGCGGGGTCCGGGGAAGTGCCGGACCACAAGGGTCTATTGTACGCAGCCTTACCTCACATTTCTGCAAGAGGCTGTTGTCTCCACGGCTTGAACCCATGACCTCCTGGTCACATTTCTATATTATGAATCTGAATTTGCTTCAGCAAGGAGACACATAATAGGAATTGAAGAATCTAGAATTGCGACACTTAACCAACAAGATGCCTATTACAACTCATCCATGACAAGCACAATGTATGAGCACTGGATGCGGGTATGCATCTAAAGTTTATATGTTAAATTACTAGAAGGATTCTACCGTATATTTAAGAAGCTACACGAAGACATCTATGGGTTAAGGCACTTATAAGAGTTTCTCTAATATCGAATCAAAGTTCAAGAAAGAAGTACAACAAATACAGATGCGATTGAATGCTGTCAAATCTGTTTAAGTTGCAAGCTTGAGCACAACTATCCTCCTGCCTAGTAGCAGAGCAAGAAGTTCCAATACAATATAGAACCATGGCGATACTTAGTTGCGAACTTATATAGATCAAACAACTACTTCAAGGAATGAAGTTTGGAGAGACCTTGCATATAGAACTTGTATGTGATAATCAAGCTACATTTCATATCAAATTGAATCCAATGTTACGTGAGATGAGAAAACACATAAAGATGAACTTGTATTTTGTTAGAGAAAAGATATTCCTAGAAAAATCGTCACGAAGTTTGTGAAGTTAAACAATTAACTTGCTGACCTATTCTGTTATTCACCAGGTCCTTCACCAATTCATGAACTGATTATACATATAGCAGCCTTGGTACATTCATGTTATGCAGCCGCTTGAAGGGAAATATTGCTAGTTCTTCCATGCATCCACTTGAGGAGAAGTGTTAGATAGCTAGTTTAGATTTAGTTAAATGCATATAGGTGTAACATTACATGGAGTAGTGTCCAACATCAGATGCATACATTGTAAAATGAGTCTATACAAGAACTTCAGAGTGAGATAGTTGTCTCAATGCGTTCTATCAATTTTTTAGATTAACCACTTTTTCATGATCAACATTGCATTTTGTGGTAACCTACCACAGCCAAATCAGTGAAGTGCATCTTTACTGTTTCATCAGGTCGTTTTCTCTTCTTCTCAGAGTAATTATGAATTCAATTATCACAGGAGCTTATCCAGAATATCTACAAAAAGATCTTTCTGTTGAGATTGATTCTCTTTTCAGTAGTAAACATACTTTATAACTTAATTGTAGAGCTTCTGCTCTGAGGCCAAGAAATGTGTTTGTAGTATTTTTATCTAGTTTAATATTTCTCCACCATCCTATTTCAACTTGAAACTTTAAATTAAGAGAAATATTAAAATCAAAGCTACTTATTCTTTTCTGAATATAATCAAACTATAGTAACCTGACTAACATAATCAATGTTGCCAAAGAAGGTTATCAAAAGCCTAAATTAGACCGTTCTATCATAAATCAAATATAAACTGGGAACTTTTGAGAAAATTTCATGCTCTTTTGGCCTTGGCTGACTCCTTACAATAACAGAATCCCATATGATCAAACTAAAAGGATAACAAAGAAATCTTACATGAAATAACTGCACACCCAACACACCATATGCCAGAGGCATAGCAGAATCCACGAACGGTAATAAAAGCTGCATATCTGGCGGTTCGATTGCATTTGGATCCGTAAAGTATTTAACTACCTCAGGAGGAAGGCGAGTTATCTGCTCAACATAAATTTAAGTCGTCAAGTCAATTTTGAAGGGAAAAAAAAAAGAAGAAGACAATTTTATGAGAAGAAGTAATGAAACAATGTAAAAAGGGAACTATGAAGTTAACCACGAGGATAATTAGCACACCTGAGACGCAATTCCTAGCTCCACAGAGGAACCAATCGTGAGAAGGAACAACAGAAAAGCAATTACATATTGCCAGAGAGTTGTTGGACCTGGTTCAGAAACTTCTTTGCGCAGCATACCAAAGCTGACTCTCGGCCCACCACGCGGGTCTGGCCCCTCTGAATTAGGTTCCTCCACCATGAACAGGTTGTACTTATCACCCATTATTTCTGATAACTGACTCTGAAGTTTGGCAAAAACATCCTCCCTCTTTCCTCTAAGATTCCCAAGGAAAAGAATGCCCTCTCCAAATGCTTCTTCTTTAGTCACCCAAAAAGTAGAATAGCCAAATAACTTTTCCTTAATGATCTTCACATCACTAGGATCAACCTTTTCTGGTCCAAGAAGTTCCATCAACTTAAAAGAATCTACTTGGAAATTATTATAAGTTGATTCAGTGGTGGATATTGTTGGCTGCCAAGAAAGTAAACACATTCAGTACATTGGATTCTCTTCGTCATCTCTTTAATGTTTCTTCATATCATGCAGCTACTCTTTATTTTGATCATTAGAGTAATGCGTGTAACAAGTTCCTTGTGAACAACAAAGATTACGTGAACATTTTGCGACTATAAGGTAATAAGGATAACTATTTGACACTTCTCTTGCTATCTTAATGACCAGATACGATTCTTAAAATTCACAGCTATCTATCCCAGACCACAATATTTTTATACTAGTCAAATTGATTTAAAAGTTATAACTAAACAGTATATAAGGGTGAAAAGCCTTTGTATTGCAATTTCAAAAGTAACTACTTTAAGATTCCCAGTAGGCATTTGCTTTTAAGCTTTCTACTCAAGATCAAATATTCAATTAGTCAAGATTGCTGATGCGTTCCAACATTGCATAGTCTAAAAAGGGTCAGATGTTCAGAGTTCTACCAGGACGTTGTTTCCCAGAACACACTGCAACAGAACAACCTACCCACTTCTTTCTCTCAATGATAAGGATAGAAGGCAAACGGAAAATGCAGATTTCAAGCAAAAAACTTGCAAATAACTTTCCATGTTACTTGCCACCTATTGCTGTAAAATGATTTCCTATCTGTATAAGTCAGTAGCCAGAATAAGAGGCATATGAATACGTAGCTGGCAGAATCAGTTCTCTTACTGTAGAATGCTATGACATAGTACTACAACCAGAAGCATGAAGAACAACATCAAAATACTAATACTTATATCAGTTATCACTTTAATAAATACTCTCTTATTTCCCCCCAAAGTTTCCTCCTTTCATAGACATCATATTCTGAAAATGTAACAAGAAACTCGAAAATTTAGACAATAACAACTACACATCAATACACACCAATCTAGTTTGGTTGAGGTCTACTATATGAATCCTTATATCCATTTCTGCTCTATTTTGGCGTGTTTCATTTATATACTCTAATTATAAAATAAATTAGAGGGTTGCTTGTCTTTGTTTCACGTCCTTGAACTAGCTACTAACGCAGTCCTAAAAATCAAATTACTACTAATATTTTTATCATTAAAAAACACATGATTTTTCTTATGTCCTCCAAGTTTCCTCCTGTCATAGACACCACAATCCACATTCTAAAAAAGTAACAAGAAACTTGAATATTTAGACAATAACAACTACACATCAATAGCAATCTAATTTGGTTGAGGTCTGCTATATGAATCCTTTATATCCATTTCTGTTCTATTTCGGCGTGTTTCATTTAAATACTCAGTTTTAAAACAATGAGTGTTTCTTGTCTTTGTTTCACTTCCTTGAACTAGCTACTAATGTACAACGTGCCCTTGCTCGTGTAGTTATCAATTAATCACCTTTTAAAGGATTTGCAGTTATCCTAACACTAAACATAAAAACCTCTAAACTAACTTAAAAATTAAAACGAACTCTATATTTCATTAAAGCAAAAACAAAAGGGAAACTCACTCATGAAGAAATTGATACTGGAGAATCCTCCGAATCACTCGCTGCATCATTCCTTTCTTCAGCGGTATTGCATTTCAAAAGTAACTAGTTTTAAGATTTCCCAGTAGGCAAATAGCTATAATGCTTTGCTATTCAAGATCAGATTTTCAATTAATCAAGATGGTGCATGCATTTCTACATTGCATAGTCTATAAAGGGAAGATTTTCAGAATTTTACAAGGAGTTTGTTTCCAAGAATACACTGCAACACAACCTAACCAATTCACTCTCTCAAGGATAAGCACAAAAGCGTACAGAAAATGGAGTTTTCAAGTAAAATACTTGCAAATAACTTCCCATATTTTTTGCTATTCATTACCGTAAAATGATTTACTATCCGTATCAGTCAGTAGCGAGGATAAGGCATGTAAATACGTAGCTAGCAGAATCAGTTCTCCTACCGTAGAACCTATGACATAGTACTACAACATGAAGAACAGCATTGATACACTAATATTTATATCAGTTATCAGTTAAATACACATTCTGTCTCTTCTTTCCCCCCAAAGTTTCCTTTCATGACATGAATTCTAAAAATATTTTTAAAAAAAACTTGAAACTTTTCTTTTGATGAACAAGAAACTTGAATTTTTTTTATGAAACAAGAAACATGAAACTTTAGACTATAACAACTAAACATCAATTCCGAGCAATTGGGTTGGGGTCGGCTTCATAGGCGGAGCTAGGATACCAGAAGGGGTTCTTCGAACCCGCTTCGTCGAAAAACTACACTGTTTTTTTTTTATAACCGTGATGTCCGGACCAGCTTGCACGCACCTCGACTAGTTCCACGGGATACCTGCCACCTCCCATCAGCAAAAGGTACCAGTTAACTCTGTCCACCAAGGATAGAACACACGGACGGGAAGAAATCACCTAGTGTTTTCTCTGCTGGAAATTGAACCAAAGACCTCATGGTGCTCAACCCACTTCATTGACCACTAGGCCACACACTTGGATGCAAAAATTACACCATATATATATAAGGTTAAAACTATTTTTTATGTATATAAAGTAGATATTGAATCCCCATGATTTCTTCATATGCTTACTTCTTTATATATTGAATCCCTTTGGTAAAAATTTTGGCTCCGACACTGATCGGCTATATGAGTTATTTATATTCATTCTGCTATATTTCGGCGTGTTTCACTTAAATACTAAGTTTTAAAACAAATTACAAAGTTGCTTGTCTTTGTTTCACTTCCTTGAACTAGATACTAATACACAACGTGCCCTTGCTCATTTAGTCATTACTTAATCAACTTTAAAAAGATTTAACACTTATCCTAACACTAACATAAAAATCTCTAAACAAACGAACTTTCTACTTCTTCCATTTCAATTTGTTTGTCTTACATTTCTTTTTAGGACCCGTTTGGCCATAGATATTTTTTACTTTGTTCCGGAAATTTTTTCACTTTTTTTTATTAAAAACTAAAAAACACCTCAAAAATTGTTTTTACAATTTTGACTTTTTGTTTTTGGTCATTGCTTTTATCTTTCCGTTTTCAAATTTTACCCTATATTTTTTATTTTTATAAATTTGACCCCATAGTAGATTCGACCAATGAGTTTCGTGAACTTGATTATATCATCGTATTAAAAAAAGTTTACATAAATCATGCTTAATGTAATAGAAAATGATTGATGAACTACACACTCATTGTGTTTATTAATTGTTTTGGGTGGTTTTGCTACTTTTCAAAAATTTGGGGTATAAATCATATTTCATATTTGTTAGAAAAAGTACCATACATTCCAACAACTAAATATTATTTGCAACTATCAAACACAACTCCAACTCCAAAAAAAGTGAAATTGTTTTTAGTTTCTATGGCCAAACGCCTACTTAGTCCGTTAAAAAAAATGCCTCTTCTCTTTTTTTACTAACTCCTTGATTACAACTTTACACGTGACATATTTAAGACCACAACATTAAAGGATATTTTAATACATTACACATATCTTTAGTCAATAATCACAATATTCAAAAGTTTGCTTTACTTTCTTAAATCTGTGTCAAGTCAAAATCACACAAACATACTGCACCCCAAGTCAAAACAAGACAAACGTATTTAAACGAAAGAATTGTTATTTTCTTAAAGCAAAATACAAAAGAGAAACTTACACGTGAAGAAATCGATACCGGAGAATCCTCCGAATCACTCGCTACATCATTCCTTTCTTCACTTGTAGTCTCTTCAGTTACAGTTGACAAATTGGAAGTATCCTTTTCAAGTTTCCCGTCGCTATTGCTATTACCATTACTACTACTACTACACCTAATAATCAATCTACCGAAATTCCGTTTCGATATTCTCTTCATTTGGATATTTCGACTGTAATTATAACAAATTGGTGGATTCATCATACGGAACCTTAAGTTCATTGTACTGAAACTACAGCTCGTTAACGTTCCCATTGGTGATAGATAGTTGATTTTGTTAATGGTGAAAATTTGTTACAGGGGCTGATTGTGAGCATATAACAGAAGAATATCTTCTTCTTGATATTTTTGTTTTTATCCTTTTAAATATGAAAAACTGCAATGTGGCCCTAGAAGTATGAGGTTGTTCTTTTTGGTCCATCGTTTACGTTTCACTAATTGTATGGGAATTGGGAATAGGCTTCTCAAATATTTTGCGGGATTGTTCTAATTAGTAAAAGTGGATTTTTAATTGGGCTAAGTCCTGCGAATTATAGGTCTTTACAATAAATTCTGACTAATATTACTTAATAAAAATGAAAAAATGGCTCTAAAATTTTTCATTTTTCGGAAGGTCAGCACACCTCGCACGGATCCAAAGACTTCCTGATTGGGAATGCCATATTTATATTTTATTGGTTCAACATTTAAGCTTCTTTAAAATTATAGTATTGAGTTTATATATACTACTTGTTAGTAATTTTATTGAACTTTTTCACATAAGTTTATGCACCACACCAAAAATATTAAATTTAGATGAATAATGAATTTGATATGAGAAGGTTACATCCCCCTTGAACATAAACTTAAGGTCAAACCCATTGACAGCCACATGTGATCGACCAGATATGTCATTTGAACTCTCAAGTAGCGCTTGTTCCATCTAGACTTCAGGTGTATCTCCGTTGTACCATTTAGAATTTTTTCGTTGATTTGGCAATTTGCGTGATTTTTACCGTGTGTGAAAACCCAAAAAACAGATTATTCTTTTTCTCTACCATCACCAAGATGTTGCCGATGATATTTCTACGGAAAAAGCAAAAAATACACTTTAATTTGACTCCATTCTCTTGCTCTCCCATTAAAAAGAAAAATAAAATCAAAAGAGCTCATTGAAAAAAAAAAGAAAAATCATATACGGGTTTCAAATAATTTTTCGCTGAAACCCCATTATTTTTTATCTTGATTTCGTTCTTTTTTCTTTTTCGAATTGGGTTTCAGATCTGCCAACTCTGTTTTGTCTCTTTGGATTATTTCGAATTAATTGGGTCTAAACACCATTAATGAAGTCTGTAAAAAGCTTGAAGGTTTAAAATATGTTACTTGATTTGATGGAAATTTTGAGAAATTAATGTTGGGTTTGTCTTTGGGTCTTAGTGGGGAATCTTTAACTAAAATTATAATAAATTTGGAGGAGTTTCTCTTGAAATTTTGGATTAAAATTATGGTTGAAACAAGAACATAAATGAGACCCGCACTCCGATGGAATTTCTATCGGTGGTAACTAATGAGCTCTTTGATATCCAAGTTTTAGAGTTAAAAGCACAGCTGCAGGATGCGTTTTTTAATCTCTTTAACATTCATGAAGATGGTGAAGAACGTCAATCATATTTATGTCATTTTGTCATTTTACATGTCCTAATTTAATTTGTCATTTTCCCACGATATCGGCTAGTGTGTTACACACATTTTATATATTTGACTGATTGTTCAAAAATGGTTTAAATGGCACAGCGAAAGCCCACCTGAAATGTCTAGATGGAACAAGCGTTACTTGAGGTGTTCAAGTAACAAATCTGGACGACCACATGTGTAAGGCGCGATGAATTTGACCTAAACTTAATTATGCATAACTAATATTACATTTGATCTTAATAGAAAACTCAACATTACTGGTACATCTTGGGCTACCCTTTTTGTTGATCACATTATGAGAATCTATGTACTATTTTGTTACGAAATAAAGTTTAGAATAAGAATACGTACAGTAACATTTAGCATGAATAAGGAAAAACCAAAAAGACTGTCCACAAAAGTAAGCCATTTGTTTTAGTAAATAAAAATGAAAATAAATTTATCACTGCATAACAACCGAATGTATTATTATGTTCTTCACTTCATCAAGATATAGGTATTATACAATACCAACTAACCAGCTTGTTACCATAAGACACCTAAGATTTTTTTTCATATATAAGTAGAAATTTTGAGGACAAAAAATGTACACTCTTTTTTTTTTGTGAAGGAGCACGCTACTTCTTTCAGTGCAAGACAGCAGTAAACCCGACCGACGCAAAGCACGCAAACCACGTCAGCCATGTAAACCACACTTGGCAAGCCATGTGTGACATGCTCAACCAAGAAGGTTTATGCAGGGGATCGAACTCGTGACATGGCCCCGCGCTCATCTACACCAACTCGCTACTTCTGGTAAAAAAAAAAAAAAAAATGTACACTCTTGGCTCATGTACACCTTTGATTTGTAATGTTATTGGTGATTATTTCTACATATTGCTAGTCGCAAATTCAATTTATTTTTGTTATCCAAGAGTTTCAATAAGAATTGTAGATACAGCAATAAGCCAACAAGTGATGGCAAGGGAGGGACAAGCAACAATTCTTTTAGAAGAGCCTTACAATATAACATAGCCGTAGGCAAATATTTCAGATTTTCTACACAAACAGATGCTCTTAAATACAGGCTATATGCATCTCCCTGACGCTATCAAGGTTGAGCTTATATTTAGATAATATCTGTGGAAGGTTATCCAGCAACAAGGTGAAGGCGGCACCAATCAAAAACATTAGAATAAATACAAGAAATATCTTTCCGATGTAGAGAGGGCTGAGAGCAACTTGTGATTTTCTCCTTGCAGAATGTGATTTGTCCGAAACCTGCAAAAAATGAAAGGCAGAGAATCAGAAAGTATGTCCAGTTTTCTTTTCATACAAGGTTTCCTGATCAATCACTTCGAGTCTTTAGCTCAACCTATCCCCCACCCCAATCACACATGCCCCACAAAAACTCTGCGGTGTGAGGCACCCGGGAACAAGAGGAAAATGAAAACAGCAGACCATTAAGGGAACGGTCATAACACTTTCTTATACTCGGGAATTCTATACTATTCATGGTATTACACAAACTGACATCTAATTAATTCAACATCTCAACCAGAGTGTTATTATTCTTCCTGTAACCACATTCCTTTCTCCTCCCTCTTCCCTTTCAGTCAAACAAAAGAAGAGATGACAAACTCATCAGTCCTCACATCGTATCATGAGCTTGAAAATTCCTTCCACTCACATTATTAATTCCCAATTTTCATTGTGCTGTATCAACTGTATCAAAACACATACTTTCAGAAGAATAATGATGAGCCTCGTGTTATTAAAACGTACTCCAGGAGGGCCAAAAATAACACCTTGAAAAGTTTTGTAATAGGTGGTTTTTCCTGGAGAAAGGAGTGGAGGGCAGTTTCGAGAGAAGTATTTTTCAGAAAAAAGGGAATCCTTTAGGAAAGTCTAGCTTCTCGAATGTCTAGGATTATCATATATGTGTATTCTCAGTGTTATGTACTGTGTTACTGAAATTTCTATGTTGTTGGTGTTTATTTCTTTAGTTTATTATTTTGTCTAACCAGTCACTATGCTGTAACTAGGATGTTGTTCAGTGTGGCAGCAGATATTCTCAGACTTGTTGATGTAATCTCAGCATAATTAGTGTACTACATCAGTATTTGTTCCTTATTTACTGTTTTTTGCAGAAAATTCTATCAAATTTGGTACCAACTGTATCAAAACACATACTTTCAGAAGAATCAATGGATGAAATCACTTCCAGTAACTTCAAGGTAACAATTACGAAATGAACAATTCTTGTTGAAATAAAAGATAACAATTTTACTTACCGGTTACAATAATACCCAATTTCACAGTTAAGTAAATGATCAAATGGTCAATAACCGTATTAACACGACAGTTTCATAAAGATCAAAGGATAATATCACCTTCATAAACCTCAAGCTAGAAATTAAAAGATGAACAATTCTCGTCGAAATTAGAAAAAGAAAACAACTTTAATTGCTGATTACAAGAACAACCAATTTCATAGTGAACTGAATGATCAAACAGTCAATAATGAACTGTATCAAAAACCACAATTTCAGGAAGATCAAATGATAATATCATTTTCACAAACTTTAGGCAAGTAATAAAAAAAATGAACTACTCTAGTAGTAGTAGAAATTAGAGCAAACAATTTTAATCACTGACTACAAAATATACACAATTTCATTGTTAACTAGTTAGGAGTAAGTTATTCATGTATTAAAATCCTTCATAAGTAATACTGTGTTTGGTAGCTAGTTATGAGGTGAGTTACTCATGTATAAAATTAGTATGGTGTTTGGTTTTGCAATTTAGAAACCCGCATAACTAATACATGTACAAGTTATCTATGTATTATTATTTTATTTTTACAAAGGGAAAAGGGTGTAATAGCTAATACATGAATAACAAAATCCTGCATAAAATAATATATAGATTCTCTTATAACTAATTCATGTATTAATAATACATGTATAACTCTAATCAGCTACCAAACTACTTATAAATGATCAAACTGCCAATAATTAACTACATTAAAACCATAATTTCAGAAAGATCAAAGAATATTAGCACTTCCAGAAACTGCAAGGTAGCAATTAGAATAAAACAAACAAAACAGTTATAATTCGAACTGAATGGTCAAAATGGTAGTTTCACAAACTACGGGGGTTAAAAATTAGAAATTTAAAATTCTAAATTGCTACTCATGAAAATACACTAAAGATCAATTGGGTTAACAATTAGCAGGAATTAAGACCATAATTACTGAAAGATGAATAGATGATAGAGTAATTATAGAATGAGATTGTTCTGCCATTGGGCTGATTGTTTTTGGAGAATGAGCAGAAACAAGTCAACCGGTCAATCTGGTGAAAGAAAAGGCCCAAATATAATGATAATTACGGGTCAGGGTAGCAACTGATGGTGTATGGGTTATGATTTGGACTGTTTTAGTCTAACACAAAACCTAAGATTTTTTTTCTCTCTTTTCCCCCTTAATTATTTTATAAAGTATATACAAATGTGAAGACTGATAAGCCATGTGATCCCTTAGAGAAAAAGTCATGAGCTAGTAAATTCAATACCTTCTGACTTCAAGTGTTTTTAACTCTTAACCCGCAGAATGAGCCACAGAAGAAGAATGATGACCGCGGGGCCACTTAGCGAGTTCGATCCTGCATAAACCTTTGGTTGCCACTGTCATTGGGCCACTAGAAGTGTAATCGGCGGCGTGGTTGACTGGTTATGCGTCGGCTCGGGTTTCTACTCAAGACTCGAAAAGAGAGTTACGCATGCCTAAAAAAAAAAAGTGTTTTTAACTCTTTAACATTTAAGTGACACAAAAGGACACAGAACCTATGTGTGTCACCTTCTGTCCAGCAAATTCAACAATGAATGAATTAAAGACCATCTTCTTTTTCTCACTATCATCTCCCTTTATTTAAACAGACCATTTTTAGTTCAAGTGATATCTATACCTCAAAAACTTCATACAATAAATTGACCCCCAAAAAATGGGGAGGCCTCCTTGTTGTGATAAAATAGGTATCAAGAAAGGTCCTTGGACTCCTGAAGAAGATATCATTTTGGTCTCTTATATTCAAGAACATGGTCCTGGAAATTGGGGATCAGTCCCTACTAATACTGGTAATTTGAAATCTTGAACTTTAACTTAGTTTTTGCTTTTTATTTTTTATTTTTATAATATAGTATTATATGATTACCTAACTTTCACATAGTACATTTTATTCATCAATTTTACTACTATTTGTTACTTCGCTTGCTTTATTTATCTTGTTATGTTGATGTCGTTATTTTCTTGTCTATCATATTTTGGTTACACTTCTTTTGAGCTGGGAGTTTATCGGAAACAATTTCTCTACCCAAAGGTAGAGATAAGATCTGCGTATATCTTAACCTCCCCAGACGTCGCATGTATATTACATTGGGTATGTTCTTATCTTTTTCAAGAAGATTATGTTGAAGAAATTTGTTTTTTTTTTAATAGGGTTGATGAGATGCAGCAAAAGTTGTAGGCTAAGGTGGACAAATTACTTGAGGCCTGGAATCAAAAGGGGCAATTTCACTTCACATGAAGAAGGAATGATTATCCATCTTCAAGCTTTATTGGGTAACAAGTAATGGTCTTCACCTCCTTAATTACAATATTTTCTTTTTGCCCTAATTCTAAGTACTCTACATTATTATTATTTTAATTTGTTGTTGTACAACTAAAGAAGCTAAGAACCAAAAGTTTAGCTAGATATATATATACAACCTTTTGAATCTTTTCATTTTATTTTTTTGGGAGTATAATACATGTTTTAAGTTTTTATATGATTGATAATATATATTATTATATTTGTTCAGGTGGGCAGCCATAGCTTCATATCTTCCACGAAGGACAGATAATGACATCAAGAACTATTGGAATACTCATCTAAAGAAAAAACTCAAGAAATTTCAAACAGATTTGGATTCACATAATTTAGCACATCCTTCTGATAATTCTAGCACTAATAACTATGATCATCAATTCTCATGGCAATTCAGTGACAATAATAAGCAAGGTAGCACAAAGTTATTCAACTCTCCAAATGCTTCCTCTACTTCATCATTGTATGCTTCAAGTACAGAAAATATTTCAAGACTTTTAGAAGGTTGGATGAGATATTCCCCAAATCCTTCTAGAAGAAATGTTACTAGTGATCGGCATGATGATGATGAGATGTTGCATGAGGCACACAAAAATAACCAAGATCAAGAATTTGTTAAAAGTTGTGCAAAATCTTGGATTCAAGATGAAGGAAATATTGGAAATAATTTTGTAACAATTCCAAAAGAGAAATCAACAACTTATGAAAGCAGTGGAGTTGATGTTGGTGAAAAGACAAGTCCTCCTCCATTCACATATCTTGAAAAGTGGCTATTAGATGAAAATAACGGTGGTCAAGTTGAAGAACTCATGGAACTTCCAATGATATTCACATAATAATATTTCTCTCTTTAATTACAACTAATGATCTACTACTTTTTTTTCCTTGTTTGGGGGTGGGGTACTACTCTTTGAAGAAAGCGTAATAACTCAGTTCAAGTGTCAATAGTGGAATGTTCTGTCCGTGAAGGTTTCTGGTGTGACAAGATCGGGACGAAGTCCATAGGTGTGTGCATTTTTAAGTTAACTTAATTCTATATTTGATGCAACTTTTCTAATTAGAAGTTAAAATAAGCTCCATGATAGCTTTCTTCTCATCAATCAAGCCTTAATTATTCAACTTTTGAATGAAGGCTACTTGTTTATGATCAAACAGCATACATAGCTCATTAGTTTTGTAATATGAAAAAGACTCATAATTCTTAATGGAACAAGTTTAAAATGATCTTAAGATTTCATAAGTGTTAATAATTCTTAGTACTATCAAATATTCTCAGGATCTATGTTGCTCTGACTCCTTAAAAATGTTACTGCACCCGTGTCGGATACTCCAAAAGTGAAGTATTCGACACGCACTCGTCGATATTTTTAAAAAGTCGAGCAACATAGCTCATATAGATTCAACTTTTTTAAAAAAGAAAAAAAGATACTATTCCCCGTGTACATAAAGGTTGTAATTTCTTTCAGATAGGAAATTAAAAGCAATAATGAAGAAGTATGGTAGGAAGTTAAGAAGGGTAGACAGATGTAGGATCACTTTAGTCGATGATTTAAATATAATTAACCATTTGTCATTAAACTATTCAAAGTGTATTGTTGATAGATCTAGGTTATATTTTATGCACCGACTATTATTGATATTTTTGCACTATTTTTTTGTTGTGAAGGCAACCGCATTGTTTCGAAGTGCGCCTGAGGTAAATCGGACCGACGATAGTCCGCAAACCACGCCACCGCTTAAACCACACTTGGCAAGCTAGGTGTGAATGCTCCAAGAAGCGGGCGGGCGTTCTCAGGGTTTGAACTTGTGACCAAGCTTCACACCACCCGTGAGGATACCCTGCGCCAAGACTAACCTGCAGGCTTGATATTTTTGCACTATTGTATTAAGTTATCCGCAATAACAAGTACGCAGTTTACAACAAACATGATTTCTAATTAATTCGTAAAATAAATTAGTATAACATGCTAAATTATATTAGTCATCAATTCATCATTAGTGTATTTAACTTAAAATATCATCATAATATTATTCAAATCTTAACCAATATAAACGCAAAATTTATTAATCATCGGTTTCACATAATGTGGATGGAGATTGTTAATTTGACCGACGAAGGGGATGTAGACTAAGATATACAGAGTTATAAATAGCAATAAATTATTTGAAAACTATGATTAATTATAATACTAATCAATCATGAGAGTTGGGACTAGTAGTCAAAAGTCATAAAATTATGGACTTAGGTACCAAAACTTACTAATACTAGCCACATAATATAGGTATTTAAGTTGGCGTTTGGTCATGCATATTTAAATCATGATTTTATAATTTAATTTCAAATCACCGCTTTTTATGGAATTTGAACATAATTTCAACTTCATTTCATGATTTGAAATCCCAAAATGCGTGATTGAGATTCCAAATCATGATTTATTTATTTTTTAAATATAAAACTTAATTCATAAGTTTATATTTTGTAAAAAAAGATTCATAACTCAGTAGATATATATCAACTTATCGATTTTATATTGTATTGGATACAATTGTCCAAGATGCATGCTCGACGTGAACAGATTGTTCATACCATGTGAGATGATTATATTAAAGAGTAGTCACACTACTATTCATG
Source organism: Przewalskia tangutica (assembly GCA_029844215.1). Taxonomy (NCBI): domain Eukaryota; kingdom Viridiplantae; phylum Streptophyta; class Magnoliopsida; order Solanales; family Solanaceae; genus Przewalskia; species Przewalskia tangutica. The sequence goes on along the minus strand of CM056738.1, from coordinate 92,376,037 downwards.
TTCAATTTTCATTTTTATTGAAACTAAAGTTCGATCAATTGATGTTGTATTTTTTAGCAAGGTCTTCTAGTCGCGTATTAATTTTGTTATGAACTATTACTTGCTCATTTGGTAAGATTGCATAAAAATTAGAAAAGTGTTGAATAGTTTTTACAACTTGTGGATTTTTATGTCAATGAGAAAAAATACAACTTAAGAAATTTAAATTGTATGTTCAAACAAAATTTCAACTTCAAATTGATAAAGAATACGTAAATATTCTTCATATATTCTGTAATTATTATTTTAGTATAATTATGTAAAGTAGATATTCTCATTCCATTAGGATTACAATTATAAATATATATATATATATATAGTATTAATGAGAATATTTCAATTAAGGAGAATCAATGATTTCAAATCATCTCCAAACGGCTCCGAAGTAAAAGGAGGAATTTACGTGCTAGACCAAGTGTTAAGTGGACATTATTATCTTAAGGTTGACCTTAAAAATGTAAACGAGTAATTACTTCTTTATTTTGTAAAGAAAATCGTGATTCTTTTAAACAAACGAACTGATGTATAATATTACTTTCTAAATTTAAATGTACATAGACCAAATACTATAATTTTTCTTCCCTAATCCTGACTAATAGCTAGCTAGATGGAAAAGAAGATATATAGGGCTCGTTTGGTACGTTGTACTAAACTGTATATTTTTATACTAGATTGTAATGGACTAAACTGTATTAATATATAATGAACGGTATTAGAGTATTAATATATAATGGACTGTACTTTTTTTTAGTACAGTCCAGGAGAGACTCATCTACTAGATGAGTCTCAAAAATGACAGTTGGAGTGTACTATTTTTAGAAATAGTACAGTCTAGTTCGGCTAAAAACGCCTACCAAATATTATATTATTTTTATTCAAATGATCAAATGTAACGTCTGACTAAATGCTTCATATAGTATTGGAATGGGCCCTTTCTTTTAACTTTTTTAAAATCTTCAAGTAATTGAAGAAGAATTTGCATGCCAAAAGGGAAGGGGGAAAAAGACTAAACAAGAGAGAATGGTTGATAGATCAATAATCTCAAAGGAAAAAAAGTGAGTGTCACTTTGTCACGAAATTCTTGCTATCTCTTTAGGGTAAAATGCTTTTATTTTCATGCAACTTTTTTTTCACCAAAATTAACAAAAATGAAAGAAGGAAACATGTGATCTCTCTCACTATATATAATATATGCCCTTTCTCTAAGGGTACGTAGTTTGATTAATTTGTCATATCTCGTCGTGACCTTTAGAGACTTTAGCATGTCAAATTAATAATGCATGCAATGTTACAAGGGTTATCTATGCATCGTCAGTATAAATATCAGTTGATACAACAAGTTGGGAGTGTTTAATTTGTTGTAACTTTGTGGGAGTGTACGGGAACGGAAGAACTGAAAGGTTAGACACAAACAGGTTTAGTGTAATGTTTTGTCGAGTCGATTGTTTGACAATCTCTCCTTAAGACAAAATTATCCCGTATATAATGGCTTACGGTAGATGGATAATAGTCTTCCAAGATAAAACGATAATATTTTCTCAAGCACAAGTCAAATACTTGAGAATCCTTGTAGAAGAAACAAGAACAAAAGATTGCTAGAAATAGAAGAAGAGCTTTCAACAATTTCAGATTTTGGAATTGTAGTGAGTGTATAAAATCTGATTTTGAAGCCTCTATTTATAGGTGCAAAGTTATGATTCACAAGACATGTGAATGCCTTAAATGGGGTAACTTGATCTCCTCAAAAGACACATAGATCATGCCAAGAGTTGGTTGATCTTTGGCCCTTCAAGTTAGTCCATGAATCAGAAGATTCTGGATATTTTTCGATTCATCGCATCGTCACGCCGCGCCCTAAATCGGCGTAACCGAACTTGAGCCATCGATGAGAGGCCGCGACCCTTCCGCAGGCACCGCGGTGCCGAGCATCGCAGCCTCGCCGTAGCGTCGCGGCGTTAATCTTTCTTGCCTTGTCGCGCCCTTTTTCTCGGCGCGCGCTTCCCTATTTTTCGTATTTTGCACATTTCTTCTTTTCTTATACCATCGTGGGAGATACATTAATTTGGCCAATTAATCATCCATTCTTACCTAACTTAAGAACAGTTTAACATGTGTACTAATATATCTTTCACTACGTGAAATTTAGATAGACATTGCACGACGTATGCATGTGTATGGAAATCGTATTTCCGACATGCGGGGCCCCATGTGTTCAAGTCATTAAGAACGGGATAAACTCAATCCCACTAGGTAAATTTTCCAACAATCCCCTCTTGAAAGAGGTGTTGGTGCACGCGGAGTGCCAACCATTAGCAATCTAGTAGCGGAAGTGTATTGCATCGGAATAGGTAGCACGCAGCTTTGAACCTTTCCTAGTCAACTCCATCGGACATATTTACTGAGCGGTGAACGTGATGTCTTGAATCGTCAGTGTTTAGTATATGCCAAGACAATGATAAGAGACACAAATAACAGTCCAATCTTTCGTTACTTCTTATGTTTTGTCCGTTGTGGTCGTGGACACGCTTGTATTCTTAAGTGCATTTCAATTGAGACGGTATGTCCTCGCACTTAAATAGGTGACCTCCCACAGGAGTCATTAAAAGTATCTTCACCTTAACCTCGACTTTCGAGTATTGCGTTAAGATTTTGACACTTAACCTGGTACTCATAATTCAGGAAACACTTTAATGTCTATCGCGGAAAGGCTTTGGATTAGTGTTTCCATAAGGAACCAATATCCGAAGTGCTATTGCTTTTCTATAAGCGCTCAACACTGGACCTTTACAACTTAGTTTTCCCATTGAACCAAATTTCTGGAATCTCCAATCAGTATGGATGGATTACCACCATATCGGTCCTTAGTGATTGGGTTTTAAGCCCTTTCCCCTAGACAGGCAATTCATCTGATCATTGGGTAATCCCTTAGTCAAAGGGTCAGCTATATTCTCTTTTGATTTTATGTAATCGATGGAGATAATACCCGTGGAGATCATTTGCCTAACGGTCTTATGTCTCTGACGTATGTGCCGAGATTTGCCGTTGTATATGCTACTTCATGCCCTTCCTAATGCCGACTGACTGTCGCAGTGGATCATCACCGAAGGTACGTGTTTATCCCAGTAAGGGATATCCTCCAAGAAGATGAAGCCACTCAGTTTCTTCACCTGTTTTGTCTAAAGCGATGAACTCTGATTCCATGGTGGATCGGGCGATGCATGTTTGTTTGGAGGACTTCCAGGATACAACCCCACCACCAATTGTAAACACATACCCACTGGTGGACTTGGTGTTTTGTATATCGGATATCTAGTTAGCATCACTGTACCCCTCTAGTACAGCTGGATACTTTGAGTAGTGCAATCCGTATGACATGGAATATTTCAAATATCGGAGTATTTGATGCGCGATTTAATGCACACACTTTAACGCAAGTGCACGTTATCGTGACAAGTAATATAGTCTAGGTAAGACCGAATATCGTCCTCAAGGATTAGTGTTCAAGTACCAATTATCTATCATTTGTTATCTATTTGTTAACCGATATTTGAGTTTGTTGATTATAACTAACAATTGTAAATACTAATTAACTATGTGTTTACTTCAGTAGTGATGGAAATAGGGCTTCCAAGTCTCCTCAACTATCCGCTTATATTACTTATTAATGCAATGAATTATGGTTCTTCTTCTTTTGGAGCTAGCAGGTTTACTAATCCGTTTTATACTCCCGTTAAGGCTATATAAACACTCAACCCCAGTAGCGCTCCTTTCTACCTTTCGGTGATAAGGATGACTCTATAGGAGGATTAAGAACAAAAACCTTGTTAATCGTCACGCACCTTGCGTGAAATTAGGTATTTAAACCCCTATTAACGCTACACAAGTAATTGAGGTATTTTCATCCCCAATCCGACCTATGTCTACCCAACTTACAGCATAGTCACAACCTCCTCCTTTCGAAGTTTGATTAGAAATCATATAAATAATGATAATTAGTGATCAATTAATTACCAAGCATTCAAAGCAATTATTGGATAAATCTCAACAATACGAAGAACAACCATAAACATGCATCAATTCATAACATAAGGTTCAAGTGAATTGACATGGAAAGCCCTATAATATAATTAGTTCCTAGTCATTGACATGACAAGAACTAATTCAATAACCAACATAAACTAAAAGTAAAGTAAAGAAAAGAAAAGAAAATTACTAAGTAAAGGTCTCCAATCTTCAACTCCAAGAAGTCTTGTTTCAGAAAGAAAGGAACCCTTGAAAACCGCCTAGGGTTCTCTTTTTATAGCCTCCAAACCGCCTCTTAAGGTTTTCCTTCAGTTCGCCCATAATTCGTCAAAAACCTGATTTTTCAGCGTGCTGGCACACGAACTTCGGCTGCTTTTGGTGATTAGGCGCGCCTCGCACTCGTCAGATAGGCGCCGCGGCCCCGCACTGCAGATAGAGCGCCGCGCCCCGCAACTTCGCAGTCTCGGAAGTGGGCCGGGCGCTCGCCCCGTTGGCTGGAGTGGCCGCGGCCACATCGATACCTCTGCCTGGTTCGCCACTTTCTCGTATTTTAGGCTCTGGAACCTCCACTTTTGCCCTCTTTTAGCTCCTTTTCCGCCAAACAGTCATTTTAACCAATTTGACTCAAAAGAAAGAAAATATATCCTAAGACGACACGTATTTGTACAAAAAGGGACAAAAGCCTAACTAAAAATGACTCAAAAAGTGTATATAAAATACACCGATCAGTATTCGATTAAGATCTTTCCAATGGCCATCTCTGGGATTGCGTGTAAACCTCGCCAACTTATTGACGACATAAGCGATATCAGGTCGGGTACAGTTTGTTACATACATCAAACTGTCGATTATCTGCGTATATCGCTCCTGAAGCACGGGTGCACCATGATTCTTGTCAATGCTTTGACTCATATCCATTGGTGACCTTAATGGCGGACAGTCAAACATCTTAAACTTTCTCAATACATTTTCTATGTAATGAGACTGAGATAGCACTAGTCCGTCAGATGACTTAGAAATCTTAATTCCTAAGATGACATATGCGATACCCATGTCCTTCATGTCAAAATATTGTTTCAACATGTTCTTTGTTTCCAGGATCAAGGCTTGACTACTGCCTGTAATCAACATGTCATCTACGTAGAGGCAGATCATGACGGAGTCAAAGTCTCATTTCACATAGACACACTTGTCACACTCGTTAATGGAGAAACCTTTTGATAGTAGTGTACTATCAAATTTTTCATGCCAATGTTTTGGAGCTTGTTTCAGCCCATATAGAGACTTGATAAGTCTACAGACTTTCTTCTCTTGTCCTGGAACTACATACCCCTCAGGTTGTTTCATGTATATCTCTTCTTCCAAATCACCATTTATGAAGGTTGTTTTTACATCCATTTGATGGATTTCAAGTTCATGCAGTGATGCAATGACAATGAACACCCTTATGGAAGTAATTCTCGATACTGGGAAGTACGTGTCGAAGTAATCAAAACCCTCGGTTTGTCGGTTCCCTTTGGCGACCAACCTAGCCTTGTACTTGTCTATAGATCCATCAGCTTTGTACTTACGTTTAAGTACTCACTTACAACCTAGTGGTGTATTTCCCGGAGAAAGATCAACCAACACCCAGGTATGATTGTGCATGATGGACTCTATCTTACTTTTCATAGCTTATTTCCAAAGCGGTGCTTCTGAAGTTGACAATGCCTCTGCAATTGTCCGAGGTTCATTTTCAATCAAGTAAGCTAGAAAATCCGGACAGAAAGATTTCTCTTTCCTGGCCATTTTGCTTCACCTAGGTTCTGTTTCAGGATCAGTTAAATTCTCATCCACATCTATATCCATTTGGTCAGAATCGTCAGATTCCGGGGAATCGTGACTCATTTTGTGCGAGGCGTCTTCCTTTTCCTTCTTAGGAAAGATTATCTCAAAGAATTCAGCATTTCTTGACTCTATAATTGTACTCCCGTAGATATCTGGTATATTTGACTTATGTACCAGAAACGATAAGCACTACTATTATTTGTGTATCCAATAAAGATGCAATCCACAGTCTTAGGTCCTATCTTGATATGTTTTGGCTTAGGTACCTTGGCCAAACAACCTCATACCTTTAGGTAGTTGTAAGAGGGTGTCTTTCCTTTCCATTGTTCATATGGAGTTTTCTCCCTGCTTCTGTGAGGGGCTCTATTGAGTATCATGTTGGCAGTAAGAACTGTCTCTCCCCACATATTTTGCGCAAGGTCGGAATTGATAAGTAAGGTGTTCATCATTTCCTTTAGTATACGGTTCTTGTGTTCCGCCACACCGTTTGACTGTGGAGAATATGGTGCAGTTGTTTGATTGATTATGTCGGTTTGGGCACAGTATTCCTCAAACGGAGCTACATACTATCCCCCTTTATCGCTACAAATCACTTTAATTCATAGACTTAGTTGGTTTTCAACCTCGACTTTATAGCGCTTAAAGGTGTCGAACGCTTCGTCCTTACTTTTGAGTAAGTAAAGGTAAAAATACCTTGTACTATCATCTATGAAAGTCACAAAATACTTATTCCCCACTCTAGTTTGAGCGAACTTTAAATCACAAATATCTGTGTGTATAAGTTCTAGAGGGGCGGTATCTCGTCCTACGGAACGGAAAGACAATTTGGTAAGTTTTGTCTCTACACATACCTCACATTTGGATTGAGGCTTTATAGCGTCAGACGACAATAACTCCAACTTTACCAATCATTTAATTGACTGATAGTTTACGTGTCCCAAGCTATGATGCCATAGACTGGGTGACTCAAGCAAGTAAGAAGATGTATTTTCATTAATGTTTCGAATTACAGACATGACGTTCAACTTGAAGAGGCATTCACAGGCGAACCCCCTTCCAACAAACACATCATTCTTAGTAATAACAAACTTACCGGATTCGAACACAACTCGAAGTCTGGCCTGAACTAGAACATTAACAGAAATTAAATTCTTCCGGATGTTCAGAACATGCATAACGTTCTTCAACTTGAGGTCTTTGCCAGACGACATCTTGAGTATTACAATACCTTCCCCAGTACATCTGAGGTAGCATTGTTTCCCATGTATAGCTTCTTTCCGTCAACAGTTGCATAGGTAGAAAAAATGTTTCGATCGGAGCATATGTGACGGGTCGCACCCCTATCCAACCACCACTGTTATGGATTTTCGACCAGATTTGCTTCTAGCACGACGACTGAGAAGTCTTCATATAGATCATTAAGGATCTTGTCTTCAATCATGTTGGCTTTGTCCTTCTTCTTTCTTTTGGCCTTCTCCTGCTGCTCACGCTTCAACTGGAGACATTCTTTGACCATGTGTCCAGCTTTGCCACAGTGGTGACAGTTGCCCTTGAATTTCTCAACGGCCTGAGTTTTTCCTTCATTCAGAAACTTGCATTTCTTACTTGGGTTTCCTTTGGTCTCAACCAAGTTAGTCGTGACATCAGTTGTTGTCTTGCCTTTGATCAAGGTCTTCTTGTTGTCTTCATGGATATGAAGCTTGATGACAAGCTCTCCAAAACTCATCTCCTTGGATTTGAGCTTCAGATAACTAGTGAACTTTCCCCGTGAAGGAGGCAGTTTCTCAATAAGTGAAGCGACCAAGAATGATTCATTGGGTTTCATCCCCTCTAGATCCAGATCATGGATGATTAACTAGAACTCATGTACTTGTGACATGACTGAATTGTCATTCACCATTTGATACTTCAGAAACTTTCCGACTATGAATTTCTTAGCACCCGCATCATGAGTGTTGTACTTCTTCTGCAACAGATCCCATAGGCAATTTGCGGTATTTATAGTGTAATATATCGTGTAGAGTGGATCGCACGGGCAATTCAGGACATAATTTCTGCACATGTAGTCGTTTTGACTCCAGAGGTCAAATTTCATCATCAGGCCACCAGTAGCCTGGGTATCCTGGCCCGTCTGAACTGTGTTGTCGGTTTGAACATCCATATCATCTCCAACAGTAGGAGGATCCTCAGATAAGTATTTTGTCATACCTAGTACAGTGAGATAAAACAACATCTTTTGCTGCCACCTTTTGAAGTTGGTGCCAGCAAACTTTTCAGGTATTTCGGCTTGGAAGTTGGGAGGAATCATAGTATTCCCAGTGGTACCGAAAGTGATACCAACAACAGTAGTAGTGCCAGAAGATGTGGCATTATTGGAAGCAGAGACTTATTCATTTCCATTCACCTCTTCAGTTCTTCGTAATAATATTTTTTTCTTAACTGTTGTAACTTTGTGGGAGTGAACGGGAACGGAAGAACTGAAAGGTTAGACACAAAGAGGTTTAGTGCAATGTTTGTCGAGTCGATTGTTTGACAATCTCTCCTTAAGACAAAATTATCCCCGTATATAATGACTTACGGTAGATGGATAATAGTCACCTAAGATAAAACGACAATATTTTCTCAAGCACAAATCAAATACTTGAGAATCCTTGTAGAAACAAGAACAAGCGATTGCTAGAAATAGAAGAAGAACTTTCAACAATTTCAGATTTTGGAATTGTAGTGAGTGTATAAAATCTGATTTTGAAGCCTCTATTTATAGGTTCAAAGTTATGATTCACAAGACATGTGAATGTCTTAAATGGGGTACCTTGATCTCCTAAAAAGACATCTAGATCATGCCAAGAGTTGGCTGATATTTGGCCCTTCAAGTTAGTCCATGAATCAGAAGATTCTGGACATTTTTCGATTCACCGCATCGCCCTAAATCGGCGTAACCGAACTTCGAGCCATCGACGAGGCGCCGCGCCTCGCGAGAGGCACCGCGGTGCTTGGAGAGTCGCGGCGCTGTCCCTTCTTGGCTCCGTGTCGCGGCCCTTTTTCTCGAGGCGCCGCGGCTCTTCCCCATTTTTCGTATTTTGCACATTTCTTCTTTTCTTATACCATCGTGGGAGATACATTAATTTGACCAATTAATCATCCATTCTTACCTAACTTAAGAACACTTTAACATGTGTATCAATATCTCTTTCACTACGTGAAATTTAGCTAGACATTGTACGACGTATGCATGTGTATGTAAATCATATTTTCGACATACGGGGCCCCATGTGTTCAAGTCATTAAAAACGGAATAAACTCAATCCCACTAGGTAAATTTTCCAACATAATTTTCCCCTTTTATGTATTGGAATACTTAACACGAATTTGAATTTGTCGAGTTAGAAGAACTCAAAAATTAGATGGTTAAACAAAGAAAACAAAAGGTCGATACATAAGGTACTTTAATTTGTACTAAATTAGTTCTTAGTCCGTGTTAACTTTCTCTACCAGGTTTTCAAGAAAAGCCTTTAAAATACATCAACAAGGTTTTTTTTCGAGTTGGAATTGACTACATTTTGCAAGGAAAACTGAAAATTTGGGGTTAATGTTATACATATCTTATGATAAAGCAGGTTAATGATGCATGAACTTTAATTAGAGTTCATGAACTCATATATTTTTAATATCTTACTGTGACAAGTAATTGTTTATTATTGTTCTAATATGTTTTGACATATATAAGCTAGCTTTGTATCTCCTTTCACTTATACACTACACAGCATATATATACACTTTGATAGAATATTATCATATTGTCATATTTGGTATATCTTTTATATTAGATAAATTTATATTTCAATTGTAATTATAAAGATTTAGTTACCTAATTTGTAATTATGTAACACTATATATATTCCACATGGTATCAGAAGTCAAACCCTAACTTATTTTTCTCCCTAAGCCCCCCCCCCCCCCCCCGACAACCCTCTCCCTTCTTTCTTCGACTCTCCTCTCTTCCTCTCCAATTCAATGGCTGAACAACCTAAATTCCATCTTGCAGTTAACAACATCAAATTTTCATTCTCATAACTCTTGAGATAGAAAAAGTTTAGTATTCATCTTGGACGGTATTATTTAAGATTCATTATCTCTTATACAAAGTCATCGACCATATCATCCCTCCAAACTCAAAGCCCCTAGAAAGACCTGATGATTCTAATGATGAAATTTGGTCTTGCTTAGATGTGGTTGTCCTACAATGGATCTACGGCATGATCTCGAATGATCTATTGCATACAATCATTGAAACCGATGTCACTGCACGACAAACGTGGGAGCGCTTGAAAAGTATTTTTCATGACAACAAGACACAATCTGTCTTTTATCTGAAAAATCAATTTCAGGTCATTCGGCAAGACGGCTTTCCTAATGCGTAGGCCTGTTGTCAAGAACTTAAGATGATTGTCGATCAACTCTCCAACGTCGATGCACCGATCACTAATCAATGATTGGTGATGCAACTTATTGCATGTTTGAATAAAAATTATGACGGTGTCGCTACCATCCTCCAACAAAGAATGACATTGCCTTTGTTCTATGAGGTAAGTTCGAGACTCATTATTGAATAAATCCGAAAAATAAAGCGGGTAGCGACTAATACCAGCACAACTGATGCCACTCTCGTAGCCACCGGCAACAACTATGCTGACCCAAGAGGCTCGTCTCTCGCCCCATCCCACCGGCAAGCTAATTATCTGACACGTGGTTCACGTTCCCGGAATAACAACAAAAGAAGAACTTCTGGGAACAGCCGCGGCAGCGCCGGAAACAGTGGCATAGGCGGTAGGAGGCAGGCCCCGTCAGCTGGCAGCCACCAACAGTGGCAGCAACCTCCGCCGTGGGCTTGCCTACCCGCCATGGGCTGTATGGCCCCCATCCGCATAGATTGTTCCACCTTTACCCTACCCGACGTCTTCATAGGCCCAACCTATGGCCCGACAGGCCCAGTCCAGCATCCTCAGCGCACGTCCACAACAAGCATACAATGCACATATTTCTTCTCATTCAACCTACGCACCGATGGATATTGAGGTAGTTATGAACACGTTGTCTCTCAACGTTCCTAACAATAGTTGGTACATGGATATTGGCGCCACATCTCATATGACGGTATCCCAAGGTACTCTCTCGTCTTATTTCAATATGAGAAATTTAAATCGTAATAGTATTGTTCGTAGTGGACAAGGTCTTCCCATTTGAGGTTATGTACAATCATCTCTTTTCCTACCACACTCCATGTTAGGCTTAAAATGTCCTTTATGCCCCAAAACTTATCAAAAATATAATCTATGTGCATTGTTTCACAACCGACAATAATGTTTCTCTTGAATTTAATCCTTTTGGTTGTTTCTGTGAAGGACATTATGACAGAGATGTGAATACTGAGATTTGATAGCACCGGTGACCTTTATCCTATCATCATATCTGTCAGCCATCTAGCCTCATCTACATCAACATTTGCAGCAATTTCATCTCCTTTATGTCATAATAGATTAGGACATCCGAGAGACTCTATTTTACAGTCCCTTAGCAAAAATAAATTTATTGCTTACAAACATGTCTCTTCTCCTCCTGTTTTTGAATCTTGTATTTTTGGAAAACATGTCAAGTTACCATTTAATTCTTCATCCACTTGTTCTTTAATGACTTTTGAAATAATACACAATGATTTATGATTTTCTCCTATCTTAAGCACGACCGATCATCGATACTATATGTTATTTTTAGATGATTATTCAAACTTCCTATGCACGTTTTCCATTGGTAATAAGTCTCAATTCTATTTTTTTATCATTCAGCACTTTCATTAAGACACAATTTGAAAAGAATATTAAATGTTTCCAATGTGACAATGGGAGGAAATTCGATAATAATCAATTCAAACCTTTATGCGCAAACACAACCTTGTTTTTCATTTTTCCTATCCTCACACCACTCCATAATATGGCAAAGCCGAACGAAAAATTAGAACCATAAACAACTTAGTCCGTGCCCTCTTTTCTCTTGTTTATATCCTTTCACCCCCCCCCCCCCCCCCCCCATTTTTTGCATTACGCTCTATCAATGGCAACCAATCTCTTGAAAATCTCCCAAACAAGTCTCTCAAACACAAGTCTCTCACTCAAGTTATCTATATTCGGGATCCTTCTTATAAGAATTTACAAACTTTCGGATGTCTGTGCTACCCCCTCCATGCTTCCATACAAATCAACAAGATGCAACCTCGGTCATCCCCGTGCGTCTTTCTTGGCTACCCCCTAATCATCGAGGTTACAATTGTTACGACTTGTCAAGCCAAAAAAATAATCATTTCTCGGCAATTCATATTCGATGAGTCTTAATTCCCCCTTGCCAAACTCAATTCTTCATCCCAAATTCTTATAAATTCTTAAATGATGGCCTAAATCCCCTTCTAATTCATGAATTTCAAAATCAGTCGACACTGATAGTCGTCCCCACCACTGTCGTCTCGAGGCGTGCAGTCCACCTAGACCCGCAACGGGAGCCTCAAAACAACCCGTCACGACTTCCGTCTCGGTTGTCTCTCGACTAGCCCCAATGCCACTGTCCCTTCTCAGCCCCACCCATACTTCCGGCAATCCACCCAGTCCCGCCTTCTTGGCCACCACATCCAAATCCTGTCCAACCTCCCGCGGCACACCCACGAATAATGGAAACACATGTTATGCACAACATTTCAAAATCCAAACGGATATTTAACTTGTCCACTTCGATTTTCCCTTCCCCTATTCCTCGTAATCTGAAAGATGCCTTATCCGATTCTAATTAAAAAATGCAATGATTGACGAATATAATGCTCTTATTAAAAATAAGATGTGGGATCTAGTACTTCGTCCTCCTGATACTAATATTATTTGTTCTATGTGGATTTTTCGACATAAAAAGAAATATGATGGTTCTTTGAGAGGCACAAGGCTTGTCTTGTAGATGATGACATGTCTCAACATGTGAGAGTGAATTGTGATAAAATATTCAGCCCAATGGTGAATCCAGTGACTATTAAGACCGTTCTCATTATTGCTTTGTCCAAGTCTTGGCATATTCATCAAATTGACGTTAAAATGCTTTATTGCATGAAGACCTTCATGAAACCGTACATATGCATCATCCCATGGGCTTTAGGGATCCGATTCATCCAGATTATGTGTGTCTTTTGAAGGAATCACTCTATGGACTAAAACATGCTCCTCGTGCATGGTACTAATGGTTTTACTGATTTTGTATCCTCTATCGGGTTTTCACATAACAAATCTTATCATTCAATGTTCATTTATATCATGGGTAATGACATGGAATACATCATACTATATATTGATTATATCATCCTCACCACATATTCTGATGCACTTCACCGATCTATTATGTCACTCCTTGCCTTTGAGTTTGCTATGAAGGATGGGCCCCTAAGCTCTTTTTTGGATATTGTTGTTACGAGACATGCATGTGGCTTATTTCTTTGTCAAAAGAAGTATGCCAAAAATATCCTTGATCGAGCAGGTCTGACGTCTTCCAAATCGGCCCACACATTGGTGGACACTAATTCCAAACTCAGTGCCTCTTTGGGTTCTCTATATGCCGACTCGATTCTCTATCGCAATTTAGCATGAGCGTTGCAATATCACACTTCCACGAGACCAGATATATCATATGTCGTGCAATAAATATGCTTACATATGTACATCCCGACGGATGAACATATGAATGCCCTCAAATATATTTTGTGATATGTACAAGGTACTCTTCATTTTGGTTTACACGTGTACAAGTCCTCACTCTCTGGTCTCACATCTTATTCTGATGCTGACTGGTATGAATATCATGACACTCGTCGATCCACATCGGATTACTGTGTGTTTCTCGAAGATAACTTGTTTTCTTGGTCTTCTAAAAGACAACCTATTATATCTCGATCCAGTATCGAAACTGAGTAAATAGGTGTAGCGAATGTTGTTTCTGAGTCTTGTTGGATACTCAACCCTCTACTTAAGCTTCATTGCCCACTCCATAAGGCTACAATGATTTACTGTGATAATGTTAGTGCGATATATCTTTTCGACAATCTCATTCAACATCAGCGCACTAAACACATTGAAATGGATATTCACTTTGTACGCAAGAAAGTTGTTCGTGGACAAGTTCGTGTTCCTTTCCGATATCAGATTGTTGACATATTCACTAAAGGACTTCCGCGCGTACTCTTTGATGATTTCTGAGACAGTCTTAGTGTACGAGAACATCCACTTCAACTGCGGGGATGTGATATAATATTACCATATCTTGTATATTACCATTGATAGGACACATTTAAGGAAAAGTATTTTTTATTAGAAATTTCTCCATTTCAAATGTTCAACACCCAATACCTCTTAAGATGAAGGAATTTTACTCTCTCGCCATATCTTTTAATGGTATCTAGTTGTTATCATCTACTACAGTTATATATATATCGCATCTCGACTAATTAACGGAGATATTTGTTATCTCCCACCAGTACATTCGCCAAGTCTTAACAGATGAGACGAAATCACTTAGTGTTTTTATCTTTGTTAGAGATTGAACATGAGACCCCATAATTTTCAAGTCATATAGAAAAATAATTTTCTAGATGTTTACAACCTTTTTTTAATTTTATGATATTTTTACAAGAAATTTTCATTTTTTACACATAATAAATCTGAAAAAGTCATTTTCCTTCTATTAAAATTGTAAGAGGACAAAAAATCTCATTTTCTCTCGTTTAATTAATAGGCCACACCTAAAAATAGCATGTAGTGAAACTACTTTTTGCAATAAATCTTACAATTACTTTTTTGGTCATCATATTTCTTCCCAAAAAATATGATAATACTGGCAAATTGTCATGCATGTGATGTTCACAAATACGCCTTTACTAATTACCGCAATGAAATTAAATAAGGCAATAATTTGGTCATTAATTTAGGACACGGGTCGAACAAATAGGACAATACAAATGATAGAGATAAGAGGGGACTACCTAAGCTAAACTACAGTGACCTACTTAAAAACGTGCTAAGGTTTCTTAATTAAGTCTGTATGGGCAGCTCAATTGGTTCTCAACGGGATAATTGGAAAAAATTTCTTAATTAAAAAAATTGTTAAAGACCTCTTTATTCTCATTAATTATGCAATAAAGTGGCATTTACACACTAATTAATCTACTGCCCCCTACAAATTTATTTTAGTTAGATTTATTTATGGATTCATAGCTAGCTAGTGTAGAGGGTTCGCTGGAACCTCCTGTTGTGAACAACTATTGTGCTTGATGTGGTATAACCCAAAAGAATAAATCCGTGAAATTTGTTAGTTTAAGGTGCACAATACATATCATGAATTTTGGTTTGTGATTTATGGTATCGGACTCCTTAGTACGATGTTAGAACAAACCTCAACGAGGGTGTTTAGTCTTTAAAGAGGGGTGTGTGTGTGACGTCCGTAGCGAAAGGAGGATTTGTGAAGTCGAGTTATAAGGATGGACAGGCTTCTGAAGACGCGCATAAAGACTGAGTGATGCATCTGAGTTCCACATAAAATGGAGGAAACATTGTGTGCCTATATTACTATTAGAAAATATGGAATTTGTAATTGAATTTTCGGTAATCCTCAGCTAATTCATCGCTAAATAAATCTTAGCTAATTGAATTTTCTTATAATCCATTGCTAATCTGTAACTAAATGAAATTAGCATGAAATTTATGATGTTAAGCTATAAAATTTTATCTATAGCTGATTTCTTATTTTCAGTAGTGTATGTGAAGGCTAACAAATCCACATGCTACACACTGTTCGATGCGACGTAATCAAAAGGAAAATCTATAAAGTCTATTAGGTCAAAGCGTATACAGATATATACTAGCTAGGAGAAAAACTAAATGTGTGTGTGTGTGTGGGGGGGGGGATTACTCTATGTTTGTATCAAGTTAGTTAATTTAATTTAAGGATTGAATATTAAATAATTAATTCTTCAGACTTATAGGTTAAGAGTTCGAGTATATGAGTAGGTTCTCTATATCACATTCTTTATGGTGCAACTCTTCTCCAGGCCCTGCTATCATGGGATGCTTTCTGCCCCTGGCTGTCTTATAAATATTTCAGTCATTTTAGAAAGAATTGCATGTTGTGTTTATAACTTAGCATTCATTTTTTGTGAGAGGTTCTTTAATTTTGGATTAAGGAAAAAAAATTGTTTTGTTACAGCTTTTTGGTTGAATAATGCATTTTAGCAGTCCAAACATGTCTTTGTTTTTACATTTTCTTTGAGTAATTCTTTTCTCAAAAAGTATTTTTCCACAAACACCACATTTGTTTAAAAAAGATTCGGTCATTTGCACTTTCTCCCATTTTGTGTTGGTCTTTAATTTGTGTCCCTCATATGACCAACTCATTTGAAGGACAAACATTAAAGAACAGTCCATTTGGAGGACAAAACATTAAAGATTGTCAGCCCGTTTTTACAGCTCTAATTTCATGTTTCTAGTAGGCAAACAATTTGTTTGTTGTTGGTCTCCACTTTTGGCCTATATATCATGGGAGACAATCTGCTAATAGGACTCTAAAGATATTGCTAAGAACAATAAAACAATGGGTTATTCTCTTAATTAGTTGGAATTGGTATTTTGATAGGTACCAGCTTATGAGGATATCGTTTTTACCGTTTCTCTAATTCTATCAAGACTAGTTCTAATCAAAATTAAAAAATAATAATATGATTAAAGAAATATTTTGACTAATTATTGGTACATTATATATACAGCTTTCAAATCACCGTTAATTAATTCGGTAATTAATTTTAATTGTAGTTGTGGAATTTGGTGAAGAAGCAATTCAATGGCCCATTTTGTAAGTGTTGTGTCATTGTTAAGTACCTTTAGCTTGAAAAGGACTTTTACCAAGTGTTTGGTGTGTTTGAGAATAATTTTAGTTTGTAAAAGTTTTAACAAAAGAATAAAATAAATCTTATGACTAATATGTGTTTGATCAAGCTTTTACAAGTAGTAGATTTAGTATGTGTTTGATCAAGCTTTTACAAATGTTTCTCAACTTGAGAAATACTTTTTGGGTCAAACACATACTTATCAAAAGGTAGAAACATGTTTTAAAAAAGTCAAAAAGTATTTCTAAAATGAAAGAGTTATTGGTGCTTCTCCAAAAGTGGTTCTCCAAATATTTTTTTTTAAAATGAATAAAATTGTTGATCAACTTTTTTCAATTTGGTTTAATTATTCACTTTAAAAAAACAATTGGATTTAGTTATTTACTGTGTTTTTTATAACTAGTTGATTTAATTTTTATAGACTTATTTCAATTGAATTTAATTATTCACTCTTTTTTATTCAATTGGGTTTAATTATTGACTGGGTTTTGATAATTAGTTGATATGTTATCTGTTTTTTTTTCTTCAAAATTTTGTTTATAGACTTAATTCAACTGGGTTTAATTATTCACTAGGTTTTCAATAAGTAGTTGATATGCTATTTGTTTTAAAATGCTTAATTCAATTGGTTTAATTCTTTGTGGGGGTTTTGATAACTACTCGATATGTTTTAAAAACAAATTTTATCTTTGCTATATATATATATATATATATATGTTTGTCATATATACAAATCATGGATATAGTTTATATGAGTTTATTTTTCTCATATTTTAAGTATTAATTTGTTCTGTCCATTCCTCATTGAGAAATGTAATTGAGCGAACATTTGGTGTGTGAAAAAAAATGGAAGATATTATCAATAATGTCAAGTTTTTAATTAGACACACAAAAAAAATTGGTGCGGCAACTATGGTTATGCATAACTACATTAGAAGGCATGCACTTGAAGATTTGGAATTTGAAAATGTTATGCAGACCCTAATTATGTTGCTGAAGTTGAAGGGGATGAAGATATTGGAGAAACATCAAGGACTTTGAGATATGATCATGATGGATCGATGGATGATGTTAGTATGGAATATGTTCGCATGATGTAATATATTTAATTTTTGGACATATTGAGTCATTGACTATCATATTGTCGTTACATTTCTTATATACAATATAATATTATTTTTTGATTAAATGTTGCAATTAAATAAAAAAAAATTAAAGATATACTAATTTTTAGAAACATAGGATAGAAAAGAATATTTTAAATAGTTTTAAATCTATTAAAAAGAATATTCTAGTTTCAGATAAATGTGCCAAACAAGAATTGTATGCTTTTTATAATTACTTCTATAATAAAAATTGTTTTAAAAACTTACCAAACACTCGGCGCTGTCTCAGATTCTATTTGTTCCGAGTCATTGGTGACAGTTCTATTTATGGAAGAGGGTACTCGTCATGATGGACTAATTGACATGAGATATAGTAGGTGCTAAAGAGTGAAGACTACTACTGTTAGTTTGCAAGTATAATTTGTACTACAATGTCTAGGAAAAGGAAAAGAAAAAGAAAAGAAAATATTCACTTGAAAGTAAGACATGATGAGTGCATTTCACTTCACATAGTGAAATTCCAAGAATTTACATTCACTTGGCTAGGCTTTATTAACCTTAGTCAGTCTTGGACTAAAAGTCTAGATGAATAAGAAGGAATTTCTTCGACAACGAATACAAAAGTGCAATAGCACCAACAACAGCTGATTGACAAAAAAAAAGTAACAAGAGAAAATTCATTCACAACTTGTAATATACAGGGCGGGGGGGGGAAGGAAACTTTGCGCAGAATCCAAACAAGCCATATATGATCACAATTATTCACAAGTTCCAAACTGGCAGTGGAACATCTATATTTTCGATGACACTGGTTCAGCCAAATGTTACAATTCCAAGAATCAAGCGGGAAGAACACAGCGCAGAGTGAACCCACAATTTGCAGCAGCAAGGAATACAGGGGGAGAAAGAAAGTAATATGAAAAAGCAATCAATCTGACTACAATCCATTTCGCACTGACATTTATGATACAGTCTTCAGTTTTCGATGTGGAATACTAGGAGAGTAAGAGCTGGTTTTACACCTGCGTACTCATAAGACATCTCCACTGTCCCACGCGAGGTCCCTTGTCTAATAGCATTAACAAGCCTGAATTATTAGCCGACGATCCAAACGAGTACCTATACAAGTATCAAGATTTAATTGAATGTCAATTAGAACTTCCTCCAAGAAGAAACTCACTCAAGCAGGCAGAAAAGGTAGATTGCTTTCTTTTCTAAGGTAAGGGAATCGTAAGAAGTTGAAGCAGTATAGAAACAATCTATTGATAAGAAACCAAATTGCAATGATCAACTCACTTGCATCTGCGTGCTTTTCTTCTCCACAAAACAAAGCATGTGATCCACTGAATGAAAAAGAATATAAAATATATCAGATTACGTATAAATCAGAAGACGACACAGAAACAGGAGGGCCAAATAAGAAATGGGGGGAGTGGGAGGAGTAAGACAAGAGTGACAAATTTTGATGTCAGAATAAAACAAACTGGTTTGCTATTTAATTAACCCATATATTACCATATGGTGTTTATTCTAAGCTAGGTCCGCATTGATTCTAAAGATTGTAGAGGTCTTTTAGGACAACTTAACTACATGACTTTAGGTCTACCTTGTTCACTTTTAGTGTCATCAATATAATAGAAGAGAATTCAAATGGTACTTATGACTCTGTGTCACTAGAACCCTTCTCCCCATAAGAAATAAGAACATAAATCCAAAAAAAATGGCATTAGTCCTAGCACATTTGTTTAGAGTCCAAGTGGCCCATCAAAAGTAACTAAAGAAGAGAGCTTTGTGTCAACTGTCCATGTCAATATGGACAAAAATAGCTATAAAGGACGATGCCTGTGAAAATGCATCAAGGTTTAAGTGATGTCATAATGACATTATCAAATAACGTTTGTCTACGTACCATTTGAAATGTGATTCTCCTAAAACTTTGGGATTACATGGGTTAGCAACAACTCTTCAACAACAACAACAATGAAATCTCACAACGTAAGGTCTGGAGACGGTAGAGTGTACGCAGACCTTATCCCTACCAAAATAAGAAGGTTGTTTCCGAAAGACATGTAAAATAGGATAATCAAAGTACAAGAAATAACAGATAGTAGCAGAAATCAAAGCACAGGAAAATCTAGAGCAGTACTGCGACTACTAATATGAAAGATAAGTGAGACTACCTGTTGGAAATTTATTAATGTGGAATAAAGTTTATCCCATTATTTATGATTAGAACAAATTGGGGCCCCGCACGTCGGAAACGTAACTTCCACACACGTACACACGTTGTACCAAAGATAGTAAATTTCCTTAGTGAAAGAGATATCGGTACGTAAGTAAATGTTTGAGACATGGAATGATGGACGGTTGTTGGCCAAATGACGAGAGTTCCACGTTAATGAATGAAGGAAGAAATGTGCATAGTGTAAAAGGTTGGAACGGGTCGGAAAAGGGCCGCAGAGCTAGAAGGGTTGCGGCTCCACCTCGGAGCCGGGAGCGCCGCGGCGCCACACCCTTAAGGGTCGCGACACTAACTCGACCCGAGCTACTAGAGCCGCGGCGCCTCCGAGGCCCAGGCGCGGCGCTTACGAGGCAGTGTCTGTGCGACGGAAGTCCAAAAGTTTGGCTGATTGTGGAGACGTTTTGGGGAATTAAGATGTCATTTTTTCGGATTTTCCTCCTTAAATCAGCCATTATTTGGCTGCATTACTTGGTGGATTAAATGACCATTACATGGCATTTAAATGATCACTTCATGGGCACTTGAAGAGACCCCTTTTTACACTACTATAAATTAAGGACTTAGCTCAACTGTTCATACGCTTAGAAATTTTCAGAACTTCTTCCTCTCTAGAAACCTTCAAACAATCAAAGTTCTTCTCTAGAAACACTTGAGTTTCCTTTGATTATTTGTTAGTTGTTGTTTTATCGTGGGAGATTATTGTCCATTAACGTAAAAGGATATATACGGAGCAATCTTGTCTTAAAGACAGAGTGTCATCACTCGACTCAGCAAATTCTCAAAAACTTGATTTTGTTCTTGTTTCAAGTTCTGTAATCTTTGTAATATTTACTTACTTCCCGTTCATTTGCAATTGTTGTACTCACACTACCTACTAGCCTTCTACCATAATTCTAGTCCTCCACAACCTCCTAAGATCATGTCCACGGTGAGCTCTTCCCATTTTGAAAATGGACTTCTTGATTATACATAAACCGAAGACACTAAGCCATATGATATTATCTGGTGACTTGATTGAAGATTGTGTACTTGAATATAACATACTGAAAAGACTTAACCATAAATTCCTCCAAACACCAGCTCTGAGCCATACCAGACCTCACCCATAATTGATCCAAGATAAAAGCAACGACTACAAAAGCTAACTATAGGCATAGTAGAGGTCTCAGAAAGAGACACAATCCAATTCATTCTCAGGTTTTCCCTTTTCAGGTGCCTGAAGGCTTCTCTCGTTCCATGCTCAGCAGAAAATCTTCTATTTCATCATCCTAAATCCGAAATGGTTTATCTTAATTCACACAGCAGCTTGCTACAAAGATTGCCTCCACAGTCTCACCAAGCAAAAAGCTAAGAAATGGGAAGACAGATTCTCACAGTGTTATATTCAGAGTGCAGCAAATAAATCGCCATCTCCGAACAAGATCTCAAACCTTTTTGTTTTTGGATAATTGCACTAAAGCACATAAAATTAAGTAGCACGGTAAAAAGGTGTTCTATGCATATAACCTTTCTAATCCATCATACAAGTACATAGCTTTGGCATTTATACAGAAGTCAAAAAGATCTTAAACATCATACGCAGAAACACTTACTTAGGATCAATGTAGTTGTAAAAAAGTTCAAGATAGACAATATCACAAAATTGAACCAAAAATCAGATATCGGGTGGAATGTGGAAAAATGTCACCTAAGGGACTGTAACCAAAATTCGTGACAGCGCAATTAAAAGTTAGGAAAATGAGTACGGGTAAAGAAGGCAGGTCCAGCACATTTCTAACCAGTAAGCCTCTAGTTCTGGCACAGGAAAATAATATTTGCTAAGATTGGTATCAAACAAAGTAATTAGTATTTCAGATATTCAATCATAGAATAGATTCCAATCAAGCTGAATTAAGTCCTATATATGTTACTAGTCATTGACATGAGTGGGCCAGTAAATTTACAAACTCAATCAAACCGAATCAAATATACGTTTACAGTCACAAAACTACTACTAAATGTCCTTGCGATGAGTCAATAACCCGAAATTTGTGCTTTCATGTTGGACAAAGACCATAAGTATCATCGTAACTGAGAAAATTAAGTTACTGCAAACCATAAAGTTAACATAGATTAATACCGTACCTTGAATACAGACATGAATGAAAAGCTCCCAATTACAGATGGCTTCTTCGCAGGTCTTCTAACGGCTGGGGACATCTCTTTGCATAATTGCTGAGCAATCTCCTTGAGCAATATCACCTGTGCTTTATCAGTCCGCATAGCAATCATAGCCTGCCTCATTGATTGCCGATCAGCCTCAAGTGCCTGAAGCCTAAAGTACAACTTTGTGACCTCTGGATCTCCAAAATCTGTATGATTCAATGAATCCCTCGGGGTATAGTCGTCGACCATTGCGGCTGAAGCCTTGAGTTCTGACACACCGTTATATCCAGCCCCCTGATGTACAGAATCAATTGTGTAAACTCGGTCACTCATGTCATCTCCAATTTCTGATGAATTATCCACCTTCCTCAAGTTTGAACGCTCTTCCGTTTGTGAATATTCTGCTTTCCTAATACTTCCACCAAACCTTGGAGAATCTGAGATGAAATCTGAGTTAATTTCCTTATTTGTAATGAAGGGAGATCCTACACTATCAGTTGAAAATTTTCTAAGATGTCTATTCCTCCTTGGGGAATGACCAACTACCACTTTTTCAAGTATGTTGTTCTTGAAAAGATCCCCATCAGTGCTTCTTGGCGTCCTCTCCAACTGATTGATCCTATGCTCCAAATCGCGCAATTGGTCGCATGAACGTGGGGTCTCTTCAAATGCATATTTCTCAACATCAACAGTCTCATTATCAAACTCTGTGTATACTTGATTCTCATTAATAGTGCATTTCAACGGAGGGTAATCAAATGGAGGAACTTCGAATTGCCCATTGATAGTCTCAGACATACTATTGTTCCGACTAAAACGACCCTTTTCCGTCTCACAAGCACCATCAGCCTCAGATTCTGTTAGACCATAACTCATCATTCTATGCTTATACATTTGCACCTCACAAGTCAATGATTGAATTGTTTGCTCCCTCTTGTATAATAAATCCTCCAACGCCATAATCTCCTGCTGATCATGCGCCGTTTTCTCCTCCGTGTACCTCTTGAATTGTTTAAATTCCATCTGAACCTCTGCCTTTTCTCCTTGCAACCTCAAAATCATTGACATGGCCTCATTTGCTGCAGAGGAAGACGCATTTCTTTCTTCCTCCAACTCGGCACTTAAATCCTGAATTGTGTGTTGTTGCTTACTTACCATTTCCCTAAGTGCTGTACATTCGTTTTCAATTTCAATACGAGCATTTAGAGGTAAGACAAAGCCTGGGATCATAAATTTATTCTCATTATATTCATCAAATTTTCGCTTCACAGATCGGAGCCAAGTCCTTGAATAGGACCTGTTCATCCCCGAACAACTGCTGCACCCGCAATCACACCAGTTGACCTGACTGGTCATCCGGGCCGAATTTTGAGAATCCATATTCTAATACACATCCAATCAATCGTTGAGCATCAATCCGGAAATTGATTCCTCAAATAGAAACAGAAAAGAAAGTGAGAAAATTCACAAACGCGAAGACGAATAATCCTGTACAACAAGCAAGCTCTCAATCCCTCCCTCTTCGATATAAAATGTTAATGCATGTATACGTATATATCCCCCTCTGCTTCACATAGGATGAATTCCCCCCTTCCCTCAATTGCAACACACAAATACAAATTCCTGCAAAAACATGTTGGAAATATTTATTAAACGTGAAATAAAGTAAATTTTATTAATTATGAATCGAACAATTGGGGCCCCGCAGGTCGGAAATATGATTTCCACACACGTGGACATACAGTGCCAAGGATCGTAATTTTCTTAAGTGGAAGAGATATTTGTACTTATACGAATTGTTTGAGACGTGAAATAATAGATGGTTATTGGTCAAATAACAATGATTTCACGTTGGTAAATGAAAGGAAGACGTGTACAATGTATGAAAGAAACGAGTCTGAAAATGCTGTGGCGCTGTGACTGCAGGGACACGGCGCCGGCGACGCCCGAAACTCTCTGAAATTTCGGCGCCACGACGCCAACTCGCAGGAGTTTCTGGTCATGGCACGACTGCAGGCCACGACAGATACACGCTTTTAGGCCGTTGGAAGATGGATTTAAAAGCAGGCTTTGACTTTGGAGCATTAATTCTTCATTATATGGCTCATGAATTTAGCCATTATTTGGTTGAATTATTACTCCACATTCAAGGCATTATATGACCTTTATTGGCCATTACTTGGCTAGGTGTTCATACTATAAAATGGGGCCTTGGGCACATTTACAAAAAACACATTCACAAAACAATTCTCTGAAATTGTCTTCCTCTTTAGCAATCACAAACACTCAAAGATCTTTCTTCCAAAGCAAACACTTGAGTTTCCTTTGCTCATTTGTTTGATTGTTGTTTTATCTTGGGAGATAAGTTTATGTTACACCCCGTATTTCCAAGAGATTGAGATGAGAACATACGTGAGAAATTTGGATTTGAATTTTGGAACGAAAGAAAAATCACTTTTCCCTAAGGAGAAATTTCGGAACCTCGTGAAGGAAAAAGGTTTATTTTTCGGAATTTGATTCTCAAATTCGGTATATGGATTAGTAGAGTATATTGAAGATTTGGATTTTCAAGCCTCGGATTTGGTCATGTGGGGCCCACCGGAGAATTTTACGATTTTGTGGGGCCCACAAGGTTTCGAAATATTTTGACCAATTATAGATATTTTGGGGGAAGAAATAATTTGGACCAATATGAGGGTGACACGTGTCACCCCCCACTTGTCTTGGCTTGACTATTTGACTTAGATATGTGTTGAAGGAGGACAAGTAGACATGGGTCCCACATCCACTTGTCCATACACTTGTCATGATTTCCCCCCTTGTGATACATTATATATACATAGAGGGTGCAAGACTTCATCTACACTTAGAAATATTTCACTACACCAAATATTTCTCTCCTCATTAAGGTGCTCTCAATTTTGGCCCTTTTTGGAAGACAAAAATTCTTCAATCCTTCATGTTAAATCCTCAAATCATAGACTAAGATCCCTAATGAAGTGCTAAGCCAATACAACCCCTTAAACCCCAAATATCTCCACTTGAGCCGTGAGTTTAAGGTTGGAACCTTAGGGTGTTCTTCAACTTTTGGTGTTGAGACTTGAAGAGAATGTTATTATAAGCTTATGGAGGTTACATACATGTGTTTGGAACGTGAAGAATATGAGCTAAGACTATTCTAAGGACCGACTTTAACTTGGATTATTTTGGGCACATTTGAGGTAAAGATCATTTGTCCTCTTAATGTAATTAGATATTACATGTTGTAGTGGTTACAAAATGATATTGTGATAAGGAAAAATGGAAATAAGAAGTATATGTTGTATTGTTGTTGGTTGTGGCCGAGAATGGCCTTAAAATGTTGGTTAAATGCGGACTGTTTATTGGACTGTTTTATATGAATTGTGGGGCAGAATTTTACACGTCAAGTTAGGCGTGTAATCCCCTTTGGTTAACAGTTGGTTGTGCCTTAAGTGGCGTGTTGGTTTTAGAATTCGGGTCTTGGAAAAGGTGGAAAAGTACGTAGAAACAGGGGAAGTGCTGCCCAATTTTTCGTAGAATAAGAGACCTTTTACTTAGTATTATTCTACCTTAGAAAACTAGAAGTTGGTAGACGTATTATTGTCATTATAGGTTGACATTCTACGTGCGGCGTATTCTACTTGGCGTGTGGAATAGCTTAAGAGGTATGTGAAACTCTTCATATCTTTCTTTGAGCATGAACCTTATACAAATGTGTAGTACGGTGGACGTACAAGTTTTAAATGAAATCGGATTCATTATAGTACTTGATTTGGAAGTTACAAGTTTACATGATTTTAAAGCCTTGAGTTGAATTTAAAAAGTGTAGTAACTTGATCTTTAAACGAGGAAGTGCCTTGATACTACGAGTGATAGTACTTTTGGGGTTCAAGTCCTTAATATTACTAGAAATGAAAGTGCCTTGAGTTTATAAAGTGATAGTTCATTTCACATGTTTTAATGAGAGTCAAAGAATATTTTTAAACTTGCATATGTTCGCTCATGATAGCCTATCGTGCAAGTGTTATATTTTTATACCACCGCATCCCTCATTGGAGGGTCGGTGATCGGTGTATTTTATATACACCTTTTGAGTCAGTCTAGTTAGTCTTTTGTCCCGTTTTGTACATACAAAGTGTCGTATTAGGATAGATTTTCTTTCTTTTGAGTCAAAGTGGCTAAAGTGGCCAAATGGCGGAAAAGGAGCGAAAAGAGGGAAAAAGAGGAGAGTCTTAGAGTGAAAGCGGAGAAAGTGGCAAGCAGTGAAATCGGACTGCGCGCGGCCTCCACTGATCGAAGCGAGGCGCGGCGCTATTATTGAAGAAGGCTGCGAAGATTCAGTACGCGCGCTTTCGAAGACGAGCAGCGCGGCGCTAAACATCCGAAAGCCACGGGAGTTGCAGTGGCGCGCGCTACTGCATGCAGATATCGGCCGCGGCGCAAAACACCAAGTATTGCGAACTTTAGCGCGCGGCGACGCGGAAAAATTTTTGGGCGGGGGCTGCGGGCCAGAAAAAGAGGAGACGTTTTAAAACTATAAAAGGAGAACCACAGGCGGTTTTCAAGGTTCCTTTCTTGCCAAACACAAGGTTTTCTTGCCTAGGAGATTGGAGACCCAAACATTAGTAATTTCTTTTCTTTTTCTTTTCTTTAATTCAGTTTTGCATGATGAACTTTGAATTAGTTCTTGTCATATTCATGGCTAGGAACTAATTCTCTTATAAGACTTTCTATGTTGAATTCTTGAACCTTATGTTATAAAGTAATGCACGCTTATGGTTATTATTCTTATTGAGAGATCTATCCAATAATTGAGTTGAATTCTTGGTAGCTAATCGACAACTAGTTATCACTATATGATTTCTAATCAGTTACGAAAAGGAGGATTGTGAATATCTTTGTAAGTTGGGTGACGGTCTTGAATTGGGGATGAAAATACCTCAATTAGATTTGTAGCGTTGATGAGAGTCTTAACAACCCTAATTTTGATCATTGTGCGTGACGGTCAACTAGTGTTTTGTGATTAATCCTCCTATAGAGTTACACTTATCGTGAAAGTTAGGTAAAGAACAATCTTGGGGTTGAGTGTTTATATAACCCTAACGGGAGTATAAAGCGATTTAAACCCGCTTTCTCCAAAGAAGAACACCATAAGAAATGCATTAGTAAGTAACATAGCGGATAGTAAGGATACATAGAAGCCCTATTCTCATCACATCCGAATTAAATCTTTATAATTCATTAGCTTTATAATTCTTAGTCATAAACAACCAATCACTCATTAATTCACCAAATAGATACTAGAAAATAGACAATTGGTACTTGAACCCTAATCGGAAGGGCGATATTGGTCTTATCTAAGACTATACTACTGATACGATAACGTGCACTTGCGTTTAAAAGTGTGTGCATATATCGCGCATCAAGTTTTGGCGCCGTTAGGGATTAGGCAATAGTTCAATATCAAATTATCTATTTTTAATTTCTAATTTGGATTTAATTTTTCATTTTTGTTATTTATTTTTAGTTTTACGAAAATTCGAAGTGCCGTGATTTCTTTGTTGGTTTTGATTCGCTCAGAACACTTTAGATATGGATTTTCTTGTCCATATGATAGAGAGCCAACCATAGAGGAGCAGAGGAGGAATTACGAGAAACCCTACTTAGTCTCACATGGCGCCAAGCTCGATTCATGGACGAAATGAGGTCGGGCATAAAGAGGTTGGAAAGCGAAATAGCGAACTCGCGGTCATATTCAACGAACGCAGAAGAGCAATCTGCATCGAGCTAAGCAATGAGGACACACAATGTCGAATAATTGACGAAGGAGGCCGAATCGGGAGAAAGAGAAAGTTCACGGCGGTGCAGCCGCGCGCCTCGATCGTGGCCGGCGTCGAGGATTCTGAGGCAGTGCAGAAGATAGTACAGCAAGTTCTGGTCTCCGAAACAGTGCAGGAAAGTAAGAGCCGCGGCGCCCAAGATCAGAGCCGCGGCGCCCCGTATCCAGAAATTGAGAAAATAGCACGGCGGTGTAATCGCACCCAGTGATGATACCATATCCCCAGAAGTTAAAAAAATACACTCTTGACAAGCAATTCTCCAGATTCGTAGAGGTTCTCAAACAATTGCAACTCAATATCCCGTTTGCGGAAGCACTAGAACAAATGCCGAGCTACGTCAAGTTCATGAAGGATGTGCTTAGCAAAAAGAGGAAGATAGAGGATTACGAAACGGTGATGCTAACTGAAGAATGTAGTGCCATCCTACAGAGACAACTACCTCAGAAGTTACAAGACCGGGAGTTTTACCATCCACGCACTATTGGAAAGTTTGAATGTCAAAAGGCACTATGCGACTTGGGAGCATAAATCGATGCCTATCTAGTTTTCGCAAACTAGAAATGGGAGAAATCAAACCTACAAACATCACCTTGCGGTAGTGACCGCTCAATTGTTCATCAGGAGAGTCATCGAGGATATACTAGTAAAAGTGGACAAGTTCATCCTCCCACCGATTTCATTATCTTAGATATACAAGATAACGATGGAATACCTATCATATCGGGCGGACCCTTCTTAGCCACGGGACGGGCTCGTTGATGTTCAAAGGGAATTGAAGCTTGAGTAGATGAAGAAGAGGTAACTTTAACGTTCTTCAAACAAGTTTTCCAGAGGCCAAAGATAACTGCTCAGCCATTGATCTTATCGAAGAGACAATGTCAAACAAAGAGTTCGAATATGAGGATACGCTTGAAGAAGTACTGACCACATGGGATGATGATAGTAAAAACGATCCAGATCTGATGGAGTATGCAAATTGGATGAATGCTTATGAAAAATGGGATACAAGGACAAAGAAATATGAGGAGTGGGGCGGTACGGAAAGATCATTACCATCCACGAGAGAAGGCCCGAGTTAGAGTTAAAAATCTTACCTAATCATCTACAATACCAATACCTAGGTGAAGAGAAAACCCTGCCAGTGATCATTTCATGCCACCTGTCCACCGAAGAAATTGATAAACTGCTAAGAGTACTAAAGAATCACAAGCGGGCTATTGGATGGACATTAGCAGACATAAAAGGAATAAGTCCATCAACGATGTGCATAAGATCCGCCTAGATGAGGAGAAGCGGACCATCCATGAAGCCAGGCGGCGAACCCAAATATGAAAGAGGTAGTAAGGAAAGAAATCCTAAAATGGCTCGATCACGGGAGTGATTTACCCGTATCCGATAGCGTGGGTAAGTCGGTACAAGTGGTGCCGAAAAAGGTGGAATAACGGTGGTGGCTAACGAAAAGCGAACTCATTCCTCGAGAACGATCGCGGTTGGAGAATATGTTGATTATCGCAAGTTGAATAAAGCAACGAGAAAAGATCACTTCCGTTGCCATTCCTAGATCAAATCTTTGGAGCCGGACTCGCGAGGCACAACTACTATTGCTTTTGGATGGATACTCGGGGTATCACGGTGCAATAGCCCCGAAGATCGAGGAAAGACGACATTTACTTGCCTTTGGCACATTTGCATTTAGAAGAATGCCATTTGGACTCTGATGCACTGCTACTTTTCAAAGATGTATGATGGCAATTTTCTCGGATATGGTAGAGAGAACTATAGAGATCTTTATGGATGACTTTTCGGTCTTTGAGCATCATTTGATGAATGTTTAAGGCATCTAGAAGCGATGTTGAGGTCTGAAGAATCTAACCTTGTGCTAAATTGGGAGAAGTGTCACTACGGTAGTATGAAGGAATCGTCTTGGGGCATAAAATATCAAACCAAGGTATTGAGGTAGACAAAGCAAAGATTTGATGTCGAAAATCTACCACCTCGAAGATCAACAAAAGGAGTCGAAGTTTCCTAATGCAGCTACATAGAAGATTCATCAAGGACTTTTCAAAAGTCTCAAAGCCCTCTCCACATTGTTAATGACGGGGTAGCCTTCGACTTCAATAAAGAATGCTTATCCGCATTTCAAACGCTCGAGAAGCTTACCTCAAGACCTATAGTCACTGCACCAAATTGGGAGCTCTATTTGAACTCGTATGCGATGCAGCGACTATGCGATTGGAGCGATGCTTGGACAGAGAATCGACAAGGTATTTAGATCCATTTACTATGCTAGTAAAACTCTAAATGACGCAATTAAATTATGCAACCACGGAAAAGAACTACTAGCTATAGTATATGCGTTTGAGAAATTCGAGCCATACTTGATTGGAAATAAAGTGATAGTATACACCGACCACTCGCTATAAAGTACTTAATGACAAAGAAGGACGCAAAGCCTCGTCTCATTCGATGGGTCCTACTTCTACAAGAATTTGGCGTAGAGATTCGTGATAAGAAAGGCAGAGAGAATTGATTGGACACTTGTCGATTGGAGAACACGAAGCGAATACGAGGATGTGCAAATAAATGATCACTTTCGGACGAACAACTGTTTGAGTAAGTATGAATTCTAATTTACCTTGTACGCTGATTTTGTTAACTTTCTTGCGGCTAAAGTTCTACCCCGGGCTTGTCAAGACAACAAATGAAGAGGTTTTATTACGAGGTAAAACATTACTATTGGGAAGAACGATGCTATACAAACATTTGTGCCGACCAAGTCATCAGCGATGTGTACGGAGGAAGAGATGCGAGTTCTCACCCACCGCCACACCTTAGCATGTGGTGGACACTTTGGGGCATCAAGAACGGCAAAGGTATTGCAATGCGGATTCTATTGGCAACTCTCTTGAGGCCACACTTTGTGCAGAGATGTGATAATTGTCAAAGAACAGGAACATCTCAAGCGAAACGAGATGCCTTCGCATGGGATATTGGAAGTAGAACTATTCGATGTGTGGGAGTTGATTTCATGGGACCATTCCGCCATCTTTTGGATATCAATATATCCTTACGGCGATGAACTACGTGTCCAATGGGTAGAAGCGATGGCCACCAAAGAAGCGACAAAGCGTGCAAAAATTTCTCCGAAGAATATTTTCACAAGGTTCGCACACCAAGAGCTCTTATCGGTGATGAAGGAGCCATTTACGCAATAGCGGTGAAGTCATTGCTTTCCCGATATGGAGTTTACCATCGCACTACAACTGCGTACCATCCTCAAGCTAATGGGCAAGCGGAAGTGTCAAATAGAAGTGAAAAGCATATTGGAAAAGGCGTGAGCGGCTCGAGGAAAGACTGGTCGATCAAATTAGATGACGTTATGGGCATCTGGGACAAGATTCAAAACACCAATTGGTATGTCACCTTATAAATTAGTTTTTGGTAAAGCTTGTCATCGCCGATGAGTTGGAACACGAGCATATTGGGCAATGAAGAAGTTGAACATGGATACCACAAAGGCGGGACAAAGGAGGCTACTACAAGGTGGCGAATTGGATGAATTCGACACAATGCCTATGAGAATGCAAAGATCTACAAAGCGAACGAAAGCATGTACGATAAGAATTTGATACCAAAAGATTTTCAAGAAGGACAACAAGTCTTGCTATTCAACTCAAGTTGAGGCTGTTTCGAGCAAATTAAAATCACGTTGGACGGGACCATACACGATGGTAAGAGTATTCCCATCTGAGCAATTGAAATAAAAGGAGAGAGGAGCGCGCTTCAAAGTAAGCGGACAGAGGTTAAAACCTACCTAATCGATGAAATGGAATACATGAACTTGGTAACTTCTCAATCCACGAAAGAATAAAGGCGTGCGTCCGGCTAAAAAGGCAGTAAAAACGCTTGTTGGGAGGCAACCCAACGTTTTCAATTATGTTATTTTAATTTACATCTTTAAGTTTATTTTATTTTTGTCTCGAAACGATCTCACGGTCTTGGAGTCTTGTGTTTTGTGATGTGATTGTAGTACATGGAAATAAAGCGAAAAGCGAGATTTCGAGCGGTTAAGCGCTTGGCTGCGAGCAGGCGGCTCGAGAAAGTCCCGAAGGCGAGATGTTTGGCGCCATGGCTAGCGAACGCATGGCCGGCGGAATCCAGAAATTTAAAACGCCTAAAACGGACCCGCCCAGCGGACGGACGGAGCAACAACAGCGGCAGAGGCAACCATGGATGAAGATGAGCACGAAATAGGGGCTCGATATGAGGCGAGACCTAGCCACCGCCAACCACAAGCGAGAACCTTGAGCCACTGATAGGGCAATTGTACCAACACGAGGAAGGAGATGATCACGGACCTTGCAAGCAGTAGTACAAGGGCAAGAAACAAGACAACAAATCGGCCAATTTGAGTGCCTTGTTCAACCAATGGTCGATCATTATCCACCGCCACCACCACCATTTTAGCCAAAGTTTGTAAGTGTCGTTTTCTTTTCTTGTCTTTGAGTCTACACATTGGGGCAATGTGTGATTTAAGTTTGGGGTGTGTTTTTGTATTTTAGTTTTGTTTTTTTTTTTTTATTTTTTTTTGTGTGTCATTTTTTTTTTTTTTTAATTCTTTTTATTTTTTTCATTTTTTTTTTTCGTCACCAAAAATTTTTCCTTTTTTTTTTTTTTTTTTTTTTTTTTTTTTAAGTCATAATTGCCTGTCAAAGATCATGTATTCTGTAGTTGCTAGAAACACCTAGTGAAGTAAGGTGGAATAATGTAAAGGAATGGAAGCAGCTATCTAAACACTTAGGTTAGAGATGCCAAAAACTCACAGAATCTGTCTATTTGGAGTCTCTTGCTTGAGTTATGTATGCTAAATGATAAATGCTTGTGTGTTATGACTGCTTGCTATTTGAGGCGAAATAGTTAGGATATGCATGTTAGGGAGATGACTCAGGCATTTCTTTGATAGCCAATTCTTACCATTCTTTTCTATCCCGTACTTTAAAAATATCACTAGTTAGCCCCATTGAGCCTAAATTTGAAACTTCTTCTTTGACACCCCATATTCCCACAAAATTGTGCCATAAGTGAAAATATGAAATAGTGGAGTACATTGTGTTAAAAAGAAGAAACAAAAAGAGTGAACAAGTTTGAGGCACCCTAATGGAAAAGTAATAAGAAAGAGGCAAAAGCCTAAGTTTGGGGGTGCCTATTTGTATAATACACTTCACTCTCCCAAAACAAAGAGGGAATGATAGAATTGAAGTGAAGGAAAGAATCAAAAGAAAAGGGAAAAATTAAAAAGCCAAAGAGCTTCCAGTGCAGAAAAATGAGCCTAAATGCCTATCTTTACCAACCCTACCTAAGCTGCATTACAACCCCAAAGTCACGAAGATCTCTTATGTATATCGAATTAGTGGAGAATAGCAAGTAAGCATGCCATAGGAATTTTTGAATTTATATGCGTACTTGAGTACACGACTTCCATTTAAGCATGATAAGTATGAGTTTGCGAAATATCTAGCTCAATGTGTTGAAATTCCATGCTATATGTTCTGCGTATTATTACGCTAACCTTCATGTTTTCTAGTTAACATTAAATGCGAAAAGTGATCAATGGCGAAGTCTGTTTATTTTCTTTGTTGATTTTCTTATTTATTGAGTCTGTCATTTTATTGTATTTCTTTCTATCTTTGCTCGAGGGCGAGCAAAGGTTAAGTTTGGGGGTATTTGATCGTTGTATTTTATATACACCTTTTGAGTCAGTCTAGTTAGTCTTTTGTCCCGTTTTGTACATACAAAGTGTCGTATTAGGATAGATTTTCTTTCTTTTGAGTCAAAGTGGCTAAAGTGGCCAAATGGCGGAAAAAGGAGGCGAAAAGAGGAAAAAGAGGAGTCTTAGTGAAAGCGGAGAAAGTGGCAAACGAGTGAAATCGGACTGCGCGGCCTCCTGCGATCGAAGCGAGGCATGGCGCTATTATTCGAAGTGCAGAAGATTCAGTATGGCGCTTCGAAGACGAGCAGTAGCGGCGCCTAAACATCAGAAGCCACGGGAGTTGCGTGGCCGTGGCGCCTCGAACAGCGAATATCGGGGCGGCGTAAAACACCAGTATTGCAGAACTTTGGCGCGCGGCGCCATCTGCGCAGCGGCCAGCGGAAAAAATTAGGTCTTTTGCGGATTTTGGGCGAACTGCGGGGAAAAAGAGAGACGTTTTAAACCTATAAAAGGAGAACCCTAGGCAGTTTTCAAGGGTTCCCTTTCTTGCCAAACACAAGGTTTTCTTGCCTAGGAGATTGGAGACCCAAACATTAGTAATTTCTTTTCTTTTCTTTTCTTTAATTCGGTTTTGCATGATGAACTTTGAATTAGTTCTTGTCATATTCATGGCTAGGAACTAATTCTCTTATAGGGCTTTCTATGTTGAATTCTTGAACCTTATGTTATAAAGTAATGCATGCTTATGGTTATTATTCTTATTAGGAGATCTATCCAATAATTGAGTTGAATTCTTGGTAGCTAATTGACAACTAGTTATCACTATATGATTTCTAATCAGATTCTGAAAAGGAGGGATTGTGAATATGCTGTAAGTTGGGTAGACGGTCTTGAATTGGGGATGAAAATACCTCAATTAGATTTGTAGCGTTGATGAGAGGCTTAACAACCCTAATTTTGCGCATTGTGCGTGACGGTCAACTAGGTTTTTGTGCTTAATCCTCCTATAGAGTTACCACTTATCAAAGTTAGGTAAGGAACAATCTGGGGTTGAGTGTTTATATAACCCTAACGGGAGTATAAAGCGATTTAAAACTGTTTTCTCGAAAGAAGAACACCATAAGAAATGCATTAGTAAGTAACATAAGCGGATAGTAAGGATACATAGAAGCCCTATTCTCATCACATCTGAATTAAATCTTTATAATTCATTAGCTTTTATAATTCTTAGTCATAAACAACCAATCACTCATTAATTCACCAAATAGATACTAGAAAATAGACAATTGGTACTTGAACCCTAATCCCAGAGGACGATATTCGGTCTTATCTAAGACTATACTACTTGATACGATAACGTGCACTTGCGTTTAAAAGTGTGTGCATATATCGCGCATCAGTCGGCCATCTTATTGTGTTATTTACTTGGACGTGCTTACATGATGGAGGAATTTCATGGGCATGCTTCTACTATATTGATCCATGGACATGCTTTCACGATGAAGGAATTTTGTGGGCGTGCGGCCATGATGCGGGTTCAATCCGCGGGTGATATTATTATTCCATGGACTAACTCTCCATGATGACATGTTCCCGAGATGCAGGAATTTCACGAGCATGTTATATATTATACTTTGTGCATGCCGACAGTGATGAAGGAATTCCACGGGCACGCTTTGATATTGCGGATCTAAGACCCATGGTTAGAATTGCATAATGATTCTGAGGGCAGGTGTCCCTGACTTTGACATGACTGTTTATATTATGAAATGATCGTTTAAAAAGGTAAAGCTGAGGCTCATTACTTTCATATATACAAGGCACAGTAGTACTGTTATTTTGGTTATCATACATGTCTCATGCTTCATTTTGGACTGTTATGATTTCATTACGGTACTTTCAATTTCACATACTTGGTACATCTTTCGTACTGACTCCATTTCTTCGGGGGACTGCGTTTCATGCCGAAGGTGTAGATACACAGGTTGGTGATCCTCGCTTTTAGGATCTCTGTTCAGTTTTGGAAAAGCTTCATTTCTCCGGAGGCTTATCTTTTGGTACGGATCCCTGATATTGTAAGTTTTTGTACATTTAGGGTTATGGCGGGGCCCTGTTCCGTCATAGATAGGGTCCAAACTCTTAGAAATCTGTATTCATATGTGGGATGGATTTATGAGAGTTGTACTTATTTTTGTCCTGTTGTAATATTGTATGTTTTGGAGTATTCCCGTTTGTTTATATAGCGGCAGCCTCCCCGGCTCGCCTTGTTGCTATTTATACAATTTTGTCCTTATTTCTTGGCCTATGTCTTATATGTGTTGTGAGGGTAATAAAGGGGGGTGTCCAAGTGGGGCACCAGTCGCGGGCCCGGGGTCGGGTCGTGACACATTACAACCGTTGAAAGGATATACGGGGCAATATTATCTTAAGGATAGATTGTACATCCAATCAACTCAGCAAAACCTTTTTTTTTTGTTTAATTTTCAGATTTCTTGTTACTTCTTGTTGTTGTTACAATTCTCATTTCCTTGTAATTTTATACACTTGATCCAACAAACTTAAGATAATATTCGTTGCTTTCAACAACAACATGACTGAACAAGATCAATTGAACGGTGAAAATTCCACCAATGCTCAAGGAAATCCTACTGCCTTCACCACCACTCCTCAAGGCAATCTCAATACCTTCAACTCACTGCTTTTGGAACAACTAGTGTCAACCCCACTGCTGCTCAATGCGTTCCAAACGCCTTCAAACTGCTCAAGGAAGCGCCACTGCTTCAACACCCGCTGAATTCCACCATGAACGTCCTGAAAAATTTATGGGTGTGCATTTTAAAAGATGGCAGCAAAAGATGTTGTTCTTCTTGACGGTTATAGGAATGTCACGTTTCCTAACCGAAGATCCTCCACAAGTTGTGGAAGACATAGACCCCCATCCAAATGAAATGGCGGGAGGGGGCCAAGGTATCCATGTCGTTAACGGCATGAAGATGGTTCGAGATGCATAGAATCATAGTGATTCATGTGCAGGAACTATATTCTGAATAGTTTTTTCGATTCTTTGTACACGGTATATTGCACCATTGGGACAACCAAGGAATTGTGGGACAAATTGCAAAAGAAATACAACACCCAAGATGCGGGTGCAAAAAAGTTCGTCATTGGGAAATTTCAAATGGTGGACAATAAAAGTGTGTCATTCCAAGTCCAGGAATTTCAAATGATAATACATCACATAGACTTGGAAGGATTGAAACCCAACGAACAATTCTTGGTTGGGGCCTTGATCGAGAAGATGCCTCCCTCGTGGACTGAGTTTATGAATTACTTGAAACTCAAGATGAAGGAGATGACATTAGATGAGCTTATTATCAAACTCCAAATTCAGGAGGATAATAAGAAGACCATTCCAAATGAGAAACAACTCACTGAGGCTAAGGCGAATCTGGCGGAAGTCAAAGGGAACCCGAGCAAGAAGCGAAAGTTCCAAAAGGATGGTAAGTCCCAAACACCTGAAAAGTTTAAGGGTATTTGTCATCACTGTGGTAAAATTGGTCACATGGTCAAAGACTGCCGCAAGCTCAAATATGAGAATAAAGAGAATGCCAAAGGCAAGGCAAAGGCTAACATCGTCGAAGACACACTTCTAGACGATATGATTGAAGAATTCTCAACGGTGGTGCTAGAAGCTAACCTCGTTGAGACCCGCTGCAATGGTGGTTGGATATGGGTGCTACCCGTCACATCTGTTCCAATAAAGACGTCTTCTCCACTTATACACCAGTCACAGACAAGAAGTTGTTCATGGGAAATAATTCTTCTTTAGAGGTGCTGGGGTAGGAAATGTGATCCTAAAGATGACGTCCGGAAAGGAGCTGACTCTAAAGGAAGTGATGCACGTCCCAAAAATTCGTAGAAATCTGATTTCTAGACCTTTGTTGGTTAATGCTGGTTTTAGGCTAGTGTGAGAAGCTAACAAATTTGTAATCACTAAAAATGGAATTTTTGTAGGAAGAGGCTTCGTCTGTGAAGGCCTCTTTAAGTTTAATGTTGCACCTGTAATGCCTTCTATTTCAATTATCAATAAAATTGAGCTTCTACTTACTTGATTGAGTCATCTAATTTATGGCATCATAGATTAGGACATGTTAACTATCAATCTATCCAAAGATTGGTAAAATTGGAATTATTGTCGTCTATTGACATAAACCCTTAATGTAAGTGTGAGGTGTGCATAGAGGCAAAGCTTTCCAAAAGTCCCTTTAGATTAATCGAAAGGGAAACCGCTCCTCTAGAACTTATACATACTGATATATGTGATTTGAAGTTCGCTCAAACTAGAGGGGGAAACAAGTACTTTGTGACTTTCATAGATGATAACACAAGGTTTTGTTACCTTTACTTACTAAAAAGTAAAGATGAAGCCTTTGAAGCATTAAAACGCTACAAAGTAGAAGTTGAAAACCAACTTAGGGGACGGATTAAAACTATCTAAAGCGATAGCGGGGGAGAATATGTAGCACCTTTTAAAGAACTTTGTACCCAATCGGGTATAGTTCATCAAACAACGGCTCCTTACTCACCTCAATCAAACGGTATTGCTGAGCGCAAGAATCGAACACTAAAGGAAATGATGAATGCTCTACTCATCAATTCGGGTCTCTCTCAAACCTTGTAGGGAGAAGCTGTCCTTACCGCAAATAAGATACTTAATAGAGTTCCACACAAGGGTAAAGACAAGACTCCATATGAACTATGGAAAGGAAAGAAACCTACCTATCAGTATTTGAAGGTATGGAGAGTTGTCTGTCCAAGGTAAAAGTACCTATGCCAAAGCAGGTCAAGATTGGACCTAAGACTGTGATTGCATATTCATCGGATATGCCAATAACAGTAGTGCTTATCGCTTCATAGTGCATAAGTCGGATGTACCAGATATTCATGAAGGTACGATCATGGAATCAAGGAACGCAAGTTTCTTTGAAGATACATTTCAATACAAGGAAAACAACATAACCTCTCTCAAACGAAGTTATGATCAAATCTCTGAGAATCAAGGAGTTAATGACTACCCAGATTCAAACGGTTCAGATCTAGTGAATTCTGAAGTGACTGTTGATTCGGAATTCAATATTCCAGATTCTCAGAACTTGGAAAATTCAGAGATGGAACTAAGGCAAAGCAAAAGGATTCGGAAGGATAAGTCCTTCGGTCCAAACTTTGAAGCTTATCTAGTTCAAGACGAACCACGGACAATCGCCGAGGCATTGTGAACTCCAGAAGCACCTCTCTGGAAGGAAGCCTTAGAAAGCGAGATAGAACCAACCTGCACAACCACACCTGGGAGTTGGTTGATCTTCCTCCAGGACACAAACCTTTGGGTTTTAAGTGGGTCCTCAAACGGAAGTTAAAAGCAGATGATTCTATCGACAAATACAAGGCTAGGTTGGTAGTCAAGGGCTATCGCAAAAAAGAGGGTCTTGATTACTTTGACACCTACTCACCGGTATCTAGAATGACATCCATAGGAATGTTTATAGTCATCGCCGCTTTGCGGGATCTTGAAATACATCAAATGGATGTTAAGACAGTCTTCCTAAATGGTGATTTGGAAGAAGAAATATATATGGACCAACCCGAGGGGTATGTGGTTCCAGGACAAGAGACAAAAGTGTGTCGGCTTGTTAAATCGTTGTACGGGCTGAAACACGCCCCTAAACAATGGCATGAAAAATTTGATGATACTCTACTATCAAAAGGGTTCGCCATTAATAAATGTGACAAATGTTTTTACATGAAAGGATATGCCGATTCGTTCGTTATGATATGCCTTTATGTAGATGATTTGTTGATCACTGCTATAGTCCTAGTATAATTCTAGAGACTAAGAACATGTTAACACAATGTTTCGACATGAAAGATATGGGGGTCGCAAATGTCATCTTAGGGATCAAGATCTCTAAGACATCTAATGGACTGGTCTTGTCTCAATCTCATTACATCGAAGATGTGCTAAAGAAATTTGAAATGTTTGACAGTTCACCAGTAAGTACACCATTGGATAGAAGTCAAAAGATTGACAAGAATTTTGGTGTACCTATACGCCAGGAACGATACGCAAAGGTGATTGGGAGTTTGATGTATCTCACAAACTGTACTCGACCAGATATCGCATATGCAATCAATAAATTGGCTAGGTTTACCCGAAATCCAAGTGAAGATCATTGGAAAGCATTGAATAGGGTACTACGGTTCCTGAAGTTCACGCTAAACTTTGGATTACACTATTCGAGATATCCAGTTGTACTAGAGGGGTACAGTGATGCTAACTGGATATCTGATAGCGACGACATTAAGTCCACCAGCTGATATATTTTTACAATCGGTGGTGGAGCTATGTCTTGGAAATCCTCTCGACAAACATGTATTTCCCGATCCACGATAGAGTCGGAATTCATCACTTTAGACAAAGCAGGAGAAGAAGCTGAGTGGCTTCATGGTTTTCTAGAGGATATCTCATGTTGGGATAAATTCGTGACTTCTGTAATGATCCACTGCGATAGTCAGTCGGCTCTAGGAAGGGCACGAAGTTCTATGTACAACAACAAATCTCGTCATATTCAACGGAGACATGAGTCCGTTAGGCAGTTGATCACCTCGGGTGTTATTTCCATTTATTACGTAAAATCAAAGGAAAATATTACAGATCTCTTGACGAAGTGAATGATCAGATGTTCTGTCTGTCTAGGGGAATGGGCTTAAAACTCAAACAATAAGAACCGATACAGTGGACACCCAACCTTACAGACTGGAGATACCAGGAATAAGGTTCAATGGAAAAATTAAATTGTAAAGGTTCCGTGAGCGCTTCGGTGGAAACAAGAGCACTTCGGATAATGTCTTCTTCTTAAGAAACATAATCCAAGGTCGTTCCCGTGATAGACATAAAGTGATACCTGCAAGAGGGGTAAAGAATAAGTTTCCAAACTTTTAATGATCCTCAATACTTGAGGTTAGGTTGAGAAATTTTTAATGGTTCCTAACGCTTATATAGTTGGGTATTGCAGGATACCTTGTAGGAGACCACCTATTTAAGTGCGATGACAGCCCGCCTCAAATGAACGCACTTAAGAATTCAAGTGTGTCCACGGCCCACGATGGACAAAAACATAAGAAGGATTGAGTAGGAAAGGTGTTGTGTTGATACCTTTGTCTTGGCATATACTAAACACTGACGGTTCAAGACATCACGTTCACCGCGCAGTAAATATGTCCGATGGTATTCTACTATGGAAGGTTCAAAGCTCCGGCTACCTCTCCAGATGCAACATCATTCCGCCGAGTGACTGCTAGAACGTCACCATATGCGTGCACCAAAATCTCTTCCAAGAGGGGATTGTTGAAAATATTTATTAAACGTGAAATAAAGTAAATCCTATTAATTATGAATCGAACAATTGAGAGCCCCGCACGTCGGAAACATGGTTTTCACACACGTGCACATAAAGTGCCAAGGATCGTAATTTCCTTAAGTGGAAGAGATATTGGTACTTATACGAATTGTTTGAGACGTAAAATAATAGATGGTTATTGGCCAAATAACAATGATTTCATGTTGGTAAATGAAAGGAAGACGTGTACAATGTATGAAAGACGAAATGAGTCTGAAAATGCCATGGCGCCACAAGGCGCGACGATTGTAGGCGGCGCTACGGCGCCAAACTCTTCGAAGTTTCGGCCGCGCAGCAGTGCCACGGCGCCAACTCGCAGGAGTTTCGGCGCCGGCCTGCAGGGCCATGGCGCTGCAGGCGTTTTAGACCGTTGGAAGATGGACGAAAATAGTTTTTGGGCTGACTTTGGAGCATTAATTCTCCATTATAGGGCTCATGAATTCAGTCATTAGTTGGCTGAATTATTACTCCACATTCAAGGCATTATATGACCTTTATTGGTCATTATTTGGCTAGGTGGAAGACCATCTTCTTCATATTATAAAATGGGGCCTTGGGCACATTTACAAAAAACACATTCACAAATAATTCTCTGAAATTGTCTTCCTCTTTAGCAATCACAAACACTCAAAGATCTTTCTTCCAAAGCAAATACTTGAGTTTCATTTGCTCATTTGTTTGATTGATGTCTTATCTTTGGAGATAAGTTGTCATTACAACCGTTGAAAGGATATACGGGGCAATATTATCTTAAGGATAGATTGTACATCCAATCAACTCAGCAAGACCTTTTTTTTCTTTGTTTAATTTCTAGATTTCTTGTTACTAGTTGTTGTTACAATTTCCATTTCCTTGTAATTTTATACACTTGATCCAACAAAACAAACACATTTCTTTCAATTCCAAGCCCAGACTCAAATACCCTAGATTTAGGTTTACATTGTTGTACTCCAAAAACAAAAACAAAAACAAATGCAGATGAACAATAATTAATACATGGATTGCTATGTGCAATATCAACAACAACAATAACATACCCAGTGAAGTGAAGTTCGGGTAGGGTAGTATGTACGCAAATACGCAATTGCTATGTGCAATAACAATGTCAATATTAGCTAGGTTACATTGTTAATACATGGATTGCTATATGTGCAACAACAATAATAGATTGAGATGAACAATATTAATTAACACACATGAACTTCTTATGTGCAAATAACAAGGTCGTTAATTAGCTTAATCCATGTAATACATCAACACTGTTATCCATGTAATGCAAATCCATGCACATATACAAACAACATGCATAAAATCAATGATGTAAAAAAAAAGAGACCTGAGAACAAAACGAGAAAGCTGTAGCTGAGAAATTGAGGTGAATTTCTCACGGGAAAATGGAAATTATATTTCTTCCAGCTTCCCGGAGAATAATTGAAAGATATATCGAGGGAAAATGAAAATAAAAAATTACAGGGGAGGGATAGAAAAGAGAAATAAAACAAAAAATGGGAGAGAAAAGAAGGGAAATTTGAAAACCCCTTTTGTCTTTTTTATTATTTTTTCAGTTTGTAAATAAATTTTGTAATTGATATGACTGTTGTTGTTGTTTTCTTTTCTCTCTAGTTCCTTAAACAGAGGAAAATGTGGGATGATTTAGAGAGGAAAAGAAAAGGGGTGAATTTTGGTTGAGAGTTTTCTTCGGAGAGTAATAACGGAAACCGCGTCATAATGTTTGATTACCATTTTATTACTTAATTATCCGATAAAATTAGAACGATACAGAGTAATATTATCTACGTGTTAATACAATGTAAGTGTTTAATATAAATGATCTTGGAAGTATTTGAAATCAGTATATGCTTTCAATTACTTCATCTACTTACAACATCTATTTGAGTATATTCATTTATATTATATTCGTCTTTTGAACATTAGCATTTTTTATTGGTTAGTATTTTGTCTCGTACAATACGTTGGTTTAATTACTTCTCTGTAGAATTTATTTTTAAGCCTTGGCGACACATTCTTATCACATAGTACCTCGGAGGAGAGCCTCCATTCCACCCATCTTGCTCCAATACGAAGTGCATCATCAATCTCTTCGTCTTATTGGATTATGGACCCGAGATACTTGAAGTTTCCTCTCTTAGGTATGGCTAATGCCTCAATCTTCACTTCCACCTCTGTTGTTACGTCATTGAACTTGGACTATAGGTACTATGGTTTAGTCCAGCTTAACCTGAAACCTTTAGACTCTAGGTTATTTCTCCAAACTTCCAACCTACTGTTAACTCCACCACGCGTCTTATGGCATCTGCGAATAACATACAACACGACATCTATTCTTGAATATTTCGTGTCAATTTGTTCATCACTAAGTCAAATAAGAACAGAGTAAGGGATGATCCCTGTTGCAACTACATTACGATCGGGAAGTATTCTGATTCATATCCCATTGTCCTAATTCGGATCTTGGCTCCCTTGTACATGTGTGTAATAGCTTTAATGTAAATCATACCTGTAGACTCCAAACATATCCAAAGGACCTTCCTAAGAACTTTAACTTATGTTTTTCTATGTCAGTGACACCATGTGTAAGTCTCTCTTCTTGTTCTTATACTGCTCCAATGATCTCCTTACAAGATGGATAGCTTTCATAGTCCATTGTTCCCGTATAAATCTAAATTGGTTCTCAAAAATAGACACTCTTCTTCATCCTCATCTCAGCCACACTCTCATGCTTTCATGACGTGGCTTATTAGAATTACTTCATATACTTGAATTTTAACAGTATTTTAGTGCTTTGGTCTTATTTCTTTTACGTTTATACTTTATATTAATCTTTC
The DNA here is from genome assembly GCA_029844215.1 of Przewalskia tangutica. Taxonomy (NCBI): domain Eukaryota; kingdom Viridiplantae; phylum Streptophyta; class Magnoliopsida; order Solanales; family Solanaceae; genus Przewalskia; species Przewalskia tangutica. The sequence goes on along the minus strand of CM056738.1, from coordinate 92,331,827 downwards.
GTTTATCATCTTTATCTGAAAGGTAAATATCCGCCACACACCAATCATTCGGATTAAAATGAGACGTTTCTTATTTTTATAATTATCTCTTTTTTTCATTTGCTACAGAAGTTATGAAATTGTAACTAATGATTAAAATACTTTGGCTCACAATTTCATAGTATATTTTTTTAATAATAGATGTCTTTTTCACTTTTTGGTTTTCTAACGAGAATACTACTTATTGAAAAGTTAGATAAATAGTGTGTACCGCAAAATTCGTATCATTAGATGGACAAATTATGTAATGGCACGTGGTAAAAAATGATGAGTCAGATTCAAATCAGCTTTTAGTACTTGCAAATAGGTTTAATCAATGGAACAGTTAGGAGGGAATCATTCGATGGGGAACTTGCAAATCTGTGGGATAGGTGCAATGCGATTGTGGTATCTTAATTGATGGAATGTAAGCAAGAGTTTGATTACTGGAATGTTGTTCAACTCCAATTCACACACAATATGGGAGGATTTGAAAGACAGATTTGACAAGATCAACAGTTCAAGGACCTTCCAGTTGCACAAAGAGATCTTTACTATGAGACAAAGTATTATGTCAGTATCTACATATTACTCTAAACTCAAAGACTTGTGGGATGAATATGACTCGATTATGCCACCACCTAATTGCTGTCCAAAATCGAAGAAGTTTATAGATCATATACAATATCATAGAATGCTTCAGTTTCTATTGGGACTGAATGATAGCTACAGTCATGTTAGAAGTCAAGTGATCATGATGCCACAAATACCTAATTTGAATTAAGTATATGCAATGGTTAATCAAGAAGAGATTCAAAGGATAGTTGCAGGATCGACTAGAATGTTGCAGGATACAGTGAAGTCAATGGTTATGCTCACAACTAGGAGTGGAAATGTGAAGCAAATGCGGTCATATAATCCGAATGCGATGTGTGATTACTGTCATGTTAAGGGGCATTTCAAGGTAGATTGCTTCAAATTGATGAAGTGTGACTAATGTCATAAGACTGAACATATACAAGATGATTGTTATAGATTACATGGATATTCAGAAAATCTCAAAGGAAAGGCAAGAAGGGCAAACATAGTGTCAGGGGTGTTTAAAGAAATTGGACAAGGAGGACAGACTAATGATACACTACACCAGCATTATGCAAGGCAGACTCAGAACCAGTTCCCACCAAATCATCACCAACAGTTGCTCAACATAATTGATCAGTTTACACCAAGCCAAAGACAATAACTGGTTAACATGATTAGTGATAAAAATGAAGAAGGAAAGTCCAATACCAGTGCAAACATGGCAGGTAAACTCAATACTGATGATGCATTCATAAAATGGATATTAGACACATGTGCGACTAATCATATGGTTAGTAGTCAAGGATGCCTATTATTATATACGTATGGTAGAAAATACAGGGAGAGTACATCTGCCTACTGGAGAATCAACAAACATTACACAAGAGAACTGAACTGCAGTGTCTCTTTCTTTTCATATTATTGTGTATTTCATGATCTCTCATCTGGGAAGGTGAGGGGGATTGGTAATGAAGAAGATGGATTATATGTCCTGAGTTGGGGTGTACAGAATAAGGAAGAAAGGCAACAGAATAAATGCTTAGCAGTGTCTAAGCAAGTTGATACATCTACATGGCACCAGAGATTATGTCATGTGTTTATATGTCCTGAGTTGGGGTGTACATAATAAGGAAGAAAGGAAGGAGAATAAATGCTTAACAGTGTCTAAGCAAGTTTATACAGCTACATGGCACCAGAGATTATGTCATGTGCCAATGACTGTCATGAGGAAGATTTCAGAAGTTGTCTCAGGTTTTAAAAATAAGGCTTCTTGTATTTTGAATAGTTGTGAGGTATGTCCTTTGGCTAGACAAAGCGGAATTCCATTTCATGTTAGTTATAGCATTACAACAAGACCTTTTCAATTACTTCATATGGATGTATGGGGACCATATAGAGTTGAAACATACAATAGAATGAGGTATTTTCTAACCATTGTGGATGACTTCTCTAGATGGACTTGGTTTTTTTTAATAAGACTTAAAACATATGTGATCACATTACTCAAAAATTTTCTTTATTGAAATCCACACTCAGTTTGATACAAAAATCAGGAGAATAAGGTATGATAATGGGACTGAGTTCTTTAATCACAACTGTAAAGACTTATTTCAACAATATGGTGTGTTGCATGAAAGTTCTTGTCCATTTACACCACAACAAAATGGGGTGGTGGAGAGGAAACATAAACATATACTTGAAACTGCTAGGGCTATCAAGATATAGACTAATATTCTAGATAGGTTTTGGGGTCACTATGTGGAGGGGGCAGTATATATTCTAAACAGAATACCATCCACATTCATACAAAATAAATCACCTTATGAAGTACTATACAACAAATATCCACCACTTTCTCATTTGAGGTTATAGGTTGTTTGTGTTTTGCAACTATTCTGCCTAGGCATGACAAATTTAGTCCCAGAGCTGTGAGAGTTGTTCTTCTGGGATATGGCAGTGCACATAAAGATTATAAATTGTATGACTTGGACAATAAATTGGTTTTCATGAGCAGAGATGTGGTCTTCATGGAAATAATATTTCCATTCATAAATACTGAAGCAGACATGGAGATCTCTATTCAGTCAAAGGATTATTTTAATTATGATGATCTAGTCTCTCCACATAGAGTTGGGTGCAGATTGGTGTACAAGATCAAGTATAAGGCAACAAGAGAAGTTGAGAGATTAAAGGCTAGACTAGTGGAAAAGGGATACAACCAAAATGAGGGGATGGATTATCATGAGACATTCTCTCTTGTGGTTAAGATGACTACTGTCAGGGCTGTTATAGATGTGGCAGCTGCTAAACATTGGGTCATCTACCAAATAGATGTCTATAATGCATTTTTGCAATGGGACTTATTCATGAAAATGTCAGATGGATTCAACACCTCAGGAGGACAACCTAAAGTGTGCAGGTTGCTCAAGTATTTGTATGGTTTAAAATAGGCTTATCAGTGGAATATTAAGCTAAGTTCAGCCTTAGTTTCCTCAGCCTTAGTTTCCTCAGATTTTCATCAAAGTAACCTAGACTATTCTTTATTTACTAAACAACAGGAGGACAAACTTGTGGTAGTACTGGTATATGTTGATGACTTGCTGATCACTGGCAATGATCGACCACTTATTCAATCCACCAAACAGGCACTGCAAGCTGCTTTCAAGATCAAATATTTGGGAGAGCTCAAATATTTTCTTGCCATTGAATTTGCTCGAAGCTCACAATGGATACTTATGCATAAGAGAAAGTATGCCCTGGAGCTGATTTCTGATTTAGGCTTGGCAGGGGCTAAACCTGTACTCTCACCAGTGGAGGTGAATCAGAAACTTACCACTGCTGAATATGATGCATTCATTACATCTCAATCTTCTTCCCAAGCCCAAGACTCTACATCCAAATCAATCTCTCAGGATTCTTTATTGTCAGATCCTAGCTTGTATAGAAGGCTTATTGGGAGACTTCTATACCTTACTAACACCAGGCCCAACATTGTTTTTGTTGTCCAACACCTCAGTCAGTTTATGCAGAATCTTAAGCATTATCACTTGGAAGCTGGATTGAGATTGGTAAGATACATTAAAAGTGCTCCAAGATCGGGTATTCTTCTTCACAGTTCCGGCACCTCTCAGCTGCAGGTATTTTGTGATGCTGATTAGGGTTCTTGCCTCAGCTCTAGAAGGTCTATCATTGGTTACTTGGTAGTATTTGGCAACTCTCCCATTTCATGGAAATCGAAGAAACAGACTATCATTTTCAGAAGCTCCACTGAGGCTGAATATCGAGCACTTGTTGCTTCAGTAGCTGAGGTGGTTTGGCTTACCAGATTATTTTCCGAATTGGGAGTCTCGATTCGCCTCTATCTATCTTCTCTGACAACAAGTCCGCCATACAGATTGCCGCTAATCCTATTTTTCATGAGCGCACCAAGCATATCGATATTGATTGTCAATTTATTCGGGAGAAAGTAAAAGATGGTCTTGTACATATCACTTACTTGCCCTCTGCTGAACAGCCTGTCGATCTTCTTACAAAGGGTCTTAGCATTACTCAACATTCCTACCTACTCTCCAAGCTAGAGATGAAAAATGTCTTCATATCCCCTAGCTTGCGGGGTGTGTGTGTAGAAGAAGTAAATACAATCAAAAAGACACATGTGCCATAATTCATAGTTAGTTATGGTAGTTAGAGTTGGTTAGAAAGTTGTTAAGTTTGTTACAAAGTAGTTAGAATAGTTGTTAGTTGGTTAGAAAGTTGTTAAGGGAATTAGGAGTATATGTGTATGTATATATACTCTGTATAATGTAACTATCATTTCATTTTAATACAATACAATCTTCTTTCTATCACTCCTCTCTCCATCTCTCTCGATATCCGTCTTCTCTCCTCTTCTTTTCTCTTCCTCTTTCTTCATTTCTTCTTCGCCTGAATTCGTTCATCAGTATGTAAATAAGCAAATCAACAATTATCAACTAATCTACTTGCTAACTCAGTCAATTAAAATTAATGTGTTCTTGACCACGTATACAAATTCAATTAGCGATTCACGGGTAAACAGATAGCAATTACCTAATTCTTCATTTAGCAGTTTTCTTTCTAGTCTCCCAACCTCATTTAGTAATTTCCCTTAATTCATTGTTATCTATATATTTTAATTTTATTTTAATCATGTGTTATTTAATCATAATATTATGATGTGACAGATCCAAATGATTGGGATAAGGATTTATTATTAGCTTAAAGATACTCTTGAGTCTTGACTACATTTTTCCATTAAAAACAAATAATTGTTTCCATATGAAACAAAATAAATCCTGAAAAGGCATTTGACTATTTCTTTACCTAATGAGTTTTTTCATATCCTGCTGGAAAGATCTTGATCGGCAGAATAGTGAGGGCCATGTTTTCGTTAAGTTTTTTTTAAAAAAATTAACGAGAATACTACTTATTAATTACTAGTATGTATTTTAAATTTACTTAATCATGATAAATTGTGTAAACATCCGATACAATTAAGTTTTTACCAATAATATATAAATTTATAAAGTTATAAAAATTCATGCGTGATTTGGCACTTTCTCCTTTTCTTCTTCTTCATCCTCGACATAGTTGAATACTGAAAAAAATTAAAGGTTTTTTTTTTATGGATGAAAAAAATTAAGTCTTAAAGAAATTTGATACAATTTAGGTTTATCTATTAAAAGCTATTCCACTAATTTTTTCATGTGTAAAGCAAGATCTAATACAAATTCTTAAGAATGAAGAGAAAAATATTATTAGAAATGACTTGTGCACACATAAGAAGAAAGTTCGAAACAAAATTTAAAATTGAAATATATTTTTAAAAGAAAACTTATCCATGAAAAAGGATGATAACTGATTTTAAATAACTTAGATCAATTACCTTTTTCATTAAACTCATCGAAAAATACATTTAGATCAGAAATAAAAACATGAAGAAAGGCATATCAAGAAATTAATGATAAATGAAATAAATGCTTAAAATACATAATAACAAGAAGTGACAATAATCTAATAACGAAAATTTCAAATAATGACGTTTCAATTTGTAAGATGGTATTACTCTCCCTTGTGAGTCTTTCTAATTAATACAATAAATATAGTGTGCAATGTAGAACTCTAATACAATAAGAATCATAGTTTATCATAATTATACATCACTAAATATTTACATAATATATGAGATATATTCTAATTATGGGTAGAGATTATAGGAAATATTGTACATGTTAATACACCCCCTCAGTCGGAGCGTGAGGAGGCCGAACGCTGAGACTGGATCTGAAGTTAATGAACATCTGTCTTAGGAGGTCCTTCGTGAAGATATATGTGTTCTGATATGAAAACGGCACATGCAATACTCTAACATGTCCGAGAGAAACATTCTCACGAACAAAGTGGATGTCCATCTCAATATGTTTGGTTCGCTGATGCTGAACCGGATTGTGAGACATGTATATAACGGATATGTTATTACAGTACACCAGATACGCTTTACGTAAAGGACACTGAAGCTCCGAAAACATATCTCACCAACAACATTAGCAACTCCTCTATACTCAGCTTTTGCACTCGAACGGGATAATGTGGCTTGCCACTTGGCAGGCCAAGATATGAGATTATCTTAAAAAAACACACAATAGTCGTATATAGAACGGCGTGTGTCCGGACATCCTATCCAATTTGCATCAGTGTATGATAATAACATGTTCGGTGCTGAGGGGTATATGTGTAGTCTGTAATCAAGTGTGTCCTTAACATATCGAATGGTACATTTAAGGACAATAAAATGAGGCTCTCTGGGGACATGCATAAATAAACATATATGATGAACAACATAAGTAATGTCAGGCTTGGTGAAAGTGAGATATTGAAGTGCACCTGCTAGACTCATATACAGAGTAGGATATGTCACTGGATTGTTATCCACGACACTAAGTTTGTATTTATAATCAATCGGAGTGGATAATTGTCCATCTTAGCTATGTGCACAATCACTTCTGCATACTTACGCTGACAAAGAAACATAGAGTCTGCAGATCTAGTCACTGAGATTTTCAAAACAATAACTCAACTTCTCCAAATCAGTCATAGCAAATTCATATTTGAGCAGCGCAATAATAACAAGTAATAGATACATATTGTGTGATCAATTTGACCAAGTCTTGATGTGGTGCAACATTAAGTGAATCAAGATAGTATACATCAAATTTTGACACATCAAATACAACCACTACCCAATGATTCCTACAAATCATGTATTATTAGTGTTTCTCAAAATAATTGAGGCTAAAAAGACTTTAAATAATATATATATAAAGAATTACAATGACGTACTGAGGATTATATGTCATGAACAACACTTGACCGTCTTTCGCTTTCAACAAACGATCGTATACACTTGCTGCTCTTTTTTCAGGTGGACTGTTTGGTTTACCTTTATCATTTATATTTGCACACACCAAAGCATGATGTACAAACCCAAATGATCAGACTATTATCTTCCCAACGGGTTGTATTTTTCATGCAACAAGCTAAAATTAAAACCAGTTAAAAAGAAGTGCAATCTGGTTTTGAAAGAAGTGCAATCTGGTTTTAAATCACCATAAAGCAAGGAAGCAAAACTTTAGAATTGAGCAAATAGAGTTCTTCAATGTTTGAGTAAAGTCCTACTTTTTCAGCCAATAAATCAAAATCAATTCGAGTAAAGTGCTACTTTTCCAGCCAATGAATCAAAACCAGTTCAATAACGCAGAAATCAGCAACTAAAACAGTGTAAAAATACAAAAAAAAAAACAAAATTGGCCAAAACAAACAGCATCAAAAATAAGGCCAAAACTCAAGCAAAACAGCAGCAAAACATATTTGATTATAATGGGAAGACGTATCAAATATAAACCAAAACTTGATTAGAATCTAGTCAATCCATTTTTAGCAGTGACTCACATTCATCCTTGCTAATCCAAGTCTTGACAGATTTGATGGTCTCAAACATAGAATCATCTACGAGGTATGGCATGGAATACTCTGATGACAATCTTATATCCACAATGTCCCCAAATATGGCAAAAACTTCATTTTGGTGTTGTTGTTGCACCCCCCGAGTGTCTTGTTTTTCTCATTGGATGAGGAAAACTTTCAATATCTTTTTCCCCTTTCTTCTTCCCTTTCTTCTTCTCTTCCAAAACATCCACTTTATCATTTATCACCACCAAATCAATATCATCATACTGCAACTGTTTTTGGGTAGTATGATGTTGCACTTCCTGAATGACATGCATTTTAATCTTTTTTGTGACCTTTGTTGGTCATCATCAGTGTTGTAATGTTGTTATCCAACTGAGGTACATATGAACAACTACCCATGTCTGAATGTCTACGCGTTGATGCTCTAACTTGGTTTCTCAGTGTACTCAACTCACTCTCGTCATTTAACAGGCGTTGCTCTAATACATGTTTCCTTCATTAGTAGTCTCCACAGGTCCATTATAAGTGTTGAAGTACAAGGTAACACTATACAATTTACATGTTCCTTGTATATGACAATTATTTGGAATCTTCTTCATAGCTCTTGCAAGGATGTCATTCTTGTCACGAACTTTGAGTTTACCTTCCACGACATCCTTTCTAATCTTGTCCTATCAATATAAAAATATTAACACAATATGTGGACTGACTTTTACAATATAAAAATGTTATCTTCCACTTTAACAATCTATGGACTGAATTAATGCATAAACTTATTAATTGATAGCTTACGATTTCATTGACAATAGCTTCTACTTCTGGTTCAAATTTGTCATCTCTTTTAATCCGAGCTTGCTTCCAAAGCTCGCTCCTATCAATCTCCTCCTTCAAAATTCCGGATGTAGAGCACTATATATTATAACAAAAAGATCAAATTAGTTTAAGTTCGATATTTTATATTAAATGAAAAGATAGAACTTACAATTTTTTCGATAAGCCCATTGTATCATATTCTTCTCAAGCGATGATTTAACTTATTTCTTGCCCTTCTTTCCTTTGCATCTTTACTTATTCGCTAATTAAAGAACATTTGAAAGGAATTTAGTTAAATACATAAATTTATTCAGTTTATTCAAATGTATTAGTTAAGTAATTACTCACCCCGAAGTCTTCAGAAAGTTGAGACTTCACAAACCTATCTCAATCATATTTGGTAATGTGTTTGTGTTCAATCGGAGGCGTGTACAACAACTCACGGTCATCTACACATGGAAAAATATACTTCTTTGACAGTCTGTACTTGAAGTTTCAGAATAATTGTCCAATTCCTTGTACAACTTGTTTCTTACTTCGTGGATGAACCGTAATGTGTACCTGTAATTTCATTTACAAATCACAAATTGCATAAAAATAGAAACTTGAAATTTTGCATTAGTAAATTGGAATTTACCTTAATGGCTTCCTAAAGCCGGTCTTTTTCTTCATCAAGAACTAAATGTCAATCATCATGAGTTATAGAAACTGATGTGAGTGCTAAAACTCCTAAATGAGTGAATAAATCATTTCCTGATCGGCCTACTGGAATACCCAACTTATTGTACTTAACGACAATTCTTCCACTTCTTTTTCTCTTCAAATTTTGCATATGCCTAATAGAAACACCTCTATAGTGCTATCATTTGGTTTATCTCCATCACTTGCATTTTTTTCATCATGTTCACCATCACTAAAATTAGGAATGTGTTTTTAGTTTGCATTGTACTTGAGTATCATCATGACCTTCCTCACTATCGGAATATGCATCTCCCTTTTTACTCATTTTCTTATCCATTTTCAGATTTGCATATAGACAACAAAAATGAACTAATAACAGTAAGAAATAATGAACTAAAACAGTAAAAACCAAACAACAAAATAGAAGCAAAAAAGTCATGCACAGTCAAAAAATACAGCAAAAAAGTCATGCACAGTCAAAAAATGCAGCAAAAAATAGTAAAAATCAGCAGCAAAACAACAACATAACAACATATATACAACAACATAGTGCTAAAACCAGCAACAACACAACAACATAACCAACAAGATTTTTTCTGTAAAAATAGTAAAACATGCAGCAAAACAGAGCAGCAAAATAATAACAAAAATTGCTAAAACAACAACCAAAATAGATGCTACAACATCAGCAAATCAGCAACATAATAGCAACAAAACATTAGTAAAAATCTATGCAAAATAGTGACCCAAATGTACTAAAAACTGTGTAAAAAATAGCAGTATTTGAACTATAAAAACACCAGCAAAACAACGTATATACAACAACTACAAAACTAAAATAAACTTACTTGGAAAATACACAATTAGTTACACCTAAATTTCCTCTTTTTCATCACCGATGTATACACCAACATCGCCATCATCATTCACATGTAATTTATTTGCAATGAAAGTATTATCCATCGTAATGTCTATATCATCATCAGTACATTTATTTGGCATACGACACACTACAGACCACTTTACATAACTTGGATCAGATACGTAAAAGACTTGTGTTGACTGTGAAGCCAAAACGAACAGTTCTGACTTATGGCCTAATCGTTTGAGATTTACAAGTGTGCATCCAATCTTATCATTTAATAGAACACCACCAACATTCTCTACCCAATCACACTTGAACACTGCAACTCTAAACATATTGTAAATTGATATCTCAAATCTCATTAATAACTCCATAAAATCACATGTCACGTGTTTTTGGATTTTGATCCTTTGAACTCTCAACTTGCATGATTGAAGCAATAATAGTTACACCACTATTTTGAGTCATTCGACTTGCGTCTTGCTCACATGTATCGAAATGATATCCATTAACATCATATCCAGAATGTTTGTAAACAATTGGAGAAGGACCATGAGATAACCAACATAATGTTTCTGAAACTTCAATGTCGTCGCGTATTAATTCATATACCTAAGAAAGTAAATTGTAATCAACAACATACTGACTAAAAAAATTATAAATTTGTAACTATTTGATTCTGATATATTTTTAATCTTATTCTTGAGCCAAACAACAAATTATTTATTGTGTTCAATCTTACACCACCTCTCGGATCTCTTTGAATGTTTTAATCTTATGCACTCCAAATGTTCACTTCCACATTAAATAAACAAACGAATTTTCACATTAGTTTAATAATCAAAATAGCAAGTAATAATACATGTATTTTAATTAAGAAAACAATTCTAACCTAATTAACGGTTGGATTTCAGATTTATTCTCCAAAATCCACAAGTGGGCTTGAAATAGTAGCTCTGGATCCAATTGGAATATATTGAGTCCACCTGTAGATTTTTCAATTAATCTACTATGCATATGTCTATCCGGTACACCCACATTTTTCATATCTAACATGTACTTAGAGCAAAATTTTATGTCTTTCTCCGCAATGTAACTCTCAGCAATACAACCTTCCGAACAATTACGATTTCTAACATAACTCTTCAAGGTTTTCATATTTCTCTCAAAGGGATACATCCAATGAAGAAAAACCGGTCTACATTGTCTCAACTCACTCACCGAGTGTATAGTTAAATGAACCATTATATCAAAGAAAGATGGAGGAAAATATTTTTCTAACAAACACAAAGTTACTACAAGATCCTTTTGTAATTGATCCAATGTTGTGACATCAACAACTTTTGCACATAAAGCATTAAAAAAAGACATAACCTGATGATCATTTTTTAACATGCTTATTCTTCAAACTCCTTATTACAATCGATAAGAGTTGTTGCATTAATACATGGCAGTCGTGGACGTCAGTCCTTGAAGTTTCAGTTGCTTCATACAAACTAGGCTCCTAATGTTGGAAGAATATCCTTTTGGAACTTTAATATTTTTTAAACATCTACAAAAAGTCATTTTCTCCTCCTTTGTCAATGTGTAAGATGCTAGAGGAAGTTAAGTCTTATTTTTTGTCTTTGTTCATGATGCTAACTTCCCCCTAATTTTCAAATCAACAAGGTACATCCTCGACTTTAATCCATCTTTAGACTTACTCGGAATATGAAGTAAAATCTCATACAAACTCTCACACGCATTCTTTTCAATGTGCATAACATCTAATTGGTTTCTCACAAGTAAGTGCTTCAAATACTATAAATTGTAGAATATTGATTTCTTCTTCCACCATGATCTATCATATGAATCATCCCCGTATTTTCACTTCTACTCATTTTTCTTCTCCCATGTATTGTCAATACATTAAACTAAGTGTAATATTTTCTTACCATTCAACTGTACAGGGGATGTCTTCTCTTCAATTTTGTTGTTAAATGCAGATTTTTTGCCTCTGTATTGATGTCCTTCTGAAAGCCAACGTCGATGACCAATATACACATTTTTTTGTTATGTCGAAGTCTACACCCGGGAATATCAACAACACAATGTGGACATGCATAATAACCCTTAACTGTACACCCGACTAGATTTCTATAGTCTGAAAATTCATTTATAGTCCACATCAAGACAACCCGCAAATTGAAAAACGCTTTCTTAAAAGAATCAAAACACTCAACCCCCTCTTCCCATAAGATTTGTAAATCATCTACTAAAGGTGCTAAGTAGACATCAATGTCATTTTCCGATTATTGTGGGCCAGAAATTAAGAGAGATAATATCATGAATTTTTTTCATATAAAGCCACGGGGGAAGGTTATAGGTTATAACAACGACTGACCAACAACTATATGTACTACTAAGGGAACTATGTGGGTTAATTTCATCTGCTGATAGAGCCAGACGGATGTTCCTATGATCTTTTGCAAACTCATGTCACTTCTCATCTATTAACTCCCAAGCTTTAGAATCAGAGGGATGTCGAAGCTTTCCATCTTTTATCCTCTCATTGGCATGTCAAGTTAAGTCTTTAGTTGTTTGAGAGCACTGAAACATTCGACTAAACCTATGAATAATAGGAAAGTAGCATAAAACTTTAAAGGGTAACCCTACTCTATCTTCTTCACTCCTATTTTTATTTTCATCTTGAAACAGAACATGTAGGACATTTTTCTAGTTTTTCATACTGTTTTCTATAATGTATGCAGTCATTAGGGCATGCTTGAATTTTAATATACTCTAAAAAGACACAAGCAATACATTTTCCTCTGACAACATCTGAGATACAACATTCAATATCTCAGAAAAGCTTTTATCGGATAAATCAAACTTACCCTTGGTATTAAAATGTTTAACTAGAGCACCTAATTTAGTGAAATTTGTGCACCCTTTATATAAAGATTTCTCTGCGTCTTCAAGCAACTCTTTAAAAGCTTTATTATCAGCACAATTAATAAAAGCATCATTAATCGAATCTACAGTATCTTCATCATTGTAATCCATGTAGTTAGACTCAAACTGATCACCTATTATAGAGTATATGCTTCTACACTTTTTCCCTAGCCAAAACCAGATTTTATATTCACTATCTATCCCATTAAAGAATAAATATTCAGATACAATTTTTACGGGGTGAAAAGACAAATTTTCACATTGATTGCAAGGACACCTAATCACACTACTGTCTACAGCATTGGCCACAACAAATTGCAAAAAAAAAATTAACCTCTTTATCATATTCATGTGATAATCGAGAACATGTCATCCAGAACTTATCCATCAATGAATGATAATAAGAACAACACCTGACACACAATAAAATACATGCACACATATCATTCAACCACCTTAAAAGTACAAAATTAACCAATAAAAAAATAACAATGAAATGCTCGATTAAAATAGCAAAAAAAAATAGTAAAAAATCACAACTGGACAGTTACAAATGAAATTTACCAGTCCAAATATGTTCAACATCAAATATTTATAGCTGAATCACTACCTAAGTCCATTTCTTACTCCTAAGTTACTCAAAAAATATTCATAGGCGTACAACACACATTTGTTTAAGATCATTCTTGAACTAAATTGCCTAAAATTAGTTAATGAACAATCACTCGAATAAAAAAAGTACTTACTAACTAGCAAAAAGTATTTGTTGACAAAAAAATGTTTTTGTTGTGATTTAGAACAGTGGTAAGCAAAAAATCACAACGAAATAGCAACAAATCGTTGTGTATCGTCGATTAGAACAACAACAAATCACAATGAAATATTAAAAAAAGAGTAAATGGTCGATTAAAATAACAAAAAAAAAATAATCAACAATAACAATGAAATGCTCACGATGAAATTAGAAATAAGAAATGCAAACCTCACAATAAAACGATCACAAATGGCCGATCCAAGGATGAGTGTTTTTGTTTGAAGAAATGCACAACTCAACGATTAGGGTTGTGTGTTGAACAAATCTGATGTTGTTGATGATGAATTACACGATTTTGTTGCTTGAAATGAAGATGTTGTTGATGAACAATGAAGTTCTTTACCCGGGGTTGAAGAAATGGGTTCAAAATTGAAATGGGGGTGAAATTCGACCGAGGGGATTATTAATTAGAATCGCGGGTTTCGATATAAAATGGATCGGGTCGGGTATATATTATTTTAAAAAAAATGAAATTCTTATTTTAAAAACCGTCCCAAAAATATGTGACGGTTGAAATCAACATCACACCGCTGTCACAAAGCTGTGACGGTTAATAAAACTGTCACATATCTATCACGAACAATCGTCATAATGTCTAAAACCGTCACACTCAAACTATCACCGTAGGTTATTTTTTGTAGTGTTTGTAGATGAATTTCAAGAACTTTCGGGATTCCTACTATTTAGACAAAGGGTAACGATTTTCTAAATTAAAGTTCCTATTTTGTCCTTATGGATTCGGGGTCTCTTGGAGGCCGAGTAGTTATTTTCCGTTGAGTATTTATCCTTATGTGTTATTAAATGTATGGGTTAACGTAGGACTTATATACATACACCTAGAATACAACCTAGAATACAACTGTCTGATAGTACCTCAGAAGAATAATGTGGGGTAGGAGTTCGTGGCATCCGTTCGTCAATAAGGTAGGCTACAATTTTTTCTTTTAGATTTCGATAGAAACATGTAATTTATATAAAAATTGAGGGGTATTGGGCGTAGGATCTCACTTTAGTGACTGTGATGAGCACTTGGGTGGTACCGGTGTTGAACTATTTTTGGAGATCATCCTTATGGTTGATCCCAACTGTTGTTATGTAGGCTTGTCGCCATTGTTGATATTACTTGTGTTGTTGTTGAAATTACTCATCACATATATCTTCTGATACGAAAGACTAATTATGCGAAATTATGTGCTATTGATAATTTTGAGGCATGTGTTATTCATCTCTTGAACTTGATTGCATCTCGTACTTCATGACTACTTGTCTTATTACTGTTGCATTCATACACTCGTGCTATTACGATATTGAGATGAAGTGATATGGAATGTTGGTTTGTTGAGACTTGAAAACTAAGGTAATGATATTGTTATGAGATGGTTTAAAAATATTGAGATAATGATGATTGATATGACTAGACAAATGAGTCTGAGGCTCTAGTTAGATCAATAGATCATTTCGGTTGGTTGTGAGTGGTATATGAACTTTGCGGTTCCATCATGGGTCATTACTACTGTTAAGTGTATTTTGTATACACTTTTGAGTCTTTTTTAGTTAGTATTTTACTCTTTTATTTTACGTTTAGTATAGTGTTAGGTGTGTTTTTCTTTCATTATTGTGTCACAACGATCATTAAGGAGGAAATACATAATCGAAGATGAAATGAGCTTAATTGAGATGGAGTTGCACACTAAAAAAGGCCAAGAAATAAAGTTAAGAAGTTCCGGAAAGTATATAAGAATCAGGCGAAGTCCGAACGAGAAAATGACAAAAAGACAGAAAAACCGGTAGAGGACCGTCACCGGCGCCGCGACGCTAAAACACCTGAGAGCTCTGATTTTGCTGCAGTATTTTCGGCGCCGTGGCCCCAGCCTGCAGGGCCACGGTGTCGATGCGAGATTTCTGATTTTTTGGGCCGAATTTGACACGTTTTCAGGATCCGAAAGGGCAACTTTTCCCAGCTATAAATCTCTAAACCCTAGCAGATTTTAATCACTTTTCATTATACTTTGGAGAGGAGAACGACGGCTAGAAGCAAGATTAGAGACATCTTCTTGTTTAAGTTATTTTCTTTCCTTTACTTTATTTCAGTTTATGTTGGATTTTGTATTAGTTCTTGACATGACAATGTTTAGGAGCTAATTACTTTAGTAGGGTTTCCATCGAATCTTCTTGAAGCTCTTTCATATAGTTAATGCATTGATTATTAATTTTTCTTCATCATATTAAGATCTATTCAATAGTCGTTTGATAATTAACTAGCTACTAATTGTCATCACTTATATGATTTCGAATCAAAAGTCTGAAAGGTGAGATTTGAATATGTTGTAATTGTTTAGACATAAGTTAAAATCGTGGACGAAAGTAACTCGATACTTGTGTAGTATTTAAAGGTTATTGTTCTTAATCCTCCTGTGTGGTAAAACTTATCATAGAAATATAGAAGGTTTCTGCACTAGGTTGAGCTCTAGTATGTCATAACCGAAATATAATGACAGATTAGTTAACATGCTATCTTAATAAGAAGAAAAATCATTAACATTGCATTAACACGTGAAAGAGTTGATAGTTGAGGAGATTGGAACCATATTTCCTTCATAACTGTTATAAACCCAAAGTATAATCATCTTTAGTTATTTTATGCACTTAGTCATAATTCTTAGTTATAATTCTCAAACTAAAGAACGTCAACCAAATAGATATCATAGAATAGATTATCGGTACTTAACAAATCAGTCTCTGTGGATGATAAACTCGGACTTACAGATCTTTATTACTTGAACGATACGTACACTTACGTAAGCATCTAGAAATATCGCAACAAGTTTTTGGCGCCGTTGTCGGGGACTGACGTACTGTTAATATCGATTTATCTATTCTTATTTCTAATTTGTTTTTTTCCTGTTTTTTAATTTTTAATTTTTTACTTTAGTGTTGTTTGCCGTGATCTGTTTGTTGTTTTTTATTAGTCTCAGGAATTTAGTTTATGCGAAGTAGGAGAGGAACTGACATTCTTATCCATCTGAATCCTGAGATTGAGAGATAGTGCAGACAAAACATAAAAGAGCAGTTGATTTGTTAGCAATGGGAGATCAGCGAAACAATAATTTGGTGGATGATGAGTTACCGTCTGTCATAAGCCAAGTCCCTGCAGAAAGAAGCTTGGGGGACTATGTGATGCCAACCATTACAGGGGTATAGACTTGCATCAGGCTTCCAGCTGTTGAAGCCAACAATTTTGAGATCAAACCAGCTATATTGCACATTGTACAAAGCTCGGTTCAATTTGGGGGACTACCGTCTGAAGATCCTCACTCGCATCTAGCAAATTTCCTGAAGTTGTGTGTGTTACACCCGTAGTTCCAAGGTATGTATGTGAGGACGTACGTACGAGAATACGACATTAAGATTGGAAAGGAAGAAAGATTTGATTTTCCGACGAGAAATTTTCCGGATTTTGGGAAGGAAAAAGGTTCGTTAATGGGAATTGGATTCCCAGATTTGGTATTTGGACTTCTTGGATTATAATAGAATTATGTATTTTATTTTCCGGAAATGGTCACGTGGGGCCCACAGGAGAAATTTACGGTTTTGTGGGGCCCACTTTGTTTTCGAGATTTTGGATATTATGGGTATTTTCGGAAGATGAAATATTTTGGACGAATTGGAGGGCGACACGTGTCACCCCCTTATGTGGCATGTGGCCGAAATGGGTGGGACATGTTATACCCCGTAGTTCTGACCCTACGTATGAGAGCGTACGAAAGCATGTAAGACTTAAAATTTTCAAAGGATAGGTTGACGGATTATTCCGGACGGGTTTTAGTCAACTTTGAGGCGGGTTATGACCCGATTCATTGAGAGTTCCTAAATATTTCAAAGGCCTAGGGCTTAGTTCGTTGAGTCTAGATTCCAACGCAACCAACCGTTCGTCGATAGGACGTCGTAGTAGAAAGTTATGAGAGTTACAAGTTTAGCGCAATGCGCGTAAATGCGTTTCGTGCAAAGCGCGGTGGCCGCGCCGGATGCAGGTCGCGCGCCTAAAGTACTAAGGGGTTGCTGAAGTTTCAGCCGCGCGCCAGATGTTAGGCCGCGCAACGAAAGTCCGCAGAGGCGGAGGTTTCAGCACGCGCCGAGGCGGATTTTTGGGCGAAAAACTTAGAAAAGTCGATTTTTCTTTTAAAAGACCTTGGGAGGTGACAAGTGTCCCTCCCCATCTGATTTCAGATGCGATATATTGACCAAGTCTCAAGACTTGGTCATCTTCCAATTTCCTCTCTCTAAAGCTTTAGCTCTCCTTCTCTCTAAGTTTTCAAGAGAAATTCTAAGCCTAAAGAAAATCAAAAGTGTGATAGGAAGGAAAGGTTATTACAAGCTGAAGACTATTGTGGTGATATTCTTGGAGTAGAGGCTAGCAATTGTTGGAGTAAATTGGCTAAAAGCTCTAAGGTAACCATTCTTCTTTTATAGTTGGTATTTGGTATTGCATGTTAAGTAGGAAGAACGTTTAGTTGGAAATAAGGCCCTTAGATTGATTGATGAGAAATGTGGTCGGGATATGAAAGGATTGGTTAAAAGAACAAATGAGCATGTCAGAGCCTAAAAACTACCTTAAACTTGTTAAAATGGATTATTGTACCTTGTGGGCGTAATTAGTCAGTGTGTAATCCCCTTTGCATTGTTGTATTGTTGAGCCTTGAATGAGGCATTTGGATGATAAATTCGGCCTTGAGAAAGGTGACAAAGTATGTAGAAACAAAGTAAATGCTGCCCAATTTTCCGTAGAATTTAGTGGCTTTGAGTTAGATTATTCTACATTGAAATTAGAGGTTAATGAACATATCATGGTTATTATAGGTTGAAATATTACTTGCGGTAGTTGGACCTAGCAAGTGGATTGACCAAAGAGGTATGTGAAGTTTTCCTATCTCTTGAGCATGAATAGATTAAACTATGTAGTACGGTAGACGTACAAGATTGGTATTCTTACTCGTTTTAAGCATATAATGACTTGTTTCATTTTAAGAATGTATAATTCCCTTAGTTAAGGGAAAAGTATGATTTTACTAAAGTGTAGAGTTAATATAACAACTTTATGGGAAGTTGATTTATTAGCTTCATAAAAGGTTAATGAGAAGAGATTTACTCTAAATAAGATAAGTATATGGAGAGGCAACTTGATTTTAAGGTATCAATTGCCCAAAGGTTTTTGTGTATAAAGAAGAGTCATTTTCAAAAGAGTCAAGATATAGAACTTGGGTTAAACTCCTGTATTCTTGTATTAAAGATATGGTTAAGTGCCTTAAGTAAACTAAAATGAGAGGTATATGAACAAGACTAATAAGAAGTTATAAGTTTTCTTAACCTATTTATGATTATGATATGATGACGGTTTGAGTTAGGTAAGAGTATATCCGAGGGTAAGCCCCAAGATCGTTATACCACCTTCTCCAGGTAAGAGTATGTCCGGCGGGCAAGCCCCAAGATCGCCATACCACCTTCTCCAGCAAAGAGTATATCCGGCGGGCGATCCAAGATCGTTATACCATCCGCACCAAAGATAAGAGTATATCCGGCGGGCAAGCCCCAAGATCGTTATACCATCCGCTCCAGCAAAGAGTATATCCGAGGTACCCAAGATCGTTATACCATCCGCCTGGGTAAGAGTATATCCGGCGGGAAAGTCCCCAAGATCGTTATACCACCTGCTCCGTGGATTTGCTACCCATGACGCGAGAATACCTCACGCGAGTCCTTATGGGCTTACGCGGGTGAAATAGTCCCATGCCGGCGGTACATGCGATGCGGTGAGTACTCACGCGGTCCACGGGACCCACGCGGTGAAATAGTCCCGGAGTAGGATGGTTTTATTGATACTATGGGCGAGGTACCTGCTTTGATCACGAGCCTCCTACTTTACGCAGATTATACGATATACTTGTCACTCTCATTGTTAGTAAGGCACAAGAAAAGGTATTTTATTGTCTTCATGACTCAGCTTGCTTTTAGACTTATGATATCATATTATAGTATTTTTCCCAGCTTTACGTACTTGGTACATATCACAGATCGAATTTCCCTGGCGCTCACGCCGCAGGTAAGCGTGATTGAGGATCCTCGCTCTTAGGATCACTATTCCTGTCGAAGCTCCATTCCTCAGAAGCTTATTTATCGGTACGGATATTTCCACGCTATAGGTATTTTGTACATTCGTGGTATGGCGGGCCTGTCCCGCCACGCTTGTTATCTTTAAGGTCCTGTGGGCCACCTATGTGTTTTGGGGCTATAAGAACCGATTGTATTATAAATACTTTGTTTAAGTATGTTTATGGAAAGCGACACTACCGGGTCGGTGATGTTTACCCTTTTATAAAGTTATGTATGTTCCGCTATTCTCTCGACATATACCGATGGGTACCCCAAAGAGGTACTAGTCGCGCCCCGGTTTGGAGTCAGGATGTGACAATCGCAAGCCACTTGTCCACCTTGGCCGAAATGGTCATGCCAATTGTCCCAAGTTTTTGATGGCCACTTGGATGGTGGGACCCACACACACATGTCCCAATTTAGACCACACACTTGCTAAGATCCTAGCCCTTTATTTCCCTATAAATACCCCCCCCCCCCTTGTAGTGAAGACTTCATTCACATTTGAGATTTTCCAAGCCAAAATTCCCTCCCTTCCCTTGTTGTTGTGCTCTCGGCCATGGGCTGAAATTCTTGAGCAAAAGTTGTCCAAAAATTCCTAAACTTTTAAGTGTTCTTCCTTAAGGTGTTAGGAAGATTGTAAATCAAGAGTTGGAAAAGATTTCACACCTCTAGCCTATATACGGCCCTTGACCGAAAGTTGCCATTTTTAAGCCTATGTGTTCTTCACTTTTTGGAGTTGGATCTTGAAGAGAAGTTGGCTAGGAACTTCTAAGGGTTGCTTGGAGTGGGTTGGAATGTAAGGAGTTGGAGCTAAACGTTGCTCAGGATCGACTTATTAATCTTGGATAATTTTGGGCTTATCGAGGTAATGATCTTTATCCCCCTATTGTAATTGGAGATTACATGTTGTAGTAGTGTATAATTGAGTATATGGTATGTGGATAGAAGGTTGAAAAGAAATAGACTATTTTGTATACTGTGGGGCAGAATTGTACACGTCCAGTTAAGCGTGTAACCCCCTTTGACTGTGGTATTATTGCGCCTTAAATATGGCATGTTAGCTATTGATATCGGACCTTGAAAAAGGTGGTGGTAAGTAGATGCAGGGGAAGTGCTGCCGAATTTTCCGTAGGATAAGGAACCTGATACTTAGAATGTTCTACGAAGAAGTCTAGACGTTGATAGACGTGTTTGTTTATTATAGGTGGGTATTCTACGCGCGGCATACTCGACTTGGCTTGTGGATTAAGCCGAAGAGGTATGTGATTCTTCCTATCCTCTTGAGCATGATTATTTGTGAAATATATAGTG
The DNA here is from genome assembly GCA_029844215.1 of Przewalskia tangutica. Taxonomy (NCBI): domain Eukaryota; kingdom Viridiplantae; phylum Streptophyta; class Magnoliopsida; order Solanales; family Solanaceae; genus Przewalskia; species Przewalskia tangutica. The sequence continues at coordinate 92,310,672 of CM056738.1, read as the reverse complement.
CGGTAGACGCACGTGTGTTAAAGAAGTTTGATTTCCTTTTTGTGTCCTTGACTTGATTCTAAAGTTAAGTGACTTGATATGAAATGTTAAGAACTTGAAATGTGTTAAAAAGTTGTGAAACCTCATTCGTGAGAAATGAGTACTTGGTCCTTAAAAGAATAAGTTATCTTGATTTCGGAAATGAGAGTAGTTGTCCTTGGTTGGTTTAAAACATAAAGTGTTATAATAGCTTTATGAGAAGTTAGTTATAACGACTTTATGAAAACAAAAGAATGGTTTTATTATTGGAGTTAAAATGGTAACTTGACTTTAAAAGAAGAAGTAATTTTGTTTAAAAAGAAGGCACGGTGTTGTCTTGATTTGGTTTAAAAAGAAGGCATGGTGTTGTCTTGATTTGGTTTAAAAAAAAAGGTATGGAAATTGTTTTGGTTTACTTAAAATAATAGTTACTCTATTTTGGATACTACGAGTGTTAGTATCATGTGACTTTTGTGAAAGAAATGGATATTTTTAAAGAGTTAAAGTATGTAGTACTTTGGGGTTAAAACCCGGAATTTTGGCATAAAATGAAAGTACCTTGAGTGTGAGTAACTTGCCTATGTTTACTTGTGATAACCTTTGTTGTGCAAGTATTGTATTTCTATGCTACCGCGTCTCTCGATGGAGGGTCGGTTATCTTGTTATATCCTCGACCATCGACACGTTGGGTGGCCCACGTATGGTTCCATTAGGATTGTTGTTCCACGGACTAGCCTCCATGAGGTTTCATCGATACACGGTATCCGTAGTTGGTTTTCAGATTTGCCCCGTCATTGGCATACGACGCAGAGGTATCCGTAGTTAGCCTTCGTGCGGCCGGCCGGTTTGTGGCGAAGTCTCGTGATCGGTGGTATCCGTAGTTGGTCTTCGTACTTGCCCCGCCGCCTACGCGCGCAAGTGGTATCCGTAGTCGGTAATTCGCATTGTCTCGTGTCGACCGTGAGTTAGTTTATAGCTGTTTGTGGTGAAGTCTCGTGATGCTGGTGGTATCTGGTAGTTGGTCTTCGTACTTGCCTCCGTCAGCTACGTGAAATAGTTGGAATAAAGTGTGTTAAAAAGAGAGACAAAAAGAGCAAGAAAAATTGATGCACCCCACTTAAAAAGTAATGAGAAATAGGCAAAAGCCTAAGTTTGGGGGTGCTTGCTATTATGATACACTTCACGCTCTCAAAACAAAAGAGGGGAAAGATAGATTTGAAGTGAAAGAAAAGAATCAAAAGAAAAGAGAAAAATTGAAAAGCTAAAAGAGCTTATGGTACACAAAAATGAGCCTAAATGCCTATTTTTACCTACCCGTGCCTAAGCCTACATTACAACCTTTAAAAGTCCTGAAGATCTCTTAGATGCATAGCCATGATTAGTGGAGAATAACAAGTAAACATGCCATAGGAATTTTGAAATTAACATGCATGATTCAGTATTTGACTTCCATTAAGCATGATAAAAATGAGTTTGCGAAATATCTAGCTTAATGTGTTTAGAATGCTAAAATTTCATGCTATATGTTCCTGCATATTATTTTGTCAATCTTCATGTATTTCTAAGTAACGCCAATGCAGCAAAAGTGATCAATGTCATTGAGTCTATTTATTTTCTTGTTTTTCTTGAGTCTTTATTTCTTTCTTTTTATCTTTGCTCGAGGGCGAGCAAATGTTAAGTTTGGGGGTATTTGATCGGTGTATTTTATATACACTTTTTGAGTCGTTTTTAGTTAGTCTTTTGTCCCTTTTTGTACAAATAAGTGTCGTATTAGGATAGATTTTCTTTCTTTTGAGTCAAGTTGGTTAAAATGGCCTAATGGAGGAAAAAGAGTTAAAAGAAGGCAAAAGTGGAGGTTCCAGAGCTGAAAAGACGAGAAAGTGGCGAACGAGGCAGAAACACGGACCAGGCACGCGCGCCATCGCAGACAGAGTCAGGGTCGCGGCGCCTAATATCCAGAAGGCCGCAGAAGTTGCAGCGGCGCGCACGCACAACAGAGAGTGGCGCGCGCCAAATCATCCGGTATTGCAGACTTCCGTACGACGCGGAAAATCAGTTTAATGACGATTTTCCGCCAGCCCGAGGGAAAAGTTAGAGGCGGTTTTGAGCCTATAAAAGGAGAACCCTAGGCAGTTTTTAAGGGTTCCCTTTCTGGCACAACACAAGGCTTCTTGGATTGAAGATTGGAGACCATAATTTAGCAACCTTCTTTTCTTTTCTTTTCTTTTCTTTATTTCAGTTTTTATGATGAACATTGAATTAGTTCTTGTCATGTCAATGGCTAGGAACTAATTCTATTATAGGGCTTTCCATGTTAAATCACTAGAAACTTATGTTATGAATTGATGAATGGTTATGGTTATTCTTCTTTTTATTGAGATTTATCCAATAATTGTTTTGAATGCTTGGTAATTAATTGATCACTAATTATCATTACTTATATGATTTCTAATCAAACTTCGAAAGGAGGAGGTTGTGAATATGCTGTAAGTTGGGTAGACATATTTTGGATTGGGGATGAAAATACCTCAATTACTTGTGTAGCGTTAACGAGAGGTCTAAACACCTAATTTTACGCACGGGCGCGTGGTTAACTAGGTTTTTGGTCTTAATCCTCCTATAGAGTCATCCTTATCACCGAAAGGTAGAAAGGAGCAATACTGGGGTTGAGTGTTTATATAGCCTTAACGGGAGTATAAAACGATTTAGTAAACCTGCTAGCTCCAAAAGAAGAAGAACCATGATTCATTGCATTAATAAATAACATAAGCGGATAGTTGATGAGACGTGGAAGCCCTATTCCCATCACTACTGAAGTAAACATATAGTTAATTAGCCTTTATAATTATTAGTTATAATCAACAAAATCAATATCGGTTACCAAATAGATACCAAAAGATAGATAATTGGTACTTGAACACTAATCCTTGTGGACGATATTCGGTCTTACCAAGACCATATTACTTGTCACGATAACGTGCACTTGCGTTAAAGTGTGTGCATCTTTTCGCGCATCACTATCATACATGTCTCCTGCTTTATATAGACTGTTATGATTTCATTACAGTATTTTCAGTTTCACATACTTGGTACTGTTTGCAGATCGACCTTCGGGCCGCGTCATGCCGCAGTAGAGGTACACCGATTGTTGATCCTCGCCTAGGATCACGATCTGCATTCGGGAAGCTTTGTTTCTACGAGGCTTATCTTTTGCATAGTCCCCGTCATCAGAGGTACTTGTACATCTGGGTATGGTGGGGCCCTGTCCCGTCATAGTTGTTGTTACATTCTTAGAGGTCTGTAGTACTGTTGTGGGCAGGGTTTGCAAAGGATGTAACTGTTCATGTTTAATTATATATATATGCAGAAGGTGACCATTTTGGTTAACATGTTTTTAGTATCACTGTTTATCTTTTATGAGTTTTTATTTCCGCTGATTTTTCTCTGATGTATTATCACTAGGGTGCCCGGGGTAAGGCACCAGTCGCGGGCCCGAGGTCGGGTCGTGACAGTGTGCAACTTTCAAATACAATGGTGTTACTGATGATGCCATTAGATTGAGACTCTTCCCATTCTCACTCAGGGATAGAGCACAATGCTGATTGAACTCATTATAGGCGAACTCCATCACTACATGACAAGACTTATGTCAAGACCCGACCCGACGGGCCGCGACTAACGTCCTAATTGGACGTCATTACTGACATGTCACTCTTAATCCATCTAATACAGAGATCTATAGAAATTTCGGCAGCACAACGCTGCTTTTACAATATTTTCCTAAAATGGGCTAGCCGACAAGGCTGCCAAAACAACAACAAAACAACAGTCATAATAGGCTAGCCGACTAGGCTGCCACCAACCAACATCACGTGCACAAAGGCATAATCAAAATAAGCAAGCCGACAAGGCTGCCACGAGATAATAACATCAAAACCCAAAACAAGGTACAAACGTCCAACCCACAATCGCTTCATGCACTCTAAGAGTGTAATATCGACATATGACGGACAGACCCCGCTGCTCCCAAAATATGCATAAGTCCGAAAGATAAAGGTGCGTACCAAAATAGCCGACTCCGAACAAATGAGCTCTCCAATCATGCTGTAGAAATCCTAGACTGGAGGGTCACCTATTCAACACTGAACTCGCGGCATTTAACGCAGCGAGGAAAGGGGGTCGATCTAAATAATGTACTGAGTATGTAAACATAAAATACTGAAAACTGAATAACAACTGTACCAAGTAAAACAGAGTCATCAAATTTCATAAAGCGAGAATCATGTCTCAAAATCATATCATGTATCTTGAATCATAAATCTTCATGCTCGTATCAGATATAAAATCAGATAACATGTCTCGGCCTCTATGGAGGACTCGATGGAATCAGATTCTGCACGTAACGTGTCTCTACCCTCTAAGGAGGAACTCGATGTAATCTGTATATATATATATATAACGTGTCTACTCTAGTGAGGGACTCGATGAATGATGCATGGCTGCGCACGAACATGACCTGGCCCGGGACTCAGTGGAGTGAAATAGTAACACTTATTACGAGTAGATATCATGAGTAACTGTATGCAATTAAAATCATTATGTGACTCTCAATAAACTTATTACCATAAACTATGTTACTGAAATCATAATCACTAGTAAATAATTATTTTTAAAACTGAACTGGTAGGAGTTAAGTACGTTCGCCGTACTTTCATAAAAATCATGCCAAAAGAAAGAAAAAAAAGTCTCACATACCTCTTAGGCGAACTAATCAACTCGATATTAAGGTATTCCTCGTCTAGTACTTCAACCTATAATAAGGAATAACACGCTCGTCAATTCTATGATTTCTAATGTAAGTTATATGATTAAAGGCTCCCTTATTCTTATAAAAAATTGGGCAGCATTTCCTTTGTTTATGTGTGTATCCACAATTTTACCAATAATTCAAATCAACCAACAATTCAACTCCAACTAACAATCCAATTCAAACCAACAATCTAAATCAACCCAATGATCCAAATTAAACTAATAACCACTACCATTTCCATATGTAGTCAAAATTATCTAAACATTCAATTTATCAACTTCAATAACCAAGAGAATTTATACACTTATTTCATGTCATTCCAACCCTTAATCCGTATTAAAGAATAGTCCATGAGAACAACTCGCACTTTAGTTAGCAATGAGAGGGAAATGCGAAGCTTTTCTACACTTTCTTATACTTTGATTCCTTTAGGACATGCGTAAGCAATTACCACATTGTTTATGCATATTCTCGAAGAAATTCCCAGTATTATTACCTCACCAAATCAGCCCCTAAGTCGCGACGACGAGGTCCGACAATTTCTTAAATGTTATGGTTCAAAAACACATTGCTTTGACTCTTCTTTTAACTCTTTATACCCAATTCGTATTTCACTAATTTCATATAACAATTACAACTTTAAATTATCAAGATTTCGTTACAAGTTCATCATGCAATTAGTAACCATATTGCAATACAACAATCAAACTTAATGTATGCAAAACAGTTCCAATCGGCATATATATCTCGATATAGTCACATGCATTTTCATAATTCCAATTCCACCTTAACACAAATTCACATCTTCAATTACAACAACATGCCCTTTCATTTAAACTATAAAAAGAAAAATTTTATACCTCGAATTCGTCCAAAACAGTCCCGAAAATCTGCTCACTGCCCAGCCCACTTTTCTCGTTGTTTAATCGATTTTTCTTCACTAATCTTCCACATTTTCAACTCCAAATTTCCATGCGACAATCCCACAATGTTAACCTATCATTTAAACATTTTTACCTTGCTAAAAACTTATCCAAAACTTTGAAGAAACTGCTCCCAGTTTCGGTCTCACTGGACCGATTTTTTTTTTTGCCCTTATTTTTGCAAATTTGGGTTCTAAATTGCTTCCAACTAGTAGATAAATAATGTGATATAGAAAAAGGGATTACCTTCAATTTTTGGTGTACTAATTGAGTGAATTTCGAATGGGATAGGAAGGGCAAAGAGGATTAGATGAAGTGTGTTCTTGGTTTTGAGTTGGAATGAAAAAAAATGAAAGTGTTAAAGGCTTTGTCTTCTAAAAGACAAATCCGGAAATTTCCTTTTTTTTAAAAAAAAAAACATATACATTAGCCCCCCCAACTTCCCCAATCATTAAATCTAAGTCCCACTTCTTTCAATTTTTAATTCCCGTTTCTTTAATACCCATTTTCTTTAATTTCCGGGAATTCCAACACGCCTCGAATTCTCGTTGTCGTAAACTATATATATATTGCTAATCCATAACGGAATATGTATAAATACATATTTCTATCATAAAAAAAAATCTACTTAAATTCCGAAATTTTCGAATCTTCATTCTTAATGACGTTATTAATTATTGTCTTAACTTACGAGGTGTAACAACTTAGCCCAGAAGTTTCTTGTCAAGTTTTTTCCCCCAGCGAAGGCAGCAAAGCTCAGATGTGAGTTGAATAACTTTTATCAGCTGGGGGGAGAATCACTATATGATGCATGAGAGCGGTTCAAAGATTTGCAGAGGAAGTGTCCACATCATGGGATTGAGAAGTGGATGCTAGTCCACATATTTTACAATGGGCTCAGTGGTACAACTCGTACCATCATTGATGCTGCAGCAGGAGGTACGTTCATGAGAAAGAGTGTCAATGAGACACATAATTTGCTAGAGGATATGACCACAAACAACCATCAGGGTGCCGATGAGAGAGCAATGAATAGTAGGAAGATTGTTGAGATTCATGAGTTGGATGCTATCACAGAATTGACTACATAGGTAGCCACTTTGACAAAGCAAATGCAGCAGAATACCATGTCAGTTAAAGAGGTTCAGACACTTGTGAGTTGCGAAATTTGTGAGGGTCCCCATACTTTTGATAGGTGTACAGCAGTGGACCCGAATAATGTGCCCATGGAGCAGGTTTATGTAGTGGGGAATTTTCAGAGGCCCTACAACATTGCATTCCCCAACACATATAATCCGGGGTGGAGAAATCACCCAAACTTTTCATGGAAGAATGAACAAGGACAACAACCACAATTTCAGGCATCATCCTCACAGTAGTACAACCCACCAGACCCACAAGAGAAGTCATATGACATAAAAGCAGCACTGTTGACCTTGGACAACTCTCAGACTCAATTTATGACAGAAACCAGGTCCTCAATTTCATCCTTGGCCAACACTCAGACAAAATTTATGACAGAGACCCAGCAGTTCATGACAGAGACTAGGTCTTCTATCAGAAATTTAGAAACATATGTGGGACAGCTGACACACACACTGAACAGTATACCGCAAGGAAACCTCCCTAGAAATACAGTAATGAAATCAAGAGAGCAGTGTCAGACAATTAACTTGAGGAGTGGAAAGCAGTTAGAGCAGAGGGCACCACAAGTAGTGGTTGAAAAAGAGAAGGATGTGGAGCAGGCAATTGAAGTAGTAAAGGAGGAGGTTACTTATGACCACCTACTTTAATGAAGGCTCCACCCGCAGTGATGAGAGAGTACACAGACAAAATCCCTTACCCTCAAAGACTGCAGAAGAATGCTTTGGATAAGCAGTTCTCAAAAAATTTGAAGGTATTTAAAAAACTGCACATTAACCTTCATTTCATTGAAGCCTTGGAGCAAATGTCAACGTATGTGAAGTTCATGAAGGATGTCCTTTTTAAGAAGAGGAAGCTGGCAGATTATGAGACAGTGGTGCTGACATAGGAGTGCAGTGCCATATTGCAGAATAAACTTCCCCCAAAGTTGAATGATCCAGGGAGTTTCACCCTACCTTGCACCATAGGGAATGTGACATGCAAGCAAGCCTTATGTGATTTGGGGGCAAATTTCAACCTAATGCCCCTCTCTATGTTCAAAAGACGTGGTTTGGGGGAGGCAAAACCAACCACAGTCACCTTGCAGCTAGCTGATCGCTCAGTTGTGCATCCCCAAAGAATTATTGAAGATGTGTTGGTACAAATGGGTAAATTCATCCTTCCTGCTGATTTCCTCATTTTAGACATGGATGAAGATAAAAATATGTCCATGATCCTTGGGAGACCATTCCTAGCCACAGGGAGAGCCCTCATTAATATTGAAAAGATGGAGTTAAAGCTCAGAGTTCAAGGTGAGGTAATGGTGTTCAAAGTTTTCAAGCAGCCCACTGAACCTCAAGTCGATGCTAGATGTTTTGTTATTGGGGTAGTTGACAAGGTTGTACCTGAGAAAAGTCTCACAAGTGATGATGTTCGTGGGGTACCACCAAAGCAGCATGAAGAACCTCATGGTAAGACTTCTGAACTAGCAATTGATGAAAAAGAATTGAACTCATCTGAAATCAAAACTGTGAAAAAGAAGACGAGGAGAAAGAGAACGGTGCTAAAATAGATATGTGGAGGGGACACTCTACCCCCTTGATTTAGTAACATGCGTCCGGCTAAAAGACATTAAAGACAGCGCTACTTGAGAGGCAACCCAATGTTTTTAATTATGTTATTTTAATTCTTATTTTAGTTGTTTTATTTTGTCTTAAACAGTCTCATGGTCTTGGATTTTGTCTTATGTTTTGATGACAAGTGAACTAGGAACTGACCCTGAGCAGAAAAAAGGATCAAAAACGCTGGAATTCAGAAAATCGAGCACAACGCCGTGGCGCCAAAATGCAGGGCCACGACGCTGAAACTTCAGAAGGCCCAGAAGTCGTGCAATTTCCAGAATTTTTCCTCCCAGACCTTTGTTATGACCGATGTGTTGTGTCAGTAAGTTGTCCCTTCATTTTTAGTCCTTACACATTGGGGACAATGTGTCGATTAAGTTTGGGGGGTGTCTTATTTTGTTTTATTGTTCTGTTTTTGAGTCTTTTTTATTGTCTTTGTGTTGTTTTGTGTGTTTTTGAGTCATATTTCTTTTATGGATCATGCATGTTGTAGTTGCTAAAGATATTGAGTGGATAAAGTGGGATAATGTAATGGAATTAAAAGCGATAATCCGTGTGCTTAAGTTAGATATGCCAAAAATTCATGACATCTAATTATTGAGATATTTGTGCTTAGTCTATGAGTGTCAGTTATGGAAAGAAATGTTGAGAAATGTCTAGAAAATCAGTTTGCTTGTTATTTGAGGCGAAATAGTTAAGATATACATGTTTAGGGAGATGATTCAGACATTTCTTTGATAGCCCTTCTGACCATTCATTAAATATACTGACATAAATTGTATCACTAGTCAGGCCCTTTGAGCCTAAAATAAGATCTTTCTTTGACACTCTGTGATTCTTTTGTTGTGCCATAAGTGATAATTGGAAACGCTTGAAACGAAAAGTGTTGAAAAAGAATAAAAAAAATGAAAATTTGATGCACCTCAATGAAAAATATACAAAAATCTAAGCTTGGGGGTGCTTGTTATTTATAATGTATATCATTCTCTCAAAAGAAAGAGGGGACAAATAGGTGTGAGACTAAAAATAAAGTCAAAAAGAAGAAAAATAAATTCAATGAAAAGTGTTTATGGTACGTAATTGAGCCTAAATGCCTACTTGTATCTACCCCAATCTAAGCCTACATTACAACCCTTGAAAGTCCTGATGATCTCTAATATGTATGTCTATGATTAGTGGAGAATAACAAGTGAACAGGTCTATAGCATTTGGAAAAGATGGAATGAAATTGACATGCATATGTTAGGTGTTTGTATTTTCAATTGATCATGATCTAAGTGAATTTGCGAAATATCTAACTTGAAATTCTAGATTGCTAAATATTCATGCTATGTATGTTCTAACATATTATCCCAATTTTCATCCATGATTTTGAAGAAGCATTGCTATAGCTTATCTTTGTTTTTATTTTATTTTTGTTTAGTGTTTTACTCGAGGGCGAGTAAAGTGTAAGTTTTTGGGTATTTGTTAAGTGTATTTTGTATACACTTTTGAGTCTTTTTTAGTTAGTATTTTACTCTTTTATTTTGCGTTTAGTATAGTGTTATGTGTGTTTTTCTTTCATTATTGTGTCACATCGATCATTAAGGAGGAAATACATAATCGAAGATGAAATTAGCTTAATTGAGATGGAGTTGCACACTAAAAAGGCCAAGAAATAAAGTTAAGAAGTCCCGGAAAGTATAGAAGAAATCAGGCGAAGTCCGAAGGAGAAAATGACAAAAAGACAGAAAAAACGGTAGAGGACCGTCACCGGCGCCGCGACGCTAAAACACCTGAGAGATCTGATTTTGCTGCAGTATTTTCGGCGCCATGGCGCCAGCCTGCAGGGCCACGACGCCGTCGCGAGATTTCTGTTTTTTTTTTTTGCCGAATTTGACACGTTATTAGGGTCCGAAATGGTAACTTTTCCCGCTATAAATACCTAAACCCTGGCAGATTTTAATCACTTTTCATTATACTTTGGAGAGGAGAACGACAGCTAGAAGCAAGATTAGAGACATCTTCTTGTTCAAGTTTTTTTCTTTCCTTTACTTTATTTCAGTTTATGTTGAATTTTGTATTAGTTCTTGACATGACAATGTTTAGGGGCTAATTACTTTAGTAGGGTTTCCATCGAATCTTCTTGAAGCTCTTTCATATAGTTAATGCATTGATTATTTATTTCTTCTTCATCATATTAAGATCTATTCAATAGTGTTATGATCGCTTGATAATTAACTAGCTACTAATTGTCATCACTTATATGATTTCGAATCAAAAGTCGGAAAGGTGAGATTTGAATATGTTGTAATTGTCTAGACATAGGTTAAAATCGTGGACGAAAGTACCCCGATACTTGTGTAGTATTTAAAAGTTATTGTTCTTAATCCTCATGTGTGGTAAAACTTATCATAGAAATATAGAAGGTTTCTGCACTAGGTTGAGCTCTTGTATGTCCTAACCGGAATATAATGACAGATTAGTTAACCTGCTATCTTAATAAGAAGAAGAATCATTAGCATTGCATTAACACGTGAAAGGGTGGATAGTTGAGGAGATTGAAACCATATTTCCTTCATAATTGTTATAAACCCAAAGTATAATCATCTTTAGTTATTTTTTGCACTTAGTCATAATTCTTAGTTATAATTCTCAAATTAAAGAACGTCAACCAAAATGATACCATAGAATAGATAATCGGTACTTAACAAACCCGTCTCTGTGGACGATAAACTCGGTCTTACAGATCTTTATTACTTGAACGATACGTACAATTGCGTAACCATATATAAATATCGCAACAACTACTCATGCTACACTTACTGCATCTTTTATGTGGATGCATGTACACAGATTAATCTAGGTTACATCTTTTCGGAGTACGTGGAGGCTTAAGACGGGTCACTCATCCTATTGCGGCCCTGGTCTTCATCTATGATTGGAATGTCCTTATTATTCAAGACAATTATTAGCTTTACTTTTCTATCCATTGTACTCATAGTAGCCCTTGTACGAGTCAGATCAGGTTTTGGGAAAAGACATGTCATAAAGGATATATGATGTTTACAAGTTTTTTAATGAAGCAATTTTATTTCTCGTTAACCCCTATTATTGTTCTGCAATGTTCAATAATTGTTAAATGATGTTTGGAGATGGTTCACCTACCGAATATAATATAGGTGTCATCATGATCCGTGACTTGAACCGTGACAAGAAGCTAAAGATATATAGAATCTTTTCACTTGCGTCTATGTTGAGAAAAGTGTATGTTTTTTCCAGCACAATTTATTTTATTAGTCGCAAAAATAAAGTATAATAATTAAAACATTCATTTTCTTTACTTTTCAGATGAACCTTTACGACTATATTATCATAAAGAAAATGAAATTCTTTACTTTTTGATAAATAGCTACTTAAATACTTCATTGGGAGTCACATCACAAAAAGCTCTTATAATAATTCAAATATAACTAAATTCAAACGTTTATCAAACTGTTATTATCCGAGCACAACTAATTTTAGAAGTTTTTTATTCTTAGCAACACCATTGAGACACTTTAAAAAAGAAACTTGTGGAAACTAAAAACAATTTCTAAAACATAAAGGGGTCGTTTGGTACACGGTGTAAGTTGGGATATCCCAACACTAATTTTGAGATTAATTTTGTACCATATTTAATAGAAGGTATAAATTTATATTTTGTACTAAATAGAGTATAAAATGAAGTCCAAACTTAAAGATAAATATCTCACCTTATCTCATTAAACTTGAGATTATTTTATCTCATCTCCTAAATTAAATAAATTAGTCGAAGGATTCTTTTGTCCGTATACCAAACAACCCCAAAGAACTATCCACACACTTTTTGGGGACAATCTATTGTTGAAACTTGTAGAAGAAGAAGAGATTAAGTGATCAAAAATATCAAAAAATATGCGCTGTGAATTTAAGGCACAGCGCCGCGGCGCCAAAGGACAGGGCCGCGACACTGAAACTTCAGAGAAGCTGCAAGAATTCCGGCGCCGCGGCCCTGCAAGAATTTCGGCGTCGCGGCGCCGACGTGCAGGGCCGCGGCACTGCATAACGGGAATTTTCAGATTTGAACGAAAAGTTGCAACTCTTCACATAGAGTCACAACCTTTGGTTAATAGCTGCTTATGGACGTTTGGTATGCTATACATAGCATGTTGATCACTTGTTTTCATAACAACAATACAATTAACAAGATCAATCTTCATATTTGAGAATTAAAAAATCAATTGAAGATCATTTCTTGTTGCTTCTTCTTCTTATTCCTTAACCAAATTTCTGAAGAACACATATAGTAGATTCGCCAGGGGTGAAGTTCTTATGCTAGAACTATCACTCAGATAGTTGTATCCTCAAGGCAGACGTCTGATCAACTGCAGCACAAGCGGAGATGAATTTTTGTCTTAGGACACTGCGTCATTGCAGACCTATATCAACACCAAGTTAGTATGTGATGTTCATATTGTTGCTTTTCATTGTTGTTAATTTCTATATAGTTGAAGTATCTATATAATAGTGTTGTTGAATTCAATTTTTTTGAATTATATATATTGAAGGTCTAGATTGACACTAACAATCTAAGACAAAAATTCTCAGAAAAGTTATTTTCTGACTGTGTGAAGATTGCAAAATTTTCAGAGAATACATTTTCCTGATTTGCAAAAGGATGGATCAATCTGGATCGTTAATGGTGAAAAACCATGTTGAGAAACCCGAGAAATTCAAGGGTTATGATTTCAAACGCTGACAACAGAAGATGTTGTTTTACTTGACAACTCTTCATGTGACAAACGTATTGATTGCTGAGGCTCCTATGGCTTTGCCGGAGGGAGAAAGGGAGAATGCTCCTACTGATGTAGAGAGAGCCGAAAGGCTGAAGGCTGGTGAGACTTGGGACACCCAAGAATTTATGTGCAGAAATTATATTCAGAATGTCTTGATACTCTCTATGATGTCAACTCCACGTTCAAAACAGTACGGGAGTTGTGACAGTCGTTGGAAAACAAGTATAACGCTGAGGTTTCTTGTTCCATGAAGTTCGTTATTGGCAAGTTTCTAAATTTCAAGATGAGCGATGCAAAGTTTGTTGCCAAACAAGTGGAGGAACTCCATGTCTTTGTTCGTGAATTAAAGGTTGAAAGCTTGGGCCTTACCCCAGATTTCCTTTTTGAGGGAATGGATTTTGAGCAATTGGTTCTTGAACTTCGAGTTGAATAGGATAACCGAAAGAATGAAAAGGCTGATGCTGATTTCATTAGCGTGTGACTGCATAAGCAAATCTGATTACAAATTCAACCGAATGGTGGATGGATTCGGGTGCTACAATGCATGTATATTTTGAAAGGAACATGTTTTCATCCTACCAAGCCATCAAAGATGGAGAACCACTGTTCGTGGGAAATGTCGCTGCTGTCAAGGAAGAAGGGAAAGAGGAGGTGACGTTGAGGCTCACTTTTAGGAATGATGTTGTGCTCACAGATGTGTTGCACGTGCCTAAAATTTGTAAGAATATGATTTCTGGGCCTGTTCTTAGTAACAAAGGCTTCAAAACTGTAATTAAATCTGACAAATTTGTACTCACCAAAGGTGGGGTGTATGTAGGCAAGGGCTACCTCAATGAGGGGCTCTTCAAACTAAGTGTTGTATGTACTAAGACATTTGCCATTATAGATGAAAATGCATGCAATAGCACTGCTTCTGAGTATGTGATTGTTTCTCTTTCATCTTTATGTCATTCTCGATTAGGCCATGTAAATTATCGTTCCTTACAAAGAATGGTAAAGACAGACATGTTGTCAAGATGTTTCATGAACAAAATAAACAAATGTGGGGTATGCATAGAATCAAAATATGCAAGTCATTTGTCACGACCCGACCCCGGGCCAGCGACTGGTGCCCTACCTGGGCACCCTTACAAGTATACATCAGAGATAATCAACGGAACATACATAAACTTACCAGGAAAATAAATAACAGGCTAGCCGATAAGGCCACCTTCCAAAAATATACACGTAACCCAAAAAGCAGTTACCTTTTTTCTTTTCTTTATAGAACCCAATCCACAAGATATGACTACAGACCTCTAAGAATTTTGACATAACAACTGTGACGGGACAGGGCCTCGCCATACCCCTGAATGTACATAAATCTACAACCTCAGGGAACTGTACCAAAATACAAAGTCTCCGAAATAATGGAGCTTCCCAACCAGCTGAACAGAGATCCTAAGGGCAAGGATCACCAACCTGTGTACCTAACACCTGCGGCATTTAACGCAGCCTCGGCGGGTCGATAACAGTCGAATATGGAACGAAAATAAAGCATGCTTAACAAATCATAATCAGATAAAAAGAATGAAAGGGGCAAGTATAAAAGTAAATGTCATATCCTACCGTGCCACTACCACTCATGAACTTAATTGCACATTATTATCTTTTCCCCTTTTTCAATAAGAGTTATATCAAATTCTTACATACATACTTAGGAAAATCATCAAGTTCATAAGCACATAACTTACATCCCTTGCATAACATAATCCGGCCTTTTATGGAGGGACGTCTCATTTTGGAGTTCACTTTGATTATCCATACATAATAACGTAACCCGACCCATTTGCGGGACACGACGAAGTCATACAAAAGCCTGCCCACGAAGGTATACTGCCCGGCCCATTCTGGGACGCGATAAAGTCACATAAATCTGCCCATAAAGGTATATTGTCCGGCCCAATATGGGACGCGATAAAGTCACATAAGTCTGCCCATAAAGGTATACTGCCCGGCCCAACCTGGGATGCGATAAAGTCACATTAATCTGTCCATAAAGGTATACTGCATAAAAATAGGAAGCGTATGATCAACTTAGGGCCACCTGCCCATAGTATCATTTGGTCATCCTACTCCTGGGACTATTTCACCCGCATAGGTCATGTGGACCCGCAATGAGGTCATCCGCCTCGCATGAGACTATTTCATCCGCATAGGACTATTTCACGCACGGGTGGGGTGGTGGCCATGAATGAGTACAAACACCGCACTCGCATCATGGGTAACAAATTCATGGAATAAGTAGTAGCCCGGGGGTTTACCCCTTAAGAATTACATAACCTAGCACAACCGGCTATTATACATAACATAAGCACCACTGGTTTATCATACATAACATAAGCACCACCGACTTATCATACATAACATAAGCACCACCGGCTTATCACACATAACCTAAGCACCACTGGCTTATCATAAATATCAGCAAGTTAAGAAATCCCTTAACTTCTTATTAGCCTTAATTATTAAGCATTCTCATTTTATTCAAACTTAAGGCACTAACATGTCATTAAAAATCCGGGAATTTAACTCAATACTATGTACTTTCATTCTTTTCAAAAGACTCATTTTCATATAAAACTCCAAGATACTAACCCCCATAGTATCAAGACATGTCTACATTTCAAACAAATCACTACATTTTTAGAAATACATTTCTAGGCTTCTAAATCAAGTGACCCTTACTTTAAAACTTTAAGCAATTGGTACCTTTAAATCAAATTACCTTTTTTTTTTATTTCAAGTCATTTCTTTGTTTACATTACTAGAGAAAACCATTCTTTTAACCTTCCATAAAGTTGTTATAACCAACTTCCCATAAAGCCGTTATAACTCTTTATGTCTTAGACAAATTCATTTCTTTTATAACCAAGAGACTTATACTTTCAAATCAAGTTACATAGTTTTCAAAATACTTCAAGTCTCTTAACTTTTAAGAAATCAAGTTTCTTAACTTAGAAAATCAAGTTATCAATGCTCTTCCCAAATCAAGCATTCTATACTTTTAAATCAAGTCATTCCTTCCTTTAAGAATCAAGTCCCATAACTTGAAAAATAAAGTCCCTTAACCTTTCTAGAATGCAAGGTTCATAGTCTTAAAACTTCATACGTAAACTCTTTAAATTAAGTAACATATACTTTTATGCGTTGTGAATAGGTTATACTTGTTTATAACGATATTATTAAAGTAGCCATGATCTAGAAAATGTAATACAATTTTGTCTTATCTTAGCTTCTATGCAGATGAAGAATTCTACTCATTTTAATTTAATTGATTGCCGATACATTTTTTGTATTAACGTTGCAATGACTTGTTCGATACTTATTCTCATTCGTGCAATAACTTAGCAAAGTCAACTTGACTCCAAATACTTCCTAACGACTCTTACCAACACCCCCCATAAGACTTGGTAATAACTTATGATAACTTAGACGTAACCTTTACATAGAGTAAATCAACATACATACCTCTTAACTTCTAAGAGTAGAAGGAATCATGAAATAACACCACATGTATATTTCATACATAGAATCATGCCAAAAGGAGGAAGAGGTTCACATACCTCGCGACGATTATCGACAAGTAGCAAAATGCTCTAAAGTACGTCAACCTTGATAGCTATTCCGTCCTTTAAGTAGAATACGTTACTCGTAGTACTTCAACCTATATTAATCGTAACATGTCTATCAACTCCTCACTTATTAACGTATAATCATACTAAGTGTAAAGTCTCTTATTCTACGGAAAATCGGGCAGAACTTCCTTTGTTTCTACGTACTTTTCCACATTTTCAAGGCCCGAAAATCAGTAACCAAACGCCACATTTAAGGCCCAACAATTCAGCAAATACAAAGGGGATTACACGCCTAATAGGACGTGTAAAATTCTGCCCCACAATCAATATAAAACTGTCCAATAATTCCAAGTCATATTCGGTTACAATGTCACAACAATTATCAATTTCCTTTCAATTCTTTTTTCAATCCAAATTGTTATTCCAACATGTTATATACATAATAACAATTACAACAACTATAAATCCTTTCTTCCTTAACATGCGACGATTGTAACTACCGTCCAAATTGATTACAACATTAATGGCTAACTTGTCCATTTTTGGTTTTAACATGTCGACATGATCCAAATCTTTTCAAAAGTCATTCTATCCACATGCTCATTTCTTAACTACTATAACATGTAATCTTCAATTACATTAAGAAGATGAAGATTTTACCTCAATAAGCCCTAATAATGTCCAAGCGTAAAAGTTGATCCTTAGCAACTTTTAGCTCCTCTTTTTATGTTCCAATCCGCTCAAATCACTCCTTAGAAGCTCATGAAGAACTCCTCTTCAAGTTCCATCTTCAAAGTTGAAGAACACCTTAGGTTTTCGCCTTGCGACTAACGTAAAAACGTCGTTTTTCCGGGATATTTCTATTGAGATTTCCTTACAATACCCCTAGGAATCTTGGGTTTGAATATTGGGAATTATGAACCACAAACGAAATTTTTTTCTTCCTCCTATAGAGCAAAGCCGAGAGCTCCTTTACTCTCTCTCAAGTTTTTCTAATTTTTCTCTAAGTGTTAGAGACTTGTCTTGCAATATGGATGAATATATAAAACAATGGAGGGTCTAGATTAACACATTTGTGTGGCTTGGATGAATTTCATTTAAAAATCTAGTCAAGTGGCCCATTGAATTAGTCAATTATATCAAGCTTAGCTTAGTCAAGACTTATCATCTTTACCTTGGTCATTTGACCATTTAATCCTTGGTCCAATCGATCAAGACCATGCAAGGGGGGTGACACATGTCGCCCTCCCATTCGTCCATAAAATTTCGTAACCCTCGTGGGCCCCACCAAACGAAAATTTCTCGGGTGGGCCCTACGTGACCAAATCCGTAAAATACATTTTCACAATGATAATAAATTCCATACTCCTCAAATAATGTATTCTGAGAATCTAATTCTCATCAACAAACATTTTCCTTCCCGAGGTTCGGAAGGTTTTTCCTTCGGAAAAACAATTCTTTCTTTCGTACTAATTTTCAAGTCTTGCGCTCTGGCGTCTATTCTCTTATTCATGTCCTGAAATTACGGGGTGTAACATCATCCTCATAAATTTGTTGTGAAATCAAATGAAGTGTTTGGTTTAATTCATAGTGATTTGTGTGATTATCAAGCAACCCCTTCTCGTAGAGGAAATAATTATTATATATTATTTATTAATGACGACAATAAATTTTGTTATGTATACTTAATACATACCAAGGATGAGGCTTTGAACATGTTTAAAACATACAAAGCAAAAATGGAATACCAACTTGACAAAAGAATTAAGATTCCAAGGTCAGACCGAGGTGGTGAGTATATGTCAAATGAGTTCAAAGAATTTTGTTCTACTCATGGTATTATTCATCAAACCACTACGCCATATACTCCACAACAAAATGGAGTTGCCGAACGAAAGAATAGAACGTTAAAGAATATGATAAATTCAATGTTGATTAGTTCGCGTGTACCTCTTAGTCTATGGGGTGAGACATTAGTTACTGCAAATATGATATTGAATAAAATTCCTCAAAAGAAAAATGATCAATCTCCTTATGAATTGTGGAAAGGAAGATTGCCTACTTTCAAAAGGATGAAAGTGTGGGGTTGCCTAGCGAAAATTTAAGTTCATTTACCAAAGAGAACTAAACTTGGACAAAAAATGGTGGATTGCATATATATATATATATATATTGGTCATGCCAATAATAGTGCAGCATATAAGTTTTTGGTGTATCATTCTGATGTTGAAGGTATCCACAAAAATACACTTATGGAATCTGCGGAAGCAGAATTCTTTGAGGAGATCTTTTCTTATAAAGACAAGGATAAAAGTGTTCCTACTAATAAGAAGAGGACACTGCCTCAAAATGAATCAAACCAAAATGATGATAATCTTACTTCATCGGTTCAAAAAGAAAATTCTGAACCAAGAAGAAGTAAACGTGGTAAAATGACCAAAGATTTTGGACCAGACTTTATGACTTTTTCCGTTGAAGGAGAACCTCAAACGTATAAGGTTGCAATGGAATCATTCGAAGCACCTTATTGGAAGGAGGCCATCCAAAGTGAAGTAGAATCCATTGTATAAAATAATACATGAATATTGGTTGATCTTCCTTCGGGACAGAAACCAATAGGCCATAAATGAATCTTTAAACGAAAGTTAAGACTTGATGGTACTATAGAGAAATATAAAGCTCGGATAGTAGCCAAAGGATTCCGACAAAAGAAAGATGTAGATTTCTTCGATACCTACTCACCAGTGTCTAGAATTACGTATATATAAGGACGTTAATTGCTATAACATCGATTCACAATTTGGAAATACACCAAATAGATGTGAAGACTGCATTTTTGAATGGTGAATTAGATGAAGAAATCTATATGGAACAACCCGAAAAGTTTGTTGTTAAATGTCAAGAGAAGAAAGTATGTAAACTGGTTAAGTCGTTATATGGACTTAAACAAGCGCCAAAGCAATGACACGAGAAGTTTGATAATACATTATTATCAAATGTGTTTCAAATAAATGAATGTGACAAATATGTCTACATTAAGGAATATAATAATGCATATGTCATTATATGCTTGTATGTGGATGATATGTTAATTATGAGAACAAGTAAGAATGTTATTAACCAAACTAAGAAGATGTTGCAAACCACTTTCGATATGAAAGATATGAGAATAGCGGATGTCATTCTTGGTATTAAAATTCAAAAGAACTTTGATGGTTATGTCCTAACTCAATCCCATTATGTTGAGAAAGTCCTTAAAAAATTTGGACATTATGATGATAGACCGGTAGTTATACCATTTGATCCCGCTTGTCACCTTAAGAAGAATAAAGATGAAAATGTGTCTCAATTGGAGTATACGCAAGTTCTTGTTAGCTCGATGTACATAATGAATTGTACGAGACCATATTTAGCATATACAGTGAGTCAACTTAGTCGATACTCACACAATCCTGGAAATGATCATTGGATAACGCTAATAAGGACACTACGATATCTAAAGCATACAATGAACTATGAGTTGCATTATACAAAATATCCCCCGGTGTTAGAAGGATATTGTGATGCTAATTGGATTTTCAACCATTCAGAAAGTAAGTCCACAAGTGGTATGTATTTACACTTGATGGAGTGTCGGTATCATGGAAATCATCAAAGCAAACGGTAAATACGAGATCAACTATGGAAGCAGAGTTTGTAGCCTTGGATAAAGCTGCTGAAGAGACAAAATGACTAAGAAACTTCCTAGAAGGTATTCCGTTGTGGACAAAGTCAGTGACCGTCATTTGCATACATTGTGATAGTATGGCTGTCCTGACGAGGGCAAATAATCAAATATATAATGACAAATCAAGACACATAAGACGACGTCATAATACAATACGAAGTTTGCTGAATAATGGAATAATTTTCATTGATTATGTAAAGTCAAAGGACAATACAACGGATCCTTTGACAAAAGGCCTTACACGAGAGCAAGTCGTATTTACATCGTGGGGAATGGGCTTAAAGCCAATACAATGAGTTGTTAAATGGTGAAAACCTTATCTATCATAATTGGAGATCCCATGGTTTAGGTTCAAAAGTCAAACTAGCTGGGGAAGACTCAATGAGCGTAAAACACACATATGCTCGTTCCTATGATGTACCAAATGTGTTATTCCGGTGACGATATAGGGCTGAACTTCAGTTTTTAATAATATTAATAGTCATTATGGTGGGATAGTACAGACTATTCTTGATTAATATTACCTATGTGAGATTGATGTGGAGTCGCATCTGGGAGAACCGAGATGACTAAGTTCTCTAGAAATTCTCATAAAGATAGAAGTTGTTCATGACCGAAAAGAACACAACCGTAAGAATTGAAATATGTTGGTATGATGTGTGTGATGCTTGTTGTCTCGGTTTACTACAAAACGTGAATAGTTCAAGTCACTACGTCCACTACTTCACAAGCAGATCCGATAGGTATTCATTACGAGCGGTTCAAGTCCAAAAGACATCGTCTCCGATGCATGTCATATCGCGTTTGACAGAAATGACGATAAGTTCCTTTATCTTATTTTCTATCTACATGTGGGGTATTGTTAGATGTGTGAATAGAAAATGTGGGGTATTGTTGGAACTTATAGAAGAAGAAGAGACTAAGTGATCAAAAATATCAAAAAATATGCGCTGTGAATTTAAGGCACAGCGAAAAACAGCGCCGCTGATGAAACTTTAGAAGGTTACGGTCCGGCGTCGGCGTGCGGCCGACGTGCATAACGGGAATTTTCAGATTTGAACAAAAGTTACAACTCTTCACATAGAGTCACAACCTTTGGTTAATAGTTGCTTATGGACGTTTGGTATGCTATAAATAACATGTTGATCACTTGTTTTCATAACAACAATACAATTAACAAGATCAATATTCAAATTTGAGAATTAAAATATCAATTGAAGATCATCTCTTGTTGCTTCTTCTTCTTCTTCTTCCTTAACCAAATTTCTGAACAACACATATAGTAGATTCGCCAGGGGTGAAGTTCTTGTGCTAGAATTATCACTCAGATAGTTGTATCCTCAAGACAGACGTCCGATCAACTGCAGCATAAGCGGGGACAAATTTCTGTCTTAGGACACTGCGTCATTGCAGACCTCTATCTACACCGAGTTAGTATGTGATGTTCATACTGTTGCTTTTCATTGTTGTTAATTTCTATATAGTTGAAGTATCTATATAATAATGTTGAATTCAATTTCTTTGAATTATATATATTGAATTGTTATTTATACATTAAAGGTCTAGATTGACACTAACATCTAACACCTGGAACCAACTGAGCTACGCCCCGTCAATCCACACACTTCTTTAATTTAATTCGAAAAGCCACCTTATTTTTCGCGAAGAAAATCACAAAATAGTGAATTGTAGGTCTTCCCTAACCCGCCGCCAAGTAGACCTATAACGTGTCAGCTTTACATATGTTATCTTTTATCCTTCTTTTTTCACAGGCAAGTGACATTAGCAAAAACTGTATAAATAGCATACTAATAAACTCCCTCTTAAATGGTTTATCCTTATTACTAAAAATAATTGTCTGTCATTATTTATTATTTTAAATATTTAAGATACAATTTTTTTTTTCTATTTACTCTTAGTAAAATTTTGTAATTAATGGAGATGATATATAAATATAACAAATATTTAATAGAGAAAAATTATATCTTAGACATAAATAAAGTGTAAAGTTAGTCAAAGACCATCCTAATTTATACTCCGTATGTCTCAATTTATATTACAAACATTTCTTTTTAATCGGTCTAAAAAAGAATGACATATTTTTTTATTTAATAATAATTTAATTTTAAACATTACAGTTTATTTAACAAGATGATTTATAACAACACAAATATCTTTGACTTATTTTAGATTATAAAATTTAAAATTATTCCTTTATTTTTAAAATTTCACGTTTAGTCAAACTATATCATATAAATTGAGACAAATAAGTATTTATTAAAGCATTGTAAAAAAACCCACAAATAATTGAGACGGGAGGGTGTAACTATTCCCCCTTCCCCTAATTTACCCTTTACATTTCCATTAATTCGAAGCGTATACTTTCCCCCATCGAAAACCCAACCAAACAACACTTTTAACTTCACTTTCAAAACTCAGTTCTTTCATATACCCCGCACCCCACCTCCACCCCCACCACCCCCAACTCAACTCACCCCTATCGCACCTATCTCTCTGTATTTTAGTTGATCGGACGGTTACTCTTTATCCTCAATCATGACCATGCTGAATCCTCAACCGTTGGATGTGAGTTTTCTCTGAATTTAACTTCTTTTTACTATCGATATGTTTGTAATTATAGGTATAGTTATTTGTGAAGTTCGTTAATTGCTAGTATATTGAAATTGATGCTAGATATATATGGTTGCATTTGGACTCAATTTGTGATTGGATAGGGTTTTAATTTGTGGAGAGTTAGGGTTTAGTGATTAAATTGATTTTGTTGGTTTTGTAAATTGAGTTGTGTTATTGTGGATGTGAAAAAGGTAGGGTTTGTTTTGATTGATGGGAGAGGGTTAAGGTTAGGGTTTACTAGTCACTAGATCATGCTTATGACTTGCTTCTATATGGAGTGTATATTTTGTATTTATGATGCATGCATTGTCCAGCCGCAGGGGTGGAGCCATAGAGGTGCGTGGGTGGGGTGGGGTCAATTGACCCCCTTAGTGAAAAATTATAGGACTATGTAGATAGGTCAATTGACTAATTTACTAGGTAACACACAATAAATGCCCAACTTGGATTGATACAGATAGGTAGGATCAGACTGGTGTATGTCTCCTTTATTTTGTTTTTTGTTAATGATTATGTCCCGAAGGGGAGCCTTGTAAAGTTGTTGTCATGCGACCAGGAGGTTCAAGCCGTAGAAACAACCTCTTGCAAAAATGTAAGACTGCCTACGATAGACTCTTGTGGTCCGGCCCTTCACCGAACCCCACACATAGCAGGAGCTTGGTGCAACGGGCTGTCTTTTTTTTAATGATGATGTCCTGTTTTCACTTTCTTACAGTAGTATTAGCATTATTCGCGTAGTTTCTTGTTCTTCGATTTCTGTTACCACATGTTTCTTGTGCTTCGGTAATTGCATTATTTCGCTGTTGTTACTGTTTCCTGACTGCCATGCATTGCTTTCCTTTTTGTTTGCCATGTCTTCCTGCATTTCCGTATTCCCTTTTTCAAACTGCTTTGAAATGCTTTTCTTGAAGTGGAGGGTCTAACGGAAACAGACTCTCTCTACCTCCACGAGGTAGGTGTAAGGTCGGCCGCATACACCGTACCCTCCCCACACTCCACCTGTGGGTATGTTGCTGTTGTTAATGATGATGTCCAGCACAGTTTTGCGTGCACCTTAACTGATCACTTGTCAACCTGCTATAACCCACAAGTATAGGTCCCCGGTAAACCTGCCCACTTAGATTGGGGCAGATGATCTCAGATTGGGCATTTGTCTTTTATTTAGTTTATTTGCTACCATTGGTGTTGTGGCAAATTTTTCCGAATCTTTAATAATCCACTGACAACCTGATAGAGCCTAAAAGCACACGCGTCAGGTAAACCAGGGGCATATCTAATAGTATAGTTATGGGTTCAAACTTTTAGCCAGATCTGAATTTATCTGTGTAAAACCGTTGAAATTGTTGAGAATATTGAATTATGAACCCATAATTCAAACAAGGTTATTGGCTCAGTAGTTGAAACCTGAGTCTTGAACCCATAGAATTAAAATCCCGGATGCGCCTCTGGGGTAAACCCTGTCCGGCAAGGTTGGGATGGATGAGCTCACACGGGTGCAAGTGCCTTATTTTAGCAATCTCTGAAAACTTTTTTTTTGGATAATTCAGCAGCAGGAAGAAGAGGAGATGCTTGTGCCACATTCTGACTTAGTTGAAGGTCCTCAGCCATTAGTTGAAGGTCCTCAGCCATTAGTTGAAGGTCCTCAGCCAATGGAAGGTTGTTCCTCTTTTAATTGTTATTATTTCAGTCTCTTTTCTGGTTAAGAGGATTTTAGGTTGGCAATTGATCAGTCTTATGCTTGGTTTGGATCTTCTTGTAACGTTTTGATGTGATTGTATTGTGAATTTTGATTAATAGTGGCACCTGCTGAGAATGCTACTACGGGGGAGAACCAAGCCGTGGATGAACCACAGGCTTCTCGGTTTACTTGGACAATTGACGATTTCTCTCGGATATCTGCGAAGAAGTTATATTCTGAGGCTTTTGTTGTTGGTAGTTATAAATGGTAACTGACATTTATCACTTACATTGGTGGTTAAATTTAATATTTTTTTTCAAGATCTTGGCTATAATTGGCCTGTGACTGGCATTGTTTTGTAGGCGAGTACTTATATTTCCAAAAGGAAACAACGTGGAGTGTTTGTCAATGTATTTAGATGTGGCAGATTCAACTACATTGCCATATGGGTGGAACAGATATGCCCAATTCAGCTTAACGGTTGTAAATCAAATAAACCCCAAATATTCAGTGAAAAAAGGTATTTTCTTGTCCTGTATCGGTGCAGCTTAATCTTGAATCCAAATTTTATCTGTATGATTAGTTGGATGTCAGTTTTGGTTTTTCATTCGTTGCCATTTCACATGTCTAGGAATATTCTCCATTTCTCCCTCGGTTGAAGTACACTTATTGGAACTCTCTCTAGGGAAAAAAGAACACTAGGGTCTTACCTTTCCTGACATTGATTCATTCTCTAAGTTTCGTCATGTTTGTAAGTTGTATGCCGATTTTATATTTTCTTTTGAATTAACTTCCTTTCTTATTGTCATAAAAACCAACATCAACGTTTTTTTTAAAGAACTTGCAGATATATGGTGCGTAATAGAGCTTCGGCATCTTTTCTGTTTGTTAAGGATTTCATTCTAGTCATTTATGTTATTATTTATTTTGCCCTCTTGTATTTCTTATTGTTCTTTGAGCCGAGGGTTTATCAGAACAACCTCTCTATCTCCCAATGTAGGGGTAAGGTCTGGTTACACATTACCCTCCCATACCCCCACTTGGATTACACTAGGTATGTTGTATTTCTTAGAGAACATTTTTCACATTTTAATTCTATGATACAGTACTAACCACTTCTTCTAGAAGTGTGTTATTTCAAGAATGTATAAACTGTGGTTGCACCTTGGCTCAATGTTACAGCTGAATGGATATAGATGATTCATATCACCGAGCTAACTTGGAATTGAGAGGAGTTTGATTGAAGTTAGAGATGTTATTTATTGTCATACCAATGGTGTATCTACCTTTGTTTCAATCTATTAACGTACGAGACAAAGATCAGCAAAATCAGAAACAGCCAATCAGGCACGCGAATTATCATCCATAAAACTGCATAACTAACTTATGATGTTTTGTCAGAATTGGTAATCAAGTCATTAAATTTAATCCAGTTCATAAAGAAGACCACGTGGACCATAATGTGAAGCCCTCCCTTTCGTGATTGTTGGTTTTCTTCTTCTGCGTATCTTGCTCCTTTGTGTAGAGTGGATGAATGCCCTACCTGTAATAAATGAGACGGTGAAAAACTTCAGATTATTAAAGTATGCAAGAAGTAAAAGAAATGGCAGTTTATTAGAACCTTTTCCCGCAACACAAGGATATGAGTACAGCCATATGTTTCTGTCTATAGGGTTGGCATGCATCATCTTCATTTGATAAACACAACTACAATTGAAAAAGGATTCTTGTTTCTCTGTCCAGCCTGGGACAAACATACGGTGAATCTTTACCTATTTCCTGCAATAAACATATGGAAAATATATTTGGACCTATTGAATTAGACAAATTTGCAACTTCGTTACTCCAGGATGCTCCAAATTCCTGAATGAGGCTTCCTAAACTATTAAGCTTGCTGTTAATAGTCTGGGAGATTTATCCCGCCAAGAAAAATAATGAAAAAAGAAAAAGAATGAGGCTTCTTAAATTTAAAATTGCAAGAAAATTGCAAATGAAAGGTTTTTGAGCTTTCAACACTATCTAAGTAATTGCTTTGGCCTGTGAAACTTGTATTGGATTAGTGATCTATCACACGTTTGCCAGAAAATTGTTTTGATTGTGAGATTCGGGAACTGAATGGCCAGGGAGCCTGGTTTGTTTCAGCCTGTCATGGGTTTGATTTTTTTTCTTTTTGCAGAGACGCAGCACCAGTTTAACCAAAGAGAGAGTGATTGGGGCTTCACATCATTCATGCTTCTAAGTGATCTTTATGACCCCAATAAGGGATATCTTGTAAATGATAAAGTTGTTATTGAAGCTGATGTTGCTGTACGGAAGGTCATTGATTACTGGACATATGACTCGAAGAAAGAGACCGGATATGTTGGGCTTAAGAATCAGGGAGCTACTTGTTACATGAACTCTCTCCTACAAACCTTGTACCATATCCCCTACTTTAGAAAGGTTAGCATATGTTCTAAGTGTTTATGATGCAAGTTTTTAGCAAGTATATCATTCGTATTGGTTCTAGAATGTGATATCCTCATTTTTGGTTTCGGTCCCCCCAGGCTGTGTATCATATGCCAACCACAGAGAATGACATGCCGTCTGGGAGCATTCCATTGGCTCTGCAAAGTTTATTTTATAAGCTCCAATATAGTGATACCAGTGTGGCGACAAAGGAATTGACAAAATCTTTTGGATGGGACACTTATGATTCATTCATGCAGCATGATGTGCAAGAATTAAACAGAGTGTTGTGTGAAAAGCTTGAAGACAAGATGAAGGTATGTTTATAAAATGACTAATTGCAAATTCTGAAGATCTTACTGGATCTTCTAATGATTGCTTTTGTCCAGGGTACGGTTGTGGAAGGGACAATTCAGAAGTTATTTGAGGGGCACCATATGAATTACATAGAATGTATTAACGTGGACTTCAAATCAACGAGAAAAGAATCATTTTATGGTATCTAGTTATCCTCAGGCTTGCCCATTGGATCCTTAATGCCTTCTCATGGACTTATATTTTGTATAAACTTCTGCAGATCTTCAGCTCGATGTCAAAGGCTGCCGTGATGTTTATGCCTCTTTTGACAAATATGTTGAAGTCGAACGTCTAGAAGGCGACAATAAGTACCATGCTGAAGGACATGGTTTGCAGGTTCAGTACTCTATCAATTAACAATAAATTGATGGGCCTTTGTTGCGGTTGCATGTTCTCATTTATAACAGTAAAGAATAAAAAAATTAATTACTTTTATGGTCCTTATAGAAATTGAGAAGGATCTACTTATGATGATAATTTGTAATGGTCCCACAAAACAATGGAAATTAGAATCTTAGTGTGAATCCAAATAGATCAGATTCTGAGCTTGTTAAGCTCTATAAAACATTAAACAATCTGTATTCTTGTGAAGATGCGACAAGAATATTAACCGTCATGACTGAATAGACATATAATTTGGAGCCTAGTTTTATCGTTGGTTGTTGGTAATTCCCCTAATGTAGATTAAAAATTCCAATTGGATGAGCTTATCAAAAAAAAAAAATCCAAATGGACGAGGGTTAGTGTGTTTAAAACTAAGGAGACATCTTGTGTGATGGAATAATGAAGTATTATTAACGGGAGCATCAAACATCTTATCTGTAATTGTTTTGTGGGGGGGGGGGGGGTGGTACTAGGTTGGTGCTAAGCCACAATGCAGGAAGCCAGAAGACACATGAAATGCCCTTCTAGCATGTCGAATTTTAAAGATACTTGAACTCATAAAGCTAAAAGTAGAGAATGTCACAAAGGACATCATTAAGCCAGCAACTGCTTCTTATTTGTTTGTTGCCTTCTTTGATTTTCTTTCATTGTGAAATTCGCTGACTATCTAAAAAAAATCATCTTAAAAAATGAATTTGGATTGCCATGTTGATTTCAGGATGCAAAAAAGGGTGTACTATTTATTGACTTCCCTCCAGTTCTCCAGCTTCAGTTAAAAAGGTTTGAATATGATTTCATGCGAGATACTATGGTTAAGGTTAGTACCAGTTTCTTCTTTCTCAGCTTGCTATATGATTGATTTGCAGTATTAAATTTTGTGTTGTTGCTAATTTCCTTTCTAAAATGACATTATTTCCTATATTTTATTCAAACATTTACCTTTGGCAAAGAACTAGAGTATACCTTTTGGCACTGCTTGTTCACGTATCTTTTGGGTTGTTTCATGGCCTTCCTAGAGTGAGTGTTGTACCCATTTGCGGGTCCAAACATTTATGTTCAGCACAAGAAGTATACTACTTCGATATTCTACTACCTTGTCCAATATATGGGGCAAATAAAAGAAACTTGAAAGTGAACCTGTTAAAAAGAACTAGATACAACAACATACCCAGTGTAATCCCACCAAGTCCCACCAAGTGGATGTCTGGGAGGTTAGTGTGTAAAACCATATAGTATTTCCTTTAAGAAGACGCTATTTGGTAGTTGGAATATTTTCATTGGAAGGTTTTCCAATTTTTTATTTGTCAAATCGTGGGCACATTTTTTGTCTTTTTAATAAAAGTTTTTCCATCAATGATAGGATACCACGGGCCATGATTTATTCTTCAGTGCGACGACTCTGCATCTATTTGATGAAATGTCGAATTGTGTTGTTACTGACCATAAACTTTGTTACCGACCAAGAACCATCATGACCCCCAAATCTTCTGTCCTGCCACTATCTGCTGCCTGCTTCCAATGTCCGTCTATATAAATTTTGAACATCACAAAATGATTAACTGTAGTTTTAATTGTTAAAGCATTCTCTACCATGAAATGTTTTCCTTTAAATGTAGTTTAAATGGTCTTCTAATGTATTATTGATAGTGTTCAATCCCATATTGTAGTAAGTTCTCAATTGTGACAATCTTGCTCCTATGTTGCAGATAAATGACCGCTATGAATTTCCTCTAGAGCTTGACCTTGATAGGGAGAACGGAAAATATTTGTCTCCTGATGCAGATAAGAGTGTTCGGAATCTCTATACACTTCATAGGTAAAACTTACTCTCTTTTCTATGTGTGTGGGGATAAACACACTAGCACGCAATCTCAAAGACTCTTTTTGTTTGGACTTCTTTGTCTACTCTTCTTTTGAAACTGGTGAAGTTGTATTCCTCAGCATTGTCCTTAATGCTGGAGACCTCCAAATAGTTGTTAAGAACAACCTAGACTACTGACAAAGAACCTAAAAGATCTACTAACTGTTCAGCTTCTTCTATACAATGTTCTTCACACCAAAAATAAAATGTAGCAATGCAGCTTCCTTTTAACTTTCTGGATGCTGTTAATTCTATCTTCAAAACATCTTCCATTCCTCTCCCTCCAAATTGTCCACCATGATGGAATTAATCTCCACCATTTATTCTGACGCTTACTGCCCCCTCTTCTTTGTGTACTCAGTTTGGTATGGAATTAGTGGTCTTTTTCTTTGATAAGAGAAGTTATAATACTCACATTAAATTAAAAGCTAAGTTGGTGCTATGTACGCTTTTCAATCACATATCTGAGACACAGGACAAATCATCACATCTTTCTGATTAATCTGCATCCTTTTAATAACTAAGCGAAGATAGAACAAATTTGTCAAGCATCTGTGCTTTAAGCTAACACTGTTGTTGTCTCCCTCAAAATATCTCCTCTTTTTTTGACAATCAAGAAATCTCCGAGGATCAGTGGTGTACGGTTCGAAACTTGGTGGATAACGGGCTCGTCCTCTCCCCTTCTCCACTAAATACCAGGCTTTTGTTTGTCTACAGCCGGATTCGAACCAACGGCGTGCGCCCAACCCACAGACTATGCATAGGTGGGCTCTTGCCACTAGACAAATCCCTGGGGCGCCAAAATGTCTCCTATTCATTCTGTTTATTTATGCCATATAATGCATAGGTGAGCTGTATCCCAAAACTTCCTTCTTTACGGATTTTCAGCCTTTCACTGGGGATAGACATTTTATCGATCTCGGTCTTAATCATTCTATTCCAAAAAGAACAAGAAATACATCTCACACCTCTTTTTCTACCTCTCAATGCACAAGGTCATTCACCAACTTTTTTACATTTTTCAAGCTTAAAGCATTTATTACTTATCTCAATCCCATTACTTGACATAAGCAAGGTGTAGAAAACTTAACTATGAAGCTGCTGTGTTTTCCCCTACTCTGTATTCTGCCCCAAAATACCTATGTAACATGGAGCAAAGCTGACTTACAAACTATGTTGCTTGGACTCTTAAAAAATATTGAAGGGTGCGTGTCGGACCCTCCAAAAGTAGTGCATTTTTGGGGAATCCGATACGGGTGCGGCAACACAAGTGAAGAGTCCGCGCATCTTAGCTTACAAATGCTAATTCCCAGTCCTCAAAATCCCAATTATGCCTTCGCTATGGTTTTCCCATTATCTAGTTGGCTAGGACTATGGTACGAAGTCTTCGGGGTAACTCAACTATGCTTTATACACAAACATCTATTTTTGTGTTTTGTTGCTTTTTATAAACCATATGTACCACCAAAACCTGTTTGTAGTTGCTAAGATTCTTTTTTTTTTTTTTTATCGTTTAGTTTTAAATCTAATATACTCTCTTTCACTCTCTTTTTTCCCCCAGTGAAGTTACTTGCTTTCATTCTCTGAGTGCTGTTGGTTACTCAGCATCTAATTTCAAAATTATATTGGATAGATTGAAACAATGAAACAATAAACTGTCATCGAATCTGATAAGATTGGCCTTTTAGGTACGGTTATGAGATTCCTAATAAACCAAACTGTTTCCTTTTGTTTGTTAGTGGTATGATAGTTTCAATCCATCGGCTTACCAAGATGTGTGGCGTTGTCTTTTATCTTATACTAAGAGTATCACCTTGCTCGTCTTAATGGCAGTGTGTTGGTTCATAGCGGTGGTGTGCATGGTGGACATTATTATGCTTTCATCAGGCCAACACTGTCAGATCAATGGTATGCACTCTCTGTAAAACATTTTCTTCGTCTGTTTCTTTCTTCTAAACATTTTCTGCAGGATTGGAGAGCAGCAGGGGAAAGATTCTGCATCCTATCGTACTGTCATGCAGATAAAGTTAATTGATGTGACGATGTAATTTGAGCTCTGGTTAAATGTGATTACTTGGTTCTATGTTTAGGTATAAGTTTGATGATGAACGGGTGACAAAAGAAGACATTAAGAGGGCGCTAGAGGAACAATATGGTGGAGAGGAGGAGGTATATGTCTCTAACAGCATATCTCGTGTCTTGCTGTGTCATGCTTTGATTCTGACTTTTGCTTTTACAGTTGCCACAGACAAATCCTGGCTTCAATAACACTCCCTTTAAGTTCACAAAATACTCCAATGCTTACATGCTTGTTTATATACGTGAGAGTGACAAGGATAAAATAATCTGTGATGTTGGTGAGAAGGACATTGCGGAACACCTAAGGGTATGTTTTCAAAAAATTTCCACGCAAGATATAGATTTTCTGCACCGTTATTCTGTTCGCCATGAGAAAAGTTTTTTTGTTTCATTTTAGATAAGGTTAAAGAAAGAACAAGAAGAGAAGGAGGACAAGAGAAGATACAAAGCACAAGCCCACCTTTATACAATCATCAAGGTCATTTTCAAGTGGTTAAGTGTCCGATAATAAAGTTTCTCTCCTTGAATATGCTGTGCTAATCTACTAGTGTATGTAGGTTGCACGTGATGAGGATCTTAGAGAACAGATTGGTAAGGAGATATATTTTGATCTTGTTGATCATGACAAAGTTCGTAGCTTTCGAATCCAGAAACAGATGCCTTTTAACCTTTTCAAGGTACTATTTACTTTCTATAATTGTTGCTTAGTTTGGACTCAAGTAGCACATCCAGTTATTGAATTGAATTTAACTCTTTTTTGAATTTACCCTTATGTCATTCCTGACTTAAATGTGTAGATAAGTAAATGATCTTCTCATCTGTAAAAGGTACGAGAATACATTTAATCTTCTCACTTGTTATTAGCATTAATAAAAGACTTGCGACTCATTTGGAGGAGGGAGTCAAAGGAGAGATGAGAACGAGAGAGAGAGAGAGAGAGAGAGAGAGAGTAGCAGGTCCTATTTTTAATGGATATGCATCAAAATAGCATAACTAGTCCTTGTGTGTGAAAGGGAGTAGCCGCGTTGAATGAAGTTAATCAATCACACCTGGGCTAAAATCCTAGTAGAGGGTGGGATATATACAGTCAAGGTAGCACAAATGTTACGGAGGATAACTTTAAATCTATTTAGCATCCACTACTCCAGTCGAAAATGCCGGCTATTGTCAATGAGCTACTAGTCCGTTGGGCATTCGAAAGGAAAAGGAGAAGCAGATCATCCCTTTAGTTCTCGTGGATGAATTGGAGATAAGGAGAGCTTCTGAAGTGGTTGAAAAGTCTTTTGTACAGATTACATAATCTTCTTGTTTACCGTACATTTAAAGCACCTACAAGATTCTGGTTAGTATTGACAATTGGGGCTCTATATTCTTTTGTATACAGGGTATTTCAATGAATCAGTATGACTGTTACTTCATCCCAAGTAAAAATGAAGTGTCTAGAGGCTAGAAGAGAAGCTAGTAATAATTGTGAAAGGGATGAAAAGAGGCTTACAGTATTGGTCCATATGCTTTCCATGTGGGAAGGAATCTGAGACCATCAATCATCTTTTCATCCACTGTGGAGTTACTGACCAGTTGTGACAATGGTTTCTTAGTATGAAAGGAATTAATTGGGTTATGCCAAAGTCCATGAGAGACCTGTTAAAATGCTGGAACAATATGGGAGGTACAGTGAAGCAGAATAAACGGTGGAGCTCAATGCCAGCATGTATATGGTGGTTAGTGGAGGGAAATGAATTTATGATGTTTTGAAGGAGAATGTAGCCGAAGGGGAGCCTTGGAGTAACTGGTTGCCATGTGACCAGGAGGTCATGGGTTCAAGCCGTGGGAACAGCCTCTTGCAGAAATGCGAGGTAAGGCTGCGTACAATAGACCCTTCTGGTCCGACCCTTCCCGGACCCCGCGCATAGCGGGAGCTTAGTGCACCGAGCTGCCCTTTTTTTTAAGGAGAATGTAGCCCTACACAGAAAGTTAAGATGAATTGTTTGTAGTTACTTTATATCTGGTGTAAAGAAGAACTTCTGGATGATGTAGAGGTTTTAGTAGATATCATTGGATCCTTGTAAGATCTACTAGGATTTTTTTTTCTGTACCTCTGTGTAATTATGGCTTCAGCACAGCCTTTGTGCTGGAAACTTTAATACTATACTGTTACCTTCTCAAAAAACAAAACAAAAAAACCGAGCAAGGGATGATTGCCAAAAATGCAAGAGATTATAGGCCTCAGGTACATGTCGCCCAGTTCTTTTTAGATCTCTCAGATGCTTGATTGTAGTTCCCTTTGACTTCTTTAAGAGTCTCTCATTTCGATGCCGATTCCTCTTCCCTTTTCTCTTCCTTTTTATGGTATACACCACTTCCCAACAAATTTAATCGCCATGTGAATTCTTTGTCTCTATCATTTAATTCCTTGTTAATAACCTTTTTTCAATAAACAAGGATGTAAATGTGATGTGTGGAATTGAATCAGGAAGCGTGAGTTATATTTGTTAATGATGACCTTCCTTCTGGTGTATACAATCATGAGTGACTAATTTCTATATGCTGTGTCTGTACACATCTTTGGTTTGTTTAAGCGGTCTTCCAATTTCTTGGATACTCTCGCCTTGTGTTTGACCAAACTATCCGTTGCTGCAGGAGGAGGTTGCAAAAGAATTGGGTATCCCAGTTCAATTCCAGCGTTTCTGGATTTGGGCAAAGCGGCAAAATCACACTTATCGACCCAATCGCCCATTAACTCCGCAGGAGGAACTACAAACAGTGAGTCCTTACATCTTTCTCATTCCCATTATGAGTCTTTTTAGTATTTTGTTATGACTGTATTTCCCTGTTTTGGGAAATAGTGACTGCTTAATTTCTGAGTCTGTTGGATTCATTTTCTGCTGTTGAAGGCATGAAGATTTTATTTTTTGAACTTTACTTCATCTAGCTAGCAGGTAGTTTTTTCTTTTGTAGAATCAGGGTGCACCGTAAGGAGGAGGATAATTTGTTGAGGTCTTGTGTTACTTTCTTTGGAAAATATTGGTAATTAGAATTAATTTGAGGATACTCTAATATCACTTCTTAGGTGATATGTCGTTTATCTTGATTTTGAACCTTCAAACTTTCTGGAAAATTGGTCTGTTGAAAAGAATATAGCACAGGTTCCTAGAAAAGTAAAGGTTTTGACCTTGTGGTTAAAGAGGAATAAATCTAGTGTACCAAGAAAAAACAAACTTGATTGTCATAGTTATTTAGGTGTAATGATTACTGAAATTATGGTTCTTTCTTGGTAATCCCTCTCCTCTCTGTAAAGAAGTTAGGGGGATGAGCGGGTTGACTGAATCAATTATAAGCAAAGATTTAACACTGGCCATTATATTTCTGTTCATCGTAAAGAAAATCACGCGAGTCCTTCTCAGTGAGAACTCCACTACCATTCTCATTGTATGTAAAAGTTATCACAGAAGGAGAATTTCAATCCGATGACGGGAAATCAAAATGGTGGAGGATTCGTAAGACAACTTTTTATTTTTATTTTTTATAATGAAGGTACCAGGACCAACACCTTGACTATTCCATTGGTCTCCTTCTACCAACACAAGTACTGGGTAACTTTACCAACCAATTTTTTGGCAGATTTCAGCTAGTGTTTTTTGTTTTTGCTTGGTTTGAACTCTAGTCTCCAAAGTTTGCATCCATTTAATTGACCACTAGGCCATACCCTTGGAGGCTTAGGCAATTTGTTTTATTCATTCTGTTTTCTCCAAATTTCCTAGTGAAACTTCTTGTTTAGTTCTTTTCTATTCCTTGGGGGAAAATAATTGATACGGTGGGTGTTGGAATACTATTTTCCCAAGTCTACTGATCCAACTTAAGAATATAAATATTCTACTCATCCAAGTTAAATTATTCTTAGTTTAGGTTATACAATTACATTTACTCTGTTGTGTAACTATCTCTTATTTTGTCAAACTAAGAAATGTTGGAGATGCAACTGTTGGTTTCTTAATATGTTTGCACTAATTAATGTATAATCGTTTTTACAAAGTTTTGATTGCCAGTAAACTGTTAATCCTTCTCCTGTTGATTTGATTCGTCCCCGTGCAAAACCAAATCAAATACATGATAAAGGACTGTATTAATAGGCAACTTTAGATTACTTTGAGTTCTAGCTTAGATAAAAAAGTTCTTCCATTTGCGTTTGGCCTTTCAGAGATTTTTACGTTTGTAGAAAATATAAAGAACTTCTAGTACCTTTTATGCTTATTATGATTGTTACTATTATTTTTTTTGGTAACTTATTTTTGCTTGGGACTGAGGCGTAGTTGATGTTGTTGAAGTCTTCCCATTTATTTGCCTAAGCGTTGGTGGTCAGAATAACTTGGTAGCTGTATTGGGTAGGGGTCGATGAAATAGTCAAGGTGCATACAAGGTGGCCCCAATACCACCGATAATTTTTTATACATAGAATGCAAAAATGCATGTTTGTTCTATGTCTAATGTGGGAGAAATGCAGAAAAAATCAGTCATCTGTTCATGCACTGCGGAGTGACTACACAACTTTAGGACATCTTCCTTGCTGTAATAGGTTTGAGTTGGACAATGCCAATGAACACACTGGATATCTATCCAGTTGGAACAGAAGGTGGGGGGACAGAAGCTGACAATTTGTGAAGTCAAGATCTGCGGGAATACCCCCCTGAGTGAGCTCAAAATGGGCATTTCCGGCCATTTGAGTTTAGGAGTCGGAGTTTAAGACTATCCCAGGCTGCATATGGTGGATTGGGTTATCTGAGAGAAAGGAACTCAAGATGCTTTGAAGGCAAAATTAACTCGGTCCAAAAGATGAAACTTAGTTGTATTTTGCTTTTTCATTTTTTGGTGTAAACAAGAGTACACAGAAGACACTAGAGTCTCTACTACAAGTCCTATAGTCTCTATAGATCAGTAGGTATAGTCTAGTCTAGATTTTATGCTACATACTCCCTGTAAATTTGGCATAACAACCTTTATGTGATTTAATACAAGCTTGTTATCACAGTATTTGTTGCCTAGGTGTGACAAAAACACTAGGTGATTTCTTCTCATCTGTCCTAGGTGTGACAAAAACACTAGGGTATTCTGGTTGCTGGTAGGAGGTGGCAGGTATCTCGTGGAAATTGTCGAGGTGCGAGCAAGCTGGCCCGGACACCACGGTTATTAAAATTACAGGCTTGTTACCATCTAAAAAAAAGAGTAGAAATGTGTTGGAATCAAGTGGGTGTAAATGGACCGAAACGCTTCTTATAAGCAAACCAAACTAGTTATGATTGAGGGTAGTATTAGTTGCTGTTTTTGTTGTAGTAATACAAAACAACAACGACATACCCAGTGTAATCCCACAAAGTGGGGTTTTGTTGTAGTAATACATATTAGAAATATGAGGCCCGTGGATTAATAAGTATCGACTATATTCTTTATGTAGCTATACTTATCCAATAGATTGACTGTATAGGATCCTGAGCATACGCTGTGTTAAACAATTAAAGTGATGCCTCATTCATATTTTGGTCATCTTGGAGACTTTCTTGAGTATGTGAATTGGATTTGATTTTCAGTTCTGGTGCTTAAAACATTTAAGTTTATCCTTGTATATCACCTTTTGATATCTTTAATGTTTTAAATTGACGATTTTTAGAAGGTATTAGACCCCACTTGTGGGATTACACTGGTATGTTGTTGTGATTTCTAGAAGGTATTCTTGTACTTCGCATGATGTTCTAGTTCATACATTCTCTTCTGCCGTCCAACATAAACACTTGTGGTTTATTTTTTCCTATGATTCTTTATAATAATTAATTCCTCCCTTTTAGTTTTTCTTCTATGATTTATACTGTTGTCTAAGGCAACCATCTGCAAGTGCAGGTTTGTCAGTTAAGGGAAGTGTCTAACAAGACCAACAATGCCGAGTTAAAATTATTTTTGGAAGTGGACTTTGACCTGGTACCTTCCTTACCTATCTTATAGATCATAAATTGTCATGGATTACTTTCCTTTGTCACGTTGTGGCATTTCATGCTGTTGTATTCTACTATACTTTACCTTTAACTCGTTTAATATTTCAGGATCTCATTCCTGGTCCTCCACCTGACAAAAGTAAAGATGATATACTCCTTTTCTTTAAGCTTTATGATCCCGAGAAAGAAGAGCTGCGGTAAGTTATTTGCTCTTAAAGGAGGCCACATGGCAGATATATTTTTGTGGCAAGGTCTCACGACAAAATTTATTCCCTTTGTATTTCAGTTATGTTGGTAGGCTTTTCGTGAAGAATACTAGTAAGCCAATTGAAATACTTCCAAAACTTAACGAATTGGCTGGATTTGCTCCTGACCAAGAAATTGAACTTTTTGAGGTGTGTTATTGTCGCCTTCTCTCCGTTATTGATGCACTTATCGTTTTTATTGATGTCATTGATCGAGATGGCGTGAGAATTTCGTCTTTTTTCTTTACAGGAAATAAAATTTGAACCTTCTGTCATGTGTGAAAGACTAGACAAAAAGGCTTCATTTCGATTTAGCCAGGTTTTTGTCCTTTCTGTTTTCTCTGCTCGATTGCTGAAAGCTTTTATCTTCTAAGATTTTGATTTGCTTTGCTGACTTATTTCTTACAGATTGAAGATGGGGATATTATATGCTTTCAGAAGAAAGCTTCTCCTGAAGTTGAAGAACAAGTCCGATTTCCAGATGTTCCTTCATATCTGGAGTATGTAAAAAACCGCCAGGTAAATCCCGAGAGCTCCAGTTTCTGCAAGGCTGTTGATGCTGTTTTTTTATGTTATCTCTTTTCCTTTATTTTTCGGGCTTATGGTCCTCTATGGTGGTGCAAGGGAAATAACTTTCGAAACTTCCTTTGGTCTCTGCCTTGACGAGTTGCATCATTGTTGTTACTGTGTCTGCGACATCTTTTCCACCTCTTTAATATATGTGTTATGCTTGTGCACACCATACAACTAGTACTTTGTTTTTTATTTCTCCATTTTGATTCCTCATATCTTAGTTTATTATTTACAGATTGTACATTTCAGAGCGTTGGAGAAACCGAAGGAGGATGATTTCTGTCTGGAGTTGTGAGTTTATTTGGTACCTTTATCCTTCACTTTTGTGCAGAGCATTTGCTCCTGATACATATGTGACCATCTTTTGTTGGTAAAATAACAGAGCAAAAAGTGATACATATGATGAAGTAGTGGAGAGAGTGGCACAGCGGCTTGGTGTGGATGATCCCTCCAAAATTAGGCTTACTCCTCACAACTGCTACTCGCAGCAACCCAAGCCCAATCCCATCAAATATCGGTCTGTGGATCATTTGGTAGACATGCTTATCCATTACAATCAGGTTTGTTAAC
This sequence comes from Przewalskia tangutica, assembly GCA_029844215.1. NCBI lineage: Eukaryota > Viridiplantae > Streptophyta > Magnoliopsida > Solanales > Solanaceae > Przewalskia > Przewalskia tangutica. Next base: position 92,271,227 of record CM056738.1, on the reverse strand, counting down.
ATGAATTGACTTTTTCTTGGAACCACATGGTGACTTTTAATGCTTTACTCATCATAACAGCAGCATAGTATTTTGATAGGATGTGATGTGTCTGGACTAACCAAGTCTTTTTTTTTTCTTAATTTTTTGGGTGCTGGTAGATTTCTGATATTCTGTATTATGAGGTTCTGGACATACCTCTGCCAGAATTACAATGTCTGAAGACACTCAAAGTTGCCTTCCATCATTCTACGAAGGATGAGGTTTGTCTAAAATGGCAAAAACATTTTTTATCCCATCAAATTATTACCTTTGCTCGTTACATTTTTTTCATCGCTTTCAGATTGAAATTCTGAATGTAAGATTGCCTAAGCAGAGTACCGTGGGGGATGTTCTTAAAGAAATCAAATCAAAGGTATGGATATGTGTTTATCTACTGTGATTGCAGTATTGATTCTCGGAAACGATGAAAGCAATTTCCACACCCATAAAAAAAAAGTAGTACCCTCATGTGGTAGATGCAATGTGACCAGGAGGTCATGGGTTCAAGCCGTGGAACAACCTCTTGCAGAAATGTGAGGCAAGACTGCGTACAATAGACCCTTGTGGTCCGGCCCTTCCCCGGACCCCGCACATAGCGGGAGCTTAGTGCACCGGGCTGCCCTACCCTCATGTGGTAGATTCCTGATGTCTAGATGATTATATGTTTTTTAGCTGATTTATGCATCATTTCTGTAAATGTCGTTTGATGGATTCAGGTTCCGTGGATAACATATAGGGAAAGGGTACAATCTTGTCTAACTTGTATTATTTAACTTAATAATTGAAGAGTTGGTATTTGCATTCGTTGCCCTCTACACTATGCCAGTGTGATTTTCTGCTACTTCGGATAATACCTTTTTTACTCCCAATCAGATATTCATATTTTGCTTCTCAAGTGTCAAATGGGTCATGTTTTCAGTGCGAGATCGTCTTTTTTTTTTAGAGATTTGGAAGTGACATGAGGAGTACAAGTTAGCATATTTTGCTTTTCAATTTTTCTGAACATACTTGAATATATAAAAATCACTTGTTGACATCGGGAGTTGGCAACCTTTTGTGAACTTTTTTGAGCGATGGGAGTAGGGCTGTTAGCGGTCCGGATACTCCCGGTAATTACCCGAGAACTGGACCGGTAAACCCGGGCCGATACTCGGACCGAAAAGTTAACGGTCCGGATACGAGTACCAAAAATTACCCGGACCGATAAGGAGCCGGACCGGTAACCCGGTAACACCCACCCCCATCCACCCCACCCCCTGCCAGCCCTAATTAGTTGTAAATTAGTGAAACTTTAAATGGTTATAACTCTGCGCTCGAACATCCGTTTGACCTAATTTTTTTTAATTTCACGTATTTTTTTGAGACGGGGCAGGACAAACCGCCTTTGGCGGTTTGGAGCAGCCGATTTCTCAAAAAACGTCTGTCTTGCCAATCAATTTCACTTTTCCCTCAAATCGTTACGTTTTTTCCCTTTTCAAAGCTAAATATATCGCGATATACAATAGATTTCAACATTCAAATTTCGTGGTAACGTGTCCGAGAATGTCAATTTCAATATTGGAAATTCAATTTTTATTTTTTTTAAAAATCCGGGCCCCGGACCCGACCCAGGAAAATCTTTCCGGGCCGAGAACCGGACCGATAAGGTTTCGGTCCGGTCCCGGATCTCGTCCCAGGACCGAAACCTTATCGGTCCGGTCTCGTTCCGGGACCGATAACAGATGGGAATACTCTCTTTCCTATCAGATTATCTTATTTAAAACCATTAATAAAGGGTGATGAATGTGCACCCTAATGTACTGTAATATACGTTTCTTGTTGATGTATATGTTATGAAGAAAATCATTCTACATGCATTTTTAAGGACATTTGCCTCCCCATCTTCTGAACCCTGCTTCCTATCTAGAAAAGAAAATGGAAAAATGATGCAGAGTTGGTTTGGCAATATGGGTTTTAGATCTGTCGTGTATATTGTGGACCAATGTTATTTCTCTAATGTTTACTGTTCAATGGTGGCCTCCATTTATGGTATGAGAATATATATAACTACTGGCATATGGTGTGCTGCAACAGGTAGAGTTGTCCCTTCCAAATGCAGAGCTTAGATTACTCGAGGTCTTCTATCACAAGATTTATAAGGTGAGGAGTCCTAATATAAGTTCAATACTTTTGTCCTTTATTGGAATCTGTAAATATGCTTCTTGCACAGCCATTGTGCTCTTGACTAATACAATTGTTACCTTAAAAAAACTTGTCCTTTATTATATTTGTGCTGACATTTTAGTTTGACAGCTAAATGACCTTTCAAGACTTGTTCTGCTAGCTCATGTGTTCATTTTTTCTGTGTGTATCTGATTCATCCTTTCGTTTCCATTGCTAATCTGCAGATCTTTCCTCTCAATGAGAAGATTGAGAATATAAATGACCAATATTGGACATTGCGGGCAGAGGAAGTAAGTTCTCTACATGTTGTATGGCTGGTTTCTTCTTCTCTCTTCCTCATCTCCTTTTGATCCCTTTACCTTTCTAAAAAAACTTGCTGAGGTTTTGTAAATTTAAGCAGATAATTGAATACATTTTCCCTCCCCATCCTCTTTCAAAAAGGAGAATCTAGGATCTGGCTTTAATTTGATTCCTATGCTTTGCTGTGTCAGCTTTAGCTGTTAAAGGTTACTTCTGTTCCGCTGACCTCTCTGCTTTAGACAGTTGATTCTGGAAAATTAATGATGTTATTCTGTGGTGTATGTTAGTCTTGCCTACTTGCTTACTACTGTGTTATTTTATTATAATTTTTGTAGATACCAGAGGAGGAGAAAAACCTTGGTCCCCATGATCGTCTAATTCATGTTTACCATTTCACGAAAGAGACTCCACAAAATCAAATGGTATTACAAATAGGCTTGATTGATTGTTACTTATATACTGCTGCATCTGATGTTAAAATTAGTAACTGGATTGGTTCTCAACAGCAAGTGCAGAATTTTGGAGAACCTTTCTTTCTGGTCATTCATGAAGGTGAAACTTTAGCGGAAATTAAAGTGCGCATTCAAAAGAAATTGCAGGTTCCAGATGAGGAGTTTTCTAAGGTATAGTGCTTGAGCACAAAGCTTTTGCAGCAAATGGAATATGCTTGCATACTTTTAGCATTATGGTTTAATTAAAGCCGTATGATTGACTTGGGGGTTGACTGTACTTTTTTGATGGCTAGTGGAAATTTGCATTTTTATCATTGGGGCGCCCAGAATACCTTCAGGACTCAGACATCGTATCCAGCCGTTTTCAGGTAGTATATTGATGTTATCTTGTACTTTCTTCCTCCCCTGGAAGTTCATTGTGTTAAGTTTGTCGATCAGCTTTAGTTACGTCTTCTTGTTTCTAAATTCTGCGCAAGCTGAAGATGCTTGTATCCTGTTGCAGAGGAGAGATGTTTATGGTGCTTGGGAGCAGTACCTTGGATTGGAGCATACAGATAATACATCAAAGAGGCCATATGTTAATCAGGTAGACTCTCTAGATTTTATGGTTTCTGCATGACTTCAATATACTAAAGTCACCTCTTAGTTATCAATTTAAACATACAAGTGGTTCGATCGTAATATCTTAATTTGGCTCCTCTTAAAGGCTGTTAATTTTTATAATATTCTATCTGACCGGGACATGTAATATGCTCTTTTAATCTACAAAACCTGGTGTATATTAGTACTTCTGTCACTGCATGCTTTTAGTGTTTCAGGAACTTTTAGGGTTAAGTTAAAATTTACTTTGTCTTTACTATAATTCTAGTGACTAGATTGTGAACCAGATCTTGCTATGTGACAAGGTATTCGGTTAGTAGAGCTTATTAAAAATAAAAAAATAATTCCGTCAATAGTTGAGCATACGGTTTAATTTCTCTGGACCTTCTCTTTTTTTTTTTTTTTGGGGATCAGATATTAGATGTGATTTATGTTTCCTTTTATCACGACAACATTATCTATTTACTAATTACATGTATAGTAGTACATAAAAAAAATCAGGTTAATAGTTGCAGAAGAATTTAACATCTTTTGTGCACTGGACCTTACCCTTTGAGCTGCTTATTGCCTGATAATGTTGTCATTTTATGTTCAAAGAACCTCTATTATGCTTTAATTTTTTACTCTGACATTGCAGAACCGCCACACATTTGAAAAGCCAGTCAAGATATACAACTGAAAGGGGATTGTGATATACCAGCTGGGCTTTGGTTGTAGCGTTCACCCCTCACGAGCTAGAAGGGAGACATGTAAAAGAGTTTGAAGCTATGGTATGATGATAAGTAGAAGGCAGAGAGGAGATTAGCATGCATATTGTTTTCACATACGGGATTTACCATCTTTGTTTCCTCCTGGTGATTTGGTAAGATTTTGCAGGCTATAAGTTGCCCCTTCGATTTGGCTTTGGGAAGGGAGGTTTGTATCTTTTAGTTTAGTTAGGATGCGCGCTGCAGTTTCTGCCGTCGCCTTCAGCTATTACTCTGCTGAGGGTTGGGTCTTTTTGACATTGTCTTCTGCATAATTTATTCTGCATATAAGATTTTGGTTGAAGGGAATGTATAGTTGATATAGGGTGGATTCTGGACTTGTATTATCTGTTACTTCTTTTCCAATTTCCCATTCCTCTGTTGGTTGTATTTAATGTCATACGAGTGGGGGATGGATCTGTTAAATTTCTTTCTATATTATTGGTATATGTTTCTTTGCTTCATTTCTGTCTTTGTTGTTTTCACTGTTGGTTTAGTTTGGCAGAAATGACAAACCCACAAACAGTTTAGCATATGAATAATTTATTTATTGGCTCTTCGTTTATTTTGTTAATGAAAGCCCGCAGAAGTTGGGAGAAGTGAACAATAATCAACTGAAAACATTTATTAAGTCATAAAGGCAAACATGACAAGTAAAATGTGGACCGGGTGGAAGTTCCAACATTTTGTTTGTGGTAATAAGTCGATAATGCCGCACTTCTTGGGTCAGGTCAATCTACTATGTCCACATGAACCTCTTCAAAGATGTAAGATGACAATACATAGATTCTGCAAGCCTAAGCATTTTCAATGGTGCTATACACCTTGAGACCATACATAATAGCTCCCAGGTGTTGGCCTGCATTTGGGGTCACTCAATGCAACTATATACACACATTAGTTTGGATTGGGTAGCTGTAAGGAGATAATTAGAGGGTCTGCTTAAAGATCATCAAGTGATACGGTGGAATTCATTAGATCTTCACTTTCACTTTCACTCTTAAGTAGAGGTTATGGGTACTCTGGCATGGTCGCCTGTCGCCTTACTCGACTAACACTCAAAAGATGAAACACTTGGTTGGCGATCTATCTTTAATAGGAGCCTTTAGTCTTTTGATTAAAGTAGGGGTTGTTCCCCATAAAAATAAGCACTCTGATGTGACATGAGTTTCTCGAGGTCGATGGGTTTAGATATGGCGGGGAGTCACCCAATAAGACTAGAATGTACTCATTAGTTTGGATTGGGTAGCTAGAAGGAGATAGTAGGGGTAAGGGTAGGAGTGTTCGCGGCTTGGTTAGAAATTGATTCAAACCGCAAATCGAACTAAATCGATTGTTGTTAGGTTTGGTTTTAGATTTTTAAAAATCGATAATATTTGGTTTGATTTTGATTTTACTGAAAACAAATTGGAGATGAAACCGAACCGACAAATTATATATATAATTTTTATAATTATATATATAAGATCTATTAATTTTTATAAGTAATTTTTTAGTTTATATATCTAAAATACTTTTTCCATAATTCGAGAAAATTATAGCTCTCACAATAAAAAGTAATAATAACATATTATAATTTGGAAAAAAAAACTTGTTAATCGTAGAAAAAAAATAAAAGAGAGAAATACCATTAAGTTTCTTAAAAATTGAAAAACCGATCAAAATTGACAATAACCAAATTGATGAATATGTATTATATTTAGTTTTAATAATTTAAAAATTGACTACATTGATTTTGTTTTGATTTTAATAAAAAATCGACCCATGAACACCCCTAAGTGGGGGACCTGCCTAAAGATCATCAGGGATGTGGGAGGATATTTCATGAGATCCTTCCACTTTAAGTCAAAGTTTAAAGGTCACGATTACTCGATCTGGCTCGCTGGCACTACACGACTTGCGCTTAAGATATTTGGTTGTAGTTTGACGACCTATCTATGGTAGGAGCCTTTAGTCTTGTCACTAAAGTAGGATTATACTTCCCCTAAAATGGGCCTTGTACCATGTGAATTGGATTTGTTGGGGCTAGTGGTTCCGAATATGTGATGTTTAAACTAGGGCTGTCAATGAGACGGGACATGACGGGATTTGAGGGATGGTGGAGTTGGTCGGGATTGGAATTAGGGGATAGAAAGTGGTCCCATCCCGTCCCACATCCCACTATCAGAGAAAACGGGATGGGGGACGAGATGGGACGGGAAGGGGGATTTGGGAGACTTTTAAAAACTTTTTTCTAGACACATAATTTAAAAAAAAAAAAAATTAAAATTAAAATAATTGAACAAGAGAGTGAAAAAACATTCCAAGACTAATTGTCTCTTATATTATTTAATAGAAATATGTTTTTTTTTTCCTAATACAATTTCAAAATTGCAACTTGGTTTCGTAGTTCAAAAGTTGCAATCACATAGTAAAATTGACATTAAAGAAATTACATATGCAACCATATTTTTTTTTAAAATTTCTGACAATCTATTGAGGATCTTCTGTTGGAATTGAAATTTGTTGGTCAAATTGTTCAACGTCGCTTCCTGCTCCCTCAGATAAGATTTTATTGTAATTGTAGTGTTGTTCTTCATTGATCTCTGGTTGACAACACCTTCTACACTCCGTTCTAATTCAATCTCTAAATAAAATTGCAATCTCCAAACTATCTCCCGCTAATGAGTGTCTGTGCTCTCCTATTTGAAATATTACAGCACAAAAAGCGATTTCAAAAGCTGTAGATGACACTTGAATATGCAACATATCTCGATCCATCTTTGATAAAGTCAGAAATGTCTTTTGATTCTCCCTCCAGTATTTCAACAAGTCTTCACGTTCATTTTCATTAGCAATTGATTCAAAGTTTCAAACAGTACAATACCCAGCAAAACATAAACATCAAACTCGTTAATTTGTGAAGCACTTGAACCACTATACATTCTATTTCGAATGTCTTGAATACTTGAAGCAAAAACCACATGTTTTTATAAGGTTGAAGTGAAATAGAAGAATGATACAGAAGCCGGTTGATTATTTGCACTTTTCTCTTGGTAATACATATACATAATTTTGCATTGTGTTTGTATGCTAGAGATAACATCTTCTTTAGTTGGTTCTGTTTCAAGTATTTCTAAGCATTTATAAATCGTTTCAATAAGGGCATTACAACAGTCTACTTTATAGTAGAATTTAATACAACACCAATAAAATAAATAATAGAAATAGAAAAATATTTTTAAAATTTTACAATCATTTTTGTAATAGCTGGAGCGTAAGTTGATTTTTTTTTACTTATATTCATTAACCAACAAAAATATTAGAGCTATATAAAATAACATAGTAGGATAATAAATACCATAAAATTTCTTAGTAGCTAATTTTTTTTGTATGAATACAATAAGTTCACAAATTTTATCCCAATCATCATGTACAAGCATATCCGAAGAATTTTTATTATGAGCGTTAAATACTAAAGTTATAGGTCTTCTATACTCGTGAGCAACAACTAATTGTTCATACAAAGAATTCCACCTAGTTGCAACTTCTTCTTGATTTTCCTATAAGATAATTCACAACCATGACATATTTTTTTAAACTATGTGTTTATATTTTATTACCTTTAAAAATAAAGTTAATAACAAATTGTACTTTATCAAGAATAGAGCTAAAAAGTTTTAGGTTATCCTTTACACCTAAGTTATAAACATGACATGCACATCTAATATGAAAAATATCGGGAAAAGATGGAGTCCATCGAGTTTTAAAATGTTTACATCATAATCATTACAAGAAGCATTATCTAATGTAATAGTCATAATTTTATCAGTAATTTCATAATATTCACTAATGTCATGAATATTTCTTGAAATAAAAATTTCAGTGTCTTTCATCAATATATCTATATGCTAATATACGTTTTTGCATAGAACAATTGTGATCTATCCAATGACATATAACAGTTAAATAATCATTATCATTAGTACTACGACCAATGTCAGAAGTGATAGTCACTTTGCCCTTAAAATGATACAATGCATAACGTAAATATTGTTGATATTCATGTGCAAATTTAAAAACATCTCTTATAATAGTTGATCTAGAAAAATCGTTAAAAGCAGGATTATATGTTTCTCGAATGTAATGAATAAAACCAGGAGAGGAATGAAATGAAAATGGCAAACCCTCCACAACAATTAATTTTGCAAAATTTTCCCGATCTTTGTGTTTATCATATATCGAAGCTATAACTCCCCCCGTCATCGGGTTAATTCGACCCTGTACTTGGTCGGGGACACTATGTGAACCTTGTATTAACTTAGAAGGCATTTGCACACCCGCTTTTTCAGCCAAATATTGGTTATACCTTGCTTTGTGATCCTTTTCCACACGTCTCATTAAACCTTTTGTCCCACATTGTCCTTTTCCAGTTTTAAATTTATAAACTTCGCGACAAATTTTACAAATAGCTAGTTGATTAGGAATGACCCTTTCAAAAAAAATCTCATGCAGGTGATTTTAATTTTCGTTGTATTTTTACCTCTTCTCATACTAGAGGGAATAGAAGGGATTCAAGTTTCAGCCTGAGACTCGGTCTGAGCCTGACGTGGAGCTGCACTAGTGGATGTGTTATCTAAATTATCTTTTAATTCATTTTCTAAATCATAGTCTAGTTCAGTAGTTGGAGATGCAGAATGTACCTCATGATCAAATGATTGCACATTTGCATTAATATCAACATTAAAAAGTTTAGTTTCATCTACATGAGTGCAATTATTATAATTTGGATAACTAGAAGATGTACCCTTACCCCTGTTACCCCTACTACCTCTACCAGAAAAACATTCACCTCATTTCATTATAATTATGCAATAAAGAATTAAAGTTAAGAAAATTAAGTACGATAATTAAAATTAAACAATAATATTTAAATAAAAGAAGGAACGAGTGTACCAAACGTCGACGTAACATCGACGTGTAACCGAGGTTGAAAATTGAAGCTTTGCTCGATGATCCTCAAACTAGTTTCTAACTTCACTCCTAATTGTTGAACTTTGATAGAAATTAATAAATAAAATATAATATTTAATGATCAATTTAGTCTTGTAGAGAGAGAGAGAGATTAGACAGATGGTAGAAAGATTTATGAGAAAAATAAAGTATTTATAGTTGAGAAATAGGGTTAATGTGTAAATATACTAACTTAGGGGTTAAAAAATATATTAAGCGGTAGGGGAGCAAAAATGGTGGTTTATAGCCGTTGCCAACGGCTAGAATTGTAAATGACTGTTTGTGCAACGACTATTTCTAGAAACGGGACAGGGCCGGGGCGGGATCGGGATGGGGCGAGACCGTAATAGGCGGGACATGCGCTTATCCCGTTCCGATTTCGAACTCGAATAGAGCCAATCCCTATCTCCTAACTTACCTGGCGGGATCGGGTTGTCCCGTTACTGGCCAGCCCTAGTTTAAACAAAAAAAAACTGCCCAAAGTAGTCATGTTTGTCTAATAGCATTCTTTGCTAGTACCACTTGATCAAGTATATTTTTTACTCGGTAAAAACCTTCACCAACATTGACTAAAAGATAGACCAATAACTTGTTAGGGGTCGTTTAGTAGTTGGTTAGAGTTATGCAAATATTAATAATACAAAGATTAATTATGAAAGAATTTATGTATTATTTTATGCAGAGATTAGTTATGTAGTTAATACATGATTCCCTCGTAATTTATACATGTATAGATTATGCAGCTTTCTCAACTGTAAATCATCGTATTAATTTTATACATGAATAACTTACCACCTAACCAACTATCAAACATAGTATTACTTATGCAAAATTTTAATACATGAATAACTTACTTCTAATCCGCTACCAAACGATCCTTTAGAAAACCGTTCCGTTGCAAAAAGCAGATCTGGTTGACATTTCCCTTTTCATGAGATTTTGCATATTCTATTCTAGTTTTGTTTTCTAAACATGATTTGGCGTCGATATCATATTTAGCCTAACTTGTCTCTAAACATTGTTTCTAAAACTCATTTTATAATACATAGGGATTAATTTTATACATGGTCACTAAACATTACCCATTGTTATCAGTAAAGTAACAACTAATTTGTGTCATAAAACCCACCAAACTATGTGCAGCAGCAACAATATACTCAATAGAATCCCACGATGTGGGGTCTGTGGAGGGTAGCCAAACTCTATCCTCCTGAACCCGTTCATAGTCAACCTCTCACACAAGCAGACAAGGGAAGAGGGGGAGAGAAAAACAAGTGGGTGGAGTAGTAGAGTAGCGTAGCTGTGAGGTAGAGAGTGGAAGAAGATGAGGGAGATAGAGAGAGAAAAGAAAGGGGAGAGAGGAAGAGAAGAAAAGGGAAAAGGATGAGGGAGGAAGTTCTTACTGTTGGGTTTTGATATTGGTAAATGGGAAATGATGGGATGAAAATTAAAGGGAGTAAAAGGCTCTTTTGTCCCACATCGAAAAAAGAGAAGGAAAGAGAAGTGTATATATTACATTACACCTTCTCTAGTTGCTAAAAGGGTTGAGAGGGCAAGGACCCCTCGCGCCATCGTCGTCGCACGCTTGGCTCGGCTTTGGATTTGGATTTGGATTGATTGATAATCTTTTTGGACAAACGTTTCTTTAATTAATTATTTAATTATTTAATTAAAATAAATCCAAACGGATCGACCCGTCCGGTTTAAGTCCTTTTTCTTTTCGAATTTCCCTCCAAAATTTGGTGACTATTCTGAATGGTTGCAAACATTCAGAATCAGTACCTCCAAAACCTATAAATTCTTGATTGTTCCAAGAATTTATTCATTCAATTCTTCTCTGAATTTGATCTTGACTCGAAAATTTTATCTTCATTACGTGTGATATACTGCCGTTGAGTGGTTATTGCGCTACCGGAATTTGGAGTACTACTATTCTGGTAAGATAATCGTTCTATCCTGGGAGGCGATATTCCATTAACCTCGAGTACTGTGAGGGGAATAATTTCCTTAAGGACACACTTTGAACTAAGTGAGCTCGATTATATTCTGAAATTATTTTCCAAAACAGATTCTGTTTTCGTTCACAGTTTCATGATTAATTTACTGTTAAGTAATTTTTATACTGTGTAATCTGGTTTTACTAAGTGTTTAACAGATTGTGTTGAAACATTATTTAACCGTATACATATTATTATACCAACAATCTTAAGGAAATTATGTTTATTTTATTTTAATCTGTATCCTGGTTTGGAGATTAAAACATGTGTGGTTTTGTACTCCATATGAAATTTCATATTCTAACTTGAAGACATAAAACTTCGTTGGAATATTAAAGTCCAGGAAAAAGTGTTTTCCAAAAGGAAAAAAAAGGTGTTTTCCAGAAGGGAAAAAAAGTGTTTTTCTTGTATGTTGTTTGGAGACTAAAATCTTCGGATTTTCTACTCCGGTTGAGATTAAAGTTTTCATAACTTTCTACTCATTTGGGTACTTGATTTGAAGATATAAAAACTTCATCAAGTATAAAACATACAATCTACTGCACTTCGTTTCAAGCAATTTTGATTCGGTTTGAAGAAATAAAATCTTCACCGTTGTGTATTATATTTGTTGCTATCAAAATTGATTCGGTTTGAAAAATAAAATCTTCACCGTTGTGTATTATATTTGTTGCATGAAATACGTGAAGATTATTTTCAAGGTAGTAAGAATGAATTTGACTTACTCATGTGATACTTGTACAACGATTTGAAGAACATAAAATCTCCGTCGTTCTGTTTAAGGAGATTAAAACTTGTGTAGTTTTTTACTCCATATGAATATTAGTATTTTGACTCGAAAATATAAAAACTTCGTTGTAATACTAAAGTTTCATAATTATACTACGATTTGAAGAAATAAAATCTTCATCGTTTAAGTTTATAATTCGACTGCGATTTGAAGAAATAAAATCTTCATCGTTGAAGTGTGTGAATTAATTGCTATTTTTGGTTTTATTAACTAAAACAGTTTGTCGATTTGACAGTGACAAACAATGACAATTGAAACTGGAACTACCTCTGCAAATACTGCACCAGCGGTTACTACTACAACCCGTACCGCAGTACCACCGGCTGAGAAACCTGCAAAGTTCACCGATGCCAACTTTAAAGGATGGCAGCAAAGAATGTTCTTTTGGCTTACCACCCTTGGTTTGCAAAAGTTCACGGTGAGACCCTCGTACTGCCGTCGACATGCCCGACAACCAGATTCATGGTTCACGAGGCTTGGAAACAGGCTGATTTTTTGTGCAAAGGCTACATTTTAAGTGCCTTAGAAGATGACTTGTACAATGTCTACAGTGCAGTAGAGACTTCCAAAGAACTATGGAGTGCACTTGAAAAGAAGTACAAGACAGAAGATGCTTGCTTGAAGAAGTTTGTGGTTGCCAAATTCCTAGACTACAAAATGGTTGATAGAAAAATCGTTGGAACCCAAGTTCAAGAGCTTCAACTTATTTCCATGACCTTATTGCTGAAGGTATGGTAGTTAATGAAGCATTCCAAGTGGCTGCAATGATTGAGAAGTTGTCGTCTTCGTGGAAAGATTTAAAGAATTATCTTAAGCACAAAAGAAAGGAAATGAAGTTGGAGGATCTTGTGATTCGTCTCAAGATCGAGGAAGATAACAAAACCGCTGAGAAGAGGTATCGTAAGAGTTCACCAATTGAAGGGGCCACCATCGTTGAAGATGCTGCTCCGAAAATGAACAAGAAAAGAAAGAGGCCTTCTGAAAAAGAGAAGGGTTCTAACAAGAAAAAGTTCAAGGGCAACTGCTTTAATTGTGGGAAAGCTGGCCACAAAAGCCCAGATTATCGTTTCCCGAAAAAGGACAAGGGAAAAGGACAAGCCAATATGGTGGAAATGAATGATGAAATGAATGATCTGTGTGCAATGCTGTCAGAGTGCAATTTGGTTGGAAACCCAAAGGAGTGGTGGCTTGATTCTGGTGTCACTCGACATGTTTGCGCTGCAAAAGAAGCATCTGCAACCTATGCTCCTGCTGGACCCGAAGAGGTACTGTTTATGGGAAATACTGCAACAATCAAGGTTGAAAGATATGGGAAAATACTTCTGAAGATGACTTACGGCAAGGTCCTGACTCTCAACAATGTTCTGCACGTTCAACAATTCGAAAGAATTTAGTTTCAGCCGGACTACTCGTCAAAAACGGGTTTAAGTGCGTGTTGGTTAGTGAGAAAGTTGTAATAAGTAAGAATGATACGTTCATTGAAAAGGGCTACCTCACCGAGAGCCTTTTCAAACTGAATGTAATGGTTGTTGGCAATATTAATGAAAATTCAGCTTCGTCTTACTTATTGGAGTCAAATGATTTATGACATGTTCGTTTAAGACATGTCAATTACAAAACCTTGCGAAAATTGATTAATTTAGAAGTATTGCCTAAATTCGAGTCTAACAAATCAAAATATGAAATTTGTGTTGAATCTAAGTTTGTTAAACATCCATATAAGTCTATTGATAGGAATTCAAATCATTTAGACTTAATTCACACATATATATGTGATATGAAGTCAATACCATCTCGTGGTGGGAAAAAGTATTTTATAACTTTCATTGACGATTGCACTCAAATCTTGTTATGTGTATTTGCTTAATAGTAAGGATGAAGCAATTAATGCATTTAAGCAATACAAGAACGAAGTGGAAAATCAATTGAATAAAAAGATCAAAATGATTAGAAGTGATAGGGGTGGAGAATACGAATCTCCTTTTGCAGAGACATGTTTGGAATATAGAATTATTCATCAAACTACTGCCCCTTACACACAACAATCAAATGGAATTGCGGAAAGGAAAAACCGAACATTAAAGGAAATGATGAATGTCTTACTAATTAGTTCCGGTTTACCGCAGAGCTTGTGGGGGAAAGCTATCCTTGCAGCTAATCGAATACTCAACAGAGTACCCCACAGCAAAACACAATCTATTCCATATGATCTATGGAAAGGAAGAAAACTCAACTTGAAATATTCCAAAGTGTGGGGGTGTTTAGCGAAGGTCCAAGTTCCTTTGTCCAAAAGGGTAAAATCGGACCAAAAACTGTGGATTGTGTTTTTATTGGTTATGCTACAAACAACAATGCTTGTCGGTTTTCGGTTCACAAATCGGACAATCCCGAAATTCATTATTATCTGATAATGAATCGGATAATCTTTGAATTCTTTGAAAACATCTATCCGTATAAAACTGAATGTGAGTCATCAAGTGAAAGATCTAAACGACTGCGGGAAGAACCAAAGGAAAGTATACCAAGCAAAGAAGATCCAAGGCGTAGCAAACGTCAAAAGACATCTACTTCCTTTGAACAAGATTTTGTAACATTCTTGCTTGAAAATGAGCCTCAAACATTTAACGCAGCAATGGCATCTTCTGATTCAACATTTTGGAAAGAAGCAGTCAATAGTGAGATTGAATCAATTTTAAACAACCATACATGAGAATTAGTTGATCTTCCTCGTGGAAATAAACCTTTAGGATCAAAATAGATTTTTAAAAGGAAAATGAAAGCTGATGACACTATTGACAAATATAAGGCAAGACTTGTGGTCAAAGGTTATAGACAAAAGGAAGACCTTGATTACTTTGACACATACTCGCCGGTAACAAGAATAACATCTATTCGGGTGTTATTGGCACTGGCGGCCGTATATGGTCTTGAAATCCATCAAATGGATGTCAAGACAACTTTCTTAAATGGAGAATTGGAGGAAGAAATTTACATGAAACAACCTGAGGGTTTTGTGGTTCCTGATAAAGAAAGGAAAGTGTGCAGACTTGTTAAGTCACTTTATGGATTTAAACAAGCATCCAAACAATGACATGCGAAATTTGACCAAACAATGTTGGCAAATGCATTTAAGATTAATGAGTGTGACAAATGTGTTTACATTGAAAATACTCCAAATCATAAAGTCATTGTTTGTTTGTATGTTGATGACATGTTGATAATGAGTAAAGATATTGTCGATGTAAATTCTACGAAGCGTATGCTCGCTAGCAAATTTGACATGAAAGACTTAGGGGTTGCTGATTTGATCTTAGGAATTAGAATCCATAAAACTCCACAAGGTCTAGCATTATCACAGTCACATTATATTGAAAAAATACTTGACAAGTTCAAGTATTTAAATTTCAATGTTGCAAAGACTCCAATTGATGTAAGTTTTGCACTTCAAAATAATGAAGGTGAAAGTGACTCACAATTGGACTTTGCACGAGCTTTGAGAAGTTTGATGTATATTATGAATTGTACACGATCAGATATAGTATGTGCTATAAGCAAGCTGAGTCGATTCACGAGTAATCTCAATCAAACTCATTGGATGACAATGAAACGAGTCTTGAGATATTTACAACACACCCAAAACTATGCTTTGCATTATAATAAATATCCCGCATTACTTGAGGGATATAGTGATGTAAATTGGATCACCGGATCATTTGAAGTTAAATCCACGAGTGGATATATTTTCACAGTTGGTGGAGGAGCATTGTCTTGGAAATCATCAAAACAGACATGCATCGCTCGCTCTACAATGGAATCAGAATTTATAGCTTTAGACAAGGCCGGTGAAGAAGCTGAATGGCTCCGGAATTTCTTAGAAGATATTCGATTCTGGCCCAAACCTTTGGCTCCTATATGTATATATTGTGACAGTCAAGCAACAATAGGTAGGGCAGAGAGCGTAATGTATAACGGAAAATCTTGTCACATACAACGGAGACACAATACCGTTAGACAACTCCTCTCTAGTGTCGTTATTACAATTGATTATGTAAAGTCAAGAGATAACGTGGCGGATCCGTTTACAAAAGGTTTATCTAGAGAGGGAGTTAGTAGATTATCAATGGGAATGGGGTTAAGGCCAAGGACAAGTCATCATGGCGGTAACTCTACCTAGCAGACTAGAGATCACAAGAGCTAGATTCAAGGAGATCAAACAAAGTTGTGACTGACGGTTCAACATTGTCAAATAACTCAACCCATTCTCGGATGAAGACAATGTTCAGAAATAAGGATAAGACTTTATGGCTCAAATGTCAGAGTAATATACTTTGATCTTGTCCTAAGCTCAAATTCCTTATAGGTTGAGACACGACTTGTATTGGGTATATTGTGAAGTGAATTAAAGGTGGTAGTTGAACCAATATTAAGATTCATTCCTCGAATGTATATTCGAGAGAGCACTCAGTTTCTCAGTGATATTAGGTTGATTAAGTCGTTGGCCAACGCAATAGACATATCTAGGATATGGTCTTGTTGTCAACTAATATAGATGAGATATAATGATCAAGCCGTTTGGATAAACACTTGGCAGAATCTAAGCTTGATCGAGTGTGTCGTGAATGAAAGGATTTTATCTTCCCACATAGAGGTTCAGTTTACCAAATTCGTGTAACTATACTTTACATATTGAGTTCGTCTTCTGGCGTCGTCTAGGAAAATGTGTCGACCCTAATATGATTAGCATCGATATGTGAAGGCGTGTAGGGTAACACTAAGTCAATTGTTCCATCGATCTAAGGATGTGATGAGAGAATATAAATGTTCGATTTATGATCGAGACATTTGAATGAATAATGATTATTTAATTAAGTCGAGATTGGATTTCAGATTTAATTAAAATGAGACAAAATTGGACTAGGATCGCAGCGCCTCCATGGCAGTGGGCCAGTCAGACTGACCTACTGTATCTCGATTTCTGGGCCTGGCCCACTGGAACCTAGGCTGCGTTTTAAACCCTAAAACGCAACTATAAAAGGGTGTTCATTTCATTATTCATTTACACCATTATTCTAATATCATTCTAAGTCTTAGAGACCTAGAATTAAATATTCTCCCTCGAACCTCTGCCAGATTTTCTAACTGTCTGAAAGAGGATTACATCGTAGTTCTTGGAACTTACAATCGAGGAACAGTTGTGTGCGCACCCTCGGATTATACGAAAAGATTCCATATTTATAAAATTGTAAGTTTACTATCGATGCATTACGGTTACACTACATGTTGTATGTTTACATGTTTATATTATTGCATAATCATCCTGCAGTTCGTCGTTCGTTGGGTATGAAACACAAATTTTCAAATTCCGCTGCGTACACGAACCCAACAAAACCCTTTAGTGGTATCAGAGTCTGGGTTATTTTGTGTGATTATGTAATAATAATTAATAATAATACGAGTTATGGTTTGTTTAAATCTAATTTTTACGTCGTTTAGAAGCTTTAAAACCTAATATCTTAAGAACGCATAATTCTTGTCTCCTGAACTGTTAAACAATGATGTAATCGAGGAAGTCATTTCAATCTAACTCTTCTAAGTTGATGTGCGTAACCGGTTCATTACGAGCATGGTGCACTGAAGCGAAGAACGAGAAAGGATTGGATGATGGTCGATGAACGTATTGTTTGATGGTGATGGGTAACGAGGATGAATCTGCAAATCTGACCCTGAACCGGTTTTAGGATTTTGAAAATGCATATTTTGTGTTTCTGAGACTTGATGCGCCGCGACTCCACGATGGAGCGTCGCGGCACTGCTTACGGTTTGACAAGAGCGCCGCGAAACTGTTCATCTAGAAAGCTTAAAATTAATTTTTCGACTCACTGCCTCTAGGGCGCCGCGGCTCTAGAATCAAATAAAAAAATTCGGAATCATAAACTGAAGTTTTAAAAATTTCAGATTCTGATTCTGAAGTTAAAAGTTTCAGAATCTGAAATTAAAACTTTTTAAATATGCATATTTGGTCTTCGGGGGAAAATCTGTAATTAAATAAAAAGATTGAAAATCAGATTTTTTAAATTCTGAAAATTGCAGACAGGTCCGTGAAACCTAAAAATATTTTCTGAAAATTAAAATTGAATTTTCTGAATTTAAAAGGGTTCAAATTGAAATTTAAATTCTTGAGGGACTAACTGTAAATTCTGAAAAGTTTGAAATTTACAGAAATATCCTGAAAATCAATTTTTAGAATCAGAAAATGTTTAAGGGATTGTTTGGCATAGACTTATATTTTAGAGTTTGGACAAATTAACCCATGATTATTATTAATTGTATATTATTTAATAATATACGAAATTTATGTTAAGTGTTTTAAATGCGTGCATTTAATTATTAGCATAGTGTCCGTTTTAACTGTGTGGGTAGGCGGCGCCCAGAAATTGATCAAAATCATCTTATATCATGCCTATTGGGTTGATGGTTCCCAACTAAATGTGTTTTAGTAATTGCATGATAAGATATCGTATTGGATATGACAGAATATGTTGATCTTGGTTAAAATCCCCGAAACTGAAAATGTTTCCCAATTGTTAAATACAAATCTAAATTAGAACGTGTCGTCCATTATAATTGTTAGAGTGTAAAATCCTTTTCGGCGATACGAGTATTTATGCCAAAGCTTGTTTTAAGTCTACGAGGACTCAGACTCTTTCATAGATGTATTTAAATATAAAAGTAGATGATAAACTTTTGTGGGTATTTACACCAAAGTGTTTGCTCACAAATGTCAAGTTTACTTAGATACATAAACGCAGTCGTGTAATGGAGTTGACTTGCTTAGACAAATCTTGGCACCAAAGTGTCGGACTAATCTAAGGACACGAGATTAAAATGAAATATTTAATCAACCAAGAGTTGCAAATAAGTTTTGCAATTGGTTTGAACCTACCAAGATATGTTATTGAAGTTATCAGCCAAAGCAAACGCGGAGATAACATAGACTTAGATCTTGGCCTATTATGACCTTAAAATAAATTTAGGTTCATATTCTACCATAGGGTCGTAGAAGTATGCTAAAATAGTGTGAGCTAATTAAACAAAAGACCATGTTAATTAGCCTAAACGAATGTGTATAATAGGAGATAAATTTGATTGTAGTTTCTTATCTACCTAACTCTTCGGATTATCAAAATGTCGAGCCTATCATTGAAAATGAACAAACTCACTGGACCAAACTATCTAGACTGACTTAGGAATCTGAGAATTGTCCTAAGACAAGAAAAGATAGAATACGTGTTGGACAATGTATTCCCCACAATCCCTGCCGAGGAGCAGAATATGCCACATTTGATAAGGTAGCCTACCAGAAGAACCTAGATGATGCCACTTTAGCACAATGCGTAATGTTGTCTTCCATGTCAGTGGAGCTTCAGAGACAACAGTAGAACATGGGCGATAACAAGATGATCGAACATTTGAAGAGTCTCTATGACTCTCAGTCCCAAACTATGGAATATGAGTTGTTAATAGAACTCTTCAAGTGTAAGCTAATTGAAAGGGGCCAAGTGTCTCAGCATGTGTTGAAGATGATAGGGCTGATAGAAAGGCTGGCCTCGATTGGTATAAAGTTACAGAATAATGTCGCTTCCACCCTCATCCTGAACTCTCTCCCTCGTTGGTTCGAGAATTATATTGTAAACTACAATATGAACAGAACGAAGGCGAGTCTGCCGGAGCTACACAACATGCTCAAGTCCTTTGAATCTTTAACTACCAAAGGCAAAGTTGTGCTCATGGTGAGCTCTTCTTTCCGGCCTAAGCCTAATGGTAAGGAATGACAGAAGAAGGGCAAAGAAGTCGATGCACCCTCAGTTATGAAGCCTAAGGGAGGTGAAGAAGGTGAATCTGGGCAAGGATGTATGCCTCAACTATAACAACAAGGGGCATTGGAAGAAGGACTGCACTATACCATGAGGAGGAAAAGCACCAGGGGCTTCTACCTCTAGTGGAAAAGATATGTACGTCATAGAAATATTCAATGTACAAAATAAACGAGCTAAGAAAAATAATAGAAACTCTACCTACCTATGGCATTGTAGACTTGGTCATATCAATCAAACAAGGATAGCAAGGTTAAGGAAACTTGACTACCTCGAACCATTTGAATTGGAGTCTTATGGTAACTGCGAATCCTATTTGAAAGGTTAGATGACCAACAAACCCCTTTCTGAAAAAGGTGTGCGAGCCAAAGAGGTGCTTGAGTTGCTACATACTGACGTATGTGGATCATTTACGACTCAAGCTAGATGAGGTTTCCCTTACATCATTGCTTTTACTAACGACTTGGCAAGGTATGTATATGTGTATCTTATGAAACATAAATATGATGCCTTCGAAAAGTTCAAGGAGTACAAGTCTGAAGTGGAGAAACAACTCGCAAAAAGGTATCGAGACTCTCCGATCTGATCGAGGAGGTGAACACTTAAGAAAAGAGTTTCTAGATTACTTAAAGTTGCATGGAGTCCATTCAAAATGGACACCTCCTGGAACACCACAAATGAATGGTGTTGCCGAAAGGAGCTCAAACCCTATTGGATATGGTTCTATCCATGATGAGCTTCTCAGCTCTACCAACATACCTTTGGGGACATGCTATACAAACCTCAACATATGTTCTGAACAGGGTTCCTTCCAAATCAGTAGAAAAGACACCATATTTCATATGGTGTGGCAAGAAGCCAACTCTTAAACATATGAGACCCTGGGGTGCCCTGCATATGTTAAGAAGATGCTCACTGATAAGTTGGAACCAAAAGTGAGAAATGTTACTTCGTGGGGTAGCCAAAGAAAACTAAGGGATACTACTTCTATCTTCCTGGAGAACATAAGGTCATTATTTTCAGGAACAAAACTTTCCTTGAAGAAGAATATGTCTACAAGGAACAAAGTTGCACAGAGATAGAACTTGAAGAAATTCAAGAACCACGAGATAACATAGAGGTTGAATCCTTGCTGAATGACCAAGGCAAGAATTCAGTGGGAGTTTTTGGCAAAGATTGGGTACTTCGAGTACGCCCTTCAGCCAGTTGGAGTGTTACAAGGAACAATGCAGAAATGCAAGATCCTCATACACAACCCTTGGGAGTAAATGCAATGTTTGCACCTACTCCCATTCAAGAAAGACATGCAAATGATATTCCTGAAAATTCTCAAGGTGGTGGATTATCCAACACACAAGAACCATCTCACAGTCAGAACATACCTAGCATTGAACTGCAAAACAATCAACTTCGTAGGTCCACTAGGACTCATCGTCCTCCTGAAAGACTAAATCTGCTTGTAGATATTCCTGATGATGATGAGCCTACAACCTATAGAGAATCACTGTTGGACATTGATTTGAAGAGGTGGCAAGTGGAATCTATGTACGTCAATCAAGTGTGGAACTTGGTTGATTTGCCAAGTGGGGTTAAACCCATAGGATGCAAATGGGTCTTCAAGAAGAAGATTGATGCATTTGACAAGGTACAGACTTATAAAGCAATGCTCGTGGCTAAAGGTTATAATCAACGGTCTGGGGTCGATTATGATGAAACCTTTTCACATGTTGCTAAGATTAAGTCCATTTGGATTTTGCTTGCGATAGCTGCATATTATGACTATGACATTTGGCAGATGGACGTCAAAACCGCTTTCCTCAATGGTAATCTAATTGAGGAAGTGTCTATGAAGCAACCTGAGGGTTTTTCATCTGAGTCCAAACCAAATGGTTTATGCAAGCTACAGAAGTCTATTTATGGGCTTAAGCAAGCCTCGAGGAGTTGGAACATTTGCTTTGACAAGGCTATCAAGTCATTTGATTTCGTCAGAAGCAAAGAGGATCCCTGTGTTTATAGTAAACGAAAAGATGAGAGTATTGCCTTCATTATTATATATGTAGATGACATATTGATAATGAGAGACAATAAGACTCTCATGTAGTTAGTCAATGATTGGTTGTCCAGTACCTTCATGATGAAGGATTTAGGTGAAGCCTGCTATATTCTGGGAATTAGAATCTATAGAGATAGACCTAATAGATTATTGTGGCTATTACAGTCGGTCTACATAGACAAAGTGCTTAGACGTTTTTCTATGGAAAATTTCAAGAAAGGCGGTCTACCTATGGGTCAATGCATCAAGTTATCTAAGAAAGATAGTCCTTCTAATGTTGCAGAACTTGAGCGCATGAAGAGGATCTCATATGCTTCGGCTATAGGATCGATCATGTATGTATGACCTGTACTAGGCCAGATGTGGTCTTTGCACTTAGTATGACTTCCAAATTCCAGCAAAAGTTTGGGGATGAACACTGGAAAGCAGTCAAGAGTATTCTTAAGTATCTCCGACGAACTAAAGATTACTTCTTGGTCTATAGTGGAGAATAAAAGCTAGCCGCTACTAGGTACACTGATGCTAGCTTCCAGACATATATTGATGACTTCAAATCAGTCTAGTTACGCGTTCATTTTCAATGGTGGAGCAGTGAGCTGGAAAAATTCCAAACAAGCTACAATTGTTGATTCGACAACTGAAACTGAGTACATTGCTGGAACGGAAGCTGATAAAGAAGTTGTCGCGATTTCTGAGTTCCTGAAGGAACTAGGGGTAGTTACGAGTGCAGTTGTCCAATAACTATTTATTGTGACAACACTGGTGCGATTGCACAGGCTAAGGAACCAAGATCAACAAACAGAAACAAGCATGTACCAAGAAAGTACCACATACTCAGAGAGATGGTGGAGATTGAAGAGATTAGATTAGACTATGTACCCACAAACGATAATCTAACTGACCCATTCACTAAACTATTGAGCTTAGTTAAGCATAATGGTCATTTTGCGAATATGAGAATTAGACACGTTGGAGATTGGCTCTAGGTCAAGTAGGAGATTGAAAGTATATTTATGTCCTAGAGACAATCTGTATTAGGACAAATATACTTTATACACATTCGTATTGTTATTAATGGAGATTAATATTTTGGCATTGGAATTATTGAATTATTAGTTGATTATTTATAATATTCTATAATATGCATCTCTAGAGATTACGTGGTTATTAATAGTGTGAGTTATTAATATTATAACGTAACTCTTAAAATAGTCTCGACTAATGATCGTCGAGAATGGGATATAGATGATATGTGATATGTCAACATGTGGTCTGCATCACATCCTTAGATGAAGATGTAGTATGTCTCACCTGCTACGAGTGATGGTTACTCGTGATGGACACATGGATACTTTGAAAGTATTGGTATACATATATTGTTTGGTATATATTGTCTAAAGTATGATCAGTGTGTGGTAGATAGAAGTCCTTAGACTTGAGGTCGATACACACCTTGTCTGCAGAGTAATATACTTTGATCTTGTCCTAAGCTCAAATTCCTTATAGGTTGAGACACGACTTGTATTGGGTATATTGTGAAGTGAATTAAAGGTGGTAGTTGAACCAATATTAAGATTCATTCCTCGAATGTATATTCGAGAGAGCACTCAGTTTCTCAGTGATATTAGGTTGATTAAGTCGTTGGCCAACGCAATAGACATATCTAGGATATGGTCTTGTTGTCAACTAATATAGATGAGATATAATGATCAAGTCGTTTGGATAAACACTTGGCAGAATCTAAGCTTGATCGAGTGTGTCGTGAATGAAAGGATTTTATCTTCTCACATAGAGGTTCAGTTTACCAAATTCGTGTAACTATACTTTACATATTGAGTTCGTTTTCGGCGTCGTCTAGGAGTTCCGTGTAGACCCTAATATGATTAGTGTCGATATGTGAAGGTCTGTAGGGTAACACTAAGTCAATTGTTCCGTCGATCTAAGGATGTGATGAGAGAATATAAATCTTTGATTTATGATCGAGACATTTGAATGAATAGTGATTATTTAATTAAGTCGAGATTGGATTTCAGATTAATTAAAATAAATACGAGACAAAATTGGACTAGGATCGCGACGCATAGGACCAGGGCCGCGGCGCCTCCATGGCAGTGGGCCAGTCAGACTCAACAAATGTAACGAAAAAATAATTTTTTTAAGTTGCTCGAATAAGAGTCTACGTGAAATAGTTAATATATAAGAGTTCCACTGTTTATACAATATATGTGTTAGATTCTCACATATTGAGTGAATATACCAATATCATCAAACTAAGGTAATTTAGCTTGTTTTTCGAAGCACTTCACAATATAAATAAACATTAGTAATAAATATTCATTGTGAAGCTAGAGATTTTATGTCATAAGAATAATATAGCTATAAACTACAATTACGAAAATATGAAAGGCGACACTAACTTTTTGCTTAATTTTGAATTTATAACTTGTCTTGTACTAAGTGACTAGCTATATTGATTTATTAGGCCATCACCATTATAATACTCTCTTGTATGCAATTCTTAGGTATTAATCCTTTTTTAGTTGTGACAAAAGAAACAAAATTTAGAAACACTTGATATAAATGTGTCGCAAACTCTCACTAATTATCAAATACACGATTGGTTTCGGTCGCCTGAGCCTTTTCAACCTTTTTAGTTGTTGCATCCTTGGTTACTTTATTAGCCTTCGTAGTTGCACTCGGTGTTGCATCCTTTTCTTCTGGCAATAGGGCCAAACTAGGCTTTCATTAGTGTAGATGTTTGCGTCCCAAAAGAAATCATAATTGGTAACCTTTTGACATTTGATGGAGTCATCTTTTGGATTGTAAATTATGAAAGTTGATTGATTACACTCAAACAAGGTTTCGCTTTTATTTGACATGAAAAGGAGTGGAGAAATTTGATATCGCTTAGGATGATTGATGGTATACATTTAACCGCATATTCCTTCCTAAACCACACATCACTTTGAATACTCTGATTATTACACAAAAGGGAAAGATCACTTCGCAACACTACCACGCATGGAGTTAAATCAAAATCTCCTTCTCCATAAGATGGTTTCTCCACCTTTTCCCATTTTTCATCAGTCACGTTAATAGAAGTAATGCCCCAACCATTATATGAATGATGGTCCTGAGAAGGAGAATTAGCCCAATGAAGCTTTCCATTCACAAAGATTGTGACGATAAACTGGTATAATTCTCCATGAATTCACTATTTGAACTATATATTCTGACCTCATCATGATAAGGTATGTTGTAAATATTAAAATATACAATACCTTATAATCATCATGAAGCTGAGCATATCCAAAACCATATAAGAAATTGTGACCAGATCTAAAATCACGAAATTTCTTGAACTTCTTAATTAATGGATTTCAAAGAATGAATTCTTTATGAATGAAAAAACAAATCAACCCATTGATAGAACCCAAAACCAAAACAGGTTTACGGGAATTTTTCATAGAATAATCCAAGTGAAATGTCCTGGCAACAGTCATAAAGCAAAGAGCTGATGGAGCAGTCCATAAGATTATGGTAAAGTTGACCAAATCTCATCATGAGTATGGTGAGTGCAATCCTTGTTATTAGCAGATATGTTGAGATGAGTCTTGACAAATTTACGGCTAGGGATTAAACAACGCCATGGTCTTGAAACACACCTGAATCGTAAGAGAGAATTTCAATGATGAGTTCTGTGCAGCAGAATAGGAATTTTAAAGCTTGAATGTTGCATCGAAATGAGACTCCATTAGGTTTTCTGCGTTTTCAAACTTTGTTACCAAGTGGCATACTTAAAGAACTATTAGCAGCGTGTGTTTGGAAATTATTGCTAGTATAATTTTACGGAACTTTTAGGTTTTGGTTGATAATAGTACTTTCATATGGTTCTAAATATTGCACAAACCTACTTTCTTTCATACTTAATACAATAAAATTATATTATATTTTTGAAAGAGATAAATTTGTCTCTCATATGTTAATTTTAGTTATATCTTCTATTTTGTGTACCATAAACTCACTTATCTATTTTAATTTTTCATTATATATATATATATATGCATCGACTACGTTCCTTTTGAGCAAGGGTTTATCAGAAACAATATCTCTATCCTACAAATGTAGAGATAAGATCTGCGTACATCTTACCTCACAAGACTCCACTTATGGGACTACAATGGATATGTTGTTGTATTAGATACATATATATAATACAAAGAGAGTGAAGGCACTCGTGCGGTCATACCACCACCACATTTATCCATTAAACTGGAGATAAGTCTAACTGCAGAGTAGCTCGGTAGGACTTGGGATCCATATTGAACATTATTGCCTTAGATAATTATTATGTTAGGGTTGAGATTAGTAGGCGTTTAATCATGAAAATCAAATATTTGTCCCTTTATTTGAAATTCTGAAGTTGAAAATGAAATTGTGTTTGGTTATAGTTTTTGCAAAAAAAAATGATGTTTGAATGTACTGGAAGTGAAAAAATTTAAAAATTTAAAAAGTGAAAACAACATTTTAGGTGTTTTTCAAGAAGTTATATTTGAAATTTCCGTGGCCAAAAGCCGTTTTTTTAAAATGAAAAAGAATTCCGGAACTTTTTTCGAAATAATTATTATTTCATTTGAAATCAATATTTGGCCATGAGAATTTCAAATCCAACTTGAAGTTATATTTCAAATTGAAAAATAGCTTATAACATGTTTTCCAACTCACTTGTCACTTTTCAAGTTGTATTTAAGTACATTCAAGCATATATATTATCGCAAATAATTCTTTGCAAAAAGTATAACCAAACACAACTCCATAATTCAACTCCAACTTCATAAATTTCAAATAAAGTGAAAAATATTTGAAATCTATGGTCAAACGCCTACTAAGAAACCAACCTGAATGTAACTAAACTGTGCAACAAATTGAGCATGGGCACTGCAAATACATGAGTAATTTATAGGAGGATGAGGAAAACAAAATTTGGCAAGTTTTACAGACAATAGATTTTCCACCACCTTAAACGGCCCCAATAGAAAGAAACAATTGAACATGAAACTAGCATAAAGGGCAGCCCGGTGCACTATGCTCCCGCTATGCGCGGGATCGGAAAAAGGCCGGACCACAAGGGTCTATTGTTCGAAGCCTTACCTCACATTTCTGCAAGAAGTTGTTTCCACAGCTTGAACACATGACCTCCTGATCACATAGCAGCAACTTTACCAGTTACTTTAAAGCTCCCCTTCAACGTGAAACTAGCATACAACTATAAAATCATTCTAATATTTTTGCTCTTTTAGGTATGTTTAGGTAATTGAAGAAGGTTTAGAGATAATACTGCATGAAAAGATGTGTAACTTAAAGTATGTTAGAAAAAGATTCTATCACAAACCAATGTCAACCTACAGATTCTTTGGTACAGAAGATTTCCAATTGGAGAAGCATTTGTTACGCCTGCTCCCAGCCACCTAGCCTTGTCGACGGGTCATAGTTTGTAAACAGTCGAAACTCATTGCCTAGTTTGCTGGAGTGATGTGGCCTAAAAGTGCATGGACGTAAACCCAAGAGCTCTGAAGCCCTATCCCTTTGCACTTCACCTGCATGTCCAAAAAAGAAAGAGAAAAGAACATTCAGGGGATATTCACTCTGGTTATGTTCAAGACACGATATCCTTCTTCACTTTCTCCTTTTCTTTGGTAGAATTCTCACTCTGTTCTCTAGTTTTTTTCTCCTCTTTTTGTGCTTTGGATGCTGCTGAAAGTAGAAAAACCTCGACTCTAAATCATTTGATAGTTTCAGACCTTTTTTTATAAGAATGAAGTCATGCAGAGATAGCTGGATTCAATGTTTAATGATCCCTTGAGAAAAAAATATATAACTAGATCCAATGAACTATTAATAAGATGCATATAAGAGGCCAGGTCGCAAATACTGCATAAAGTTCAGTATGTACCCGTGAGTAAAAGCAAGTAAGGTTGTCCTGGTCTCATGAGAAAAGAAATTGTTTGAGCAGTTTTCTCCAAGCATTCCTGACTCTGACAATTTAAGAAAAAAGGTATTTGAATAAATCATTGCTTAAATGTCAAAATTGCACAAGACAGGTAATGACAATAATGTAATTAATTCACTTTTCACAGCATTCCCGACTCTACAACAACATACCTAGTGAAATCCCACAACGTGGGGTCTGGGGAGGGTAGAGTGTACGCAGACCTTAACTCTACCTTGATAGATAGAATGACTGTTTCCGAAAGACCCTCGGTTCAAGAAACAACATAAAACACAAATAAAGCAAGAGAAACGGCCAGACTCGGACACAAAATTTAAAGCAGACAATGATGGTAACAAAAGCAGATAAGACATGATAAAACATTCTGAAAAAAGAAGCAATAACTAACGCAAGTAGATAAATAAACAAAGTACACGAAAGAACACACATCAAACGACGATGGACTATAAAGCAATACTGCATCTACTAGTACGATAGGCTACACAGGTCTACAATAATACCACTACAACTACCAGTATGTAAGCATAAGTAGGACTACGCTCAACTACCTACTACCCTAATACGTGTCCTCCACAATCTCTTATCTAAGGTCATGTTCTCAGTAAGTTGCACCAACGTCATATCCCGTCTAATCACCTCTCCCCAATACTTCTTCGGCCTACCTCTATCCCTCCTGAACC
Source organism: Przewalskia tangutica (assembly GCA_029844215.1). Lineage (NCBI taxonomy): Eukaryota > Viridiplantae > Streptophyta > Magnoliopsida > Solanales > Solanaceae > Przewalskia > Przewalskia tangutica. The sequence goes on along the minus strand of CM056738.1, from coordinate 92,242,549 downwards.
CGTCCATAGTCAATCGCTCACACCTCCGCGCACTGGGGCATTTGTGTCACTCCACTGTACACGCCCGGACTATCTCAACCTCGCTTCTCGCATCTTATCATCCACCGAGGCCACTCCCACTCTGTCCCGGATATCATCATTTCTAATCATATCGCTCCTTGTATGCCCACACATCCATCTCAGCATCATCATCTCCACAACTTTTATCTTTTGAATGTGCGAAGTCTTGACTGGTCAACACTCCGCCCCATACAACATAGTCGGTCTAACCACCACCCTATAGAACTTGTCTTTAAGTTTTGGTGGCACCTTTTTATGTATAAATGACAAACTTTTTTGACAAACATTGAATGAATCATTTTATAATGACAAACTTTTTTTATAAGGTCGTACAAATGTCAAATTTGCACTAGACAAGTAATATCAATAATGGGATTAATTATCTTCATTGTCACGACAGTGCATAAAGAGTTAGTTTCCTAAGAGAGATAAAAGAGGTTAAGTGATGAGAAATATCTATCATGTTCTAGGTTACAAACAGCCTTCTAATATAGCTGAAGATGCTCTAAAGGTTAATTTAGGCAAGCCTTTCTTCAGGTTATTTTTAAGCAGGATCCTCGCATATTTATATAGATAGAGAGACCTTGAGGCTAGAGGTGATCCATGCTTCAGAATCCAGATTAATAAAAGGTAAAAGATAAAGCAGATAAAAAACAGAGGTAAAGATAAAAATAATGTTTATGAGCATTGTCAGCTAGATATTAAGATGTGCCTGTTTCCCCAAGAATAACAAATCAGAAAAATGAACAATTAAGGTAGCATAAATCTCTCATTAGTGGAGACCAAAGTAGAAAATCAAAAGAAGCATGAGGTTAAAACGTGAACTTTCTGATAGAACTTAGACAAGAAAGTAACATTTGAAGTTAAGATGACCAAAATTTGGAGAAAAGAAAAGGGCAAGAATAAGGTTCACTTAGAAACTTGCATGTCAGACTATGAAACTGTCAATGTTGGGATACTTTCATGCAAACTATGCACTCTTTTAATATATCATCCCAACAAAAGGTGAGAAGCCCATAACTAAGCAACGAATGATCTTCAACTATAGGTAAAATTTTGAATATAAGGAGGAAAATTTATTAAGAGATATCTCTTAAGTGCCTTCAGAATCAAATCAGACACAAGTAAAAACAAAATAAGTGCAAAAGAAGACATTTTTTTAATAATCATAGAACCACTTCGGTATACAGACTAAGCTCTCACCAGGTAAGGAGGATCTGCAACAATTATTGGATATGAGTGTTTCAATGATGAAGGAAGATCTTCTGGTTGATTGTAGTCGTAGAATGTGAACTCACTTCCATACTGTTCAAACCGCTTGTCATACTCAAGAAGTTGTGCTGGTACATTAGGGTCAATTTTCTGAGATAGAGTGCATAAAACAAAGCATTATAAGTTAGCAGTTCACCATGAAGAACTAAAGATCAGATATAAATTGAGTACACTCAAGGTTCGAACTAAAGAGACAACCTAGCAATGGGCTTCGGACCTACTGACTAACATTGAAAAGGGATAATAACATAAAATTGGAGACAGGAGTACAATAAAGAAAATTGATGAATTGTGCTATGGAAAACATCCTGGCAATGAGCTTCAGACACTAGCTCACATTGAAATAGGAGAATACCATAAAAAAGAAGGCAGGAAAGTAGTAAAACAATCTAATAATAGAGCAGCTCCTTTTGCTACTTTAAGGAGAAACCTCCTTCAAATCTTCACACTAAGAAAAGTGAAGTGTGCTAACTGCTAAGCAATTATTTCACAAGCACTTTTACTAGTGCAACAACATGCTTCAAACAATATGACACAAATTGTAAATTTCTTATATAGTCCGCAATTGGGCATGAAAATATTTTACACGGACATATGAAGATGAAATAGATATACAAATAGAAAACCAAGGGAATATATATATATAGAAGAATCAAGAATGTACACAGAATTATAATTCGATGTAAGTTATTGAAAAAAATTCCCTTCTAATAAACTATCTCTTTTCCTCAAATTTACTCCCTGTTAACATCTTTCTCGCATAATAAAAATCTAGCTTATTTCAACTTCCTATCAAACAGAAATCCTATAAAATTCCATACCTTGCTCTGCCACTCAATCAACTAAGCATATATTATCAGTTTTATTTCAACAACTGTTGTTTTCGATCAATTATCTTTAGAAAAACAAAAATGATCCAATTCCTTTTGCTAGCTTTAGAAAGAAATAAACGTGATTTATTTTGTCATCTAGACTTAAAGGAACAAAAAAAAGTCTTAAATACACAAGTTTGACAGCTAAAACATACTCTGATATCACCCAAGTCCAAACACTACAAAATCAAAATGAACATTGAAGAATGTCCCTCAATAAGAATTTCAAGAGCTACTGCTTTTTCATAACACAGCAATCAGTTGTTTCAGCTAATTAGCATTCCTTCCAATAATTTATTGTTCTCATTTTAGGAAATTTTCCACAAGCTAAGTCCCCGTTTGTCCATGGATAATTTTCACTTTTTTCCCGGAATTGAATCATGTTTGGACATAGAATTGTTACAATCTTCCGGAATTCAACTTCCAAATTGAATACCGGAATTCGAAAAACTCCAAACCTGGTTTCATATTTTTAACTCCAATTCACTCACAAAAATTCAACATTTTTCAAAGTTGTATTCATGTCCAAACACAATTCCAATTTCCAAATACCATTTTTCAACTTTTTCTTTTTCAAATTTCGCATTTTTCATGTCCAAATGCCCACTAAAGGTTTTCAATCGAATATGAATGAACTAACAATATCCTGAGGTTATTCACCGCGTTTTTATCTGTTCCAGTAACAATAAAAACAACTACTATAATTCATACATCTAGCTGCAAAAGTTAACAGTAAAAACAACTATAAGCCATACATTTAGCTACAAAAGTTAAATCGAAATGATCAAAGCCTGAATTATCTTACCTTGAGGTAAGCGTAAAGTGTAGGACAAGCAATGCAAGCAACCGCCGGCGAATCAATCGACCGGCAAATATTCATCACCTCATTAGCAATAGTTTCAGCTGTTTCGCGATCATACCAGAACTGACTTAACCTCCAATCCTCCGACACCAGTGCCACGTCATCCCCCACCGGTTGCTCCGCCGCAACTGACGAAGGTTCCGCTAGTGCTCGGTTTTGTTCGGCGAGGAACTCTTTTAGTGCTTCTAAAGCGTGAGAGCTTAGCGTCGGTGTATCATCGTCGTTGGATTGTAAAACGACGTCGCTTTGTATAGTGTCTTTTGCGGTCTCCATTTTGGTGTGGAAGGAAGTGTAGTGTTTGCTAAACCCTAGCGGCCTGGGAGATTTTTCAGTTTCGAAAGAAAATGGAAATTGCATATAGCCCCTTGAAGTATGACTCAGACACAGTTAAACCTCCTTGAATTTTTATTGAGATTAATCACTTCAATTACGAGTTACGACCAAAGGTGAGGGGTGGGCCTCGATTCTTCGGTTCCGTTTTGTCAAACTTCAGTTCAATTTTTTTATTTTCAGTTATGCGAAAGAGTGCATAAAACACCGAACCGAATCGAAAAATCGGAGCCCTATAACCAAAAATCGAAGTTCTATAAAAAAATCGAACCGAAATCGAAGAACCAAATTAGTTTGGTTCGGTTATTCGGTATTTATGCTCAGCCCTATCAACATTTAAGTTATGTAAACTCTAAAAATACACATTTTGATTAAAGTGAAGAAGATATTTTGCTTCTTTTCCTTTTCTGTGTCAATTTCACTTCTATAACATTTGATAACTCTTTTTATTTGATAAATCCAATAAATTTCATTAATACTAAATATAAATATGTAAAAATGTTTATATAACTTCATTAGATCTTCAATAGTCATCTACCAACTTTGTCGAATTATCAATACAGCGCGATATTTCTCTGTACACGATAAAGAAAACAAGTCAAATAAAAAAATTATTTTAAAATTATATAGCTGACACAACTGATATTGAAAATTGAAAGATAAGGAACCGTCTCTGGCACAATTAAATAGAGCTTTAAAAGTGATTCTAAGACTATGATTTAATTTACCAATTTATATGTTGGAAGGCTTTTTGTATAGTGCTTTGCCTTGCACTAAAACTTGCAAGATCTTTCAATTTTTTATTATTACAACATATAAGTTCCTATTTAATATATGATTAAACTATAGCAGTGTTTGGACAAGTATTAGTTCTATGAATTTGATTTTGTTGCAAAACGTATGCTTATTCTATTAAAGTTTTGGGCAGCATAGGAATTCCAGCAATGACAAAAAAAAAAAAATCTCATTCTTTAGTTTAGCTGCACAATCTTCTAGCTAACCATTCAACTTGTTAACAAACTTTTCCTACACAAAACTCATTCAAGCAAAGACACAAGAGTTCAATAAACTTTGTGTCAATAGTATTCTTCCAGCCCAAAGTAGTTCTCCCAATTCCAACCAGGTAAAAATCAAGAATATAAAGAATAGATTACATATTTCAATCACACTTCAAACTATATATAGAGGCAAGCCCCAAGGTGCACATGTACAAACAAAGATGTAGTAATGAATAGCATGTGCATTAGTATACATCATGTATCTCTACATTGCTTATATGTGGGATTAATAAGTTACGCACCCTTGTTACTCTGCCATGGTTTAAGCACGCCGACAACGATTATTACAACAATTATGAGGAGAATGATGATGGCAAAACACAACCATTTTCTTGAATTCCTTTGTAGTTTCTTTGCCTTTGTTAGAGCATTTGCCCCTGATTGCACATGGTCTACAGCAGTTGAGACCTGAAATATTCGGGTTGTTGGCGACGAGGAAACGTAAACATAACCATATCCAAATGTCAATTTCCTTTCTGAAGAATAATAGTACCTGTGATTCTATATTATCAAGCATGTCCCCTTGAGCATCAACCAACACTGCTATGTCCAAGAATACCTGCATCGCAGAATGGAACAAAAAATTTAACCAGACATAATCGTCCATTTTCTCCTCTTTGACACCCTTTTCCTGAAAAATTACATTGTGTAGATAGGTAAATAAAAATTATGTGTACATATTATATGTTGAATCTCCTTGATTTTTTTCGTGTGTCGAATTCTTTATAGTTTGACTCCCCTCAATGAAAATCCTGACTAAGTCACTGCGTGCACACACACGAACACGCAAAAACACACATACATACACACACATAGAGAGGGAGAGACTAGAGAGTGACCCTTTATTTGTCATATTTCCAATTGGCATCAGGTTAGATGTGATTAAGCTAGAACTCGTCAACATACCTAGGACGGTCCAGATTATGTTTAGTATTCTGAACTCAAGCCTGGTCCATCAGGTTATTTTGCTCTTATCTTAGAATTTTTTATCTAGAGTTGCAACAACTATACGGGTATCAAGCTGCTAAGCCACACTATAAAAGTTTGGGAAAGGATCGTGGAGATGAAGGTGAGAAGAGGTGTGTCTATTTTCGAGAACCAATTTGGATTCATGTCGGGGCGTTCGACCACAGACCTCGGGTCTATTATCCAAGGGAATGGAGAGATTGATGACGATGTCGCACATCGTATTGGGGCAGGGTGGATGAAATGGAGGCTCGCATCTGGAGTCTTGTGCGACAAAATGTGTCACCAAAACTTAAAGGCAACTATAGGGCGGTGGTTAGACCGACTATGTTGTATGGGGCGGAGTGTTGGCCAGTCAAAACTTCGCACATCCAAAAGATGAAAGTTGGTGAGATGAGGATGTTGAGATGGATGTGTGGCCATACAAGGAGGGATATGATTAGAAATGATGATATCCGGGACAGAGTGAGAGTGACTTCGGTGGAGGATAAGATATGGGAAGTGAGGTTGAAATGGTTTGGGCATGTGCAGAGGAGAGACACAAATGCTCAAGTACGGAGGTGTGAGAGGTTGGACATGGACGGGTTCAAGAGGGGTAGAGGTAGGCCGAAGAAGTATTGGAGAGAGGTGATTAGACGGGATATGACACAGATGCAACTTAGTGAGAACATGACCTTATATAGGGGGTTGTAGAGGACACGGATTATGGTAGAAGGGTAGTAGGTAGTCGAGCGTAGTCCTACTTACGCTTACAAACTGGTAACCGGTAGTTTTAGTGTTATTAGTGTAGGTCTGCTTAGCCTATCATACTAGTAGGCGCAGTATTGTTTTACAGTCCCCTGTAGTTTGATTTATGTTGTTATGTGTCCTTTAGTGTACTTTATTTAGCTTATTTACATGCGCTAGTTCATGCGTACTTTTTCGGAATGCGCTATCATGGCTTATCCGCTTTTGTTATCATTATTTTCATACTGGTTTAAAAAAAATCTGACCGGGTCTGATCATTTCTCTTGCTTTGCTTGTGCTTATGTTCTGTCTTGAGCCGAGGGTCTCTCGGAAACAGCCGCTCTACCTACCAAGGTAGAGGTAAGATCTGCTTCACTGGGTGTGTTGTTGTTGTTGTCGTCTCACCACTTTTCCAATTAAGGTTTTCCAATGAATTTTTTTCTACTACTTCCTTTCCTTGTCAAAGGCATAAGGGAAGTATATTACCTGTTGCAACTCAAGAAGCTTCCTCTCTAACTCTCTGACTGCATCGTGACGCTCTTGAATTTCAGCTAGTGTGCCCATTATCTGCAAGACACCAACATTGAGAACCAGCCTATTATATCAACGATCACTAAAATTTCAAGTGTCAGACTAGCAATCTTTTAAAAAAAATGGTAACATTGGTATTGATAGCACTAGGGCAGCGCAAAAAGCCATATTTACAAAGGAGAGATCCTCTCAACCAACAAAAAATTTGAATCACTTACAATTGCCCTATCAAATCTATTAAAGACTAGCAATATTATATATGTACCTGAGTTACTTTATCACACAAAAGGTCAAAGTTTGAATATGACTTTCATTCTACATCTCACTTAGATCAGTACGTCATGCAAAAATTGTTACTTCCATATCGTACTTGGGGCATAGAATGGCCAATGGCCTAACATTCATGTTAACACGGACAGGGGAAATGCCAATCTTCCAACAGAAACTAAAACTGTCTACAAGCATGGATTTTTAAATCCAAGAGAAAGTATAGCATTCAGATGTTGATCCTATGAGCTATGTGAAAAGGTTACAACCTAATACTAGGACATAAGGTAACAATTCAAAGTTAATGAAAGGAAGAGATCGCGAAAATCATTGAGCAGGACCATACCTGTCCTCGCCCTTGTTGCTGAATAGCTTTCTGGAATATCTGTTCACTGTCCCCAGTCTCTATCAACCTATCAATTGTCTGAAGGTGAAAATAGAGGGAAACAAGAAAACGAGGGGAACAGTAAGAAGATATGTGAAAAGAATCTTAAGTTCCCAATAATTCACAAGAACTACAAAGTTTTACCTCTTCATCAGCTCGATTACCCGTCACTGTCGATCACATAAAGAGAGATTTTTGGGGAAAAAAGGAATAGCAATTAGAATAGACTTAAAACATTTACACTCCATGCAGAGATTTCAAACTCAGAAGCTTTGGCACCTGTGAATACTCGCCTTTCAACAACCTCACGATATTCGTGGTGGATGCTTTGTCTTAAAGTCTGCAAACATTTTAATCAACTGAACCTAAGAGCAAGAAAAACCTAGAGAAAAAGTCATTCTTAATGCAGTTGATGTACCTGAAACTCGGTCATTTTATCTTTGAACTTCTTTTTCAAGGAACTGCAGGCATAGATAACAAGTCAAGTGAGGACTATAGGCATATCAAGATAAGTATTAAGAATAAGTTACTTTCAGACACCCATTTAGCAATATCAAAATAACAACTTTGTAACAAAGTTACAAAGAAATAACTATCAGAGAAAAAGGGAGAAGAATTAGTCAAAATTACACTGTTGTTGCTGTTCTTGATCTGTCAACAGCGGATCCTTTACCACATCCTGGTTTGTTTCTATTGGCTAGATTCTGCAAGAGAACAAACAATAGATCAAAAACAGAGAGATAAACGCAGTGAGCAGCAATTTTTTCCGGCAAACTCTGCACCTCGACGGACTGGTTGAGTTTGCTTGGCCGTTGCTCTAGTGTTTACCACCGTTAAAGTAACGCCACTACACCCGCTAACAATATTGTCCGTGTGATGCCAAATATTATTTTTTTCATTTCGCAGTTCTGGCCGATTTTGCTTTTCAGGTACCGGTAGATATATATCCAAAGCATCAACTGCCGGAACACGACCGTCGAGAACAGATTTGTCACGACGCGCATTTGGGCTCTATCTCTCCGGTCTCCCGCCAAACATCCGGATTCTATCTCTCTGGTCTTCATTCTAGTTGCTAATTTATCTTTGCTTGGCTGTCGAATTTGTTTCGTAATATATTGATTCCTGTCCTAGTATATTACGTTCTTCCATTTACTCTTCTTGCCTTTAGTTATATCATTCTTGGCGTTCCTGTTTTAGGTGTAAACCTTTGATTAGCCTATTAGTGTATATCCGCTTTAGTGGCTTTGGTGACTGATGGTAGACTAGGGTCATGTTCTCGGTCGGGGACGGGGGTGAGCGTTAGGGGGTAGGTGAGGTAAGGGAGATGCTAGGCTGAGAATAGGGTCTTGGAACATTGGGACTTTAACGGAGAAGTCCATAGAGCTAGTTAAGATTCTTAAGAAGAGGAGGATTAATATAGCATATGTCCAGGAGACCAAATGGGTAGGACCTAAGGCTAAGGATGTGGACGGGTATAAGTTATGGTTCTCAGGTAGGTCGAGGTATAGGAATGGGGTAGACAGCGAACTAAGGGATCAGGTGGTAGAGGTTAGGAGGGTCAATGACAGGATGATGGCGATTAAGTTGGTAGTTGGAGGGTCCACTATGAACATTATTAGTGCTTACGCGCCGCAGGCGGCCTTGGACGAGGAGGAGAAGAGGCACTTTTGGGAGGATTTGGACGAGGTGGTGCGAGGTATATCACCCACTGAGAAGTTATTTATAGGAGGGGATTTCAATAGACATATCGGGTCACATCCGGGGTTATGACGACGTGCATGGGGCTTTGGCCTTGGAGACAGGAACGGGGAAGGCGTCTCACTCTTGGAGTTCGCTAAAGCATTTGGGATGGTGATAGCCAATTCGAGGTTCATGAAGAAGGATGAGCACTTGGTGACTTTCCGTAGCTCGATGACTAAGACTCAGATAGACTTTTTGCTTCTTAGGAAGGTTGACAACGGTATTTGTAAAGACTGTAAGGTTATTTCGAGTGAGTATCTTACAACTGGACATAAGATTTTGGTGACGGATTTGGAGATCAAGATGGAGAAGAAGAGGGTTGTTGATGACAAGCTAAGAATTAAGAATCAAATGGGGGAGTTTGACCATGACAAGCTAAGAATCAAATGGGGTAGTTTGACCATGACAAGCTAAGAATCAAATGGGGGAGTTTGACCATGACAAGCTAAGAATCAAATGGGGGAGTTTGACCATGGCTAGTGCAAACGAGATGGGGGAGAGGTTGATGGCCAAGGGGGCTTGAGGGAGTAGTGGGGATGCGGCCGGTATGTGGGACAGGACGATCAGTTACATTCGGGAGGTAGCTAGAGAAGTGTTAGGGGTCTCGCGGGGTAGCCGTGGTGGGCATCGAGGGGACTGATGGTGAAATGGTAAAGTTCAAAAGAAGGTAGAAGCAAAAAAGCGGTGTATGCGAAATTGATAGAAAGCAAGGATGAGGTGGAGAAGTAGATGAATAGGGAACTGTATAAGATGGCGAGAAGGAGGCAAAGCTAGCAGTTACGACGACTTTTGAATGCCTGTATGTGGAATTAGAGGAAAAAGACGGAGATAAGAAGTTGTACAGACTAGCCAAGGCGAGGGAGAGGATGGCCCGTAACTTGGATCACGTGAGGTGTATCAAGGACGAGGACGGCAAAGTACTGGAGAAGGACGCGCATATTAGACAGAAGTGGCAGTCTTACTTCCATAAACTCTTGAACGAAAAAGGAGATAAAGACATTGTGCTGAGAGATCTGGAGCAATCCGGAAGGTACCGGGATTTTGGATATTGTAGAAGCATTAAGGTTGAGGAGGTTAAGGGTGTTGTTCGCAGGATGCGCAAGGGACGAAGGACCTGGCCTGATGAGATTCCAGTTGAATTTTGAAAGAGCGCTGGCAAGGCAAGTTTGGAGTGGTTGACTGAGTTATTTAATGTCATTTTTAAGACGGCGAGAATACCCGAAGAATGGAGGTGGAGTACAATAATTCATTTATACAAGAACAAAGGTGACATCAGAGTTGCAACAACTATAGGAGTATCAAGCTGCTAAGCCACACTATGAAAGTTTGAGAAAGGGTCGTGGAGATGAGGGTGAGAAAAGGCGTGTCTATTTTCGAGAACCAGTTTGGATTCATGACGGGTGTTCGACTACAAAAGTCATTCATCTTATTAGGAGGTTGGTGGAGCAGTATAGGGAGAGGAAGAGAGACTTACATATGGTTTTCATCGACCTCAAAAAGGCATACGACAAAGTCGCTAGTGAGATTTTATGGAGATGTTTGGAGGTTAGAGGTGTATTTGTGACGTATACTAGGGCGATCAAGGATATGTATGATGGAGTCAAGACCAGAGTACGGACAGTGGGAGGAGACTCGGAGCACTTTCCAGTGATGACGGGGCTGCACTAGAGATCAACTCTTAGCCCATTCTTATTTGCCTTGGTGATGGTGGACTGATGCGACAAATCCAATGGGAGGTGTCGTGGTGTATGTTATTCAGACGATATAGTCCTGATTAATGAGACTCGCAGCGGAATGAACTCTAAGCTAGAGGTTTGGAGACAGACTTTGGAGTCTAAAGGGTTCAGGCTGAGTAAGACCAAGACTGAATACTTGGAGTGCAAGTTCAGTAACGGGCGCGACCCTGAGACAGACGTGGAGGTGAGGCTTGGTACTCAGGTCAATCCAAAGAAAGGAAGTTTCAAGTACTTCGGATCTATTATCCAAGGAAATTGAGAGATTGATGACAATGTCGCACATTGAGCAGGGTGGATGAAATGAAGGCTCACATCTGGAGTCTTGTGCGACAAAAAGGTGCCACCAAAACTTAAAGGCAAGTTTTATTGGGCGGTGGTTAGACCGACTATGTTGTATGGGGCGGAGTATTGGCCAGTCAAGACTTCGCACATCCAAAAGATGAAAATTGCGGAGATGAGGATGCTGAGATGGATGTGTGGGCATACAAGGAGGGATATGATTAGAAATGATGATATCCGGAATAGAGTGGAGTGGCCTCGGTGGAGGATAAGATGCGGGAAGCGAGGTTGAAATGATTTGGGCATGTGCAGAGGAGAGACACAAATGCTCCAGTACGGAGGTGTGAGAGGTTGGACATGGACGGGTTCAAAAAGGGTAGAGGTAGGCCGAAGAAGTATTGGGGAGAGGTTATTAGACGGGATATGGCGCAGGTGCAACTTAAGTGAGGACATGACCTTAGATAGGGGGTTGTAAAGGACACGGATTAGGGTAGAAGGGTAGCAAGTAGTCGAGCGTAGTCTTACTTACGCTTACAAACTGGTAACCGGTAGTTGTAGTGTTATTAGTGTAGGCCTGCATAGCCTATCATACTAGTAGGCGCAGTATTGCTTTACAGTCCCTGTAGTTTGATTTTTGTTGTTATGTGTCATTTAGTGTACTTTATTTAGCTTATTTACATGCGCTAGTTTCCCTTGGTTTCTCTTGCTTTGATTGTGCTTATGTTTGGCTTAAGCCGAGGGTCTTTCGGAAACAGCGACTCTACCTATCAAGGTAGAAGTAAGGTCTGCGTACGCTCTACCCTCCCCAAACCCCACGTTGAGGGATTTCACTGGGTAAGAAATTGATTGAAATTGAATTGACAAAGAAATAATAGAAGAACCAAAAGTAAGAGACATAAGCATTTAATATTACTCACTTCTTTATCAAGTTCCTCAATTTTCGATTTGATTAATCGAGCTATTTTTCCGACTTCATCGACATCTTTTTCCATTCGCTGCTTAATTGCTGCAGGTTACAATTTTATCATTAGCAAACATATTTTCTTTGATGACAAGGGAACCCGCAACCACTATCCTTCGGGTGCGCATAGGTAAACCCCGCTCTTGTGCAATAGCTCGCAAACCGCACAGGCGAGATAACCCGCACTAGGCAAGTCCCGTGCTCGACCCAGAAGGCAAACAGGGGGTTTCGAACATGAGACCTTCGTTATGGAAGCCCCACGCTCAACCAACTGAGGCACCCTTGCAGGTTATCATTAACAAACATATTAAGAAAATGAATAGCAAGAATCAAAGGAAAAGGGACTTTCCCAAGGAAAGAGAAAATCTTATCACTGCACATACTCCTATTTTACTTTTATCTTTTATTTGCTACATTTGCAAAATAAAAAATAAACAAACAATAATGTGTTTGCTATTATTTTATGTCAACGTTCTACATGCTTCATCTTTTTCGTCAACATTCTAAATTTAAGGATAGAGCACTAATACATTCTCTAATTATCTTATGTGTTAATTCATTCTACTTTCTATTATTTGGTATACTAAGGATAACTGACCTATTTCTACAAAATTTTGGAAGTCTACCTACAGGATACCATAAGAACATATAGTAATCTATCTTACATAATTTGAACTTTCCTGCAGTGCCTTTTTAAAGAAAGTCAAACATTTTTGACATTTCAAATTCCCTAATGAAGAAAAATCTAATTCAGCTTTGGTAACACGTTAGGAGTTTCTCACTCCAATCAAGTCAAGCTAGGTTCAATAACATGGGTTAGAGTGAGTATCTACTATGAGTCCAGAAGATGGATTACCTTTCATAGCAGCAGCTTTTGTAACAGCTTTTGATTCCTCATGAGCATCCTGTGAAGAGCATGGGGAAAGATCTTAAGTATTTACATGAGTAGTACCTAATACTTAAAAGAAACAAACGGTTATGCAGATAGTCTAAGCTCATTTGGCTTATGCATATTGTGCTAAGTAACTAACAAATTGAGCTATAGTTCTTAAAGTTACCACATGAACCCGTAAGCCAGTTGAAGTACACATATTGAGAGACAGTTATGAATTATAGAGGGGACATATGGAAGAGCACTCTAGTAATGTAGAGGAACACAAATTGTTTCTCGGAGCTTTACTATATTGCTGAACAGCTAAAGGTCAAAATGGCGGCAAAGCAATTATCTCTTAGACACAATGCTCTTACTAAATCTAAAAATCAATGAACTAGTGGGAAAATGAAGTTGTGAGAGATGACAACTAATATCTGCTAAACCATCAAATGAAACTATGCAAGACATGCACTTCAAAATATCGATTCTTCAAAATGTAAATGTTTGTTGGAATACCGATCCAAAAAAAAAAGGAAACTCATTGGAATTGAATCAAGAAAATGAGATATAAAGGCTTATAACTTAGGTGGTCAATAGGAAGGAAGTAACACATTAAAGTTTAAACACATAAGAACTTCACTGATTTTGATATATATATATATATATATATGTAAATCCGAAAGCCCCTAAACTGAAAGGGAGAATATGAAAATTCTAGAATGTGACACCTTTGTGTGCTTGGTCATCACATCGAGGACTGTGAATTTTAAAATGAAATCTCAGCATGTGAAAATCGGAGCTTGGAACAGAAATTACGTTCAGTTAAACCAAGATGGCTGACGAATAAAATAAGTTACTTTAGTCGAGTGTAGTACTACTTACGCGTACAGAATGGTAGTGTAGTGCGATTATTGTGGGTCCGCTTAGCTTACCATACTAGCAGGCGCAGTATTGTTGTATAGTAGCGTGTGATTTCTGCTGCTGGGTGTTCTTTAGTGTACTGTGTTTAGCTTATGTATCTATGTTAGTTCCTTTCCTTTTCAAAATGCGTTGGCATGGCCCATTCGCTTTTGATACCAGCATTTTCATACTGCCTTAAATTTTATGCATGGGTCTGACCGTTTTTCTTGCTCTACCTGTGCTTAGGTTTTGTCTTGAGCCGAGGGTCTCTCTGAAGCAGTCACTCTACCTCTCAAGGTAGAGGTAAGGTCTACGTACACCCTACCCTCCCCAGACCCCACGTTGTGGGATTTCACTGGGTGTTGTTGTTGTACTTTAGAATTGCATAGCTCTCGAACACATATCTCATAAACACAACAACAAACCAAGGGCATGTGCGACTCAAAGAATGAACAAGTTGTTACAGATAGAAACAGTTTTTTTATCAAGATAGTTCGAGGTGTTACAGATGAAACAGTATCTCTCAGACACTAAAGAAAAAGAAAAACCAACCTCACACAGTCCCCATTTAGAGCCCTCAACCAAATACCAACATCATACAACAACAACAACATATATCAACATCATAATAAGAAAATTTCCCATATTTTTAGACCCCCATCCTCTATAGCATTGGTAAAATAAAGAAATAAAGTCTGGGCGAATAAACTTTTTCTATTTGTCCTTGTATATCCATCACCTAAGTAAGGATCGGGAAAATAAGAAAAGGAATACACTTTCGAGGAAGTTAGATGTCACTCCATTGCAGGTTTCTAATGGCAATTGAACATTCTTAAGAAAAGGTTGTCCAGAAGAAAAAAGAAAGACATTTATACCTGAAGCTTCTGGAGTAGTTCGTTCAATTTTTCATACTGTTTCTCAATTTGTTGAACCTAGAAAACAAAGAAAAGAGGGGCAAGAAATGGAAGAAGTGAGAAAGCTTCAGGGGATCAACTTCAAAATGTGCAGGGGAAGTAATTGAAGAAGGTGAGGGAGAGGGATAGGACAATCATGGAATTAATTATCCAAACAAGAGTAACAAGATTCATAAACCTTTTTAAAAAAATCGTCGAGGCCTAGCTCCCCAGAATTCATTGGTCTTTGTGTTCCCATTTCAACATCTCCATTTCTATCGTTTTGATGCCTCGGGGAGTCAAAATCATCCTAAAAGAGAAATCAAACTGTTATTAAATGAAAAGTGACATTTTAAGCTTTTCAACAAGTGCAGCAACATGCTTAAAGGATTTTATCAACACCGACATAAGTCAGAGAAATTAAAAGCCTAGTAAAACTAAAAATAGCAGTCAGATATACTAAACTCTTGTAGAAATCAAGTGACACAGACATTGAATATCTTCTGAAATGATTAGTACACAAAAAGGAGTACTCCCAGGATAATCACTTTTAAGTAGATAAATGGCAAGACAAACGCCAATTAATTCTACATACATCTTATTTTGTTACATGAAGATAAGCCAGGTCAAAAGACCAGGAGCGGAGATAGAAGCCCAGATACGGGTTCGGCTGATCCCAGTATCTTTTGCTCAACTAGTATATTTATGTTAAAAAATCATTATACACATTAAATTTAGAACCCGGATATTAGCACTTGAAGTCATCCTTCTAAAATCCAGAACCCATAAAGTTGGCACATGACAAGCAATACCCATAGCTATTAGAGTTTTACATACTACATTGCGAAGAATAAGGATTTTCATGTTGCCAGACCAAAAAGTAATAAAGAATATGCCAAGCGACAATCTCAATAATAAATCACATAACCATATCAGCTCTTTGCTTGCCACAAACTTTAGCAATTATGTGAAAGATCCCTTAACATTCTTTCATCTATTATGATGGAGATTGAGATAATTATATAGTGACACCATATTAGCATTTTTCTCTTTTTTACATTACCAAAGGCGTTTGACTAAGCACAAATTTGTTAGAGACCACAATGGCAAGCTAGATATTGCTAAAAGGTGTAAAAACAGCTTATAGTGTGACAACTCTTGGGCGGAAAATATGCTACAGAGAGGAGTCCACAGAGGATCAGGCAACTTTGCCTCCATATCTAAGCATACCAAGAAAATGTGTTTAATTATGTGCATGGAGAAAGTATGGACATTTTTTCCCACTCCATAACAGGGAAGCAATTTAGAGTAGTGATTCCTGAAGGAGAAGAACATGCTAAAGTTTGAGTCTTTTCCCCCTCCATAACAGGGACAGCGACAACACTCAGACATCATGTTGACAATGAAGAATAAAGAATTATTTCTCCTCCTTGCTGTATTGTTTTGTAACGGCATGTAATTAATGAGCAACATTTATACAAAAAAAAATTCATTGCAATTCCTTATGACAATGGAAATTCCAGAAACTTGTTTTCCTTCACTTCTTCTGCCAACTTACAAATTTAAGTTTAAAATCAACTTCATTATAGTATCAAAGGGAGGCCAAGAACACAACTTTTTTAACAATTGTCATGATCCAATGTCATTTTCTGAAGTCCTTGTTCATTCCTAAGTTATGCATCAGCTAGAGCCTAGAAGCCGTCAAGAATACTCAATAATACACAATTATTTACTACAGAAACCTTTTCTCCATTGATCAAATCATGAAGATAAACATGGTAAATTGGGTATTACATGTGAATATTTGTCCATTTAAGCTCTGAAAGCAGTGAAACAAGAGAAAACACAAAAACGTCAACAAGTTTTTGTCTTTTTTCCCATTTCTTTGCAACTCTCAGCTGTCATACAAATTAATCAACAGGTAAATTGGGCACATTGACAAATAAAATTGAGCCTTTGAGCTATGAAAGCAGTGAAATATGGGGAAATCCAAAAAAGGGTCAACAAATTTTGTTCTTTTCCCCATTTCGTTGTATTTCTCACCTGCCATCCAAATCATAACAAGGGTAAAGTGGCTATAATTACAGCTAGAATTTGACCCTTCGAGCAATGAAAGCAGTGAAACATGGAAAAATCCAGAAGGGGTGGGCAAATTTCATTATTTTTTCCCATTTCTTTAAATATTTCAGCTGCCATCCAGATCATAATAAGGGTAAAGTGGCTATAATTACAACTAAAATTTGACCATTTGAGCAATGAAAGCAGTGAAACATGGAAAAATCCAAAAGGGGTCATCAAGTTTTATTCTTTTTCCCATTTCCTTAAATATTTCAGCTGCCATCCAGATTAAAAAAATGCTAAAGTGGCTATTTACGACTAAAATTTGACCTTTTGAGCAATGAAAGCATTGAAACATGGAAAAACCCAAAAGGGTCAGCAAGTTTTATCCTTTTTCCATTTCTTTGTATTTCTCAGCTGCCAGCCAGATCAAAGAATTAGTAAAGTGGTCATTATGACAACTAAAATTTGATATTATAAGCAACAAAGCAGTGAAACATGGGAAAATCCAAAAAGGGTTGACAAGTTTTGTTATTTTTCCCATTTCTTTGTATTTATCAACTGCCATCCAGATCAAAAAAAGATAAAGTGGCTACCATACATGGAAAAATCCAAAAAGGGTCGACAAGTTTTATTCTTTTCCCCGTTTCTTTTTATTTCTCAGCCGCCATAGATCAAAAAAATAGTAAAGTGGCTATCATGATAACTAAAATTTGACCCTCTCGGCAATGAAACATAAAAATATCCAAAAGGGGTCAACAAGTTTCATTCTTTTTTCACATTTCTTTAAATATTTCAGCTTCCATCCAGATCAAGAAATGCTAAAGTCACTATCATTACAACTAAAGTTTGACCCTTTGGGCAATGAAACATGGGAAAACCCAAAAAAGGTCGACAAATTTTGTTCCTTTTTCCCATTTCTTGAAATATTTCAGCTGCCACCCAGATTAAAAAAAATTGGTAAACTGGCCATAATTGACACTTTGAGCAATAAAAGAAAACATGGGAAAATCCAAAAAGGGTCAACAAGTTTTGTTCTTTTTCCCCAATTCTTTGTATTTCTCAGCTGCCATACAGATCAAGAAAATGTATATACAAAAAAATAGTTGGCTACAATTACAACTAAAATTTGACCCTTTGAGCAATGAAACATAGAAAAATTCAAAAGGGGTCGACAAGTTTCATTCTTTTCTCCATTTCGTTGTATTTATCAGCTGCAATCCAGATCATAAAAATGGTAAAGTGGCTACCATTACAACTAAAATTTGACCCTCAAAGCAATGTAACATGAAAATTCCAAAAGGGGTCAACAAGTTTCATTCTTTTTCCCATTTTTTTGTATTTCTCAGCTGCCATATATCAAGAAAATGGTAAAGTGGCTACCATTACAACTAAAATTTGACCCTCAAAGCAATGAAACATGGAAAAATCCAAAAAGGGTCATCAAGTTTTTCCCATTTATTTAAATATTTCAGCTGCCACCCAGATCAAAAAATTGGTAAAGTGTCCATAATTGACCCTTTGAGCAATAAAAGCAGTGAAACATGGAAAAATCCAAAAAGAGTCAACAAGTTTTATTCTTTTTCCCATTTCTTTGTATTTCTCAGCTGCCATAGGTAAATTTGCTTTGCTCTTGCTTTGCTTTTACTTTTGCTTTTGCTTGTGCTTTGCTTATGCTTATGCTCTGTCTTGAGCCGAGTGTCTCTCGAAAACAGTCACAAGGTAGAGGTAACAGGTAAGGTTTGCGTACAATCTACCCTCCCCATATCCCACATTGTGGAATTTCACAGGGTATGTTGTTGTTTGAGCAATGAAACATGGAAATATCCAAAAGGGTTCGTCAAAGTTTTAATCTTTTTTCCCATTTCTTTGTATTTCTCAGCTGTCATCCAAATTTTTATTTTAAAAAAAAAGGTAAAGTGGCATATCATGACAGCTAAAATTTGAGCCTTTGAGCAATTAAAGCAGTTTAACATGGGAAAATCCAAAAGGGTCGACAATTTTATTCCTTTTTCCCCTTTTTTGTATTTTTCAGCTGCCACACAGATCAAGAATGTAGGTACCAAAAAAAATAAAGAGTGGTATTGAGGAAATATGAAAGACTTACATTTAAAAGGTCATTCATCGTGGAGGAGAATGAGAGATCTTGTGAATTCTTGGCGCGCTCTCTCTCTCCCCTCCGTCCGTTTTCTTTCTCTGTAAGTTTTTGGTTCGACCCCCTTTCAGGATTTTTTTTAGAGAGAGAGATGCAGAGGGAGAGAGATGCAGAGGGAGAGAGAGAAAGAGACAGCAATTTGAAAGAAGGGAAATGTGCAACAGGTGTGAGAGATGAGAGAGAAAGAGAATTTCAGTGACAAAGCGGGAAGCGGTTTCTTTTCTTCAAACCTCTTTTATTATTGTTTCTCATTAAATTTCTGTCGTTTCTTTTCTTCAAACAAGGACTTTTAATTTTATTCCAAAATAAGGGTAGCCAACGGTCCCGGTGGGACGGGGAAGGGTCGGGATTAGGTCTCCGGCGGGATAGGCGGGTCAGGGTTAGCGGGACTGACAGATGTCCCGTCCCGTCCCGTCTCACATCCCTCCGGAAAAGGGGACCAGTGTTGGGGGACGGGGCCGATAGGCGGGTCGGGGTTAGCGGGACTGATAGATGTCGTCCGTCTCTCGTCTCATCCTCGGAAAAGGACGATGTTGGGGACGGCGGGATCGGTCGATCGATAGAATTTTTAGACACTTAATTTAATATATATATATATATATATATATATATATATATATATGTGTGTGTGTAAAAAAACTTCAATAATTGAACAAGATAGTATAATAAAAACATCTCAGACTATTTTTGTGCCTCTTATATTCATTAATAGAAATATGATTTTTTTTGTAATACAATTTTAAAATTGCAATTTTGTGGTGGTGTTCAAAAGTTTCAAATTACATAATAAAATTGCAATTAAAAATTACATAGTTAACCATACTTTTTTCTAATTTCCTCTTAATGTCTTGAGGATCTTCAGTTGGAATTGAAAGTTGTTGGTCAAATTGTTCGACGTCGCTTCATGTTCCCTCAGACAAGATTTTGTGGTAGTTGTAGTTTTTTTCTTCGTTGATCTCCGGTTGACCGCACCTTCTACGCTCCGCTCGAATTCAATCTATTAATAGAACTGCAATCTCCAATGTGTCTCCCGCCAATGAATGTCTGAGCTCTCCTATTTGAAATCTTCCCGCAGAAAAAGCGTTTTCAGACATTGTTGATGACGATTGAATGTTAACACATCTCAGGCCATCTTTGCTAGTTTCAAAAATGTCTAGCTTAGTAGGAGGAAGAAAAGAGAGTATTAAGTACACGTTTTCTTTTCTTTTTATATTGTCCCTTCAATATTTTAGCAAGTCTTCATGTCCTTCATTATTGACAATTAATTCGTACGGTACAACACCATGGAAAACATAAACATCAAATTCGTTAACTTGTGAAGAAGTTGAACCACTAAATATTTTATTTCTAAGGCCTTGAATACTAGCAGTAGAAACCACGTATTTTTTATAAGGTTGCAGCGAAGTAGTAGAAGATGGTACAGAAGCCGATTGATTATTTGCACTTTGTTTTTGGTAATACATATATACTTTTTTTGCATTCAGTGTGTATGCTAGACGTAACTTCTTCTTTAGTTGGTTCTCCAGTTGGGTCTGTTGGAAGTACTTCTATACAATCATAAATCGTTTCTACAAGTGTTTTACAACCGTCTACTTTAATAGTCATATTTAATACAACACCAATAATATAAATAGTGAGAATAGGAAAAAAAATTAAACAGTTTTCAATAGATGTCTTATAAGTTTGTTTTTTCATATATTCATTAAGTAACAAAAATATTAGAGCTATATAAAATAACATAGTTGAAATAGTAGGATAATAATATCGAAAAAATCTTTAGTAGCTTGAAAAAAAATCTTTAAATTTATTAAGTTCTAAAAAAAATTCTCAATCATTATCTACAAGCATAACCCTTGAATTTTTATTATGGACGTTAAATAATAAAGTTATAGGTTCTCTATAATCGTAATCAACAAGTAGTTGTTCATTAGAGAATTTCATCTAGTCGCTACTTCTTCAGGAATTATTCTATAAGGTAATCCACAATCGTGACAAATATTTTTATATTTTTTGCGTCTTTGTATTTTATTACCTTTAAAAATAAAGTTTATAGCAAATTGTATTTTATCAAGAATGTTTTCAAAAATATTTAGGTCATCTTTTACAACTAAATTTTAAATATGGCACACACGTCTTATATGAAAATGATCAGGAAGAGATGGAGTTAATCGAACTTTTAAAAGTCTTACAATGTAATCATTAGAAGTAGCATTATCTAATGTAATAGTCATAATTTTATCAATTATTCCATAATAATCACAAATTTCATGAATATTTTTGTGCAATAAAAGTGCAATAAAAGTTTCAGTGTGTCTATCATCAATATATCTATATGCTAAAATTTATTTTTGCATAGACCAATTTTGATATATTCAATGACATGTTACAGTTAAATAATCATTACCGCTAGTACTACGACCTATATCAGAAGTGAGAGCTACTTTGCCATTAAAATGATATAATGCATAACGTAAATATTGTTGATATTCAGAGGCAAATTTAAAAATGTATCTTCTAACAGTTGATATAGGAAAACCGTTAAAAGTATGATTATACATTTCTCTAATTTAATGAATAAAATTAGGAGAGGAAGGAAATGAAAATGGAAAACCCTCCACCACAACTAATTTTGCCATATTTTCTCTATCTTTGTGTTTATCATATTTAGGACAAACAATTCCCCCCGTCGTCAGGTTAATTTGACCCTGTACTTGGTCGGGGACCCTATGTGAGTCTCAATTCAGAGGGCATTGGCATACTCGATTTTTATATTGGTATTGATTCCACCTAGTTTTGTGCTCGCCTTATACATGTCTCAATAAACCTCTCGTCCCACCTTTATCTTTTCCGGTTTTAAATTTATAAATATTTTTATAAATTTTACATCTAACTACTTGATTATCAATGTCCCTATCAAACAATCCTCATGCAACTGATTTTAATTTTCATTGTGTGGGGCCTCGACTCATACTAGGAAGAATATGAGGTATTCCAGTTTCATTTTGAGGCTGAGACTCAGTCTGAGCTTGAGGTTGAGGTGCACTAGTGGGTGTGTCATCTACATTATAGTCAAAATTAAAGTTAGGTTAAAATGTAGAATATACCTCATCATCTAATAGTATATCATTAAAAAAAGTAGTTTCATCTATATGAGTGAAATCAATCAAATCATTGGGACTAGGAATATGATTACTAGAAGAAGTACTCTTACCCTTGTTACCCCTACTAGAAGCACTCTTAATATTACCCTTAATCATACGTCCGGGACGTTTCATTATAATTATGCAAATAAATAATTAAAGTAAATGAAATTAAATGTGATAATTAAAATTAATTAATAATAATAATTTAAAAAGGGAACAAAGGTACCAACGCTGACATAACGTCGATGTGTAATCGAGGTTGAAAATTGAAACTTTGCTCAATGGATGATCCCTCACGCTAGTTGTCAACTTCACTCCCAATTTTTTAACTTTAATATAAATGAGCAAAATAATAATAATATTTAGTAGGCAATGTAGAATTGTAAAGAGATGAATTGAGAGATGGTAGAAAGATTTGTGAGAAAAATGAGGTATTTATTGTTGATAAATAAGGTTAAAGTGTAAATATATAAACTTAGGGATTAAAAATAAATATTAAGAGGGTAGGGGGCCAAAATGGTTGTTGTAGCCATTGCACAACGACCAAAATCGATATTTGGTCGTTGTTGCAACGACTATTTTTGCAAATAGAGAAGGGGATGGCGGGGCAGGACGGGGTCGGATCGGGATCGGGATGAGCCCAGGTCCCGTTCCGAGTTCGAACCCCGACACTGAAATTGTTTTTTTTGGGATCGGGGTGGGGCGGGTATCGGGCCGACCCGACCCACTGGCCAGCCTTATTCCAAAATGCTCATAAGCGTTTGGTCATGTGTTTTCAAATCATGATTATGTAATCATGATTTTAAATCACTAGTTATTTATGCAATTTGGATATAATTTCAACTTCATGTCATGATTTAAAATCATAAATCATAAAAAAAATGTGATTTGAAATTCCAAATCATTATTTCAAATTTTTTAAATATAAAATTTTATTCATAAATTTATATTTTGTAAAAAAAGATCCATAAGTTAGTAGATATATACCAATTGATCGACTTTATATTTGTTAGGTGTATTTTATATACACCTTTTGAGTTATTTTTAGTTAGTCTTTGGCCCATTTTTGTACAAATATGTGTCATGTTAGGATATATTTTCTTTCTTTTAAGTCATAGTGATTTAAAATGGCACATTGGCGAAAAGAAGCAAAAAGAGGGCAAAAACAGAGGTTCCAGAGCACAAAGAGACGAAGCGCACCGGGCAGAAATCTGGCGTGGCCGTGGCTGATCCATCCATCGAGCAGCGAGGACACGGCGCGAGATCGGGACACCGCAAAGTTTTAGCGCCACGTCGCGGTCTCGGTCGCATGGCCGACGGGTTTTCAGCCAAATCCGAATGGTAATGGGCCAAGACCAAGAGGGAAAAGTTGAGAACTTTTTTGGAGGATATAAAAAGGCCTTAGGGCAGATTTTTGAAGGGTTCCACAATCCCTAACGCTACACAACACATAGTTCTTGAAAGCTTCAAGATTGGAGGCTTGTTCTTGAGTAATTCTTTTTCTTACTTTATTTATTTTTCAGTTTATGTTGGATAATCTTTTAGTTCTTAGCATGTCTATGACTAGGAGCTAAACTTTAATTAAGGCTTTCCATTCGAATCACTTGAACCTCGTTTTTATGATTTAATGCATGGTTTTGGTTTCTTCTTTATATAGTTGAGATTTATTCAATAATTCTTTTGATTACTTGGTAATTAATTGATCACTAATTATCATCACATATATGATTTCTAATCGAGATCCGAGAGGGGAGATTGTGAATATGCTATAGTTGAATAAAAATAGGTTAAAATCGTGGACGAAAGTACCCCGATACTTGTGTAGTTTAATAGGTTATTGTTCTTAATCCTCCTTTGTGGTAAATCTTATCATCGAAAGATAGAAGGGTTCTGCATCGGGGTTGAGTGTTTATATATCCTAACCGAAATATAAAACGGCTTAGTTAACCTGCTATCTCAATATAGAAGAAGAACTTTTATCATTGCATTAAAGATTAAATGGAGCAGATAGTTGAGGAGATTGGAAGCCCTATTTTCACAATATCTGATTTAAGTAAAGTAATTTAGTTAACTTTTATAATTATTTAGTAGTCATAGATACAAACAACCATCAAAATATCGATCACCAAATAGATACCATAGGATAGAAATTGGTAATTGAACACTAATCCATGAGGACGATATTCGGTCTTACCCAGACTATATTACTTGTCACGTTACGTGTACTTGCGTTAAGCGCGTGGATAAATCGCTAACAAGTTTTTGGCGCCATTGTCGGGGATTGACGTAGTTCAATATCAATCTATCTATTCTTAATTTCTAATTTGGTTTTTAATTTATTTTATTTTATTTTATTTGTGGAACCGTGCGCCGTGATCCGTTTGTTGATTTTAATCTATTTCAGGTATCTAGTTTATGCGAAGAAGAAGAGGAGCAGATACACTTGTTCCCTTCAACCCTGAGATCGAGAAGACTTGCAAGCAGAACCGGCGAAACAAAAGAATCTTGGACTTAATAGCCATGGGGATCGGCGAATAATAATGAGATGAATGAAGAGATGGGTGATCACCAACCCAACGAGAATACCGGGGTTCTGAGAATGATGAAGAGGAAAGAGTTCAGGTCCAGGCAGAAAGGAGTCTGGGAGACTATGTGCTACCAAGAGTGAATGGAGCACAAACATGCATAAGGCTCCCAGCAATAGCAATATGAGCGAACGATTTTGAAATAAAGTCTGCAATCTTGAGCATGGTGCAGCATACAGTTCAATTTGGAGGGTTACCATCTGAAGACCCACATATGCACATTGCAAATTTCTTGGAACTATGTGCAACGTTCAAATATAATAGTGTTACTGATGACGTCATCCGGTTGAGTCTCTTTCCCTTTTCACTCAGGGATAAAGCAAAGGTTTGGTTGAATTCCCTGCCTACAGATTCTATATTTACATGGCAGGATCTGGCACAGAAGTTCCTGACAAAGTTCTTTCCACCTTCCAAAGTAGCCAAGCTGAGAGGAGAGCTGAACAATTTCTACCAGACTGATGGGGAGTCACTCTATGAGGCTTGGGAGAGATTTAAAGATCTGTAGAAAAAGTGTCTGCATCATAGCATTGAACTGTGGAATTTGGTCCATATCTTCTACAATGGGCTAAGTGGGACAACAAGAACCATCATTGATGCAGCTATATGTGGAACCTTCATGAAGAAGACAACATATGAGGCCCATGATTTGCTAGAAGACATGGCCACTAATTACTATGTGTCATATGATAGAGGGGTAAGTGGAAAGAGAGCGATAGGAGTTCATAAGATCGATGCCATTACAACGTTAAATGCACAGGTTGCTCTCTTAACCAAGAAACTTCAGCATAACACAATGTCAATTAATGCAGTTCAGAACTTCAGATGCCAATGAATTGTGAGATTTGTTGGGGTCCTCATACTTTTGATAGGTGTCCATCAGTAGACCCCAACATCATCCCTATTGAGCAAGCAGAATGTCAGACAGTGGGAAATTACCAGAGGCCCCAGAACAACCCTTATTCAAACACTTACAATCCGGGGTGGAGGAATCACCCAAACTTCTCATGGAGGGGTGACCAGGGGCAGCATAATCAATACAGAGGCTAATACTAAAATCATCAACCATTTAATCAGGCCTCATCTTCATAACAGTTCAGTGAACCTTGCCCAAAAGAAAAGTCAGATGAATTGCGAGCAGCCTTGTTGACACTTACAAATTCACAGACCCAGTTCATGGCAGAGACAAGGTCATCCATAAGGAACTTGGAAACCCAAGTTGGACAGCTGGCAAAAATGGCAAATAACAGGCCACAGGGCACTCTTCCCAGTAATACAGAGATAAATCCCAGAGAGCAGTGTCAGGCAGTACAGTTGAGAAGTGGGAAGCAGTTAGAACCAGTTGCTCCTGAACCTGCAGTGGGGACTGAAAAGGAAGCTGAGATTGAGAAGGAGGGGGTTACTGATGACCGCCCTATTTTAGAGGAGGCTCCACCAGTTCCAGTAAGGGAATACACGGAGAAGATCCCCTATTCTTAGAGGCTTCAGAGAAAGACTCAAGATAAGCAGTTCTCAAAGTTCCTAGAGGTTTTTAGAGAAATTGCATATCAATATCTCTTTCATTGAATCGTTGGAACAATCGCCTACCTACTTCAAATTTATGAAGGAGATCCTTGGAAAGAATAGGAAACTAGTGGAATATGAGACCATAGCACTAACTGAAGAGTGTAGTGCCATTTTGCAAAAGAAGCTGCCCCCAAAGTTAAAAGATCCGGGGAGTTTCACCCTACCTTGCACGATAGGGAATGTGACTTGCAATAGGGAATTATGTGATATAGGGGCTAGCATAAACTTGTTACCCCTATCTGTATTCAAGAAGCTGGGATTGGGAGTGATCAAGCCAACTACAGTGAATCTACAGCTAGCGGACAAATCAGTGGTGCATCCTTTAGGCATCATTGAAGATGTGCTCATCAAAGTGGGGAAGTTCTTCTTCCCAGCAGACTTTCTCATCCTCGACATGGAGGAAGACGATGAAATTCTCATTATTTTGGGACGGTCATTCCTCGCCACTGGGAGAGCATTGATTGATGTAGAAAATGACGAGTTAAAACTGAGAGTTGAGGACGATGAGATGATATTTAAAGTATTTAAACCCTCCATTGAATCCTCAGTCATAAGCAAACGTCTCGCAATCAGCACAGCTGACACATCATTTGAGCCAACACAGGCCAAAACCAATGAGAGCAGTCCGCCAGCACATGTAAGTATTTCTAAACATCCTCCTAAGAAAAAAAATAAAAATACAAATAGAAGGCTAAAAAGAAAGATGATCATGAAATGGATAGGCTGTGGGGTTAAATTACCCCAGGCTTCTTGATAAGGAACTTGCGTCCGGCTACAAGACGTTAAAGGCATCACTACTTGGGAGACAACCCAAGGTTTTAAATTTATGCATTTTTAGCTTAATTAGAACAGTCTCACGTCTGATATTGTTTTTGATGTTGTGATGCTAGGTACAAGGACAAAAACGTGGAGCACAAAACGAGAAGGGATAAAAAGAGTGCAGCGCCACGGCGTCCAGACTCAGGGTCGTGACGCCGGAAAATCGGAGAGCCGCAGAAGTTTGGGCGACACGGCGTCGACATGCAAAGCCGCGACGCCACCCTGAAATTATCTACCATGCATTATCCACCGCCACCATTTTAAACCACAAGTCTGTAAGTTGTCCTGTCTTTCTTTTATTTTTGAGTCTTGCACACATTAGGGATAACGTCCCTAATGTGTGATTTAAGTTTGGGGGGGGGGGTTCTTAGTTTATTTTTTATAGTATATTTTTGAGTCTATTTTTGTGTGTTTGAGTCTTGTTATTATTTATTTTTATGTCTTATATGAGTCTATTTTTTTTTATGATCATGCATGTTGTAGTTACTTGAAACGCCTAATAAAAAAAAAAAGTGGGATAATGTAATGAAATTAGAAGCAGAAAATCTGAGCGCTTAAGTTAGATATGCCAAGAATTCTTGAAATCAAATTATTTGGGGTATCTTGCTTGATTTATGTATTTGTTAATGATTAAGTCTATGTGTCTGCTTACTTGTTATTTGAGGCGAAATAGTTAGGATATACATGTTAGAGATATGACTCAGACATTTCTTTGTTAGCCTTGTCTTACCATTCATTACCTATCTTTGACATTAAAATTTGTATCCCTAGTCAGCCCCTTTGAGCAAAAAATAAGATATTTCTTTTACACCCTATAATTCCATAATTGTGCCATAAGTGAAAAATTAAGATGTTTGGAATGAAAAGTGTTGAAAAGGACAAAAAGAGAAGTGAAAAAAAATTTGATGCACCCCAATGAAAAAAATGCAAAAGCCTAAAGTTTGGGGGTGTCTGTTATTCACAATGCACCTCATTCTCTCTAAACAAAAAGAGGGAAAAGATAGGTACGATATTAAAGAGGAAATCAAAAGAAAAGGGAAGAGTTGAAAGAAAAAGAGCTTATGGTACGTAAGTTGAGCCTAAATGCCTACTTTTTTTACCTACCTCTGCCTAAGCCTACATTACAACCCTGAAAAGTGTTGAAGATCTCTAGTATGTGTAACTATGATTAGTGGAGAATAGCAAGTAAACAGGTCATAGAATTTTGATATTGACATACATAGGTTAAGTGTTCTTACGTCCATTGAGAATGATTGAATTGAATTTGCGAAATATCTGACTTAAGAGTTTTAGAATGCTAAAAATTCATGCTATATGTTCCTGCATATTATCTTACTAACTTTCATGTTTTTTTAGTGGCAATTGTGCATCAGATTGATCAGTGTCTTTGAGTCCTTTTATTTTCTTTTCTTTCGTGTCTTTGTCTCTATTTTTTATCTTTACTCGAGGACGAGCAAATGTTAACTTTGGGGGTGTTTGTTAGACGTATTTTATATACACCTTTTGAGTCATTTTTAGTTAGTCTTTGGTCCATTTTTGTACAAATATGTGTCATATTAGGATATATTTTCTTTCTTTTGAGTCACAGTGGTTTAAAATGGCACATTGGCCAAAAGAAGCAAAATGAGGGCAAAAACAGAGGTTCTAGAGCACAAAGAGACGGTGTCGCACTCGGCAAAATGTGGCGGCGTAGTGGCGCCGATCCATCGAGCAGCAGGCCACGACGCGGATCTGGACACCGGGCAGTGCGAGTTTTGGCGCCACGTCGCCGGTCTTAGGGCCGCGGCGCCGACGCGGGTTTTCAGCCAAATCCGAATGGTAATGGGCCAAGACCAAGAGGGAAAAGTTGAGAACTTTTTTGGAGGATATAAAAAGGCCTTAGGGCAGATTTTTGAAGGGTTCCACAATCTCTAACGCTACACAACACATAGTTCTTGAAAGCTTCAAGATTGGAGGCTTGTTCTTGAGTAATTCTTTTTCTTACTTTATTTATTTTTCAGTTTATGTTGGATAATCTTTTAGTTCTTAGCATGTCTATGGCTAGAAGCTAAACTTTAATTAGGGCTTTCCATTCGAATCACTTGAACCTCGTTTTTATGATTTAATGCATGGTTTTGGTTTCTTCTTTATATAGTTGAGATTTATTCAATAATTGTTTTGATTACTTGGTAATTAATTGATCACTAATTATCATCACATATATGATTTCTAATCGAGATCCGAGAGGGGAGATTGTGAATATGCTATAGTTGAATAAAAATAGGTTAAAATCGTGGACGAAAGTACCCCGATACTTGTGTAGTTTAATAGGTTATTGTTCTTAATCCTCCTTTGTGGTAAATCTTATCATCGAAAGATAGAAGGGTTCTGCATCGGGGTTGAGTGTTTATATATCCTAAACCGAATATAAAAACGCTTAGTTTAACCTGCTATTTCAATATAGAAGAAGAACTTTTATCATTGCATTAAAGATTAAATGGAGCAGATAGTTGAGGAGATTGGAAGCCCTATTTTCACAATATCTGATTTAAGTAAAGTAATTTAGTTAACTTTTATAATTATTTAGTAGTCATAGATACAAACAACCATCAAAATATCGATCACCAAATAGATACCATAGGATAGAAATTGGTAATTGAACACTAATCCATGAGGACGATATTCGGTCTTACCCAGACTTTATTACTTGTCATGATACGTGTACTTGCGTCCAGGAGGAGAAAATGCACTTATGGGAGGATTTGGATGAGGTGGTGGGAGGTATACCACCCACTGATAAGTTATTTGTAGAAGGAGACTTTAATGGACATATCGGGTCACTTATGGGGGGTTATGACGACGTGCGTGAAGGCTTTGGCCTTGGGGACAGAAACGGGGGAGGCGTCTCACTGTTGGAGTTCGCTAGAACTTTTGGGATGGTGATAGCCAATTCGAGGTTTCTGAAAAAGAAGGAGAACTTGGTGACTTTTCGTAGCTCGATGACTAGTACTCATATAGACTTTTTGCTCCTTAGGAAGGTTGACAACGTTCTTTGTAATTACTGCATGGTTATTCTGAGGGAGTATCTTACAACCCGACATAAGCTTTTGGTAATGGATTTGGAGATCAAGATGGAGAGGCAGATGAGGGTTGCGGATGACAGGCTAAGAATCAAATGTGGGAGTTTGACCATGACTAGTGCAAAGGAAATGAGGGAGAGATTGAGGACCAATAGATCTTGGGGGAGTAGTGGGGATGCGACTGGTATGTGAAAAAGGACGACAAGTTGCATTCGAGAGGTAGCTAGAGAAGTGCTTGGGGTCTCGATGGGTAGCTGGGGTGGGCATTGAGGGGATTGGTGGTGGAATGTGCTTGCTTTAGTAGGGTCCAAATGGCATCCATGTAGTGCATTATTTTCACTCACTCTGGCGGTAAAGTTTAAGAGAAGGTGAAAGCGAAGAAAGTGGCGTATGTGAAATTAGTGGAAAACAAATATGAGGTGGAGAAGTGGACGGATAGAGAATTGTACAACATGAAGAGGAAGGAGATAAAATTTGTGGTTACAGCGGCAAAAATGGTGGCTTTTGAACGCATGTAGGTGGAATTAGATGAGAAATGCGGGACAAAAAGTTGTACAGACTAGCCAAGGCGAGGGAGAATAGGGCTGGTGACTTGTATCATGTGAGGTGCATCAAGGACGAGGACGAAAAAGTACTGGTGAAGGACACACATATTAGGCGGAGGTGACAGTCTTATTTCCATAAACTCTTTAACGTAAAAAGGAGATAGAGATATTATGCTGGGAGATCTGGAGCAATCTGGTAGGTTCCGAAATTTTTGGTATTGTAGAATCATTAAGGTTGAAGAAGTTAAGGGTCTTGTCCACAGGATGCGAAGGGGACAAACGACCGGACCTGATGAGATTTCAGTGGAATTTGAAAGAGCGCGTGCAGGGTATGTTTGAAGTGGTTGACTGAGTTTTTTAATGCCATTTTAATGACGGCGAGAATTCTCGAAGAATGGAGGTGGAGTACAATAATCCCTTTGTATAAGAACAAATGTGATATCCAGAGTTCCAACAACTGTAGGAGTATCAAACTGCTAAGCCACACAATGAAAGTTTGGAAAAGGGTCGTGGAGATAAGGGTGAGAAGAGGCGTGTCTATTTTTGAGAACCAATTAGGATTCGTGATAGGGCGTTCGACTACAAAAGTCATTCATCTTATTAGAAGGTTGGTGGAGCAGTATAGAAAGAGAAAGAGAAAATTACATGTGGTTTTCATCGACCTCGAGAAGACATACAACAAAGTTCCTAGAGAGGTTCTATGGAGATTTTTGGAGGTTAGATGTGTACATGTGGCGTACATTCGTGCGATCAAGGATATGTATGATGAAGAAAAGACCAGGGTACGGACAGTGTAAGGAGACTCGGAGCATTTTTCAGTGATGATGGGGCTGCACCAGGGATCAACTCTTAGCCCATTCTTATTTGTATTGGTGATGGATGGACTGACGCGAAAAATCCAAGGAAAGGTATCGTGGTGTATGTTATTCGCAGATGAAATAGTCCTGATTGATGAGACTCGCAGTGGAGTGAACTCTAAGCTAGAGGTTTGAAGACAGACTTTGGAGTAAAAAATGTTCAGGCTGAGTAGGACCAAGACAAAATAGTTGGAGTGCAAGTTAAGTAATGGGAGGGACCTTGAGACATGCATGAGGCTTGGGACTCAGGTCATTCCAAAGAAATGAAGCTTCAAGTACCTCGGATCTATTATCCAAGGGGATGGAGAGATTGGTGATGATGTCACACATCGTATTGGGGCAGAGTGGATGAAATTGAGGCTCGCATCTGGAGTCTTATACGATAAAAAGGTGCCACCAAAACTCAAAGGTAAGTTCTATAGGGTGGTGGTTAGAACGACTATGTTGTATGAGGCAGAGTTTTGGCTAGTCAAGACTTCGCACATTCAAAAGCTGAAAGTTGCAGAAATATGGATGATGAGATGGATGTGCGAGCATACGAAGAGGGATATGATTAGAAATGATGATATCTAGGATAGAGTGAAAGTGACATCGGTGGAGGATAAGATGCGAGAATCAAAGTTAAGATGGATTGAGCATGTGCAGAGGAGAGACACATATGCCCCAGTGCGGAAGTGTAGAGGTAGGCCAAAAAAGTATTGGGGAGAGGTGATTATATGGGATATGGCGCATGTTACACCCCGTAATTCCAAGGGAATGATATGAGAACGTACGTATGGAAATAAGATTTGAATTTTGGAAATAAAGAAATATTACTTTTTCTTAAGGAAAAATATCGAGAATTTGTGAAGGAAAATGGTTATTAATTGGAATTTAGTTCTCAAATTTGGTATTTGAGACTTATAGATTATATTGAAATTTTGGATTTTTAAGTTCCGGATTTGGTCATGTGGGCCCACGGGAAAATTTTACGGTTTTGTGGGGCCCACAATATTTCGAGATATTTTGGCCAAATATAGATATTTTGGAAGAATAAATAATTTTGATGAATTGGAGGGTGACACGTGGCACACCCCCTCCCACTTGTCTTGCAAGGTGGCAAGTCTTGAAGATATTTGTTGAAGTGGACATGGGTCCCACACACACTTGTCCACAATCTTGTCCCTACACTTGTCTTGATCTCACTACTTGAGATACATTATATATACATAGAGGGAGTGCAAGACTTCATTCTACACTTAGCCAACGCTTAGAATTATTTCAAGAATCCTAGCTCCTCCTCTTATGGTGGTCTCGGTCAAGGCCTATTTTGGAGACCAAAAAATCCTTAAACTTCCAAGCTTTGTTCATTGATACAAGATTAAGGTCCCTAACCAAGTGATTAGCAAGATTAAGCACCTCTAACCCCTAAAAAGCCTCTTGGCCGTGACTTGAAGGGTTGAAAACATAGGGTGTTCTTCAACTTTTTAGGTGTTGAACTTGAAGAGAAGTTGGTTATAAGCTTCTAAGGGTTACATATTGTGGATTGGAACTTGAAGAATATGAGCTAGGATATGCTAAGGATCGACTTTTAAACTTGGATTATTTTGGGCATATTTGAGGTAAGGATCATTGTCCTATTAAAGTAATTGGATATTAAATGTTGTAGTAATTAATGGATGAATTTGTGATTAAAAAGAATGAAGAATAAGAAGTACATGTCACAATCTTGGCATGTTAGCCGATTGTGGACAATTTTGTCGTTGTCGGATTCATTGGATATTATTGTTGTTAAACATTACCTATTACATGTTGACATGAAGGAATCTTGTTGTTAACAAGCTAATATAACGTATATAAAGTGTTGGAATATAAGTTGGATTATAAGAAGTTATGGAAACAGTTTTGGTTGTAGTAGTTGGCCGAGAACACCAACTAAAGGACTGCACTAATGGACTGTATTAGTGGACTGTACTAATGAATTGTATTAGTGGACTGTACTAATGGACTGTACTAGTGGACTGTTTTAGCGGACTAAATGACTGTTTTTACATTGGACTATGAACTGATTTTAGTGGGATGTTTGATAGATTAAGGGGCGGAATTTTACACGTCAAGTTAGACGTGTAATTCCCTTTGGTTAACTGTTGATTGTGCCCTTAAGTATGGCTTGATTGGTGTTGAAATCGGGCATTGGAAAAGGTGGAAAAGTACGTAGAAATAAAGGAAGTGCTGCCCAAATTTCCGTAGAATAAGAGGATCATTATTTGGTATAAGTCTTACACTTGATAGCTTATAATTGATAGAAGTATTATTGTCATTATAGGTTGACATTCTACGAGTGACATATTCTACTTAGCGTGTGGAATAGCTTAAAAGGTATGTGAACTTCTTCCTTCTATCGGCATGATTGATTATTGGAGTATACATGACTTGTTTCTTGAAGTATACTTGCCTCGTTATTAGAGTATTCATGTTATTGATTCTATGCTAAAGGCATATCTAAGTTATTCCTAAGTCCTTACCAAGTCTTACCAAGTCTTATGGGATATGTTGGTAAGAGTGTTTAGTAAGCATTGGAGTCGAGTTGATCTTGCTAGGTTACAACACTAATGATACTTGATTTATTTGAAAGTCCTGAGACTAGATTTATTTAAAAATTATGAGACTGGATTTATTTGAAAGTCATGAGACTAGACTTAGTTGAAAGTATATGAGACTTTACTTGAAGGTATATGAGACTTTACTTGAAGGTATATGAGACCTTACTTGAAAGTATATGAGATTTGATTAGATGAAGTATAAGTGACTTGATTTATTTGAAAGTCATGCGACTAGATTTATTTGAAAGTTGAGACTTAGTTGAACGTATATGAGACTTTACTTGAAGGTATATGAGACCTTACTTGAAAGTATATGAGATTTGATTAGATGAAGTATAAGAGACTTGATTTATATGAAGTATAAATGACTTGATTTTGGGAAAGAAGAAGCAACTTGATTTAAGGGTATAGGTTACTTGATTTGAAAAAGAATAAGTTACTTGAGTTTAAAAGTGTAAGTAACTTGTTTTTAATAGTGAAAGTGCCTTGATGCTACAAGTGTTAGTGTCTTGGGGTTTATAAAGGAAAGGATGTGCGGCGGACGTACATGGATATTTTAAAAAGGAAGGCATGGTATTGTCTTGGTCATTTTAAAAGGAAGGCATAGTATTGCCTTGGTTGTTTTAAAATGAAAGGATGTACGATGGACGTACAAAATACTTTTTGGGTTTCAATTCCCTAAATATTGCATGATGTGATTCTTTTTTTATAAGAATGGATGTACATAGTACTTTGGGTTCAATTCCCTGATATTACATGACATGATAAATGTCTTGAGTTTTCTAAATTGATAGTTCATTATATTTGTTCTAATGAGAGTCAAAGATCATTTTAACTTGCATATGTTATCTCATATAGCCATTCATGCGAGTGTTATATTTTCACATCTCCGCGTCCCTCACTAGAGGGCCGGCAACATTGTATATATATTTCATGGAGTAGCTCCCATGACGTGAGATGGTACACACTCACTGCGGGTCTGAAGGACTCATGCATGTTCAATTCCCAGGACACATTCCATGGATTAGCTCTTCGTGATGCGGGTATCTTGTATAAATATTCATTGTGGGTTCAATTTCCACGCGGGTTCAATTCCCATGCGGGTTCAATTCCCATAAATATGATTGCATAATGATTCTGAGGGCGGATGACCCTGACATGGCTTTCATAGTTGAAATGGTAATGATTTCATATTTGAAAGGGATACAGTTGATTTCATATTTGAAAGGGATACAATTGATTTCATATTTGAAATGGTAATGATTTCATATTTGAAAGGGATACAGTTGATTTCATATTTGAAATGGTATTTATTTCATAACTTGAAATGACACGATGAATCTTACTTTTAAAAAAAGTATATTTTAAAAGGCTCAGTTGACTCTCATTTCTTTATATAAAGTACAGTTGTACAGTGGTACAGTGATACAAGGTACGTTTGGCTTTATTTTATATGGCATGGTTGGAGCTGGTAAGATTTTTACTTGTCCCTGTCATATTTTGGCCAGTTATGGTTTATTTACTGTACTTTATGTTTACATACTTAGTACTTGTTATCGACCCCGCCGGGCTGCGTTCATGCCCGCAGGTTTAGGTTCGCAGTTAGGTGATCCGCGTGTATGGGATCTTGTTCAGCTGTTGAGGTAGCGTCCTTGTTCCGGAGCTTACCATTGGTACGATTGGTTTAGACTGTTGTGTATTTCAGGGTACGACGGGGCCTTGTCCCGTCATAGTTGTTGTCAAAACTCTTAGAGGTCTGTATTCATATGTGGGCTGGACTGACGTGAGTTGTATTTACATTGTTGTACAGTTGTAGTCTCATTCGGGTGTTATATATTATGACAGCCTTGCCGGCTTTGCCTTTGCTTGAAAAAAAATGAATGATGAGTGTTATTTAGCTTCTGCGAATTACTTGTGTTGTATGGGTAGAAAGGTGGCCAGGTAGGGCACCAGTCGCGGGCTCGGGGTTCGGATCGTGACAGCGCATATGCAACTTACTGAAGACATGACCTTAGATAGGGTGTTGTTGAGGGCACTGATTAGGATAGAAGGGTATTCGGTAGTCGAGCGTAGTCCTACTTATGCTTGCAAGCTGATAGTTGTAGTGCTATTATTGTAGGCCCACTTAGCCTATCATACTGGTAGGCGTAGTATTCCATTATAGTCTCTTGTCGTTTGATTCCTGCTGCTAGGTGTTCACTAGTGTACTTTGTTTAGCTTATTTACCTGCGCTAGTTACTGCTTACTTTTCCGTTTATCTTGTTTTGATCTGGCTGTGCTTTTGCATTTTATTTGCGTGTGCTTATGCTCTGTCTTGAACCGAGGGTCTTCCGGAAATAGATGCTCTACCTGTCAATGTAGAGGTAAGGTCTGCGTACACTATACCCTCTCCATACCCTACGTTGTGGGATTTCATTGGGTATGCTGTTGTTATATTTTTTTAGAAAGGTCTTCTAGCGGCGTATTAATTTTGTTATGAACTATGACTTGCTCATTTGATAAGATTGCATAAGAATTAGGAAAGTTTTAATAATTTTCACAACTTGTGAATTTTTTATGTCAATGAAAAAAAATACAACTTAAGAAATTCAAATTACACGTTTAAACAAAACTTTGACTTCAAATCATGTCCAAACGACTCCTAAATATAGGCCAAATACATAGCTAGACATTTGAAGTTAATCTAATGGTTTGATAAACATCTTTATATATAGATCAAATACATATCTAGACACTTGTAAGTGCACCACATGTATATTTGAGTCTAGCAAACCTCACGCAAAGTGGCAAATGACAATTCTCAAAGATATTCGGCGGCATATGAGGAGAGATAGAATTGTGAATGAAGATATTCGGGATAAGATAAGGGTGACTTTAGTGAAGGATAATATGAGGGAAGTGAGACTAAGATTGTTTGGGCATGTGAATAGAGATATACAGATATCACAATACGGAGGTGTGAGAAGTTAGTGATGGAGAGTTTCAAAATAGATAGAGATAGACCGAAGAAATATCAGAGAAAAGTGATTATACATGACATTATGCAGTTCCAAATCACTAAGGATATGATCATAGATAGCAGATTATGGATGACACATATTATGATAGAAGACTAGTAGGTAGTTGAGCGATGTCACACATATCTTTTCATACTTGTAGTTATAGTAATACTTCTATAGTTTCTTGTCCTTTAATTTATGTTATTTTACGGTGTATCTTGTATTTCGATTATCGTATGATTTGTGGCAGTTATGTCATTGTTCATTTTTCAGACCGATTTATGTTATTATATGTTGTTTCTTTCTTTCTTTATGTTATTTCTTTTTCCGGATTGCTTTTGTTTGCTTTCTTTGAGCCGAGTGTCTATCGGAAACAACATCTCTACCTCGTAAGATAAGATGTGCGTACAATCCACTCTCCCCATATACCACTTGTGGGATTACACTGAGTATATTTTTGTTGTTGTATACTTACGCTTTAAAGAAGTTATATTATGGTAAAAACTTACCCGCATCGGGTGTTTACACCCGGTCAATAAATAAATAACACGTGTCACTTTATTTAACTACAATTATTAGTATTTAGCCATAGTTAGTATTTTGCAAATGATCTTAAAATAATACTAATATAAATAATACTTAATAATATCTTGCTAATCACCGTTAGGAACATAACATTAATGTCAAGTAAATCGAATAAGGAATAACAAAAAGTTATAGAAAACCCAGAAATAAATTGGGAAAAACTAAAGACTCTTTTTCTACCCGTAGGCATACATTTATAGTTCTCATGAAATCACCAACGGACATAGAATGCTAGAAGAAAATTGCGGGAAATAAAGAAAAAATAATGTTATTATTATACGCTCCTTTTAATTTTTTATTTGTAAAAATAAAACTTGTTAATATATTGTAGCTAGTCTGTTTTTATGGTTAACTTAATTAAATTGGGTGTAAACACACGGTGCGAATAATTTTTTTTCCGTTATATTATTCTATATTTTCTCATTTTAAAAATGAATATATAAAAATATTCGCAACAAGTTATTATTATATATATAAACAAGAAAGAATTTGCACATTATACTCCACATCTTTTATATTACTCCATTCCGATAAAAAAAAGTGTTCAACTAGTCTTTTTTTTTAGTAAAAAGGAGTGTCCATTTATCAAATTAAGAAAGAATTAACATTATTTTTTCCAAATTTGTCTCTATTAAGTGTTACGTGATCAAATCTCAATACCTATTTAATTAGGAATAATTTAGTCAAATTACTTATTTTTGTCTAAGAGTTAGTATTTTCTTAAGAGATGTGTGCAAATGACTAAGTGAACACTTTTTTGGATCGGAGGAGTACTATTCTTATACTATCGATCCCTGAATTTATTAATTGCTACGTTACTATTCTCATTTTGTTAATTCCTTATCTTGGGAGCAATCTACCACACTGGAACCAACTGAGCTACACCCATGCAGGTATTGTTAATTCCTTACCTAACTTGTCTTTGAACCTAATGACCTCTAAGGAATTGATTGGTTATCAGATTTAGGATACTAATTTTAAAATAAAATTTGATATTATATTTATTCCATATTTAATTGGTATAAATTTTATACCAATTTTTTTAATATTAGTTATCCATATGACATGAAATAATAATTTTGGGATTATAATCTTAAAATTGTAATTTGTAAATCCCTTGATAACTCATATTTGAAACAAAAGGACCACCAGTTGGTCTTAAAGGCAGAGAGTATCCTCATTGGTGGTGTGGGAGAGCTTGGTCACAAGTTCGAAATCTCGAGAATAACGCCTGCGCCGCCTCTTGGGGCACACTGGTTGCCAAAGTATGGTTTAATGGTAGCGTGATTTGCGGTATTGCGTCGGTCAGTAGTTTACACTGTCTTGTATTTCGAAAAAACGACAGCGGGTTCGCCGTCACAACAAAAAAAAACAAATGTGGTGACTCGCAATTTCCTCCATCAAGTAAATACACGGTCGCCACGTGCTTTACACATAGACATTGTAACTTTAAAATGAATTGCTATCTCATATAGTCATATGTACCGACATATAAGTCCACATTCAATTCCCCGTGTTACGTTTAATACACGGTTATATAATTCTATACTTTATATATATAGATTTGTTATAATATCCGCAACATATCTATTTATTTCTTCATACATCACAAAGTTTCTTGCTTCTTACTGAAAAGGTATGTTTTATATTTGATTATCTTACGTTCGTGTTGTTTATATTCTTTTAATTTGTTGACAGTTCTGTGGTATTGAGAACGCTGTAAGCAATTGTGTGTGTGTGGGGGGGGGGGGGGGGGTTTATCATTCAATTTTGAGGATTAGTGTTATAGTTTATTTGATCTTAATTTGGGGTTAATAATCTTTACTAGGATCCTACCCACTCCCCCCTTGCAAATAAAAAATGAAATCTTTATTGGGGTTTATGTAGGGATCGGCAACGGATAGGATCTGGACCGGATCCTACTAGATCCAGATTCACATCCGTTTTTTATACATGTATCCAGATTTGGATACACATCCATCGGGTCCATAAAAATCAGATCCAAATCCATCGGATCCACTGAGCCCACGGATCGGATCTGGATCCACATGTAAAAAAAAAAAAATTGATTGTCGCTATTAACCGCATTAAAGTGGAGTGAGGTTACTAAATAATCAGTGACATCTCTGAGTTATCTTCAATTGCCAGTACTGTAATCTATTTTAGAATCTTACAGTTACTATTATGGCTTTTCTGCATCTAAATTTGGAGGTAGAGGAGAATCTGCATTATGTAGTGAATCAAATCATAGTCTCTCTTTATGTAATAAAGTTTACTGATTATTATCTCTAGTATGGTATGGAAAGAATTTAAAAAGTAGAAAAGCTACAGTTAGACGGGCTTATGGAGAACAACAACATATATCAGTATAATCCCACAAGGTGGGGTCTGAAGAAGGGAGAGTGTACGGCTTATGGAAACAAGAAATGCTCAAAATGAATTAGAAGCTGAAAGTGTATGGTGGCACGGAAATAGAAGTGCAGGAAGAGGCTAGAGGAAATGTTTCCCTTTTACTGTATGTTCATTTGGTCGACTTCCCTTCTATATTTGGCTTTTGATCTAATTATGATTTGACAAATGTTAATTGTTAAGTTGCCTTCCATGTGATTGTAACTCATAGGTATACTAGACAAAACTGTCGTTGAATTGGGTGAACATCCCTGTGAGAGACAATTTTGTGGTTCATTAGGTTTTAACTGCGTCTGAATTTGAGCTGGGGGGAAATCTGTCTTATGTAGTGAATTAAAACATAGTCTTTTTACATGCAGTAAAGTTCACTGATAATATTTAGCGTGACATGGAAGAACGAAAAAAGAAGAAAAACTACATTGAAGTGGGGCTTATGGTGTTATCGTGAAGAAATGCTGAAAATTAGTTTGAAGCTGAAAGTATAAAGTGGTACGGGATATAGAAGCGCAGGAAAAGAATAGAGAATATGTTTCAGCAAGATCTTTTTCGATCTTTTTTAGTCAAGTTAGGCTAACAGAATGTAAAGATTGACTCCTTATCCTCCACCATGGTTCTTTTCTTCTCTAGACGTGTGTAAATTCAGCCAGTGAATCCCTACTGCCTCTTTACTGTATTATCATTTGGTCGACTTCCCTTTGATAATCTGCTTTTTTCTTATATGGTTTTACA
The DNA here is from genome assembly GCA_029844215.1 of Przewalskia tangutica. NCBI lineage: Eukaryota > Viridiplantae > Streptophyta > Magnoliopsida > Solanales > Solanaceae > Przewalskia > Przewalskia tangutica. The sequence continues at coordinate 92,201,749 of CM056738.1, read as the reverse complement.
AATACTAATGGTCAGTTGCTTACCATGTGATTTTAAGCAATACTACAAGAAAACTTCCATTGAATCAGGTGAACTTCCTTGCAAAAGACAATTTTGCGGTTTATTAGGTTCGACCAGCCAAGAGCAAATCCACAATATAAGGATTTATTTGGCTGTCTCCTAGCTTCCCCTGATACCTTGTTCACCGCAACCTGTGAAAACATTGTTTTGTCCTTCATTATTTTGAGAAAAATCTTCAGTGCTTGCCATATTTATATATTGCGACTGTTGATTTTCCTTTCGACATAATGGTTTTTTTAAACATGAAAGTTATAGCCTTATTGTTTTCTTAATTTTGCATCTCCTCAGATATCTCGGAGAAATTGAAGGCACATTGACGTGCTGACAATCTTGAATAGGAAGGGGAAATAGCTGTTGTTGCTATGGAAGAAGAAAAAAAGATGGAAAAGGAAGAACTTCAATCCAAAGTCGAGAAAGAGATAGAAAAGTCTGATGATTTGAAGGAGAAAGAGAAAAAGGATAAAGAGAAAAATAAGGAGAGCAAGGAGGAGTCAGAGGATGAGAAAGAAGGTGAAATAAAAAATGTAAAAGAGAAAAAACAGAAGAAGGAAAAGAAAGATAAAAAGGATAAAGAAAAGAAAGACAAGAGCAAAGAGGAGTCGGAGGAAGAAACTGAGGAAGAGAAGGATGATGAAAACGGGAAGGAGGAGGATAAAGATAAGAAAGAGAAAAAGGATAAAGAGAAGAAAGACGAGAGCAAACAGGAGTCGAAAGAAGAAGATAGCAAAGAAATAAAGGAAGAGAAGGATGACGAAAAAGGGGAGAAGAAGGATAAAGAGAAGAAATTCAAGAAAGTTAAGAAAGAGAAGATCAAAGAGGAGTCGGTGGAAGAAATAGAGGAAGAAGAAGGGGAGAAGAAACTCAAGAAAGTGAAGAAGGAAAAAAAGAAGATTGGAGAGGAGTTGGAGGAAGAGAAGGATGATGAAAAATGGGAGAAGAAACACAAGGAAAAGAAAGAGAAAAAGAACAAAGAGGAGTCAGAAGAAGAAATGGAGGAAGAGAAGGATAATGAAAAAGGGAAGAAGAAGGAGGATAAAAAGAAGAAACAAAAGAAGGATAAAAACGAGGAAAATGATAAAGAGAAGAAACACAAGAAAAAAGAGATGTCGGATGAAGAAAACGAGAGTCAAGCAGAGGAAGAAGAGAATGATGTAAAAGGTGTGAAGAAGGATAAAGAGAAGAAAAACAAAAAGGAAAAGAAACAGAAAAAGGATAAAGGAAAGAAAGATAAGAGCATAGAGGAGTCGGAAGAAGGAGACAAGGAAGAAACCGAGGAAGAGAAGGATGGTAAAAAAGAGGAGAAGAAGGATAAAGAGAAGAAACCCAAGAAGGAAAAGAAAGAGAAAAAGGATAAAGAAGACAGAGAAACGAGCAAAGAGAAATCGGATGAAGAAACAGAGGAAAAGAAGGATAAAGAGAAGAAACAAAAGAAGGATAAAGAAAAGAAAGACAAGAGCAAAGAAGGTAAGGAAGAAACGGAGGAAGAGAAGGATGATGAAGAAGGGAAGAAAAAGGATAAAGAGAAGAAAAACAACAAGGATAAAGAAAAGAAAGTCGAGAGCAAAGAGGAATCAGATGACAAAGACAAAGTGAATGCGTCTGAAGTCGCCACAAGAGATATAAAAATTGAGAAGGACAAGAAAGTATCTGACGGTGAAGCAGAAGAAAAAAGTAAAGAGGAGAAGGTAAAGGAAGGTAAAGATGAGAAACAAAAGGATTCGAAAAAAGATAAAGCTGAGAAGAAGAAGAAACTTGAGGACAAGTATAAAAGCAAAGATCTGGTTAAGTTGAAATCCAAGTTGGATCAGATCAATGCCAAACTGGAAGCTCTTCAGCAGAAAAAAGCGGACATCTTGAAGACAATAAAAGAAACAGAGGATAATAACTTAGCTGTGGTTGAGAGTCCTAAAGATGCAAAGCCGAAGGCACAAGATAGAGTAGCCGTTGAAAAGTGAGTAGTGTATTTTCATAATATTGTTACGTATACTTATACTGCGTTTATGTATCCTTTTCCTTCCACCGACATGTAGAGATGTATTATCTTTGTCTTAAATAAGTTAATGTAGAGATGTATTTGTATTAAGTTTCATAAATTTTGACATTTTACTGTTCATATTTCTTAACAATTCTCACTTGTTTCTTCTTAATACTACTACATTTTGTTCTTATAAGTGAAAACATTGCCTCCTAAGCATGTTAGTCTTTGTTATGCAATGCCAATTCAATATGGGTATGGTGACTGAAAGTTGGCTATTGCCTGTTATATAAACATATAAATCAATTTGTATGAAGATTTCAATAGATCTAAATATGCATGCATGTCTGTGTATTAACAAGTTTTGGGGATATTATTTGTTGGAAAATAGTTGGTGCATTAGAAGATGGGACTTGAGAGTAACAAAGTTAGAAGTTAACATATTCTTTGATTTTATGTTAAATATTAGAGGAAATACTACCAATACTTTATTTAATTTAGTAATACAAAAAAAAGAATAACAATCTAAACCGAGCCAAACTGACAATTAGCTATACATTTATGAGTAATTACTTGTGCATACCTGTTTATAGTAGTATCGTGTATATATAGATACTACTAAGAGTATATTCTTCCTTCCGAACTTTTGGGCTTTGTTTTACAGTGTTTACAGATGCATCATCCTTTGATGAACTTGACGGAAATTCGCACAAATGTCGTTATTTCAGGATGGTCTTTAATTTTTGTTCTTCAAATTTAAAATATTAATTTTTGCCATTCTCTTAACATCCCGAGGTTCTGAGTTCGAATCCCGGCTCAGGCAAAAATTAAAAAGAATTTCGCAAAGACAGAGGTTTGTAGCAAAATTGTGCATATTTGGTTAAAATTATGTCTATTCTGGTAAAATTAGGCTTATTCGGCAGATGATTGCTATAAGATAAATTTATCCAAAATTAGGCCTTAAGGCAATTTTTTGCCGATATAGGCCTAATTAATAGACATAGTTTTGCTACAAACATCTGTCTTGCGATTTTTTTAAAGCGGGATTCAAATCCGGAATCCATGAGTTTTTAGGCAAAGAGAAAAAATTAAAGATTTAAAATTTGATTGAGCAAAAATTAAAGACTAGTGCCTTTGAAGGACATGCCGCGCAGAAAAATGACTTGACAGTCCATCTTTAATCTAGCTCAAGCCCGTTATGGCCCATCACTTTTATGGGACTTTTACTTTGGCATTTCAAATCTGATGAACACCTTCAACTTCAAACAGTCAGACTTGGTTTTGTGCAGAAAAGGGTTATTTGTCTTCCTTTCACCCATGAGACTTCAATTACCCTTAAAGGTCCATTTTTGAGTTAAAAATGTCCCTCTTTCCCTCTAATGTGCCCCATTGTCCTTTACGATTAAAAATGCTCATCCTTTTAATGAGATTATGAAATGATATATTTAGGGCTTTAATCAAAATAAGTGGTACTGGTATTGGTCCATGTGGTACTGATTTAAATGTGCAGCATTGAAGAAACTGGGTGCGAACAAATAGGTTAAGGGACATTTTTTATCTTTTTTCTGTTGAAAACTTAGAGAGAAGTCTTACCAATACTTAGTTTTCTTGGGCTTAAGAATGGAAAACTGTGTCATTCATGTGAAAAACTTAGTTTTCTTCGCACTCGTTATGTTTACACCAATTCAATGAATACACCGATAATTAAATTGCAATTTTTCTGTAACTAGACAGTTGTAAGCTGCGATTTACATGTCATTTACCATCGTATATAGTTGAATTTTTACTATGTCTTTGTGTAATTCTTTTTCAATATTTACTTATACTATTGTTACACATAGTACTATTTTAATTATATTCTAGTTCTAATTGAATCCAGCAACATCCTAGCTCATTAATACGTATCAGAAGGAATTAAAGTATAAATTACTGAGATATGAATTTTGTCATTTGAGTAGGACCCACCTCTCATTCTAAAATAAGTTTTTAAGAAATGAAAAGAAAAATAGGAGTAGTTGAATGAAAACAGTATAATATTGTGGAAGTTAAACATTGTTTTTGGTTCATTTGACTTATTTAGTATACTAATTAGTAAATCATAATTAATACCTATGACCTTAACTGTTTCTCAATTAACAAACTCTACATCACAGATATGATAGTTTTTTAAATAGAAAAATAAAATATTAAAAATATATAATTTAAGTATAATTAATTATATATCCAATAAGAAGATGACATATGTCAAATTGGAGTGTTATTTCACCTTCCACGCTCCATCTTAGAGCTGATTTTTTTTTTGTCATGTCATTCGTTAAGTGGTTATTAATTTCACTACATATTAGAATAAAGGGTAAAGAAATATCAATAAAGTTAAATCGATAACGTGAGTTTTGGTGACAAGTTTAGAGATGAAAAACATTTTCTTAAAATTATGATGTTAAATCATATGATATCACTTATATCATGAAGTCTAAAGTATCAGAATCTTTAATTGTTTCATAATAATTAATAATCAAAATACATAAAAATATCATATTTGACTCTCAAAATTCAAACGCCACCACATAAAATAAGACGATGAGAATAGTACTTAATTTCATTAAAATAAAATGGAAAAGAATTGAAATAGAAAAAACCATAGAAATAGTACAAATCTGGAAGCCAAAATGAACTATTATTCATTAAACTACCATCTATATATTAGAATCATACACTTGAATAAATCAAGATGGAGTTGCAACCACCAAAGGGTCATGGTGCAAAGAATATGATCCCTCACATTTAATTAGAGCTCTCTTATTTAAGTTTTTGATATGAAAAAGATCTTAGTACAAACACTTCTCTCTAATAGACTTTACGCGACGTGAATATAAATTAATCAGAGCGTAAAGACTATTATCAATTGGATGGAAAGCAAAGAAAAGTTATAAGCTTTCCATTTTATCTGCTAATTTTTTTTTATCGATTTACGTATTTTTTCTAGCGTCTTTATAGACACATATTGTAGGATGGGTCATTTGTTCATCATGGGACGAGAAGTCCTACAAATTTTAAAAGTATTTTTATAGAAAAATGAATAGAATTTTAAGGTAAAATAATTATTTACAAGGTAAAAATGTCCAAGTCAAATTGTACTATTATTCATTAAACTTTCTAGGCATAATGAGATATGTTGTACTATTTATTCATTAAACAATCACCAATTGCAAATTCTATGTTATAGTACATCAACATATATAAGCCACAATTAAATGTTTAAAATAATACGTTATGTCATACATAGTGCATAATTGAAAACATATAGGATCGGAGTATAAAGTATGAAGATGCATGAGTATCAATGCGTTTACCAAATTGAGATTTTTTACTCTTGAGTCTTGATCGTCCAACAGAAGCTAGAAATAGTTTTTCTTAAAGACATTATTTATTTTATCACTTTCAATCAATATATAAAATGTGTTTTTCATGTCCAAATGAACGATGAAATAACGTTGAAACTTGGGACTGTCCGGTTTAATTTTGTAGATAGAAATAATATTTATTGATCACTTAATGACAATTTATTGAAAACAAGGTCGATAAGTTGAAACTCCATAATCATCGAGAATGAGATATTGATGATATGTTATAAGTTAACATGTGATATGCATCACATTCTTAGAGAATGTAGTATGTCTCACTTGCTACTAGTAGTGGTTGCTAGTGATGGACACACATATACTTTTAGAAAGTATTGATATGCCCTTATGATAAACTATTTGCTATACATGTCTAGAGTGTAATCAGCGTGTGAGAGATAAAGGTGTCGCGTCCGTTTTTGACCGGTGGGTCGGAACGGTGCTACAACGTATTGCTTTGGCGCGGTTCCCTGGATTGAGCAAAAAATACTAACGTTGAGGAGTTGCTACCTAATTATTTTAAGTGAATTAGGATACTTGAATTATTGCAATAAAAATACTGCAATTAATCTCCATATAATGGTCTGCGAAGTTAATAATATTCTGGATTAGAGTTCTTTATTATCCTAAATGGAAGGGGTTAAACATCTTTTTAGATCTGCTAACTTGCAGTTATCCGGTCAAACCTAGATTAATTATTGTGGTAAAGAAAAATACATTTTTAGATACAAAATTAATTAAAAAATATTGTAAGTATTTAATTAAAAGACGCAATGTCTAGAATAAATAAACTAGAGACGTTTTGAAACATGCATGATGAGCATAAGAAATAAACTAGCAAGTTTTGATGTTAATCTGTCTTTTTAATTATTAATTCTAAGTTTACCTATTCTAAATATTTTAATAATTACAATTACAATAAAATACAATACAAAATAAGAATAAAACTGAATCTAAATACAACAACAAAAATAAATCTCCGAATGATATCTTGTCATCTTTAGCTTTTATAGGCATTCTTCACAAGTTGTCAAGAACAAACGGTTAAAAATAATAAAATATATATAAAACCTTCAGTTTCGCGCAAAAAACAATAATAGTTTTGATTTTTGTTCCCGTCTTTTCAACTGTGGAGACCTCCAAAATCAACGAATATTTTTTCATCGGCCAGGAGTGTAGTATCAATTCAAATCAGTAAAAAAAAGTGCAGCATCTGTTCATTTGGAATAAAATCTGTTCCAGTCAGTTTAATAAAATAGAACGGCAAAATCGTCGGAATAAGCTTGAAAACAAAACAGAACAGGGGCGGTTCACCAAAAACGTTACCGGATTCCAACATCAACAACAAACAACAAATCCCGAAAATCAGAAAAAAATCAACTCATCAACCAGCCAACAAAACTCCAAACAATAAACCAACTGCAACCGAGAAAAATCAGTCCAACCAGAAATCAACAACAGATAACCAAAAGATTTGGTGAGATATGGTATGCGATCAGCCAATTTTGGGGAAAAGATGAAAAAGAAGGTCTGTTATGTTTTGGAGATAAAAAATGAATGTGGGCTGCAGGTTGATTTTGGTCTAGGTTAAAATATAAAAGGGGTTTATCATTAAAAAAAATGATTTAAAGAGATGCAAAATTATTAAAATAAAATGACGGTGTAATAATAATAAAACATAATATTAAAAGAGACTTTATTGAAGTTATGGATTAGCTATGCTATATTAGCTATGCTATTAGTTAAAGGACTTATTAGTATGATAGTTATTAGTTGAGGGATCTTAGTGTATTTTTCTTTTCCCTGTATTGTATAAATAATGGCTCCCACATCATTTTGTGGGCTAAGCATTCGTATAGAAAAGGCCTGAAGCTCAATTGAGCCCCAAATCGTTTCTCTCAGCTTTTTCATCTGCTCGATTCTTCCTCTTCTCATTTGCAACCTGCGACGATCAACATGGTATCAAAGCTAATGTGGAGGAAGATCGTGATATTGACATCCTGAGTTGCGATCGAAAGTCGCGAACATCTATAATCTGTGATTCAAATCGACATCGCGAAGTCGTGAAATTGAAGGCATCATAAACGAAGATCGAATTCCTGAATTGAAGATTTCGATATATTTGAGTATCAAATTGAAGCGATCTAGTACATGCAAAACAATTGTAACAGTCGATCAAATCGAGACTGTTATTGCTTAGTTTAAATTGATCTATTGTTGTGATTACTGATTCTGGTTCATATCGATCTATTGATGGAGAACACCTCGCAAAACATACCAATGAATACAGTGACTACAGATGAAACATCAAATATAAGTTCGAGTATAATGAATCACAATCATCCATTATATTTGAGTTCATCAGATACTCCCGGAGCAGTACATGTTGAAATACAGCTGACAGAGATGGAAAATTATACGCTATAGAGTCGTGCGATGCAGCTGAGTTTATTAACTAAAAATAAGCTCGGTTTCATTGACGGTACAGTAAGGAAAGACATGTATAATGGAAATATGTTGAAGCAGTGGAAGCGTTGCAACGCAATGGTGATTTCGTGGATTATGAAAAATGTGAGCAGAGACTTGTTGAGTGGAATTCTGTATAGGACTACTGCCTTTGCAGTTTGGAGAGATTTAAAGGAGCGATTCGACAAGGTCAATCTGTCTCGGGTGTACTAGTTGAAGAAGGAACTTGCTATGTTGCAGCAAGGAGTGTCACCTGTGGCGAATTACTATTCCAGAATGAAAGATTTGTGGGACGAGATTGACTCGATTATACCTCCATCGGCATATGAATGTGACAGTCCTCGAGCTTACATCCAGCATTTATCCAATCAGAGGTTGTTAGAGTTCTTAATGGGACTGAATGATGGCTACAATCAAGCACGAAGCCACATTCTACTATTATCACCCATACCTAATGTTAATCAGGCATATGATATGATTGCGCAAGATGAAAGTCAAAAATCTATCACCGGGAGATTTGAAGGCACTGACTCGAATGAATCCATGACAATGTATGGGAAGTCAACACAGTACAAGCAAAGAAAATCAAATCGGTGATTGCGTGACTCTTGCCAACTGAAAGGACACACAAGAGAGAATTGTCGTAGGTTATTGTTGTACTGCGATTACTGCAAGAAGCAAAGGCACATTGCAGAAAAGTGTTATCGACTGGCTGGTTATCCAGCAGATTACAAATAAAGGAGGAAGGCAAATGTCGCAGTAGTGGGCACAAATGCTGGTGGAACTGTGAGTGATGACTCTTATTGGCATGATAATGCAGCTCCAGAGTTTGATAGAAGACAACTGTCCAAAGAGCAACATGATCATCTTCAGAGTCGATTGTCTTCATGTTCATTGGATAGGTATGAAAAGGTATTGCAGGTGGTCCATTCGTATAGCGTGGGTTCAGCCTTTGAGAAATTGCCCTAGTCGGACCGAACTTTGTTTGACACACCCTTCCATATACATATAGGGTTGGACTGTGAAACAAAAGTTCTCTGCGGGTTCTTCGATCGTTAGAATTCAATCCAGCTCTAGGTTCGGCTAGAGTTACCTTGTTTCGTGCTTTTCTTCAATCCAGCTATCGGTGAGACCCTCACTACACGGCCCCCCGCTTTCTTGCTGCATCCGTTTTCTTGCTGTCATGACATACCTGTAGTAGGAGATACCATAGTGACTTGGCTTTGGGGTGGGTTCTCCGTGGACAATGCCACCTTAAATCGTTTTTTTAGTCTTAGAGAAGGCCCTATGGAGTAAAGGGAAGTGGATGAATTCTTGGAAAAAGAGGGAGCGAGCCTATATAAAATAGAAAATGAAATAAAGCAAATTCCGTGAATAGATAGAGTCAACGGTACGACAGACAGCGCGGCTTATACAAAGGTTTGTTTGTTGGAATCTTCTCCTGTCAAAATCTTTTGGGAGGCCTTGGTGGGTATTCTCTGGATGTACGGTAAATCCATGTATGCTGCTGGTCCTTAGAAGGACCAAGGGAATCTTGGTCTTCGCAAGAGATATTATTCACTAAAAGCAGCTACCGGGTGAGAATAAACAACTACCATTTAAGCTGACAGTTACACGGATTCACCACTACTTATGACTTCTTAATAAGAAAACAATGAAACAAATGATGTTTCCAGCTTCTGGTCTTTGATTGTCCATCAGTAATAGGGATCACATTGGTGGGAATATAGGCCGATACGAGCGCCTTTGCCCATAGAGAATACTGGGGACGAAAGTCTCTGGGGGGGGGGGGGGTTCTATGGAGCAAGTCTCCCATTGCTTTCGCAAACAGGCTATCTCCGAGAAAATAGGGGTCCCGAACGGGAGAAGAATAAGGCAGGCTGTCCTTTGACTAGTTTGTAGTTTTTTCTGGGGAATTTGCTTGTCAACGAAATTCCTCGAGAATAAAAAGTTTTTCTCTTAGAGAGGCGTTTTCCCGGAGTCGTTAGCTTAAAGGCAAAGAAGGAGGGAAAAAAGTCTCCCACCATGTGAGAAAAAGGTATAGAAAGACCCCTCTTTTCAATCTATATCAGATCCTCCATTACTTCTTCGCCAGTTTATGAGAGATTGATTGATGGACCTAAGCTAAACAACTAAGATTGAACCTAAACCAAAAAGAAGCACTGACCTTTGAAGATTGCTCTCCACTAGCTGACTGGGCTGGCTACCAGCCAAGGTTCATATGGCAGGTAAATTTGCATTACCTAAGCATAGAGCCAATATCTCTGGAGACTGGAGAGTTGATTCAGGGGCCACTGATCATATGGTCAGCAGTAAAGATATGATAGAAAAGAAAGATAAAGAGAATGCAGGCTGTGTACAGTTACCTACAGGTTCTGTTGCTGAGATAACACAAACATGAAGTTGTAGGCTAAAGAATGGTGATGTTATTGAGCATGTGTTGTGTGTTCCTACATTCAAATTTAACTTATTATCAGTGTCGAAGTTAACCAGGGAGTTGAATTATTATGCAAAATTCTTTCCTGATTTCTTTGTACTGCAGGACCTATTTACTGGGAAGGTCAAGGAGACTGGTAGAGAGGTTGATGGCTTATACATTTTGGAGTCAGGAAGAAGTTATGGAGAATCAATAAAGGCATACACTGCTGCATCAACAGTGGTGACAAAGGATGAGCTAGAGGCAGAATTGTGGCATAGAAGAATGGGGCATGTTCCATTGAGTATGCTCAGGAAGTTGGCTGTTTTTAAAAATAAGTAAGAATTTTCAATAAAACATTGTGAGGTGTGTCATATGGCTAGACAAACAAGGAAGGTGTTTCCTGATAGTACTAGTAAGACTAGTTTTGCTTTTCAGCTCTTACATTTGGATGTATGGGGACCCTTAAAGTACCATCATATAATAGTATGAGGTATTTTCTTACTGTGGTGGATGACTATACTAGGTGGACTTGAGTTTTTTTTATGAATGTTAAGTCTGATGTAGTTACTGCCCTTAAGAATTTGTTTGTGATGATAAGAAACCAGTTTGGCTCAAGTGTAAAGGAATTAGAACATATAATGGGACAAAAATTTTAAATTCTACTTGCTCTGATTTGCTTAATCAATTAGGAATTGTACACCAGAAATCCTGCCCCTATTCTCCTCAGCAGAATGGAGTAGTGGAGAGAAAACATAGACACATATTGGAGATAGCTAGGGCCATTAAGATGCAAGGCCATCTGCCACAAGCCTGGGGATTGCATTGAGGTGCCAGATACGTGATAAATAGGTTCCTTCACATCGGGAGGAATTTCACCATATGAGAAGTTTTCAAGAAGACACCAACACTGTCTCACTTGAGAGTAATAGGATGTCTCTGTTATGCTACAAATTTGACAAGGAAAGACAAGTTTGAACCAAGAGCCATCAAGACTGTTTTGCTTGGTTATGCAGTTAATAGAAAGGGGTACAAGTTATTGGACTTGACCAGTGAATATGTGTTTATAAGCAGGGATGTAACCTTTCATGAAAATATATTTCTTTTTCAACAGTTTAAGGAGAATAGAGATTCAGTAGTTTCTCATCATTGTAATTCTAATTTGTGTGTTAATGATAATCAGGTGGTCCCATATATTGTGTCAGAAGAGAGGGTGTCCACTGACTTGACTCACATAACAGTTTCTGTCCATACAGAAGGAACAAGAGATTCAGATAATGGAATTGTAGCCACTCCTGATACATCTGGTCGTGAATGTTACACCTCGTAGTTTAAGGCGATAATTAAGAACGTCATTAAGGAAATAAGATTCGAATACTGGATATAAAGTATAATTATATATGCTAATCCGAAAATTAGTATACAAGGAATGCGATCCCGAAATAATTTTTGGATGTAACCAGTGTGACGATGGAAATTAATAATAATAATAATTGTATATTCCCACAAGAGGTGATGGACTAATGTAATATTACAAATTATGACATCGAGTATACGAAGGTCTTATGAATTTTTAGAATTTATATGGAGTGAGATCTAAAATTATTTATGTGTATAATTGATAAATTACACGGAGGCTGGTGGAAGGTAATAAGACCTCCCACCGCCAATTGGCTAGATGAGAGGCAATCACGTGGTTAAGTGTTTGCTGTCAAACGTAAAGCAAATTACTTTTGCTTTGTAAACCCAAAAGACTCATTTCAGTAACTTTTGAAAATGGAGAACAAATCAAATTGGAGACAAAAAAAAAAACGATAGCAGCCAACATTTTTGTTTTTTTTAGAAAAAACCAATATGATTCCATTAGGTGCGGCAGCATAGTTGCTCGTCTGTTTACTCAGACGCCTCTTTTTTATCGAAGACTCTGGCAGCTGGAACTCATCGGCAGCGACTCTTACATATAAGACCTTCCTTTGTATGACCCTTGGGCAATGTTAAAGTACAAGTATACAATCCAGTAGCAACGTCCTTCCTCTCTTTTTATTATTAAGGTATGTGAAGGTAAATTAATTCTTACTTTGGCATGTTCTACGTACGAAATATAACTGTGATTTTATTCCATAAATTATTCTACTCTTAGAAGTTAGAAAATGCATGTGATTGTATTGGGGTGTAGTTGAGCCGATTGGAATTGTTATTTTACCGATTTTGGGGTTGTTTTGTACACATGGGGTATGATTGTTGTTATTATCGACACTAATTGCATGTTAAAAGTTGAAGGAAATCTTGATAATTAAAGTTATAGTTGATTATATGGAAGTGTTGAAATATAAATTGGATTTTAAGGAGTTAAGAGAGGAGTTATGGAATTATGTTGGGTGTGCCGAGAAATGCATGGAATTATTGGATATTGTTGTGATGTATTAGGGGTTGTTTTGTTAAGATTATAAGGCTGAAATTTTAGTTATGAACATGCATATATATTATTGTAATTATGGATATATGTCTTAAAGGAATTAAGGTTGGAAAAGGTTGAACATTGCACTCTCATTGTAGTTGGAATACCTCTTGTTGTTAATAGAATGTGGACTGTTTTTATGGCCTATTTTAACATGGATTAAGGGCTGGATTAACATGAGGGATATGTGTAGTAATCACCTTGATTGTTGTAGTTGTTGTATTACCTGAATGTAAAGAGAAAGAATGCATAACTATGGTATAGACATAGTATATGGACTGATTTTGTTATATCCTGAAATTATGCTTGGTTATTGGTATTGTTGGCTTTGTTTGTAAATTGTGGACATGTATATAAATAGGGGAAGTGCTGCCCAAATTTTTATAGAAAAGAAAGCAAGTTATCATTCGATTATAACGTATGCTAGTAATCATAAGGTTAATGGACATGTTACTATTACTATAGGTTGAAGTACTAGTCAAGGCGTATTTAGATTATTGAGTTGGTTAGTTCGTCATTAAGGTATGTGAGACTATCCTTTATTTCCTTGGCATGATTTTGTGAAAATCATTCTTCTTTCTTTGGACATGTTTCTAACTTAAGTACGGTGAACGTATGTGATTCCTTCAAAGGCTAGTTTTAATCAAATAATGGTTCATGATATGTGTTACACCCGTAGTTCAGGTCATGCGTATGAGAGCGTACGAAAGGGATTAAGACTTAAAATTTTCGAAAGATAGGTTGACGGATTGTTTCGGACGGGTTTTTAGTCAACTTTGAGTTGGTGTATGCCCAGTTACCTTGAGAGTTTGTAGGTGTTTCAAAGGCCTAGTGTGTAGTTCGTTGAGTTTAGTTTCCAACGCAACCAACCGTTCGTCGATAGGACAATTGAGTAGAAAGTTATGGAAGTTACAAGTTCAGTGCGCAGTCGGGCAGGAAAAATTCGGACAGGAGCCACGGCGTAGCGGCGGAAGCAGGCGCGGCGGAAGTCTTGAGGGTTGCAGGGGTTTCAGCGCCACGGCGTCACTGCGGGGCAGGCCGCGGGTTTTCCGACTAAAAGCCGAGGAAATCGATATTTTCTTTTAAAGAGGCCATGGGTGGGTGACAAGTGTCCTCTCTCATCTGATTTTGCATGCACTACTTATTGACCAAGTCTTGAAGACTTGGTCATTCTTCAAGTTCATCTCTCTCTCTAAAATTTGAAGCTGTCCCTTCCCTCTAGAAAATCAAGAAGAACACAAGGCTTGAGAAAAATCTGAAAAGTGTGGCAAGAAGGAAACTTATTTGCAAGCTTGTGGGAGTTGTTGTGGTGGTGTTTGTGGAAGAGGAGACTAGCATTTTGTTGGATTAATTTGGCTAAAACTCTAAGGTAAAGATTCTTCTCTTGTAACTAGTTATTGGTGTTGCATGTGAAGAAGAAGGAACTTGTAGTAGTAAATAATGCTCTTAGATTCATTGCATGTAAGAAATATGGTTTGGTTATGAAAGGATTGGTTAAGAAGGTTATGTGAGCATGTTGTAGCCTAAAAACTACCTTAAACTTGTTAAGTTAGTTGTTATGCATTGTGGGGCAGAATTTTACACACCCAAGATTAGGTGTGTAATCCCCTTTGAATTGTTTGGATTGTTGGGCCTTAAATGTGGCGTTTGGATGTTGAATTCGGCCTTGAAAAAGGTGGCAAAGTATGTAGAAACAAAGGAAATGCTGCCCAATTTTCCATAGGATTTAGTGACTTTGAACTTGGAATATTTTACATTGAAACTAGAGATTTATAAACGTATTATGTTCATTATAGGTTGACATACTACGTACGGTATTTTGGACTTAGCAAGTGGATTGACCGAAGAGGTATGTGGAAACTTTCTTATCTCTTGAGCATGAGTAGTTATAACTATATAGTACGGTAGACGTACGTGTTTTAAATGAGGTAAATCTATTTGTTATACTTGACTTGTTTTAAGAAATTGTCTAAGTTGGTTGGGTTAAGAAGTTAGCCCACTTGTTCTTGAGGAATGGTTTATCCTAAATAAGGTAGACAAGGATTTCTTGACATGAAGAAGTATAGAGTACTTGGTGTAAAAGTATTGAGTATTGAATTATTCTAAGAATAAGAGACCTAATTTTTAAGGTAAGAAACTTGTTTTCCAAAGATAAGAGGCTTGAAACATTTTGAAAATTGTGTAAATTTGATTTGAAGTATAAGTCTCTTCAATCGATAAAGAACGAAATCGTTTGAAATATAAGGAGTTATAACTGCTTTATGGGAAGTTAGTTATAACGGCCTTATGAAAGGATAAGAATGTCTAAAGTTTTAAAGCATAAAGTTAGTATAACGGCTTTATGGGGAGTTGGTTATAATAACTTTATGAAAGGTTTAAGAGTTGGTTTTTTTTCTTGAATAAGGTAAACATAGATGAAAGAAATGGAAGTCTAAAGAAGTTATGAGTTACTTGGACGTACCGTCAGTGATGGAGGATTCCACGGGTATGCTTCCATTGTCTTGTTATGAGTTTACGTGGACGTACCGCAGTGATGTGGGATTCCACGGGTATGCTTCCATTGTCTTGTTAAGAGTTTACTTGGACGTACCGTCAGTGATGGAGGATTCCACGGGTATGCTTCCATTGTCTTAGTATGAGTTTACTTGGACATACCGTCAGTGATGTGGGATTCCACGGGTATGCACCTTGGACATGCTTACGATGAGGGATTCCGAGGCATGCGGTATGAAGGGTAAGAGTATAAATGAGGGGTAAGTCCCCAAGATCGTTATACCACCTTCTTCGTGGTAAGAGTATAAATGAGGGTAAATCCTCAAGATCGTTATACCACATTGCTCGTGGATTTGCTACCCACGACGCGAGGAATACCTCATGCGAGTCCGTTGAGACTTATGCGGGTGAAATAGTCCCACGTGCGGGTGAGTCTGACCTACGCGAGGAATACCTCATGCGGTCCACATGACCACGCGGGTGAAATAGTTCGAGAGTAGGAGTGCTTAACGAATCTGCGGCGGTGACCGCTTTGATCATGAGCTTCCTATTTTCATGCAAAGATGGTATATACTTGATATTCTCATTGTTAGTAAGGCACGTTGTTCGTCAGAACCGATTATTTTACATGTCTCCGCTTATTTTAGACTTATGAGGTATTTTCAAGATTTCGGGTTTAGCATACTGTTATGACCGACAGATGAAGTGCGGCCGCGTTCACGCCGAGTTGAGGTTCGTAGCTTGCTGATCCGCACTCTTAGGATCACTGCTCAGTTCCGGGAAAGCTCCATTTCTCCGGAGACTTTGTCTTTTGGTACGGTTCCCTGAGGTTATAGACTTTTGTACATTCATGGGGTATGGTGGGGCCCTGTCCCGCCACAATTGTTATTCCTAAGTGCGTAGTCACGTTTGTGGTTTGGTGAAAAACAAGTTGTACTGTTTTACTTTTGATTAAGTATATTCTATGGAAGACGGCCTTGTCGGCTAGCCAGTGATGTTTGCTATATTCAGGTTTATGTGTATGTATGTTCCGCTGCTATTCTCTGATGTATACCGACGGTGCCCTACAGGGCACCGCCGCGCCCCGGTCGGTCGTGACAATATGTGGTATCAGAGTCGTTAGTCCTCGGAAAGTGTCTACAGACCGTGTCTAGTAGAGTCTTGATTATCGGTGTGTCGTGCACCACATCTATAATCAGGAGGCTGCAGGACATTTAGGATTGGTTTCCATTCTTCTCTCTCTGAGATCGTGCAGTAGAGCTGTCCTACTAGGTTGAATCCTCTCTGACCTCATTTTATGTACCAGTTATGCCTCCACGCAATGCAACCAGAGCCCAGAAGATACAAACGTCCAACCCACAACTGTCTACAGACCTCTAAGATTGTAATAATGACATATAACGGGACAGGACCCCGTCGTGCCCAAAATATGCATAAGTCTGAAAAATAATGGTCTGTACCAAAAATAGCTGGCTCCGGAATAAAGGAGCTCTCCAACTGCTGTACAGAAATCCTAGACTGGAGGGTCACCTATCTGAACATCTGAACCTGCGGGCATGAACGCAGCCCCCCGAGAAAAGGGGGTCAGTACGAGATAATGTACTGAATATGTAAAACATAAAATACTGAAAACTGAATAACAACTGTACCAAGTAAAATAGAGAGTCATCAAATTTCATAAAACTGAGAATCATGTCTGAAAATCATATCATGTATACTGAATCATAAATCATCATGCTCGTTCAGTATATAAATCAGATAACATGTCTCGGCCTTCAGGGAGGACTCGATGAAATCAGATTCTGCTGCACAGAACGCGTGTCTCGACTTCTGGGGAGGGACTCGATGTAATCTGTATATATATATAACGTGTCTCGACCCTCTAGTGAGGGACTCGATGAATGATGCATGGCTGTGCACGAACATGATCTGGCCCGGGACTCAGTGGAATGAAATAGTAACACTTAGCACGAGTAGATATCATGAGCAACTGTATGCAATTAAAATCATTATGTGACTCTCAATAATTACCATAAACTTTGTTACTGAAATCATAATCACCAGTAAATAATCATTTTTAAAACTGAATTGGTAGGAGTTAAGTACGTCCGCCGTACTTTCATAAAAATCATGCCAAAAGAAAGAAGGAAAGGTCTCACATACCTTTTAAGCGAGCAAATCAACTAAATGCTAAGATATGCCTCGTCCAGTATGTCAACCTATAATAATGACAATACGTTCGTCAATTCTACGGTCTCTAACGTAATTTATTCAGATAACGACTTCTTATTTCTATAAAAATTTGGGCATCACTTCCTTTGTTTATGTGCGTATCCACAATTTTACCAATAATCCAAATCAACTAACAATTCAACTCCAACTAACAATCCAATTCAAACCAACAATCTAAATCAACCCAATGATCCAAATTAAACTAATAACCACTACTATTTTCATATGTAGTCAAAATTATCTAAACATTCAATTTATCAACTTCAATAACCAAGGGAATTTATACACTTACCTCTCATGTTAGTCAATCATTTAGTCACGTTAGAATTATCATGGGGCAATCCAATCTCTTAACGATATCGTCAATTCAAGAATGTGAATTTAACACTTTTCTATACTTTAATCCTTTCGAGGCATGTATAGATAATTGCCTCAATAAATATGCATGTAGTAACTTATATTCACACCCTAATTCAGTCCGTAATACATTATCGAAATTTTCAACAATTTCTATCAACTTTCCGGTCATATCAACATTTTACAATTCCAAAACTTTTTTTTCAAAATTCCTTACTTTCCAATTAATCTCCCAACAACTTCAATTAACAACTTTAACTTTAAACATCAAGGTTTCATCTAAATTTTCACATGCAATTAGTAATAACATACCAACACAATTACTCAATTCCAACGTACGCTAAGAATAGGTTCTAAATTGGTTTCGACCTCTATCATTCACATGCATTGTCTTCTTTCCCTTTCTTCTTTGACATGGATAATTCTCCTAACTATAATATCAATTAATCTATCAAATATCAAGTAAAAGAGATATATTTTCACCACTAGAAGAAGAATTTCATACCTTAAAAGTTTACCAAAACATTCCCCAAAAACGCGACTGTCCAGATTTTTAGCCACTACTTCGTCATCTGAACTTGTAACGTCGATAACTCTCTACTCCGGTGTCCTATTGACGAGTGGTTTATTGATTTGGAAACTAGACTCGGCGAAATTAATTTTAGGCTTTTGAAACACCCAAAAACTCCTAATATGCTAGAAGATATTCCCTTCCAAATTTGACTAAAAATCTGTCCAGCAGTCCCGAAAAAATCTGCTCACTGCCCAGCCGATTTGCTCACTGTTTTGGGCCAATTTTGACTTCAATTTCACACTTCTTCAACTCTAATTCAACATGCAACACCTCCACTATGATAACCCATCATTTATACATGTTTTCCTTTCACAAATTGTCTCAAAATCTTGCAATTTGTCTAAATGAAATGTTGAAGGTTTTCTTTTGGTAACGAAAAGGAATACAAGTTACTGTTTTTTTTTTGTGTGTTTAGAACGTTGCAACACAACAAAAAGGGTATTGTTTCACTTAGTCTTTAAGAAGTTCTCAAAGCAAATGAAAGGGTTCAACTAGTACTTGTACTTTTCTTGTTTTCTTAATAAAACCTAACACGTACTACTTTGGTTTTGTTTTATTAACAAAAGAAAAGGTTGGGTGATGTTTTTTGTAAAGACTAACTATTTGCTCCCTACTTACACGTGAAACCTCCACTCCACTTTGTCCCTTTGCCTTAGTCACCAATTGTCATTAAATGCTCCTCATCATTACTCCACTTTGTCCCTTTGCTTTAGTCACCAATTGTCATTAAATGCTCCTCATCATTGTGTTCCTCACACCCTTTTTGAGGTTTTCATTTGCTGCTACCATTTAATTACTTAGGCTTAGTACATTAAAATTAACTCTACATGTTACACGTCCATACGAATTTTGTCCCATCCATTAATAATTAATCAACCCCATAATTAATCAATTCCACCTCACTTCATTTAAATCCTACTAACTCATAAGACCTTCGTATCCTTAATGTCATAATTTTATAATACAATACTATTTCATAACTCCAGTGGAACAAATTCGACTACTGAGTATTAATTCTTGTCGTCACATGTATAGTACTCAAAAACTATTTCGGGATAATATCTGTTTATACACTAATTTTTCGTATTAACATTTGTAAGTATCCTTTATATTCAATATCCGAATCTTACTTCCTTAATGACGTTTTTAATTATCCTCTTAACTTACGAGGTGTAACAGCCTTGACGACTCGCCCATTTTGGGGAGATGTTGTAAAAGCAGCGTTGTGCTACTGAAATTTCTATAGATCTCGGTATTAAATAGATTAAGAGTGACAGGTCGGTATTGACGTCCAATTAGGATGTTTAGTCGCGGCCCGTCGGGTCGGGTCGTGACAGTGAAGATACATTACTTGATAATGTAGCTGAGGGTGAAGATAATGCATCAATGAGAAGAAGGTCCACCAGAGAGAAGAGGACTCCCACATGGTTGAAGGATTTTGTGCATCCAGTCAATCAAACTGGATGCACATATCCAATGTCAGATGTGATGGATTACTCGGGTCATCGCTTTCGAGATCATTGTTTTTTGGCTAAGATCTCAGTCGACCATGAACCACACTCCTTTCATGAAGCAGCCAAGGACCAAATGTGGGTTGAGGCTATGCAATTAGAGATTAAAGCTCTTGAGGACAACAAAACTTGGGAAGTAGTAGATCTGCTTGAGAACAAGAGACCTATTGGGTGTAAATGGGTGTTCAAAATTAAGTACAAAGCTACTGGAGAAGTGGAAAGGTTTATAGCAAGGCTTGTAGCTAAGGGTTATAGCCAGAAAGAAGACATTGATTACCATGAGACCTTCTCCCCTGTGGTTAAGATGGTGACTGTTAGGAGTGTCATTTATGTGGCAGTGGCTCGAGGATGGGAAATTCAGCAAATGGATGTGTACAATGCATTCTTGCAAGGGGATCTCAATGAAAAGGTGTACATGAATCTACCACAAGGTATTGAGCATAAACAAGGGAAGGTGTGTCGATTACTTAAGTCGCTGTATGGACTTAATCAAGCCTCTCAACAATGGAATATCAAGTTGATTACTGCTTTGGTTTCCTCTGGTTTTGTTCAAAGTAAATTTGATTACTCTTTATTGATCAAAAGGGATGGAGACAAGATAGCCATGGTTCTCGTATATGTGGATGATCTTTTATTGACTGGGAATGACCAGGGAACAATTGATGAGACAAAGACTATTCTGCAACAGCACTTCAAGATTAAGGATCTTGGGGAACTCAGATATTTTCTTGGTTTCGAGTTTTCCAGGAACAAGGAAGGACTCGTAATGCATCAACGGAAGTATTCTCTGGAGCTGATTGAAGATATGGGCCTTACAGGGTGTAAGCCTGTTCTTTCACCCATGGAAGCCAACATGAAGTTCACCACTGCTGATTATGATATACATACTCAGAAGACGATGCCTGACAAGGCTGGTAAAACAGATGAGTTACTCAAGAATCCAGTAGCATATTGATTAGTAGTTGCTCTACTTGACCAACACCAGGCCAGATATTGCATTCCCAGTACAGTGCCTTAGCCAATTTCTGCAAGCTCCAAAGCAGTCACACATGCTTACTGCAGAAAGAGTGGTGCGATACGTAAAACAGGTTCCAAGATTGGGAGTGTTCCTCGCAGCAGAAGGAAGCACTGTCTTATCGGCGTATTGTGATGCAGACTGGGCCTCGTGTCCAAATACTAGGAGATCAGTTTCAGGTTACTTGGTCTACTTTGGTGCTTCTCTCATTTCTTGGAAGTTCAAGAAACAACAAACTATTTCACGCAGTTTTGCAGAATCTGAGTATCTAAGTCTCGCGTCGGTGGTGGCTGAAATTGTTTGGATCACTGGGTTGTTTTCAGAGTTAGATATACCTCTGCAGCTGCCTATCTCAGTCTCTTGCGATGGTAAATCAACAATTCAGATTGCTAATAATCCAGTTTTCCATGAGAGGACGAAACACATTGAGATCGATTACCATTTTATTTGAGAAAAGATTCAGTCGGGTTTGGTTTCTCCCATTCATATTGCTTCTGATGCACAGCCTGCAGACATGCTTACAAAAGCTCTCTCGCCAGGACATCACACTTTTCTTCTTTCCAAGCTCGGTGTGAAGAATTTGTTCTTAACCCCTAGCTTGAGGGGGAGTGTTGAAGTTATGGATTAGCTATGCTATTGGTTAAAGGGCTTATTAATATGATAGTTATTAGTTGAGGGACCTTAGTGTATTTTTCTTTTCCCTGTATTGTATAAATTAATGGCTCCCACATCATTTTGTGGGCTAAGCCTTCATATAGAAAAGTCGAGAAGCTCAATTGAGCCCCAAATCGTTTCTCTCAGCTTTCCATCTGCTCGATCCTTCCTCTTCTCATTTGCAACCTGCGACGATCAACAGACTTAATATTTAAATAAAAATAAAAAATGCGATGCCATTTTACGAAAATAAAATAACATAAAATTTCAATTAGTTAATAATTACTAATAGTTTTGACCGACTATTTCTATGTAAATGATAAGTTCAAAAGTGGTAGGAATTGCTCAAAACGGATGCTAGATCAAACTACAAAATAGAATTGCTAAATCCAAGTTAATTTTCTTATAAATGCTTTGTTTTAACGTCATGCAACCCACATCTACCAAACCATGTTATTATTATTATTATTATTATTATTATTATTATTATTATTATTATTATTATTACATTATAGTAACATGTACAGTACTGCTAAGCCAGTATTATATATGGCAATTCAGAGACTTGGGGAACACAAAGGAAAACCAATTGTCACATTTGGGCTAATTCCATATCTCAAAATAGTTGCAAGAAACTAACCAGAAATGGGAGAACCAAAAGTTTACATGAATGACAACCATGGAGGAATTAGATGGAGTCTCAAAGGCACCACTGCCCTTGTTACTGGTGGCTCTAAAGGCATTGGGTAAGTTTTACATTTCTCAATTGAGTCTTTCATTCATATATATATTGAGGTAATAGTTTTCATGGAAATAAGCAGATATGACAAATCTAGGCATTACCAACATGAATTATGGTGGGATAGTTGGGGTTAAGAGGTCTCGGATTCGAGGGCGAGGAATTGAAAAAATTCTATTGGAAGTGCTGCCCCAAAATGGGTCTTACAACGCGCGATCCGAATATAGCCGAGTTTCAATGCGGATATCAAACCTCGGTGCGAAATAAAAAAGAATAAAAAAGGAGACAAATCTAGACGTTTGGACATGATTTAGTTGAAGTTGAAAAAAATAAAATATTTGAATCCAAATGTTATTTCAAATATTTGGAACAATATCTATAGTCAGATAGTCGATTATATATGACTATCTGAACTACCTTCTACGCAATTGAAAATCTGTGGGAAATGTTTTTTATCGGTTGTAGACTTGTAGTAGATAACCTGCATTATTTTTTCACCTCTTATGGATAATCACATATAATCATCTTTTAGGCAGTTTGATGATAGTATAAAAGTTCTTTTATGTAGTTCGTATAATGAATTAGTAGTTACAGAGTCACGATTTTCACTAAGAGAATTCAAAATATAAAGAATTAATCATACGAAAAAAGTCAAAGCGATTCATCATTTATATACATAGTAGATGATTTAGATCTTATATGTATACTTATAATTTTTTGACGAAGGAAATTCAGATGAAGCGCTTCCGGCACCCTAGCTCCGCTCATGGAATTAGTCATCTCTAGCCTACTCTTACTATATCTTTTTTTATTATAACCTTATGAATATTGGCATTATATATTTAGGTATGCAGTAGTGGAAGAACTGGCAGGTCTTGGAGCAACAGTATATACATGTTCACGTAATGAAAAGGAACTCCAACAATGCCTTGATATTTGGAGTAAAGAAGGACTTAAAGTTGAAGGTTCTGTTTGTGATTTATTACTGCGCTCTGAACGTGAGAAGCTTATGCAGACTGTTGGAGATTTATTTAATGGAAAGCTCAATATTTTGGTTAGACCTTAGTTCCATCTATTTTTGTTAATAATGCTCTATAGTTGTGTGATTTGTAACTTGAAAACTAATTAACATCACTTATTACAAACAGTAATAGTGAAAAAAATGCTTTACCATATCAGTATATATAGTCTAATCTTAAAATTAGTTACATAAAATGGTATCTGAAATAAAATATGTATGCTCACCGTGTATTAGTAATCAGAGGCCCGATTCAACAGTAAGTTTGAAACCACAGAGACTAAATTTTGGATCCTTCTGTATAGTAACCTAATGATAATTACAACGGACATGTACTTTTTTTACAATCGGTGAGATTTTACTGGGTATGTTATTGTTGTTGATAGAAAATATCGATTCTTTGTTATCTTTTGAAAAAAGAATTTGTTTATGTATATTCAGGTAAATAATGCAGGGGTGGTGATACATAAAGAAGCTAAAGACTTCACAGAAGAAGATTACAAAATCATAATGGGCACTAATTTTGAAGCACCTTATCACTTATCTCAACTTGCTTATCCCTTATTGAAGGCATCTGAAAATGGCAATGTTATTTTTCTTTCTTCTATTGCTGGATTTTCAGCACTGCCTTCTGTTTCTCTTTATTCTGCTTCCAAAGGTAAACTTTTCTACTGAAGGTAAACTTAGCATGAAAATATGATTAGTTCCATCCATCCATGTTTAATTAAGTGGGATAATGGTCCCTACATTTATTAACTCGGCATTGTTTGACTTTGATCCGTCTATTTAAAAGTTGGGCTGATATATAAGTTTATAACACAAATTAACTCATGAGAAACTTTGTTAACATATATTTAAAAGACTTTTGTTTTGTTTGATATGATATAATATAAAGTCATAATAAAGAAAAAAATATTTTATTAGATAATTAAACAATTATAAGAAAACAAAGAAAGAAATTAAACTTTGTAAGAGTTAGACAGTTTTAGGTTATGATCCATTGTTTATCTCATTCTAATCAGTCCATTTTTACCCAATTAATCTTTACACGGGTAACGATCCGCTAATTATTAACTCCACTCAAATTCAACTCTACTCGCTTATTTGACATTAATTTTTTCACACGTATGTATATAATTTGAGTTACATACAAATTGTTCTATTGAATCCGTCACGTCTAGTTTAAAACTTTCATTATATTGTACACCCATTTAATTAATTTTAAAAAAAGTAAACCGCAATTCTTGATTGAAAATCAATTATTTGAAGTTGAATATAGATTTCCAAATTACATAATTATTAATTAAAGGTTACCATAGCATGGAAGTTTCATTTCACTTAGAATTCCATCTTTATTTTTAATTTAGTGAAGACCTCTTTCTTATTTTTTTACACTACTGTATATAGGTGCAATAAATCAAATGACGAAGAACTTGGCATGTGAATGGGCCAAGGACAACATTCGGGTCAATTCAGTAGCTCCAGGAGTCATTTTAACCCCACTCATTGAAACTGCAATTAAGGTAATAGTAATTTCTTTTTAATATTTTAGTTTATTATTTATCCATTTTCCTACCAAAATTGCACTGTTGGAAGAAAAGAAACTAGTAGTTGAATATCTAAAAGAAATTGGGCCTGCTTGCAATGCACATACAACAGAATTGAGCCGCCCGCAAAAACAAATTCATTATTAATATAGACGCGAGACTTAGTTAATGAACTTAGAGTGTGTTTGGTTCGTGCAGGGTAAACGAAATGGAAGGAAAAGAAAAGAAATTATCCTGATTGTCCCTATATGTTTGGTTCTGGATGGTCCGGGGTTCGGAATGGTCTGAGGTATGGGGTCCGAGTTGAGGAAAGTGAATTGAAATACCTAAGGGAGTGGGGGAATCATTCTAAGGGAAAGAGAATGGAATTAAGGGTAAAGAAAATGAAAAATTAAGTCAAACAAACAAGAACAAAGGAAATTTCATTCCTCTAATCCCTTTTCCTTTCTTGTTCACCTTGAAATGTCACGACTTCATATTAAAATAAAAAATATGATTAATTGAAAATTCGTCACTATTTTAAATATATTTAATTAATTAAAGGGAAAAGGGTCAAATATATTTTAAAACTTTAGTAAAAGAATCACATATATCCTATGTCAAAGTATGAGTCATATTTACCCTCCGTTAGTCAAAACTTATCAAATTTATCATTTTTAACGGATTGGACACGTGACACCCACCACGGGTAGGCGGGTAGGTGGTGGATTTGCAGTTATACCCACCTCCCCCGTCTACCCGCCCCATAAGCTAGTCTGCAAGCCCATAACTCATAAGCCCAATATAAAAAATATATTACAAGTTAGTAGGGTTTCATTCCTTCACTTCTCAGTTCTCATTCTCAACACTCAACA
Organism: Przewalskia tangutica; assembly: GCA_029844215.1. Lineage (NCBI taxonomy): Eukaryota > Viridiplantae > Streptophyta > Magnoliopsida > Solanales > Solanaceae > Przewalskia > Przewalskia tangutica. The sequence goes on along the minus strand of CM056738.1, from coordinate 92,175,979 downwards.
ATCAACAACCTAACACAAATGATTTCTATTGCATATTTCTGTGGGTTATCATATACAATAAGGCATAAGCTCTCCAGATATTTTTTTGGGGTTATTTCATTTGCACAGTTGCACTATTTGTGTTAATGTCATTGGCGGGTAGTGGTACAAGCGGGTATTGGCGGATGACGGATATCCACTTGGGTGGTGGAGTGGGTGTGGATTTAAAAATATATCCGCCTAGGCGAGTATGAATGTTGAAATTGTACCAGCTACAGGTGGCGGGTAGGTGGTGGATATAATTTTTTTAGCGGGTACAGGTGCGGGGAGGTGGTATCCGCACTCGCCCCGCCCAATTACCATCCCTAGTTCACCACCCCTCTCCCGCCCACTCGTTCAATTTTAACCAAAAATCTAGAAACAATTGAACTCCAAAAAGCATAAATTCCAGAACAAAAAAATGAATTGTTGAGGGATGGGGGAAGATGAGTGAATAGGTTTTTGGGAGGAGAATTTTGGGTTTTCCAGTGAGGGTGGTCGGCGGGAAGGGGGAAGAAGAAAGGGTGGGGGTGGGTGGGGTGTAAGAAAATAGGGTTTTACTTTTTTTTACTCTCAAATGATCACAGAAATGTGAGTTAAAATCGCGTAAAATAGACCCTTGGGATCTGCCTTCTTTCCTGAACCCCACGCATAGCGGAAACTTAGTTCACCGGGTTGCCCTATTAGTTAAATACGTTTTATATCAGTTTTCTTTTTCTTAATTCACAATTTATTAATTATTTTTTGGCCGCATATTAATTTTGTGTCTAAATGATACATCAAAAGTGGTGTGGGAGGGTTCAGATCGTATGAGTTTCAATTGAAAGATTTAAGTATAGAATACATGAAAAAGTTGAAAGTTCCGATGAGTTGAGTCTTTTTAAATAGTATTCTCTTTTATTGCAGAAAAATCCTCATCAAAAAGAAGAAATAGACAATTTTATTGTCAAGACTCCAATGGGCCGGGCCGGAAAGCCCAAAGAAGTTTCTTCACTAATAGCTTTTCTTTGCTTCCCTGCTGCTTCTTATATTACTGGCCAGATCATATGGGCTGATGGTGGTTTCACAGCTAATGGTGGGTTTTGAATGTTACATTATAAAAAGAAGTTTCAGCTTTTGAAGCAATTCTGTTTTCTGTTTGGGCTTTGTAATCTTTTTTAACTTTTTGTGATTTGTACCTTGGGCCTGTAAAACGGCCCATTATGTTTTGAACAATTTCTATGTCCATGGGCTTGTGTTCTTCGGCCTACATGCTTCCATATTCATGGGCTTGTTAATTTGGGCCTAGATGATTCTTGTGTCAGCTAGGCTTCTATCTGCTTCATCACAATAAAATGTCGCAAATAGTTAGCATATGAATTATGGACAAGTTCTTCAACTATTAGCTAATTCGAGTGCTTGAAGACGAAGTTAATATTTTATCAAATACCACTGAAAGTTGTAGACCAAGATATTAATGATAGAAATTTTAGCCTAAACAATCCAACAAATCTTTGTATGAAGGGAGACGAGTTCCTGCACCGTTCGTCGCTTTTTAACATTTTTTGGTTTTGAGCTCTCCCTGATAAGGAACGCTTTACCCTCCTAAAGTGGCACTACCCAATACGTATTAGGATTAGCAAGATCCCAAAATGGGTATCGGACAACAGATCATCATAAATCAACAGTTTAAATGAACCTAATCGTTAAGATTCTATTTTATATTTTTTACTACGGAATCAACAGTCCCGCACTATCACATTCTTAAATTTCTATTTTATATTTTTTACTTTTATAAAAAATATGATTTTTTTCTTAACTCCTCCCCCTCCCGCCCTTACCTCCACCTCCCGCCCTACCCTCCCCTGCCCTACCACATTCTCAAATTTCTATTTTATATTCTTTTATAAAAAAATATGATTTTTTACCTCCACCCCACCCCCCGCCTTCCGCCCCTACCACATTCTCAAATTTCTATTTTATATTTTTTTTACATTCATAAATAATTTATAAAAAATATGAATTTTTTTCTTACCCCGCCCCTATCCACACCTACCCCTACTCCATCATCAAATTTCTATTTCATAATTTTTTTGCTTTTATAAAAAATGAAAAAAATCTTAAAAATATTATTCTTATTTTAAAAATAAAGATATGGAAAAATCAAATATCATACAAAATATAATAATATCATAGAAGGTAAATTTGAATTTTGTAAAAGTAATGGGTCAAGTTGGGCAATATGGGATATGACCCATCATTTTAGTCCATCTTGACCCGCCCATCTTAGCCCATGTAAATTTTGGGCGGGTTGGGTATTGACTCATCTACAGCTTCAGCCCATCTTGACCCGTCCAACTTCAGTCCAAACGGTTCATCTGCCACCCCTAATCCTCATATTATAATATCCGCACGACGCGCGGTCGATATCTAAAGAAACCAATGGTAAAATATTAGATCACATATCTTATTTATAAGACATCAAATCTAATTGCTTCAATATTTATATTGTCGTTTTCGTTGAGATCGTGTATTTTCTATTTTATATTTTTTTACTACGGAATCAACAGTCCCGCACTACCACATTCTTAAATTTCTATTTTATATTTTTTACTTTTATAAAAAATATGATTTTTTTCTTAACTCCCCCCTCCCCTCCCGCCCTACCCTCCCATGCCCTAGCACATTCTCAAATTTTTATTTTATATTTTTTAACTTTTATAAAAAAATATGATTTTTTACCCCCCCCCCCCACGCCCCCCCCCCCCCGCCGTCCGCCTCTACCACATTCTCAAATTTCTATTTTATATTTTTTTTACTTTCATAAATAATTTATAAAAAATATGATTTTTTTCTTACACTGCCCCTATCCACACCTACCCCCACTCCATCATCAAACTTCTATTTCATAATTTTTTTGCTTTTATAAAAAATGAAAAAAATCTTTAAAATATTATTCTTATTTTAAAAATAAAGATATGGAAAAATCAAATATCATACAAAATATAATAATATCATAGAAGGTAAGTTTGAGTTTTGTAAAAGTAATGAGTCAAGTTGGGCAATATGGGATATGACCCATCATTTTAGTCCATCTTGACCCGCCCATCTTAAATTTTGTAAATTTGGGTATTGACTCATCTAAATTTCACCATCTTGACTGGCCCAACTTCAAATTCAAACTCCATCTGCCACCCCTAATCCTCATATTATAATATCCGCACGACGCGCGGTTGATATCTAAAGAAACTAATGGTAAAATATTAGATCACATATCTTATTTATAAGACATCAAATCTAATTGCTTCAATATTTATATTGTCGTTTTCGTTGAGATCGTGTATTTTCTCTTTAGAATAAATAATACTCCAACCTACACAGAAAAAATAAAATAAAAATTATTAAAGTGATCTTTTAACAAACTTTAAAAAAAAACGTAGCTTTAAAAATTATTTTTTATAGCAGATTTATCTCACAAATATTATTGTTCCAATTTAAATGTACAAAATAAAAATATAAATTTACATTCCTACAATTACGTGACATGTGGAATATTGATTAAATAAACTAATATGTTTTTATCCACTTGGCAATTCATGTGGCAAAATTAGTAGAAAAATGAGAATTAATTTTGGAAGAATAGTATTCTAGGAATAATTTTTTTACTATTTTGACAATTCGTTTCAAAATTAGTAGTAAAATGGGAATTAATTTTAGGAGAACAATATTCTGAAAATAATTTTTTTAGAGAGTACTATTTTGACAATTCGCTCTGCATCAAACTTCAATTCTTCTTTGCATTTTTATCTTCTCAAACCTATCAACTTAGAACCTCTAAATCGAACCAATAAAAGACTTTATAACCTCCAAATTTATGTGTCTAAAAAATTCTTAAAGTAAAAGTTAAGATGGAAAGAAATAATCTCTTGATTATTTTCATTAATGAATGAGTACATATTTACAATTTTCATAATATGGAAAATTCTATTCCTATTCTACTTCCAAAACCCTATTCTATTTGTACAAAAATCCTACAATTATGGTAAGAGTACAATGCTAATTAATTACAAATAATATGGTACAAAATATTCTCGAAATCGTGATATACTTACCATGTATATCACAGACAACCGTGTGGTCTTTTACAACCCCGCAGTCATAGCGTACGGTCTTCGTACGCTGAGATTGTCCCTAAAATCTTCAAAAAGAACCAAGGGAAGACTTTGATAAAAATGTCTGCAATTTGATACCTGGAAGGGATATGACAGACACGTACTTGTTCACGAGTTACATTTTCACGAACAAAGTGGATATCCATCTATATATGTTTAGTGCGTTGGTGTTGAACCGGATTACCAGAAAGATAGATGACACTAATATTATCACAATAAACCAAGGTAGCTTTCTGAATAGGACAATGAAGCTCTAAAAGAAGATTACGTAACCAACAGGATTCAGAGACCACATTGGCTACACCTCGATACTCGACCTCTACACTAGAGCGTGATAATGTAGACTGACATTTCACAGACTATGAGACCAAGTTATTACCAAGAAACATCAATAGCCAGACATGGAGCGTCTGGTGTCTGGACATCCACCCCAATCAACATCTGTATACGAGACAAGTGTAGATGTTGAAGAAGGATATAAATGTAAGTCATAGTCAAGTGTCTCATGGATGTATCGAATAATGCGTTTGAGCGCATTCATGTGCTCAACCATGGGATCATGCATAAACAAATATATTTGTTGTACGATATACGTAATATCTGGTCTCGTGAAAGTAAGATACTGAAGAGCCCCTGCGAGACTGCGATAGCGGGTCAGATCCTCGTAAGGTGGGCCAACCGCAACACTCAACTTGAGTTTAGTATCAACTGGAGTGAAAGTAGACTTAAACGAGGACATACCAGCTCGCTCAATGATCTCAGCTGCATACTTTCGTTGTGACAAGAATAACTCACCGGCATGACGAGTGACATCAATCCCAAAAAGTAACTCAAGGGCCTCAAGTCTTTCATAGCAAACTCAGAACTGAGCATTGTCATAATAGACTTGCGTAAAAGATCAGAAGAAGTAGTCAAGATAATATCATCCACATATAAGAATATATAAGCCAGAGAAGTACCAGGACAATATATGAATAACGAATTATCAGACATGCTATGTAAAAATTCAATATATGAAACATAGTCTGTAAAATTCAATGCACTACAAAGTCTAGTGATCTTATCAGTAATAGTAGCCGGAATGGGCATGATAGAATCCAAAGATGCTACTGTTGACAGAGACAGAATAGGAAGTAGTGGAGATGCATTCCATAATTAGGTTGACAAAACGTTCTAGGAAGTTAAGCTCAGTCAAAATGGACCGCACGAAATTCCAGTCAACAGAGTCAAAAACTTTGGTAAGGTCAACCTTCAGCATACAGCGTGGAGAGATCCTCTTATAGTTGTAGCTGCGTAAAAGTTCCTGGGCGAGGTGAATATTTTCGACCATGCTCTTTCCATGAACGAATGCTGATTGGGCATGGTCTATAATACCACTAAGAACCACCTCCAACCTAGAGGCAATGATCTTGGTGATAACCTTGTAAATGATATTACATCAAGAAATCGGTCTATAATCACCAACCGAAGAGCAGTGTGGTGTTTTAGGGACAAAGGCAATAACCGTGTGGTTAATTTGTTTAAGCAGATGACCAGTAGCAAAGAATTCCATAATCGCATCACAAAAATGCTTACTAACAATATCCCAGGACTTCTTGTAAAAACAGGAGGTATAACAATCAGGACCGGGGGCTTTATCGTCCCCCATACCAAATAGCGCCCCTTTAATTTCAGTATCAGTGACCGGCCTGATCAGGTCCTCCCATTGTTCATGGGAGATGCATGTTCCCGAAGAGATTACCGAGAGATCAATGGGTGTACATGCGTCCTTAGTACGAAGGAGCCCTTTGTAATAGTCAACGAACTCAGCAGCAACTTGGTCAATGGAGTTAGTGAGTAAACCATCACGCTTATTAATAGAGGAATGAAGTTTCTAGCTTTGTTACGTTTGACCATCGAGTGAAAAAAATTAGTACATCTGTCCGCATTCTTAAGGTGATCACACTCGGCTAGCTGTCTCATGAAGCTCCTCTCAGCATCAGCTAGTTGGGTAGCCTTATGCCTAAGGGACGCAATCAGTAGATGGTAGTTGGAGTCGTTAGGTTTTGTTAAACCATATGCCGGTGCTTCGGCCTATTCCACCTTAGCCCTCTTCACCCTAGAAGATATATGAGAGATGTTTTTATCGTTGAGTCGCTTGAGAGGCCACTTGAGAGAGGATTGTTTGCGACAGAGAATATACTGGGCCGTGCACCAGCAAGTAGAAGACCAGGCGATAACAACTGTATTCCCAAAGTCATGATGGGTATCCTACATGTTGAAAAATCTGAGAGATCTGTTATGAGGCCTCGTATGTTCAAATAAAGAAATAATACAAAGCGAGTGATCAGAACATATCCCTGGAACTAAGAAGTTAGTGTGCCCCAGCCAGCCTTCATTGATCCAGTTGGTGTTAACAATGACCTTGTCAAGTTTGCTCATTTTGCCAGAAACGAAATAGGTGAAGCTGCATCCGGAGGAGGGCAGGTCAGAAAGGCCAGTATTATTGCAGCATTCAGTGAAATCCCTGATATCATAATTGTTGATTTGGGCCATATTAAATCTTTCATCTGATTTCATAACAGTGTTGAAATCACCCAAGACCAGCCAAGGGTGGTTCACAGTAAGACCGAAATTCTGTAGCGAGATCCACAGAGGACGTCGATTAGTGATGGAGTGTAAACCATAGACAAAAGAAACTTTAAATGATTTAGAGGTAATTCTGCAAGTTACGTTACAGTGGATAGCTTGCGGATGTAGGTCAATGGGCTGGAGAAGAAGTTTGGTCGGAGTCCAAAGAATAAAAATTATACCAGCCGAATGAAGATCAAAGTTATGAATAACATCCCAACTTCGAAATCTTCCAAGGTTCATAAAAGTCCGGAGTTTAGAAGCATTGAGCTTGGACTCCATAATTCCAAAAATATCGATGTTTTCATTCAAGACAAGATCCCTAATCCCGTCCTTCTTGGAGGGGTCATTGAGACCCCTAATGTTCCAAGAGGCAATAATCATCTCGATAGACCTCCAGGCCTAGGGCCCTTTGGTGCATCTATATGTTTATTATTGATCGTCCTTTTGCCCTTCCCAGTCTTGGCATTCTTTCTGTTCTTGCCAATCAAAGTGAACCTGTCATCCTGTGACGTAGCAATCTTCGGGACTAAAGGGGTGGGGGTAATACTTAAAATAGGCAGATCAGTCTGAGACAATCCTGCCCCGATCTGAGTCTCCATAGAAGCATCAGCAGTAGCCAAACGATTAGTGCCAGAATAAAGGGTAGCATGCAATCCTGTATCAACCCCGGTTTGAACCCCGACTGGTTGGTCCCTAAGAAAACCTGAAACCCCTACAATGCCTCTGTCCTGCACATCTTTACCAACCCCGGTCTGTACCTCGGAAGGCTGGCCCCCATGCAAGTCCAGACCCCCTCCGTTGCCATAACTATGTTGAGCTGCACTAGCACCGGTCTGAGCCCTTGTACCATGGCATACCGAAGCCCCTACACCAGTACCAGCCTCGGTCTGAGCCCCGAAATAATGGCCCCCACTAACGACCGACACCCCTTCATTATCGCTCGGGTTCCCACCTTTATCGACCCTGGTTTGTGACTACAAGGCCCGACCTACCTAATGATGAACATGAGTCTCCTTGTCATTACCTTGCTGTTTATTCGGACGATGAGAGGGGGGGTAGGGGGGTAGTAATGTAAGAGTGCACAGCCCTGGCCCCCGCTTTACCCGCGCCATTAGCAAGTGCCTTACCCGCGACCCGCCTTTTAGTAGACGTCGAATGCTTCTCACATTCTGAATCCGAATGCCCAACCCTTCTACACTTGGTACAAAACCTAGGTAACTCTTCATAAATGATTTTCTGCACTACCGGCTCAGGCCTGCCGATATCAAGGCTGATTTCAGTAATCAGGGATTTGGAAACATCAACTTCAACCAAAGCACGCACATAGTTGATTTGGTTTCTATTGCGTGTAAGTAAATCAATGGCAACTGATTTCCCCACTCGAGAAAGGATTCTGCTTAAAGCTGTTGGGTTCCAAAGCTCGAGAGGAAGAGATGGGAGCCTCACCCAAAGGGGGACAACACAGATTTCCTGTGTGTCGAAAGTGAAACGCTTGGGGATGTCTTTGAGTAAGAGGGCAGTGCTGAAAACAAAGTGTGGACCCTTGCTGATAACCTTGATTTTATCTTCAGCAGAATCAAATCTGAAGATTATCCAACCACTGTTGTGGACACTAAATCGGTACTTAACCCCCCAAGACCTACATAATTTTTGTAGGGCTGGACCACCCGGATATTTACCAGCAAAGTAGCCAACAAAAAGGTGCCCCCAGGTGAAATGAAGGTCATCGAAATCATCATCATTTAAAACAACAGGACATTCACAATGTGGCTCATCAACAAGTGAAGTTTAGAACCGTTATTAGCGTCCTTGTTTCCCTTAACCATTATTTCCCATGCCGCCTTGGTGTCATGGAGGGTGGAATTTTTATTCATATTATCCTTATTTTTTAACACAATATCTTCAACCTGAGTTTTCGCAGGTGGAACCACAGTAACAGATTCGTTTCCCTCTTTGGAGGAGATAAGAGTCCTCTGAGCCCAGGGTACGAGAAGTTGTGGAAGAGGAGTTGGAGATTGGCAGAAGTGGGTGAAGGGTTTGAAACGCCCCGAATATAACCATGCCTTAGAGAAATAATTAAAGAGGTTTCACGAAGAGCGTTGGCAGACTGATACTCGTTAACTGAAATATCAGACTATTAGGTGCAGTCTGATTAAAGGCGTGGCGGGAAGGGGGGGGGGGTTCCCGAGACCGAAGGGGAGTTGACAGCATCAAAAGGCTCCCCACAAGGAGGGAGAGAGACGGAAGCCTGACCCATAGAGATGGGCAGGGGGGAGTAAATCGTGCGTTTCTTAGCCATTCTACTGGTAAGTCAGTTGCACATAATAGGAGATACAAGCAAGGAAAGCGAAATTACAGGGGAGGATAGCTCACCTAATCTCTTGAACCAAACAACCCCTAATTTAACGAAATTGTACACTTGTGATTTTGCCCTTAATTCAAATCGTTAATGTTATTCCAGAGTTCCTTCAAGTATTATTTAGCTTAAGTAGCATTTGGATCTCTGATACACAAAGATATATTAGTATATACTATAGTAAAAAAGAGATTATTTCGGATGATTAAATCCTTTAATAAAAGTTATTCTCTTTTGCATTTGTAAATCTAACGAAAAAAGGGAGAACTTAAAGAGGTACATGAACTGCTATTAAATTTTAATGTTCTGAAGACATATATAGTTCTAGACTTCTATTAATGAAAACCCTAAATTGAAACTTTGCCTGATATTTGACCTAAACAATATATATTTTCATCTACTAATAAACATTAAACAAGTTAACATCATTAATGAAAATTTTATGGCAGCACAAAAAAAGTAGTGTTGTAATCAAGATACAACTTATAAGCCATAAATTCTATTTAAATTTCAGCAAAACAAGTACTATAACTACATGGATTAACACATTAATTAAGATACTTTTTAATTTTAAACCTACCAAATGAAACTTCTTGCAGCAAAAAGAAATTTAAAACAACAATAATTAGTAACATAGAAAGATGTTTCTATATATAGCTAAACATGACTTGAACAAAATTTAAAATTAAAGTACTTACTTATTTTCTTGACTTACAAGGAGCTGTAGGAAAATGGATGTGAGGAATGAAGCCTGGTCCGAGATCATCAGTCCATTTTATAGTTTATATCTCTCACATGATTATATTATATGTGAAGAACAAAAAAAATCAACAAAATAAAGGGGTAAAGAATAAGAAAATTTACAAAATAAAAAGAAGAAGAGAAGACACAAACATAAAATATATAGAAGGATCTTGGAAAAATGAAAAAGAGACAGAAATAAAATGGAAGGATCTTGGATCAGTCTTCATTCCAAACACTTCAATTTTCCTTTGAATGAATGGTTCATAATTCTGTCTTCTCATGATTTAGCAATGAAGAGGGATATATATGAGTAGAGCTGCAGAACACACTCGATTTCTCAATCAATAGCTCACCAAATTACGACATCATATACTAGTTCACAAAAGTGGAGAATTAGTTATTTCCCCGTCCCATATTAAGTGTCACTTTAATAAAAAAAAACATATTAAGAAATCAATAATATAATAAAAAAATTACAAAATTATTCCTATTTAATAAAAATAGATTATTTTCCCTTTTGATTAAAACATGTCTGGTTAGTAATCATTTATGTCATGAATAGAAAACTTGTTAATAAATATTTTTTAAATAGAGAGCTTGATAGTTTTTGTCTAAGTGCATAGTAGAAAAAAAGTAACTAATTTATGTCTTGAATTCATAAAGTAATAATTATTTTGGATTTTTTTTATGACAGGGGAATCCGTAGCCATTCTTACTTTTTTTACAAGTAGAAACCATCTTTGTGTAATAGCTTTAAACCAAACCACGAGTGGTAAACCACGTGTGTATGGCAGTCAACCGAGAAGGTGTTGACAGGGGGAATCGAACTCGTGACATTTCGATCCCGCGCTCTCCTACTCCACCAACTTGACTACCCTTGTGGTGGAATTTTTTTTCTTGCTAACGTGACATGACCACAGTTGAATTAGACTAATCCGCCAAACACTTATTATGAGACGGAGAGAGTATTATGTTAAAAAAGAAAATTACAGAAAATTACCTACAAGGGAATAGTAGATGCAAAAACAAAAAGAATGAGCTATATCCTCTTTTATGAAATTCTTAAAAGTGACGTTATAGTATAGGTTCCTTCCGAATTTATGTGGTTTAGGATTAAGGATAAACATTTGCAATTTTTAAATTTTAAATATTTGTGTAACTATAATTAATTATTCATTAAAAGATAAAATAAAAAAATTAAGTGAAATTACTTTTAAATATTAAAAGGTCAATATAGACTTTATTGATAGAACAAGAAAGAAAGTGTATCATATTTTTTAAGACTCAAATAATACATTTCAAGTCTATAAATATACGAGTATATGATATGTATGTTCACTTTAATTCAACATATCATTGTCTAAGATATTATATACACTATTCATTTCAAAGTTTACAAGTTTAGAAGTACATCAGTCCTTCTTTTAGCCCTTTTCTAATGTGTTCGTTATCATTAAAACAATTGAGTATAAAATTTAGGTCCGCTTAACCAGAACGAACAAGGTAGGATGAAGATAGTACTAATAATAATGATAATGTCATTGTCACACATTATTGTTAGCCGCCACACTGACTCACGCGTTTCTGCGCTATCATCGGTCAAGTTTACGTCTTGTACAAGACTCAGAAAAGAATACCATGCGGGTTTTCCGTCATAAAATAATAATAATAATGTAAAAAACAATTAACTTTTATAATTAAGTTAATGATACTATAATATAAACACATATTTTTTCATCATACTAGTTTACATATCTAGTATACAAGATTATCGAATGGGTTTTATTTTATTAAATTGTAACATTAATTGTTGAAAACTTCATCAGATTTTAAGCCCTAACCTTGTCACTGGACATGACAAAAAATAACCATATGCCTAATTCTTGTCACCGAAAATTAAAAAATATACACATTCCCTTCATAGAAATATTTATAATAATCTCTAAGTGTGTGACAGTGTGTAGTGTCCTTTTTTTTAATTTTAAAATCTATTTATAGAGAGTGCATGTGGGAGAGCACATGAAAGACAGGACATGGAGATAGAAAAGCTGAGTGATTTTTGGAGTCATTGAATTGTCTTGTTCTAAATGTTGAGATTCAGATAGAGACAGTACCTATCACAACAGCCAGGAAAAGAAAAAGAGTTTAATTCAAGCACTGAAAACAAAGCAAAAGAAAAGCCATGGGGAAATATGACAGATTCAGGACATGGCCCTCTCCTCCCTAATTAATTTTGAAAAATAATTTAAAAGTTTTAGCAGGCGTTTGGCCATGGAAATTATTTAAAAAAAAATAGAGTTTAAGATAGAGTTGTGTTTGATTATATTTTTTAAAATAATATTTAATTGTACTGAAAATAAAAATTGGATTTTAGACATTTTCCAAATTTTAAATAAAACTTCAAATTATATTTGAAATTTTGACGTTGATTTTCAAATAAAGTGGGAAAAATAAAATATTCTGACGGCCAAACGGGTCCCAAGTGATATATGCCATAAATATGAAAGATATATTTATATTATCATGTAATTGAATGAATTTTCATAGATATTGTGACGGAAGAATCCATCATAATTTCTTCACAAATTTGATTTTGTGACAGATTTATGACAAACTCTCAATCGTCGGATATATATATATATATATATTCACTCCTCATAAAAAAATTGTTACAGAATAATGACTCCGTCACAGATGTTTGTGATAAAATTGTGACGAAATGTCCGTCTCGATTAGAGATGAATTTTGCTAATCGGTCACAAAATACTTGACCTAATAAAGGTTAAATTCGTCACAAATAGTGGTGGATTAGAAATGGATAAATTTGTCACAAATTCGTCACAATTAAAAATTGTCTTATTAGTCAAATTATGACAAAATTCTTAGTTTTGTCACAATTTTGTGACGGACTCACAAGTCTGTTATAAATTTTGTGACAAAATTATAACAGATCCTTATTTTCATCATAAATTTATGATAGAATTGTGACAGACCATCATTTTATTTATAAAATTGTTATTGAATTGTGACCGATCATCATGTCCGTCACAAATTACTTTCATGTTGATCAATTGTATCATAAAATCGTCACAATTAGGTAGCTTACCAGCTGCAACTTTCCTATTTCGCTTTGATGACTATGTTGAGAATAGGTCCTGAAAAAGCGGTTCGCCTTTCATCATCTATATCATCAACGGCCACGGCCACGCAAGAACAATAGAAAGGATTTTGACCCCCTCTCCAACCAATCAAGTGGCTAACTAGATAAGAAGCAGAACACGCCATCACCTATAACCTTTTTTTCAGTCGGGACTGCAATTCTAATCGATAAAAGTGACATCTAATGATGTTTATAACTTTAACACTTTATTTATTAATCTAAGTGTGGACTGTGGAGCGACATAAATAAAATGGGAATTGATAGAACGTTTTTTGGAAATATTTGAAATTTTGCATGCATTATATATACATTGTCAAAAATATTAGTTAAACTATGAACCTACTCCCCCAATTCCATGTTACTTTATTCCTATTCTTTAGATTTCTCAAAAAGTGTTATCTTCTTTTTAAGCATGAGATTTGTTTTCTTTGTTTGTTATCCTCACTTACTCCACTTACATAGACTTGTTCTAATATCTTGGGAGCAATCTGTCACCCTGAAACCAACTGAGCTACACTCATGCGGGTTACTTGTTCTAATATCTATCTTTATGAGTCATAAGGAACGAAAGTAGATTGATAATCAACGTAAACAAAAGAAGTCAATAACTGATAAATTCTCATAATACATAAGGAACGGATATGCAAAGATGATCAAAATAAAAGCCATTGCTTATACTTCACTAATTTTTTGTTCAAATGGAAAATATATTTTAAATTACAACAAGATATTATGAAACTTATATCTTTTATATGTCAAAATAATTTTAATCACAGACAAAGAGGACATAGTCCAGGATCCAGACCAGATGTACTCTAAAATAAGTAGAGAATAATTTAGGAAAAAGTATTCTACTGAAAAGTGTAAGACAAGTTACTAAAGAAAAAATTTCTCCATCATCAAGTGTCCGCTGCCCATATTTATTAAGGGTGTGTTTGTAATAGAATATTATTTTTACAATAATTGTAAATGTAGAATTATATTTCTCTTAATTAGAATTGATTAGTTCTCTATTCATATACTGTCAGGGGGTGATATCGCTTACATTCTTTTGTTTGTGGATGATATTATATTAATTGCCTCATATGATGCTCTTCGAAAGTCTATCATGTCACTGATTGGCTCGAAGTTTGCAATGAAGGATCTAGGGCCACTAAGTTACTTCTTAGGGATAGATGTGACACGTCATGCATGTGGTTTATTTTTATCCCAAAAGAAATATGCGACAAAGATTGTTAAACTAGCTGGCATCTCATCGTGTAGGCTGTCCGCTACTCCGGTTAATACTAAACCAAAGTTGAGTGATTCGTCCATCAAGCCATATGTCGATCCATCACATTACCGCAGCCTTGCAGGAGCCCTGCAGTATCTCACATTCACGAGACCCGACATCTCTTATATTGTACAAAATATTTTTTTATTCATGCATAATCCGATGGAGGATCACATGCATGCTCTCAAACGCATTGTGCATTATATTCAAGGTACTCTCGATCATGGCTTGTATTTATATCCGTCTTCAACAACCACTCTTTTTTCATACACAAATGCTAATTGGGGTGGTTGTCCAGATACTAGACGATCCACGTCTGGTTATTGTGTATTTATTGGTGATATTTTGATCTCTTGGTCCTCAAAATGGCAAGCAACCTTATCCAGATCCAGTGCCGAAGCAGAATACCGAGGAGCTGAGTTCAGCTTTTGGCTTGCCCCTTTCTATCTTATTAGTTGCCAATGTGGTGTCTAAACATGTATGTGAAACCTTCTTTTAGAGCTCCACTGTCTTGTTCCGAATGAGACATTGGTTTATTGTGATAATGTTAGTGCGATTTATCTCTCAGGGGATCCGGTTCACCACCAACACACTAAACATATTGAACTGGATATTCACTTTGTTCACGAAAAAGTTGTTTGTGGATAAGTACGTGTCTTACATGTCTCGTCACGTTATCAGATTGCCGATATATTTACAAAAGGTCTTCCGCTAATTTTATTTGAAGACTTTTGAGACAGTCTCAGCATACGCCGACCTCCCGCTTCGACTGCGGGGGTGTAATAGAATATTATTTCCACAATAATTGTACATCTCCTATATTAGGTAGAATTATATTTTTCTTATAATTAGGATTGATTAGTTATCTGGTTTGTATCAAAGTATGTATTCTTGTAACATTATATATATATATATATATATATATATATATATATATATATATATATTGTAAATCATTAATGAATAAAATTAAGGAATAATATTTCTTACAGTTAGGTATGATGGAAAATAAGTGGGTTCTTATTTTTTAGTGTTTGGCAAGGAAGAAAAAAAAAATATTTTCGAAGGGCATTTGTATGTAATCTAATCTAGCAAAACATATTGGGTTGGGCAAGTTAAAAAATAATATTTTTCTTAAATAGAGTTAGACTTCCTCTTCTTTTTTTCCAAACAAATGCATTGTACCAAAACTCTTTTCCTTTTTATTTTACTGAAAATTTAATTTCGAAATTAAAGTTCTAAATGATTCATATTGAATTTTTCCTTATGTTGGATTAACATTTTTTTTCTCAATTAAACTTATATGGGTTTACGCATTTTTGAAAGAAAAAAAATCACGATATTCAAGTAATATAAAAAATATTTAATGCTATACATTCTTCTATGATAACGTCAATGAAGTTAACTTATAAATAGATAAGCATTTAAAATTAAATAATTATAAGTTTTGAAACGACGAAGGAATAACAAAGTTAAGGAAAATATTTATTTTCTTACTTTAATCTTTCCTTATCCTTAAAAACATATTAGGAAATGATTTATTTTTAGTTTATCTTAATTTAATTTATTTTCTTAATAAATATATATTGTAATTTCTTAAACGATATAATTTTAGTATACGTTTAGCTTACCATTTGTCCTAAATTATATAAAATGTTGATGATCTCATCTTTTGTAAAACAATCCAATATAAAAAAAAGTGAAAAATCACTCTCGTTTGGAATTATTTAGTATTATTATTATTATTATTATTTGGAGAGCTTAACTGCATTTTTTAATTATTTTTCAAAAATATTTAATAATTAAGCATGTACCAAGGTAGAAGGGAAGTCTCAATAACTTTTTTTTACTTGTCTATAATAAATTTCATAGGATAAAAAATAATTTGAAATAAATTTAATAATCATTACTCCTATAAACTAATTTTTGGATCAATTTTTAATTTGATTGAATAAACTAGATTTTTTTGTGGTTTCACTATCACCTTTACCACATCATGGTACCAGACTCTAAAAGAGTTTTCTTCGAGCGAGCGGTCTTTCTATCTTTTTGGGTTGCATGCCCAAGGCAATGCTCGTGAAGTAGCCCTCTTTCTTTACCAAAAAAGGATACATGCCCCTTGGATTGCGTAGATGACCGTAATAGCGTAGAGTGTTTTTTTCAGTTCGATACTCTTGAAGAGTTGGTTATTGAAGACCGCTATCTTCGTCTCAAGTGATCCTCTATCCTATCTCTTTCTATCAAGAGAGAGTCAATCTCGGCAAAAAGAGCCACCCGGTCATCATGGAAAAAAAATCGTTTTTGTACTCTACTCGTTCCTTGAAGGTCCACTCCTTGTAGTATTTAAGAAATTCATAAAGTTATTCAAATTTATCAAAATGAGTGTATGTGCTCTCCTATTTGAAATCTGCCGGCAGAAAAAGCGCTTTCATACGCCGTTGATGATGCTAGAATGTTCAAAACATCTCGGACCACCATTGAAAGTGTCGGAAATGTCTTCTCATTCCCCCTCCAATATTTCAGCAAGTATTCATTTCCTTCTTCATTAACAACTGCTTGGTACGGTAAAGTACCCTGCAAAACAAAAACACTAAATTCGCTAATTTTGTTAGTAGTGCTACCACCGCACATTCTATTTCCGAGGCTTTGATTACTAGCCGCAGAAACATGTCTTTTTTGAGGTTGTGTTAAAGAAGAAGATGGTATGAAAGTCGGTTGGTTGCTAGCACTTTCTTGTTTCTAAGGGGGGGAGAATGTTATACCAGTGGTTCGCCCGACCGATGAGGGTCTCAGCATGGCCACGGAGGCGTGGCCGCCACGGAGCCGGGGCACAAAGTATTGAGGGTCTGGTTCAGCCTTGGCCAGAAAGTATTGGTCGCTGAAGTTTCAATGCATGGCCGGAAGATCTGGTCGCAGATTCTGCGCCATGCCACGGGAAGCAGGGCCGAGGCGGGATTTTTTGGGCGGAAAAATTTAGAAAAAGTCAGATTTTCTTTTAAAAGACCTTGGGAGGGTGACAAGTGTCCCCCCCCATCTGATTTTCTTGCATGATATATATTGACCAAGTCTTGAAGACTTGGTCATCTTCCAATTTCTCTCCCTCTCTCTAAAAATCAGCTCCTCCTTCTCTCTACATTTCCAAAGGAAATCCAAGCCTAAGGAAAAATCTTAAAAGTTAAGAACAAAAAAGGAAGCTTGTGGCTAGCTTGTGGTGATGTTCTTGGCAAGGAAGCTAGCAAAAATATTTGGAATAAGTTTGGCTAAAACTCTAAGGTAATGATTCTTCCTTTAGATTTAGTTTATAGTGTTGCATGTTAAGAAGAAAGTACTTGTGGTAGTAAATAATGCTCTTAGAGTCATTGCATGCTAGAAATGTGGTTTGGATATGAAAAATGGGTTAAGAAGAGATTATGAGCATGTTGTAGCCTAAAAACTACTTTAGAATTGTTGAGTGTATTATTATAACTTATGGGGCAGAATTTTACACACCCAAGATTAGGTGTGTAATCCCCTTTGTGTTGGTTTGGATGTTGGGCCTTAATGAAGCGTTTGAGTGTTGAAAATCGGCCTTTGAAAAAAGTGGCAAAGTGAGTAGAAACAAAGGAAATGCTGCCCAATTTTCCTTAGGAATTGATAACTTGAATTTGGAATTTCTACATTGAAATTAGAGGTTAATAAACGCACTATGGTTATTATAGGTTGACATATTACTTGCGGTAGTTGGACTTAGCAAGTGGATTGACCGAAGAGGTATGTAGAGCTTTCCTATCTCTTGATCATGAATAGTTGTACCTATGTAGTACGGTATACGTACAAGATTTGATATCTTTCACTCGTTCTAAAGTATATGATACTTGTTTCATTTTAAAAGTATAAGTCCCTTGGATTTAGGGAAAATGTATTTGACAAAGGAATAACGCTAATATAATGACTTTATGGGAAGTTGGTTATATTAGTTTTTGAAAGGCTCACAAAGAATAGTTTACTCTAATTAAAACAAGTACGGGTAAAGGATTTGAAACTATGGAAGGTGGATTGAATTTTAGGCATTGGTTGCCTAAGGTTTTAAAGGAAATGAAGTCACTTGATTTAGAAGCCTATTATATTTCTAAAAGGAAATGTGACTTGTTTTGAAAAGAAATTGTAACTTGATACTATGGTGATTAGTATCTTGGAATCTTTGTATAAAAAGAGTTTTTCTTAAAAAGTTAGAAGTACATGGTACTTGGGTTGAATTCCCGGATTTTCTATTAAAAGACATGTTAGTGCCTTAGGATGCTAAAATGAGAGGATATATTAATAATGTTAATAAGAAGTTAGGGGATTTCTTTTTTTGTTGACGAAGGAACCATGGCATTACTCTTTCGAGTGCAAGAGGTAAACCCTGACGACGCGCAGAGTCGCAAACCACGCCACCATGTAAACCACACTTGGCAAGCCATGTGGCGATGCTCAACCAAGAAGGTTTACGCAGGGATCGAACTTCGTGATCATACACCCGTATTTACAGGACATGGTGTAGAACGCACGTAAGAACTCACGCGATGTTAAGATTGGAGACTTGTAAAAATTTCTAATTATGAAATTGTCGGAAACGCGTTTTGTTGTGACGAATGGGAGGCGACACGTGTCACCCCCTTAGATGATGCCTTGGGCGATTTTTGCAAGGGCTAAAGGGTCATTGGACCTTTGTTAGCAAGACAAGTCTTGCAACTTGAAAGCTTGACATGTTTGACTTAGTCGAGGGACAATTAGTCTTGATTTTTGTTAAGACCTCATCCTAGCCAACCATTTGTGCACACCTCGACCCTCCATGTCCCTATATAATACTAGTAGCAAGACAAGAGTTCCACACTTAGCTAAAATTCACAAAATTTGGAAGAACATCACATTGTTGCTCTCGCCTTCCCTCCACTTTCAAAAGGAAGATTTTTCGTTTCTTCATTAAGCCCCACACTTTAAACCAAGGTTCATGAGTGTTATGTGAGTATATCTCAATAGAAAAATCCGGAAAAAAGAGTTTTCGTATTAGTCGCAAGGTGAAAACCTAATGACTTTTCTAGGTTTTGGTTGGAAGTTTGAAGGAAAATTGTTGGTATGGTTCTAAGGGTCTCAGTAGCGGATTGAAGTATCTTGGAGAGTCTCTAAGTTGCTAAGGAACGACTTCGGATTTGAAGAGTGGATTGAGAATCGTTAAGGTATAATCTTGTCCTTTAAGATGTTACAAGATTATATTTTTTGTTGTTGTTAGTTTTACACGTTGACAACATGAAGTTGGTATGTAAGTTTATAAGTATTATGAGTGCTTGTAGCTAAATTGAAATGTTATATAAGCCACTTGAAAATTGGATTACTAATTGGTCGCTTATTAGAAATCGCGACGTTACCTACTTAGAGATTATGGATTGTTATAATCAAATGCGATTTGATTTCATGTTATGCTACCAATTTGGATTGAAATGGAAATTTGATAAGAATTGGTATGGTTGAACTCAAGGTGGCGAATTTGGACTTTTAGTTTGTTATTCATTTGTATTGGACTACTTTCTAAATTGTGAGCCAATCAGTGCTTTAGTTATTCATTGTATTGGAATACCTTCTATATTGTTGTGAGCCAATTGGGGCTGTTTGGTTATTGTATTCGGCCTTGAAAAAGGTGGCAAAGTGAGTAGAAACAAAGGAGGTGCTGTCCGATTTTCCGTAGAATTTAGCGACTTAGCACCTAAAATATTCTACGTTAGAAGTGAAAGGTTAATGGACATATTGTGACCATTATAGGTTGAAGTACTAAGTATAGCGTATCCTACTTGGAGAGTGGAATAGCTATCAAGGTTGGAGTACTTTGGAGCATTTTGCTATTTGTCGACAATCGTCGCGAGGTATGTGAACCTCTTCCTTCCTTTGACATGATTCTATGTATGGAATACACTTGTGGTATCATTTCATGTTTCCTTCTACTCTTAGAAGTTAAGAGGTAGTTGTGTGATTTACTCTATGTAGAACTTTTCCTATCTTTTGAGCATGACTAGTTGCACGTATGTAGTGCGGTGAGCGTCTGAAGACTATGACATTCTTTACTTGTTTTATGTAATGCCAAGTCGGGTGGGTTAGGAGATTAACTCACTTCTTTGAAAATAGTAAGGATGTCTTAAGTTGATTTTAAAGTTAGGGGACTTGAAGAGTTTTAAAGTATGTGATACTTGCTCCGTTTTAAACGTATAAGTCCCTTGGATAGGAAATTTTATTTTGGCTAAGGTATAAAGTAAATACAACGACTTTATGGGGAATTGGTTATATTTGCTTTATGGAAAGACAAATGACTTGATTTTAAGTGAATAGGCAACTTGTTTTTAAGGCATCAATTGCCTAAGGTTTTATAATAAAAGGAGTCACTTGTTTTCTAAAGGTTAAGAGACAAATGGTATTTTTGAAAGTTAAGAGAATTGATTTGAAAGAATATAATACTTGGTTTCAAAAAGTAGAAGTCTCTTGATTATAAAAGGAACGTATTGGTCTAAACCATAAAGGGTTATAACGGCTTTATGGGAAGTTGGTTATAACGGCTTTATGGCAGGTTAAGAGAATAGTTTTCTCTAGTAAAGTAATCAAAGGAATAACTTGTGTTAAGGAAGGGCAAATTGTTTTAAAGGTACCAATTGCTTAAGGTTTTTAATAAAGAAGTCACTTGATTTAGAAGCCGGTAATTGTATTTCTAAAAAGGTATTGTGACTTGTCTCGAAGGTGGATAGGACTTGATACTACGGTTGTTAGTATCGGGAAGTTTTATTCGGAAGGAGTCTTTTGAAAAGAATGGACGTACGTAGTACTTTGGCCTGTTTAATTGAGAATAATTCTATGTGATGCCTTGATTAGTACTTTGGCTTGATTAATTGAGAATTATTCTATTTGTGCCTTGATTAGTACTTTGGCTTGATTAAATGAGAATTATTCTATGTGATGCCTTGATTAGTACTTTGGCTTGATTAATTGAGAATTAGTCTAAGTATGCCTTGATAAGTATTTTGGCTTGTTAAATGAGAATTATTCTAAGTATGCCTTGATAAGTACTTTGGCTTGTTAAATGAGAATTATTCTAAGTATGCCTTGATAAGTGCTTTGGCTTGTTAAATGAGAATTATTCTAAGTATGCCTTGATTAGTACTTTGGCTTGATTAAATGAGAATTATTCTATGTGTGCCTTGATAAGTACTTTGGCTTGATTAAATGAGAATTATTCTATGTGTGCCTTGATAAGTACTTTGGCTTGGTTAACTGAGATTTAGCATATATGTGCTGGAGATAGTCTTTGAGTGCAAGTATTATGTTTTTTTTTACGTTGCCGCGACTCTCGGTTGGAGGTACTGTCTTGTTATAAGTTACTTGGACGTACCGACAGTGATGTGGGATTCCACGGGTATGCTTTCGTTATTTGTAGCACTTGGGTTAAATTCCCGGATTTTATAAAAGACATGGTAGTGCTTATGTCTTGTTTGATGGTCGGTCGAGATAGGGTAAGAGTATAAATGAGGGGCAAGCCCCAAGACGTTATACCACCTTCTCCAGGGTAAGAGTATAAGTGAGGGGTAAACCCCAAGACACTGTACCACCCGCTTTATGTGTTGTTTGTGGCCAAGTCGAGATAGGGTAAGAGTATAAATGAGGCAAGCCCAGACGTTATACCACCTTCTCCAGGTAAGAGTATAAGTGAGGGTAGACCCAAGACGCTATACCACCGCTTACCACCTCCGGGGTAAGAGTATAAGTGAGGGTAGACCCAGACGTTATACCACCGTGGGACTTGGTGTTCATGTATGCTATTGGTGTATTATTATACCCTGGATCGGCGGTGATGTGGGATTCCAGGCGGGATATATATATGTATTGTGTATGTATGCGCGAAGCGGTGAGGTGGGATGCCACGGGCGCGTCACGTGGTTATATTTTACACTAATAGTTGTCGGCGATGATGGGGATTCCACGGGCATGCTTTGATATTAGTGTGACTTGATCGCGTCCCAGTTGGTAGGGTAGTATATGTGTCCCTCCGTAGTGGGCGGACTATGTTATGAAAGATAAGTAAGTTATATGGTAATGAACTTAATGATTCTTTTCTAAATAATGACGTAAGAATGTGACTATAACTTTTATTGGGAATGGAAAGGATAATAAGGTGCGATTAAGTTCATAAGTGGTAATGACACGGCAGGATCGGTATGTATTTTTATACTTGTCCTTGTCATTCTTTTATCTGATTATGATTTGTTTCTTAGACGTTATATTACATTCCATATTAAATTTTGTTATGACCCCGCCGAGCTGCGTTCATGCCGCGAGTTTAGGTACGATTGTGGATCCGCGAGCTTAGGATCCGGTTCAGCAAGTTGAGATGGCTCAGGTGTTTGGAGTTGTCACGTTTATGTTTATTGAAGTGCAGCGGGGCCTTGTCCACGCCAGCTTGTTATGTCAAAACTCTTGAAGTGCTGTAGTCACATATGGTGGGTCGATTTGTAAAAAGAAAGGAGGCTAACCGGTTGTTTTTATATATGTTGGAAGGTAGCCACTTCGGCTAACTTTGTTGTTTACTTACGATGTTTTATTTTTAAGTTTCATGTATGTTCGTGATTTTCTCGATGTTTACGAAAGGGTGCCTGAGTAGAGGCGCGATCGCGATCGAGGTCGGGTCGTGGCGATGACCTTGCGATCGCGCTCTTCTTCTTACACTGCACTGCGGGTAAGTTAGATTTCTTAACTTGCTTATGTTATGATAAGCGGTAGTGCTTATGTATGTTATGATAATGGTGAGTACTTATGTATGATATGATAGGCGGTAGTGCTTATGTTGTGATATGATAGGCGGTAGTGCTTATGTATGATATGATAGGCGGTAGTGCTTATGTTATGTATGATAGCCGGATGAGCTATGTTATATATTTGTATTATTACTGGGTAAACCCGGGTTATTATCTATGCCATGGATTTGCTACCCATGACGCGAGTGCGTGGCTTGCACTCGTGCGGATCCGGACCACGGGATCCGTGCGGGTGAAATAGTCTCACGCGGTGCGGCGATGGTACTCATGCGGGTCCACGGGATCCGTGCGGGTGAAATAGTCTCACGCGGGTGAAATAGTCCCGTGAGGCGGATGACCTCGTGCGGGTCCACGGGACCCGTGCGGGTGAAATAGTCGCAAGAGTAGGATTGCTTAATGATACTACAGGCGAGGTACCTGTTTGATCGTGAGCCTCCTATTTTTATGCTATAAGATTTATACTTGTTACTCATTGTTAGTAAGGCACAATGCAAGAAATTGATTTTATCTATGACTCAAATTATTTTTGACTTATGATATTACTACGATTTTCCGCTTTACATACTTGGTACGTTGCATCGACCCTTCCTGGGCCGCGTCACGCCGCAGGTGGTAAGCGATCAGGATCCTCGTTCTAGGATCACTATTCGGTGTCGAAGCTCCATTCCTCCTAAGCTTGTTTATCGTACGGATATTCCCGATGCTATAGTTATTTTGTACATTCGTGGTATGGCGTGGCCCCGTCCCGCCACGATTGTTATCTGTAGAGGTGCATGGTCACATATATGTTTTGGGCTATAAGAACAGACATTACTATACTTTTGTTAAGTATGTTTTAAGGCAAAATTTATCGGTACCGATGATGTTACCTTTTTTTATAAGTTATGTGTTATGTATGTTCACCGCTATTCTCTCGACATATACCGATGTGGTACTCCTGCAGGTACCGCCGCGCCCGGTCATCGTGACAGTTAGAGAGAGAGAATGAGCCCCGGCTTCAGACATCCTAACATTAAGTGCATGTTTGATTTCAATTCTAATTGCTACTTTCGTGAAAATGAGCAAAATTTGGGTGTTTGAATTTCCTCTCCAAAATTGATTCTGGAAAAAACTACAATTTTTAGCTTCTAAGATGAGTAGAATCAATTCTACATTTATTTCAATTTGGGTTTTTATCTTTTTCTTCATTACCCTCTTTAATTTGTTATTGTAATAATATTTAAAGTACTATATTATACTTTAAATTAGTATTGTAATAATATTCTATTAATATGTAAGTACTATATTGCACTTTGAATTCTATTATCTATTTGTAATTTACATACTTCCATTTCAGTAATTTTTATTTATATGTATTGACTAAATGTTCATTTTGGTAATTATACATTCAATGACAATTTTGATCAAAACTATCCAAACATCATGAATTGATAACAATCACTTTTACATTGTTGTATCCAAACATAAATCAATTATTGTCAAACTCAATTATGTCAAAATCAATTCTTTCAAAATCAATTATGTCCACCGCAGAACCAAACACACGCAAGTGTCACATAATATGAATATTATAAAATTTTCATACAACAACAACATACTCAGTTAAATCTCATGATAAATATTTGAACCAAAATGTAGAATAAGTTTGGGAAGTTTTGTCACGAAAACGTCAAGATGCTTAAGAAATAAATTATTGAAATCAGGAGTAATAAATTGAAGGCTCAACAAATATTATTGACATGACTAATAGAACAACAAATAGGTCAATATCAAATGATACTATGCATAAAAAACATTGTGTATACATGGTGACGCGTGGCGCTACTACGTCGGTCCGATTTACCCGCACAAGACTCGAAAGAAAGAATACCGCGCTCCTTCACAACAAAAAAACATTGTGTAGAGCCAAGTGGCCCGAAATCCACGAGTTAATACATGACGTTGTATTGTAAACATTAACGATTGGGGATTGATAAACCTCAATAGGATAATCAGAATTACGTAGGTTAATACATAGTCATACTCCTTTAATTTTTTAAATCAAATTTTCAAATAAAAGAAGGTAAGATTTTCATCCTTTTTTCTATTTAAGTAAAAGGCCTCATATTTAAACACCTTATCTTCAAGGGCGTAATCATTTACGTACCCTCGATTCTTAACTCAATCAATCTTGATCAAACAGTCAGTCAACACATTTTAACTAATTCAATTTAGTCTGAACGGTCCGACATTCCTATACTTTCAATCCCTTCAAACTCTCTCATTTTCTAAAATCTCAATCGCTGTGAAAAAATAAAACGTGACTACCTTCGAACTTTATTCTCTTTTTTTTAAAAAAAAGTTTATTCAAAGTAAACTTGTCTAGAATCATATAACAATTGATTATCGATTGAATCTTTTTTAAAGAAAAAAACACAGAGAAATTTATAAATCCTGTGGGCTCGTTTGGTACGTCGTACTGGACTGGACTATATTGTACTGGACTGGACTGTACATACTATGTCCAGTACAATGTTTGGTGATACAATAAACTATATTATTTATCAATTGTCTTGTATTTGGTGTATACATTGTACTGGACTATGAGTGATTCCAACTTTGAGTGATTTCTACATTAATAACTTCAATCGAACAAAACTATGAGTGATTCCAACTTTGAGTGATTTCTACATTAATAACTTCAATCGAACAAAATTCATATAAAAAACTACAAGCTAAACCATAAAAGCAAATCAAGAATCACAACTAAAGATTCATATTTTGAGGGATTTCTACTATAAACACCTTCACTCCAACAAAATCCATATCAAAAACTACAAACTAATCAGAAATTCCAAAAATCACAGCTAAAAATTCCAACTTTGAGTGATTTCTACCATACATAACTTCAATCCAACAAGACCCATATAAAAATTTACAAGCTAAACCATAAAAGCAAATCAAGAATCCCAAAAAATCACCGCTAAATACTCCAATTTGGGAGTTTTCTATCATTAATAACTTAAATCGCACAAAACCCATATCACAAAAACGAGCAAAATCCTAACATGGATACTAATTTTGAGAGATAGAAAGAGTACCGTACCTGTTCGAAGCAGTATTCGCAGTAGCTTGAGCAAGCTGATTATTTTTTAATTCAGTCCAAGTGAGACCCGTGTATTGAGCGGGTCTCAAATGGCAAGGAAATGTGTATTATTTTTTAATTTTTGTACAATCCAGTTCTTTCCTTTTTTTCAATCAAATGTTGTACTAATTTTTTTGTCCAATCCAATACCGTGTACAGTGTAATACAACTACCAAACGAGCCATGTGGGTAGGGCTGTTAGTGGTTCGGATATACTCGAGAACCGGATCGAAACCGGACCGAAACCTTAACGGTCCGGATACGAGTATCTAAAAAATACCCGGACCGTTAAAGGAACCGGACCAGAACCCAGAAAATACCCGAATCGGTCCCCACCCCCCAGTCCTCCAGCCAGCCCCCAGCCAAGAAGCCCCCACTCCCTCACTTTCTACTTAGTTGTAAATTGATCAAACTTTATATGGTCATAACTTTGCGCTCGGACGTCCGTTTTACCTAAATGTTTTTTTGATTTCGCGTATTTTTTCGAGACGAATAATTTAGTCCGTTTTGCTTCACCGGATTTCTCCAAAACCGTCCATATTGCCCCTCAATTTCTCTTTTCCCCCAAATCGTTACGTTTTTCCCATTTTCAAATCTAAATATCTCGCGATGTACAATTGATTTCAACGTAAAAATTGCGTGGCACCGCTGTCCCGAGAATGTCAATTTCAGATTGGAAATTCAATTTAAAAAAATGGCCCGACCCGGAAATTCTTACGGCCCGACCGATAAGGTTCGATTCGCCCCAGACCGAAACTACGGTCGGTCCCGGTCCGAACCGGTAAGCTTATCGGTCCGATCCCGGTAAGCTGATATCCGGACCGGACCGGACCGATAACAACACTACCTGTGGGTATTATTCAATTATGTACAAACAATTTGATTAGCTTAAATAATTTCATTATAGTTTAATATTCTTAAACTAACTAGAAGTAGCCACTTAAATCGATCATATACATAGGTTCTTGAGAAATGTGAATGCTTCTAATTGTTTTAATAGCTTTTATCCTTTGTAAAATGGAATTATTGCTAAACGTTGATGTTTAGCAATAGTATAGTTAGACGTTGATGTTTATATAAACATTATTATTATTTACGTTTAATGATAGAAAACAGCCAAAACCTACCTCTTCCGATGCAGATAGAATAGATAGGTTAATATATAGAAAAGAGTGCGAGCTGCTGACATTTGCAATCATGTGTTCAATCACTGCTTTAAATTATTGACCTATCATACTTAATAAAAAAAACAAAGAGGTCTTTTTGTTGCGAGTAGGGATGGCAACGTGCCGGGCTTCGCGTGATTGGGGCGGGTCGGGACTAGCGGGATTCACCGATGTTCCGTCCCGGTTTCGGTCTCATAGAAAAAGAGTACTGGTCCTCGCGGTCCGGGACGGGATCGAAATTTTTTTGCACTTAATTTTAAAAAATAACATATATCTAAACAACTCAATAATTGGACAAGATAATGTAATAAAAATATTCAAGACTGTTTTTGTGTCTCATATATTATTTAATAGAAATATAATTTTTTTGCAGATACAATTGTCAAAATTGCAATCTTTGTGGTGTTGTTCAAAAGTTGCAAATGACATAGTAAAATGCAATTAAAAAAATTATCAATTTGAAAACACTTTTTCTAGTTTTTCACAATGTCTTGTGGTTCTTCGGTTGGAATTGGTATTTGTTGGTCAAATTGCTCCACGTCGATTCCACCACCTTCGGATAAGATGTCGTTGTAGTTTTCGTCTTCTTCTTCATTGATCTCCGGTTGACCGCACCTTCTTCGCTCCGCTGGTATCCAATCTTTGAATAATACTGCAATCTCCAAGTTGTCTCCGGCTAATGAGTGTATGTGTTATCCTATTTGAAATCTGCCGGCAGAAAAAACGCTTTCACACGCTGTTGGTGACGCTTGAATGTTCAAAACATATCGGGTCATCATTGAAAGTGTCGGAAAGGTCTTCCCATTCCCCCTCCAGTATTTCATCAAGTCTTCACTTCCTTCTTCATTGAGAACTGATTGGTACGGTACAACACCCTGCAAAATAAAAACATCAAACTCGTTAATTTGGTTAGTAGTGTTACCACCGCACATTCTATTTCTAAGGCTTTGAATACTAGCCGCAGAAACAACATATCTTTTTTGAGACTGTGTTAAAGAAGAAGAAGAAGATGATGATATGGAAGCCGGTTGGTTGCTAGCACTTTCTTGTTGGTAATACCTATATACTTTTTTGCATTTGTCTTCTATGCTAGACAACACTTTTTCTTTCGTTTGTTCAATAGTGGTGGATCATTTGATTTTTTGTGAGTTGGAGGTGGTAATATTGCTATACATTCATAAATAGTTTCAATAAGTGATTTACAACCGTCTATTTTAATAGTCAGATTTAATACAACACCAATAATATAAATAGTGGAAATAGAAATAAAATATTTTTTTATTTTGATAAACATTTTTAATAGCTGCCTTATAAGCTGGATTTTCTATATATTCACTAAGCAGTAAAAATATTAGAGCTATATAAAACAATATAGTTGAAATAGTAGGATAATATATACCGGAAAATTCTTTTGTTGCTTGAAAAAATTTCTCTAGAAATACAATTATTTCAGAATTTTTTTCTCAATCGTTATCTACAAGCATATCAGTTGAATTTTGACATGGGCGTTAAAAAATAAAGTTATAGGTCTTCTATAATCATAAGTAACAAGTAGTTGTTCATATAAAGAATTTCACCTAGTGGGTACTTCTTCGAGAATTTTTCTATAAGGTAGTTGACAACCGTGACAAGTTTTTTTATAATCTTTTTTTCGTTGTATTCTATTATTTTTAAAAATAAAGTTTATAAAAAATTATATTTTATCAAAACTGTCTTGAAAAAGTAATAAACCATCATTTATAACTAAGTTATAAATATGGCACACACATTTATATGAAAATTAGTTTGAAAAGATGGAGTTAAAATATCTTTTAAAACTGTAATAGCAAAATTATTAGAAGAAACATTATCTAATGTAATACTAATAATTTTATCAATTATTTCGTAATAATCGCAAACTGAATAAATATTTTCTGAAATAAAAAGACCAGTGTGCCTAATATCTATATATCTATACGCTAAAATACGTTTTTTCATAGACCATTTATAATCTATCCAATGACATGTTACCGTTAAATAATCATGGTCGTTAGTACTACGGCCTATATCAGAAGTGAGAGTCAATTTGCCATTAAAATGATATAATGAATAACGTAAATATTGTTGATATTCATGTGCAAATTTAAATACATCTCTCTTAACAGTTGATCTAGGAAAACCTTTAAAAGGAGGATTATACATTTCTCTAATATAATGAATAAAATAAGGCGATGAAGGAGATGAAAAAGGCAAACCCTCCACATCAACCAATTTTGTTATTGCTTCGCTATCTCTATGTTTATCGTATTTAGGACCTATAATTTCCCCTGTCATAGGGTTAATTTGACCATGTACTTGATCCGAAACATTATGTGATCCTTGTTCCGATGTAGAGGACGCTTGTGCACCCTCTTTTTCAACCTCGTATTAGGAATACCTAGTTGAGTTATCCCTTTGTATGTGTCATTAAACCCCCATACCCTGACATTTTCCAGTTTTAAATTTATAAACATCTTTACAAATTTTACATAAAGCTACTTGATTCTCTACGCCCCTATCAAAAAATTCTCATGTATCTGATTTCAATGGTCATTTTGCTGGACTTCGTCTCATACTACGGGGAATAGGAGGCGTTCCAGTTAGAGGTTGACTAGTGGTGTTTCATCTACATTAGTGGATGTGTCATCTAGAACATCTTCTAAATTAAAGGTTTGTTGAGTTTCAGAAAATATCTGCTCGTCTAAATCATATGGTATTTCAGAAAATTGTTCAGTATCAATAAAATCATCATGTCTAGGAGTAGGACTAGGAGTATTAGAAGAAGTACCCCTGCCCATGTTACTTCTACTAAAAGAAGCCTCACCCTTAAACATACCTCTAATTCCTTTCATTTTAATTATGCTAATAAATAGTTAAAGATAATGAAATTAAGTGTGCTAAATAAAATAAAGACACAATAATAATTTAATGAAGGAACGAATGTACCAAACGTTGACGTAACATCGATGTGTAATTGAGAGGTTGAAAATTGAAACTTTGCTCGATGGAAGATCCTCAAGCTAGTTCCGAACTTCACTCCCAAATAATAAATAAAATTGAATATTTAGTAGACAATGTAGATTTGTAGAAGATAGATTGAGAGATTGTAGGAAGATTTGTGAGAAAGATAAAGAGAAAATGAGGTATTTATAGTTGAAAAATTGGGTTAAAGTGTAAATATAATAATTTAGGGGTTAAAAATAAATATTACGGAGGTAGGGAGAGGGGGGAAGCCAAAAATGATTGTTGCACAATGACCAAAATATAGAATGGTCGTTGTGCAGCGATTATTTCTTGCAGGGAGTGGATAAAGCGGGACCGGCGGGTTGGCGGATCGAGCGGTCGGGTCCAAAGTGACGAGACCGTGTCTCGTTCCGATACCGTAATTGTTTTTTTAATATGAGGGTCGGAGCGGTGTCAGGGCGGGATCGGGCCGACCCGACCCGTTGGCCACCCCTAGTTGCAAGCAGGTACAACTGTTGTAATATCTGCATAAAACATAGTATTAGTATTAGCAATAAAATATTTATCAGCATTTTGACACTTGCATAAAATCGTAATATGTGGACCAAACGACCCCTAAATATAAAGGTATTGGAGCAATAACTTCCCTATAAATAGATTTGACATGATATACTAAGCATATTGGCTTGAGGAAGAAGCTCATATTCCTTCTTCCTTCTTTTCTCCTTCTCCTTTGGGAATAATGTATGATAATTTTCCCTTCTATGATCTGCAAATTATACTTGGAGTCCTTCTAACTTTTGTTGTATCAATCATTCTATGGACAAGAAATTGGAAAAGTCCAAAACTACCTCCCCAAATCCCTGGATCATGGCCAATTATAGGCCATCTCTGTGGTTTTGGCGATGGCGAAAATGTCCCTCTAGCACGAACATTCGGAAAATTATCCGATCAATATGGTCCAATTTTCACTATTAAGCTTGGTATGTTTCGTTATTGTGTGATTAATAATTGGGAAGCAGCTAAAGATTGCTTCACAATTCATGATAAAGAACTCGCTGCTAGACCAATTAGTCTAGCAGCTGAATATTATGGCTATAATTACGCAAGATTTTCTTTTGCTAACTATGGTCCATATTATTGCCAAGTTCGAAAACTCGTGTTACAAAATGTTCTGTCTAGTACTAGACTTGAAAAAGTCAAACATGTCCGAATTTCCGAGGTGGAAATTAGCATCAAAGAATTATATAGTGTAAGTTCCAAAGTGATTAATATTAGTCAATGGTTCGAAAAATTGACTTTGAATATAATTGTGAAGATGATTGCTGGGAAAAGATATGGATCTTTGGAGAAAGATGAAGAGGCACAATGTTTTAGAAGGGCTTTTGCTAAGATAATGTATCTTGCTGGGCAATTCATTTTATATGACGCTATTCCATTCCAAATTTTCAAATATTTGGATTTTCAAGGGCATATTAAGACCATGAAGGAAATTTACAAGGACTTGGATGATATTCTTCAAAGTTGGGTTAATGAACATATGGAGAAAAATAAGAAGGTTGCAGGTGATGATGCAGAACAAGATTGTATAGATGCAATGCTTTCAGTGACAAAGCCTGAGGATTTCAAAGCTTATGGTTATACACGAGATACAGTTATCAAGGCAACTGTATTGGTATGTCTTTCCCCACTCTTATCCTTTATTTTTAAATAATAGTAATATTCGG
Source organism: Przewalskia tangutica (assembly GCA_029844215.1). Lineage (NCBI taxonomy): Eukaryota > Viridiplantae > Streptophyta > Magnoliopsida > Solanales > Solanaceae > Przewalskia > Przewalskia tangutica. The sequence continues at coordinate 92,143,855 of CM056738.1, read as the reverse complement.
ACTAATTTGTGATCACCTCGATTAATTCTAGGATTTATTTGTTACATTTCATGGTAACGGTATCCAAAGCTTAGACATATTAGAAAAAATCACTTATTGGTTGCCTTCCCTGGAATGTGTAACGAAGTTTTACACTATCAGATCAATTTAACCGGATATATATAGCAGGCCGCCGTTACTATTTTATTTACTGTAAACATATCAGATGATTACATGCAGACAGTGAACACAAGTTAAAGTTTACGTCATATTTGCTACATATATAATGGAGTAGATGTTAAAGAATTCTTAAAAAGTGTTATTATATGAGACGGTTCTCGAACACTTCGTTTTTTAATTAGAACTTCTAACCATCGTTACTACCACAAATCTTGTAGAGCATGATATTGGATGGTTCAGACACAACTGCAGTTCACCTAACATGGACCATGTCCCTATTATTGAACAACCCTCACGTCATGAAACATGCCCAAGAAGAAATAGAAAACAAAGTTGGTACAGAAAGATGGGTTGAAGAATCCGATATCAAAGATCTTGTCTATCTCCAAGCTATTATTAAAGAAGCGTTGCGCTTATATCCACCAGCACCTTTGTTAGTCCCACACGAAGCTGTAGAAGATTGTACCGTGGCAGGGTACAACATCCCAAAGGGTACTCGTTTGTTCCCGAACGCATGGAAGATACAACGAGACCCTCGGGTTTATTCAGATCCCGATAAGTTCATGCCAGAGAGATTCTTAGACGAACATTCGAATGTGGATGCTCGTGGTCAGCATTTTGAGTTCATCCCGTTTGGTTCGGGAAGACGGTCTTGTCCTGGAATTAATTTTGCAACGCAAGTGGCGCATCTCACAATTAGTCGATTAGTTCAAGGATTTACCTTTGGTTCACCATCAAATTTGCCAGTTGATATGACTGAAGGTCTTGGTATTACTATGCCTAAAGCAAATCCTGTGGAAGTTGTAATCACCCCGCGTTTGAATTCTGTGTTTTATGAACTTTAATAATATGAAGATTATTCAATAAAGCTCCAGCAGAACCTTTATGTGATTCATTTCTTATTTTTTTCCTTTTTCAGAAGACAAAGCTAAACTTAATTAAAAATGCAATAATTGATCCCCCCCCCCCCCCTTTTTTTTGGAAGGCAGGGTGGAAAATAAGCTATGGGGACCTACACAGTGTTGAAACTTGTGTGGGATTAAGAAGTGATCAAAATCTTGGCTAAGCGCCGCGGCGTGTAGGGTGAGGGCCGCGGCGCCAAATGTCCAGTAAGCAGAGAAAAATTAATGTGCTAAGCGCTGTGGTGCCTCTTTGGCCATAACTCCGGAAAATTAATTTGAGAGAGAGGGCCGCAACGCTAAAATGAAGAGCCGCGACGCTATGAACAGTTCCGTGTTGACGTCGCGGCGCCAAGGGTGCAGAGCCGCGCACTGATCGGATTGAATTTCAAAAGGTGCAACTGTTCGTAACAGTTACAACCTTTGATTGGATAAGTCATATCTATTCATTTTTACTGGTATTTAAAGCATGATCACATGGTTGGAGAAAATAAGGAAAACACTTATCTTATCACTTCTTGTTCTTCTTTCCAAAATCAATTTCTGAAAAGTCATAAAGTAAATTCGTCAGGGTCAAGTTTTTGTGCAGAAACTTGCACCAGATAGTTGTATTCTCAAGATAGACGTCCAGAGCTACAACACAAGTGGGGGCGAATTCCTGTCTTAGGACACTGCAAAACAGACCTCTATCTAATTAAGTTAGTATTTGGTTTTTTTCAATTGAAGTATATTTTGATGTTAATTAATTACAATTTAATTATTATTAAATAATTGTGTTTGTTAATAGAATATGTTAGATTGGTCACAACTATATAGGAATTTAATTATTATTCAAATATAGGAAGATCTCTCAATTTATTTCACTTTTTTTTTTCATTTTTTTCGGGTGGGATATAAGGATCGGAGGTTCGTGAAAGATTTTGGAATGTTTTCCTTAATCTTATTAATCACAAATGGTAATAATATATACACCAAATAATCATTAATAGGAAGATTAAGTCTTCCCTAAAATCCTCTTATACTATCCCATAATATATTTCTATATTAATATTATTTTATCCCCTACATTAATACATAGTACTATTTACCATATACATATGATTCTACATAATTATATTATTAATAGTAATTAATAATATATATTTTAACACTCCCCCGCAGTCGAAGCCGGAGAAGGGCGAATGTTGAGACTGTCCCGAAATTCTTCAAATAATATCAGCGGAAGTCCTTTTGTGAAAATATCTGCGATCTGATGTAGCGTCAGGACATGTAACACTCGCACTTGTCCGCGAGCCACCTTTTCACGGACAAAATGAATATCTAACTCAATATGCTTAGTGCGTTGATGATGGATTGAATTCCCTGAGAGATAAATTGCACTAATGTTATCACAGTATACCATAGTGGCTGTCAGAATAGGACAATGAATCTCAAGTAAAAGATTCTAAATCTAGCGTGAGTCAGACACAACATTGGCTATCGCACGGTATTCAGCTTCAGTACTGGAACGTGATACTGTGGGTTGCCTTTTGGAGGACCATGATATTAAATTATCACCGAGGAAGACAACAATAACCGGAGGTGGAGCGTCTGGTGTCTGGACATCCTGCCCAGTCTGCATCTGTGTAAGTGACAAGTTTGGACAAGGAAGAGGGGTACAGATGCAATCCATAATTTAGAGTGCCCTGAATATATCGCACAATGCGTTTGAGTGCGTGCATATGTTCTTCCATCGATTGTCGTGACAACGTACACTTGTTGTACTGCATAGGTAATATCTGGCCTGGTGAATGTGAGATATTGCAAAGCTCTTGCCAAGCTGCGATACAATGTCGGGTTGACAAATGGGTTGCTGGATATGACACTCAATTTTAACTTGGTATCTACTGGAGTTGCGGAAGGTTTGCAAGATGACATTCCAGCCCGTTCTATGATCTCTGAGGCATACCTCTTTTGTGAAAGAAATAAACCACCTGCATGGCGTGTCACAACAATTTCTAGAAAGTAGTGAAGCGGACCAAGATCCTTCATAGCAAATTCGGAACTCAGCTGGGACATGATATTCTTGCGAAGAGAGTCTGAAGAGGCTGTTAGAATAATATCATCTACATATAAGAGAATATATGCAGTATGATTACCCTGGTGATAAATAAATAGTGAATTATCCGAACGACTGTTCGAGAAACCCATGTTGAACACAAAATCTGCAAACCGCTTGTACCAAGTCCTGGGAGCCTGTTTGAGACCATATAATAATTTTTTAAGTAAACACACATGATTTGGATATTGAGGATCTATGTACCCCAATGATTGGTACATGTATACAGTCCCACTCAAGTGTCCATGTAAGAAGGCATTCTTGACATTCAATTGATGAAGTGACCATCTTTTTTAGAGGGCTAGACTGAGAACAATTCTGATGGTTGCTGGTTTAACCACTAGACTGAATGTCTCTCCGCAATCTAATCCCACATGTTGAGTCTTGCCATCACCTACAAGTTGGGTCTTATGTCGCTCAAAAGAACCATTAGATTTTTCTTTATGGCTAAAAATCCACATAGAACAAATTATATTAGCATTAGATGAACGAGGTACTAACTCCCATGTCCTATTTTTAATTAGAGCATGATATTCATCATCCATGGTCATTTTCCAATTATGATCTTTTAGAGCAGACACGGGGTTACAAGGCAAAGGTGATTTCGAGACCTGAGTGTGTAGATTGTATTTGGCATTGAGTTTTTTAATTTCATGTTGACTACGGGTGACTGACCGGTTTAGAGGGCCAGTGGACTGGACGCCACTGGCCGAGAGTGAGGCAGTGGGCCGAACACCACTGCCCAGGCTATTTTCTCCAAGACTTGCAGTGGGCTGGACGTTCTGTTGGTGTGGAATTGGGCCTGGATTTGCAGAGTGGCCCAACTGAAGGGGCAGTTGGTCTGAAGGAGAAGGATTCCTTGCACTGGGTCGTGAACCGATGGCCCGATTGTGGATTGTATTTTCGATGGGTGGACCATGGTCCTGGTCGATGGGCCCAGCTGCGTTGATCCAGCATTTTTGTGGGTCCCGGGCTGTGGAAAAAATGAGTTAGATACGGGAGTCTGTCATCATCCAAAAAATCATAAGTATTAGTCCCGGTGTCATGTATCTTGGCAAAAGGATATTGTGATTCATCAAAAATTACATGACGACATATAATCATACGTTTGGAAGAAATGTCATAACACATGTAACCACGGTGATTCGTAGGATATCCCAAGAAGACACATGGAGTAGACCGGGGTTGAAGTTTTGTGATTATGGTGGATGGAAATAGAGGGTAGAAAAGACAACCAAATACTCTCAAATGATGATATGAGGGCTCTCGTAAGTAAAACATTTTTAGTGGAGCTTGATAAGACATGTTTTTATGGGGAAGGATATTCAACATGTAGGTTGTCATTTGAAGCGCATGATGCCAAAAAAATAGGGGGTATGAAAGCATGAGCAATGAATGTTCTCACAATATTGTTTATGGTTCTAATTTTGCTTTCGGCATTCCCATTCTGTGAAGAGGTGTGAGGACAGAATAAACGAAATTGTAAACCATTTGTTTTGAAAAAATCCCAAAAATGATTATTGTCAAATTCTCTCCCATTGACACATTGAATACTTTTAATCTCCCGTTCAAACTTAGTTCGGATGAATGCTCTAAAGTTTAGAAAAGTGGAAAACGCTTGTGATTTTTTCGACAAAGGAAATGTCCACAAATAATTAGAGTAATCATCAAGAAACAGTAAATAATACCTATGACCTGAGGAACTCAAAACAGGGGATGTCCAAATATCACAATGTAAAATATCAAATGACATAGTAGTGCATGAAGTAGAAGAATTAAATGGCAATCTAACATGTTTACCAAGGGCACAAGCATGACACTTCTTCAAAAAACGAGTTTGAGTACATGAAATTAAATTGTTTTGTTTAAGAGAGGTCAAAACGGACTCTCCCGGATGTCCCAAACGTTCATGCCATAGTGATGGTGCCAAGACTGCAAAAGTGGAAGGAACTTTAGACTGTGGATTTGGTAAACTTATTGGATAGAGCCCCCCTTGCTATCACATCTCATGAGAAGCTTTCCCGTCTGAAAGTCATGTACGGAAAAACCAAACGGGTCAAATCTAACATAAACCCAATTATCAATAGTAAACTTCCTAATAGATACCAATTTTTTTATTAATTTGGGAGCATGCAGGACATTATTTAAAACCAGTGGCGGATGTAGTGGTGACATTGTGTTTGACCCATAACCTTTTATTGGAATTGAATGGCCATTTCCGACAACAATACCATTTTCTTTGCTCAAATTAAAATAGGGTGAGAGTGTACTTTGGGATGTCGTCATATGGGACGTTGCCCCGGAGTCCATATACCAATTAGAATCCGGTGGATTGAGTCCAAGAGTGTGCATAGCCTGCTCAATATCCGTAGGATGTGTTGTTGTTGAATGGGCCTCCTGCCATTGGGTCGGAGGAGGCCCAAAACCGCTGCCTGCTGCTTAGACTGACCCAGCGAATTGGGCATGCTAGGTCACACTGCCTTGTTGCCCAAACTACTGGAGATTTCGGTTGGGCTTGCATCGCCATCGGGCTGTTGGCTCGACCCAGTCGTATTTATCGAAGGTCGCGATAGTGATTCTTTGCTTGCCGCAGTGTGATGGGCGCCGCGCTGCGCTTCCGATGGCGGTGGTTCTTGCCGATAGCTATCGCCGGAGTTGGTGTTGCCGCCATTTCTGTCGCCATCGGAATTCCGGTGACCCCCACCTTTATTATTTCCGCGATTTCCACCCTTATTATTATTATTATTATCACGTCCTTTTTTACTCTTATTTTGTGAAGAATAGTCAAAACAATTACTTTCATTTGAAGACGTGGCAACCATGACAGAATTGGTAGTCGTTGAAACCTTCTTAATCAAGTCCGACTCTTCAAGAACAAGCATGGATCTTGCTTGATAGAACTTTGGTAAGAGATTACTTTGACAGATTAGTGTCCCCACGCCATTATAAGCATCCGTGAGATCGACAACTAGTTGTAAAACTAACCGGTTGTCAGTAACCGGTGAACCTACGTTTCTCAATTGATCATCGACAACACTTTTGAGGCGTTGATGGGAGTTGAAACGTTAGGGAAGTCTGCCATGACAATGGTTGAAAATTCTTGTTTCAACGCAACGGTACGAGAATTCTGGTTGTCTTGAAAAATGTCTCTCAAACGTTCTCATGCCGCAATGGCAATAAAATATGGTTCCATTATTGTATGCAACAAATCTGTGGATATGATTGCATAAATCCAACCAAGAATCGTGGCATCAAGGGTATCTCACAATTCTTTGTCTGCGTCAGATGATTGTTTCGTTGTTGTGCCATTTTTCGGTGGAATTATATGATGAAGAACTTTGTGAGCCCTACAACATATTTTGAACAACTCCGCCCATGTTGCATAGTGAACAGTTTCCATCTCTAGTTTGACAGAAATATGTGTTTTGATGTTGGAAATAGTAAAGGCTGAGTGAGACGAAGATTTTGATTCAGACATGATTGTGAGTAAGAACAATAATTGAGGGGGGGGGGGGGGGGGGAACAAAAAAATTAAAAAATTTTATTATAATTTTCGGTCAAGGTAAAAACCAAGGAGGAAGATGACCGAATTTTGAAAGGAAACCAGAAAAATATTTGAGGATCTTTTTCTTCCTTATGCTCTTGATACCATGAAAGAGTTTGAAATGTTTTCCTAAATCTTATTCATCATAAATGGTAATAATATATACATCAAGTAACAATTAATAGGAAGATTAAGTCTTTCCTAAAATCCTCTTATACTATCTCATAATATATTCCTATATTAATATTATTATATCCTCTACATTAATACATAGTATTATTTACCATATACATATGATTCTACATAATTATATTATTAATAGTAATTAATAATATATATTCTAACCGTTCGAACAATTAAAGAAAATGGACAAAAAGAAAGTAGCTTAATGAATAATTGTAATTCTTTTGCTTTTAATAATTGGGAATCTAGCTTGTAACCTATGGTTCATGTGAACGGTAAACCAATAATTTTTTTCTAGATCTTGTATAAGTATTAAGTAATTTACGAAATATTTATAAAAATATTTTATTGTAACACACTTATTACAATATTACTTGAAGTCGTTATAAAATTCAAATTCAAATTCAAATTCAAATTCAAATTCAAATCACGATTCACCTAACTTGTAGTTGTTGAGTCCTTTTCATTTACGTAAGGGTTACGCTAGAAAAAAGTAGTTTAGTGACTTAGTCTAATAAATCATATACACTATGCACACTAGCATCATCTAAGCAGAAAATCAGACAAAATCTTCAATGAATTGATAGGAAGAAAAAAACAAAGAGTACGGTAGCTTGAAAGAATATTGAAAACAATAGAAGAAAATTATATTAAAGATGTATCTCTTTAATGAGGGGAAAGTCCGGAAGGCGAAATTCCCCACCTGCATTAGAGGCCCCTTGGCCAGGTGAGATGTAAATCGAGGGATATGCACGAGTGACAGTTCTGCAAGGGAGAGGACCAACGGGACACGAACCCAACAACAACCCTTGCAATATTTCAGCAAAGCTGTCACCACACGGATTCGAACCACGACGTCGGGGTGGTTGTACCCCAATCACCTTGTCACTTATCAACTCGCCTGTGCCCCTGGGGGCATATTAAAGATGTATGTCGATCGAGTGATCGAGTGATATCTTTGATCGTATGTCATGTTCTCAGTCATATGTCTTAAATAATTTATACTGGAAATTGTTTTTTTCTGCTCATGACTATCTGTAAGATGATATTAATCTCTCTTGGAGAGTACTTCATTACCATCAACGAACGGGGTGAGTATAGAAATTGTCGGCGATTTAGTAAATTCGAACGGCGGCGCTAGGGTTTTGGGATTTGGGTAATTCTACGATTTAGTAGAAATCGACGAACGGGGTGAGTATAGAAATGACGGGGAGGAGACGGGGAATCTGTTGGTACCACCCACGTGTCTCGACGTTACCGGAATTGGCCGGAATTTCCAAAAAACCGATCTGAAAACTGGGGTGTTTTTCGATCTGAAATTGTCGGCGTTTTAGGATGAATCGACGTTCGTGATTGGTATGAAAATGACGGGCTTGACGAGAGGAATCTTTTGGTATATCACACGTCGCCGTTGGATTCGTGATATCGCCGGAATCACTGTTCCGCCGCCGGAATCACTGTTCACCGACGGATTTCACGGTAGCACTTGAAAAAAAAATCACTGGCTCCCATTTTGCCACGTGGCACCGACGTGGCGTACACATGGCGAATCTGTTAAATTAGGGTAAATACAAACCTTTTCATAAACGTTAAGGACATATTTGACCTCAAACATTAACCTAGAGCAAATACAAATCATTTTTTAAACGTTAAGGGCATATATGATCCTTTTCCCTAAAAAGAATAAACTAATGGATGTGTTAGTGAACAGAATGTAGGAAGGCAAAACTACATTTGTTCGATTTCTTTTATTGAAAAAGGTTAAAGAGAATAAAATAATATAAATTTATAATTTATATTGTACTTTTTAATCATAAATAATTAATTTCTTCATGAAAAAAATTAACACATAACTTATTCTTGGTAAAATTCCCCCCCCCCCCCCCCTCCAATTGGAGGCCTAAGGCAATTTCCTTACTTGCCTAGCCATTCTTCCGTCATAGAATTATATTATATATGAGCGAAATTTCGTTTATATGAAAAGGGCATAGCAGCATCCTTGGTCGGTGTCATTTCAGGACCTAACAGCTAGCAAATGAATGGATCACGCCTGAATTCGAAAAGGATCGGACTCTTTTTTACTCCAAATATTCCTTTGAAACCAATTGAGATGCCTAAGTGGACCGAACTCTTTTTTTTGTTAGAGTTGCTTGTTGTCTTCAGATCATGCACGCAGATCAAATATTTCATTTATCGTTAAAATTAGGATAGAGTACTTGATAAAAGTTAAAATATATTTAGGTCATGAATTCGGATCTCAATCATGATGATCTACACCTCTGTTTTGTTTTATGTATTTTTATTTTGACCAAATATAAATCTTAATAAAGTAAGAATGACTTTTGAATTTTGTAATTTTAATAAAAATATTTATAATGGGAGTACTAAAATGTCCTTTAAATTATATAGTCTTTAATATGTCATTTATAATGTTAGACTAAAAGATTTACTAAATATAAAAGGCAAAATATATTTACCCCGTGCCTTGAGAACAAACCCCCATGACACCAGTGGCGGAGCCACGTGAAGCAAGGTGGTGCAGTTGCACCATCAGTTTTTTGAATTTTTTCGATCAACGGTGGGTGAAACGGTGCATTTTAATTTTTCTGATCAATTTTTTTTGCATGACACATGTTCACCACGGAAGCCTTTTGCACGCTCACCTTTCTAAAGTGTAGCTAAGGTGGTGTTTGGCCAAGCTTCTGGAAGTGTTTCTGTTTTTCAGAAACACTTCTTTGGTCAAACACCCTCTTTCCAGAAGTAGAAACACTTTTTTCAGAAGCCAAAAAGTGTTTCTAGATGGGAAGAGAAACATAAACACCAATTTAGTGCTTCAGGAGAAGCCCTTTTTGCTCATTCATTGAATTTTTTTTGGACTCATTTACCATTTTGTTTTCACAAAAATCTTTTTAATATCATATAATATCCCCATATAAAATAGAAATTTTGGAGTAGGGGGTAGGGCGGAGGTGGGGGTAAGAAAAAAATCATTTTTTTTTATAAAAGTAACAAAAAATATGAAATAGAAATTTAAGGATGGGGTAGGATAATGGGTTTGGGGTTGGGGGTAGGGCGGGGGTAAGGGAGTAAAGAAAAAATTCATATTTTTTATAAAAGAAAAAAAATATGACATAGAAATTTGATGATGGGGTGGGGTAGGTGCGGGTAGGGCGGAGGGTAGGTTTGGACATATTTGAGTCATTAACCATCATATTGTCATTACATTTTTTATGTACAATATAATATTATTTTTTGATTAAATATTGCAATTAAATAATTTTAAAAAAATTATTAAATTGTAAAGATAGACTAATTTTTAGAAATATATGATAGAAAAAAATATTTTAAATATTTTTAAATCTATTAAAAAGAATATTCTAGTAAATTTGCATAAATGTTGGTCAAATATGAAATTGTTTCTGTTTCTCAGAAGCACTTTTATAATTATAGGTCAAACACCCTAATTGATTCTCCAGAAACAGTTTCGAACTACTTCTGAAAAACATAAACATCTTTTCAAAAGCTTGGCCAAACAGACCCTAAGACACACCCGATGGTTCTACACACTATCTAAGCAGCATTGCAACCCAACACTATTATAAAATCACACATAAAGAGAATGTATAGAATACCCTCATCTACTCGAGACTGCACTCCACGCTTGCACAAGATTGAACAATAGAACATGCATGATTACATAATATTTGGGTTCAATTTTGAGTATAGTAACATCAAATATCGATTTAGCTTAAATACCAGTTCAGTGAAAGAACCATTTAGGCAGGTTAGGATGTCAAAGGAACGTTTGGGTATTTGAGCGTGTTAAAATGAAATAAAACAATAAGTAAGTCATCGCACAAATTCGATCAATCTTATAGATAAAACATTAGAATGTCGTCTAATATTTATAATAACTTACAAACTTTTAGATCTCAATCCAACGTTTTCTTATAAGACTTTTAGTTGCTCAAAGAAAATATTTACACCGTGATCTAAAATGTTCATAATTATGTAAAAAATGAATCATTTACTAAACAACTTACAACCGGCCAAAATTTCACGAAATTATCTACATGTACCATCTATTGTATACTGGAAACGGGCCAAAATTCCAACTAATAAAAGTTGCACAATAATCCAGCCCATACAAATAGACTCATCAAAGCCCATAACATATAAACACACTTTCCATTTTTACTGAGATCCAATTCTTCATCTCTAGTCTTATTTTCCCTCATTAACTTTTGTTTAATTCGTTTTATTTTAATATTTTGCTTTGATTTAATTAACAAATCTGATAAATCAGTTTCAGGAACCACAATTACAAGTTTTAATTTTCTAACCTAATTTTGAACCCAAACAATAAGGATTGATACGGTGGTAACCCAACCTTACTGACTGAAGATCCCAAGAATTAGGTTCAATGGAAAAATTAAGTTGTAAAAGTTCAGTTGAGCGCTTCGGTGAAAGCAAGAGCACTTCGGGTTATGATTTCTATAAGGAACATAAATTCAAGGCCGTTCACGCGATAAACATTAAGTTCTATCTGCAATGTGGATAGAGGTTAAGTTTTCAAAATCTTTAATGACTCTCAACGTTGAGGTTAGGTTTGGGGAAACTTTTAATGGTTCCTAACACTTGTGAAGTGGGGTATAACAAAATACCTTGTAGGAGACCACCTATTTAAGTGCAAGGACATGCCGCCTCAAATGAACGCACTTAAGAATCCAAGAGTGTCCATGGCCACAACGGACAAAACATTAAAGAATAACTAAGTAAGGAAAGTTGTTGTGTTGGTACCATTGACTTGGCTTACACTAAACACTGACGATTCAAGATATCACGTTCATTGCGCAGTAAGTAAGTCCGATGGTATTCAACTAAGGAAGGTTCAAAGCGGAAGCTACCTCTCCTGATGCAACATCGGTCCGCTGAAAGATTGCTAGAAAGATACCTTGTGAGTGCGCCAAAATATCTTTCAAGAGGGAATTCTTGGAAATTTATTAATATGGAATAAAGTTTATTCCATTATTTATGACTCGAACAATTGAGGCCCCGCACGTCAGAAACATAATTTTCACACACGTGCACATGTTGTACCAAAGATCGTAAATTTCCTTAGTGGAAGAGATATTGGTACGTAAGTAACATGTTTGAGACATAGAATGATGGACGGACGTTGGCCAAATGACGAGTGTTACACGTTGGTAAATAAAGAAAAATTGTGCATAGTGTAAAGATTGGAATGAGTCGGAAAGGGTCGCGGAGCCGAGAAGGGCCGCGACGCCACCGTGGAGTCGGGGTAGCGCCGCGCTGCCACCACCATCCGGGCTGCGGTCCCGCGGTGCTTTCGAGGGGAGCCGCGACACTAATTCCAATCCAGGTTATTGGAGCCGCGACGCTAATTCGGCGATGCCTAGGCAGAAAGTCAAAAATCGAAAATCTAATTTTGGAGACCTTTGGGCTGTATTCAATGACATTCATTCCAACATTATTCAGCCATTACTTGGCTGATAAATGGCTGCCATTACTTGGGCAATTCATTGCCATTTCATGGGTGATTCAATGTCATTACTTGGCGCTTGAAGAGACTAAATCTTACACTATAAATTGAGACATTTGACTCAATTGTTAAACACTTGCATTTTTATAAAATCTTCTTCCTCTCTAGCATATTTCAACACACAAAGTTCTTTAACAGAAACACTTGAGTTTTTTTTGCTCAAGTGTTAGTAGATGTTTTATCTTAGGAGACAATTGGCTAGCAAACGTAAAATGATATATACGGGGCAATCTTGTATTAAAGATAGAGTGTCATCACTCAACTCAGTAAATATTCAGATCAAGTGTTCGTTCTTATTTTCAGTTGTTTGTTAAAATTATTCTTTTGTAATCTTTTGCTATTAATTTTTCCTAGTTCTTGTAATAGGTATTTACTATTTCCCGTTTGTTGTTTTTATATTAAAGGCTAACAACTTAAACCCAGCTGGCTATTAGCAATAGAGTTGTAAGTCCATGATCTACATGAAAACAAATCACTTATTCTTTCATCGAGGATAGATGCACGAATGACAATTCCAAATGTCATAAATTCGCCACTTACGTACTGTTTAGTTGTGATCTAATTCTTCCGCATTTTGTTTAAGTTGACTTAAACCTCACTCAACATTAGGTACTGAGTTGTAGGGCTATGATCTACGGGAAAGTGTATCACTTATTCTTCAATTAGGGCAAGTGTACGAACGATAACTCCAATCATCACAAATCTGCGACCTACCTGTCGTTTTAGGTGGTACCAATGGGATCCAACTAAGGTAAGGAACTTCGTATCACAGTTGCACCATTCCGTTGCACTACAATCTCAGTAACAGAACTTCGTAGTCCTCATGCAGGCGAAGCAAATATAGATGTGTCATGAGTTAGTTTCCGAGTGGGAAACGAAGAGAGACCATAATAATAATTCAATTGAATAATTTCTTTTTAAAATAATTAAATAATTAAATAATGAAAATAACATTTATAATGGATTCATCAAAATCTGCCACTTTTATGTTTGTTATTTTTCACTGAAATAGACTGAGTATCCTTGAAGTCCACCAAAAAGCTAACAAGGACAAGGATGTAAGAAAAATCAAACAAGCTACTCTACATACTTTCTCCGTCTCAAATTATTTGTTATGGTTATTAAAAATAATTATCTCAAATTATTTATTATTTTAAAAGTTCAATGCACAATTAATTACTTCTTTCCCATTTTACCCGTAGTAGAATTTTATTATTAATGGAGATGACACATAAATAAAGAAAACATTTAATAGAGGGATTATAACTCAATGCTCGCCAACGATTGATATAGTCAATCATTGGTTCATTCTTTTGTTGATTGGTGGCCGTTAACTCAATCATGTTTACCGTTCGACGAATGCTGTAAAATCGATTGAGAAACTCCTTTTCAAGTTGCTCTCAACTATCAATTGATTCTCGCTTGAGATCAGTGTACCAATCAAAGGTGTTTCCCTTCAGCGAGCGAACAAACTGCTTTACAAGAAGATCATCATGTGTACCAGCATTGCTACAAGTCTCCACAAAATGTGCAATGTGTTGTCTTGGATTTCCTTTGCCATCGAATATTGGGGGTGAATATCCAATTGGCATAGGTAGACAATTAATTCGCTTGGTATAAGATTTAGAATAATACAATGAATTTTGTGATGGTCCACCATATTGAGCCCTAATGGTGTTTGTTATCATGTCCTGCAGTTGTTGGACATACAACATCGCAACTGAAGCAACTTGATTTTCACTTTGAAAGTTGGACAATTTGGTGGCAGATTCAACATCTTTTTCTTATGGTGTTGGATTGTGACTTGACTCTCCACGGCTACAAAGTTTCAATTTGTTCATCAATTGGGCTATTTAAAGATCTTTTTCCTCCATGGATTTCTTCAACGCTTCAATAGTTTGCATCATCGCGGCGAGTTGTTCCTCTGCGTTGTTCGCATTGCTCATCATGTCACTCACCAGGTTAGAAGTTGAAAAATTCTCCAAGTCCCCGAACTAGTAGAAGTTAGATCATGCTTGAGAAACTTCTCCAAATGACGAAAATGAGGTGTTGCCCCTAGATCTTGCAGTCGACATTGTAGATTCGTTCTTGTCTAACGTCTCCAAGGAGATGAAACACTTCGATCTCTCCAAACCTCTAGCTTTGAACATGCTATGAGTCATTGGGCAAGCAATATCAATAACACTTGTGGATGAAATACCAAGACTTTTTTGTGAGGCCATCACAACAGTAGATCTCAAAATTTGCAAATTTAATTTTGGAGATAAAGATATGAAAGGCAGAGTTGGTCCCACTAGGTGTGCCAAAAATTTGTTTGTTATATTTTTTGTTGGCAGAAAATAAATAACTATAATCATAAAACAAATGTGAGAAAAAAATTATTTTATTGATTATTTTGTGAGTACAACTTTATATGTATCCCTTGATTTTAATCTCCGTGTTGTTCGCCTTGATACGAGAGTCAATGTAGCGTCTTTCTTGAATGAAGGATGAACTTCTGTTAATGTGTTGAATCTTGGAAGAACTTTGAGCGTCACTTTGGATTGTTCTTGAAGGAAGAAGTCTCTCGAACTCTCTTTTTTGTTGAAGACCTTTGGAGAAGACTTGTATAGATGTCGCTGCTCTCCTTTGCCTCTAGTCAAGATACTATGTCCATTTCAAGATGTCCTCAAAAAGGGATATGCGACTCTTTTATATAGGTGTGAGCTAGAGCTTGGGGGTATTTTGGTCTCCAAGTAATTCTAGCAGATCTTGGGCTAAAAATGTGGGTTGGGCTCAACCTGTAGAGACCCAATTTAATGAAATAACCCAAATATAATTTGAATTTCATTCAAGTCATGTAATTTTGAGTTAAATAATTAGTCTGAGTTTATTAACAAAACATTGACTTGGTCAACATGTCCATAACTTAGAATTTAATCCAAATTTTGTATGGATTAATTCAATTAAAATTTTGATGTCTACAGAGTACAACAGTTGCCCCTTACTTCAAGACTTGTCGCACTGTAGGTTTGCCGAAATTGTAGACGAGATTTGAAGTACTCGTGAAGACCATTTTTGTTGATCAATATTCAAATATCAAGATAGTACTATAACTTCACATGACAAAGAGATCTTTTTATTAGTTTCCATATAGAGGCACAATCATTCCAATGTAAACTTGGTAAGGAACCAATTTAATACATATGAATTCCAAAGGATTGACATTCCTTTGTGCTGTAAACTTTAAAGCCACTTTAGAAAATCTCCTAAAAAAATCCAACTTGACTCCATGATTGAGTATTCCCCTTTTAATTCTCGTTGGACAAATGATTTCACTTTTATTTTGGATACAATAATTACACCAAGATTCTCTATGGAGCTCCCGTGATAATTGATGATCAGTAGTGATTTTAATAGATTTCAGATCTTTTAAATATCCGACACCGGTGATCATGGATCGTGTATCCATTTTTTTCCTTTTCTTTTCTTAAAGATTTTAATCACTCAAATTTCCTTCCTACTTAAGCTTGGTAAGCATCTATTTAAGAAGAATGTTGGACATGATTTACTTGCACCAAATATTCAAGAACGACGTCAAACGACTCTCGAGTTTGAAAGTTGGACATGCTTACTGGTTTGGAGTGATTTTTTCGGATCAAGTACGGGTTCTTGATCAAGATGAACTTCAAAACGCTGCGGCGTGCAGTGGTGGTTGATGAAGAGTTGCAACTCTTCTTTTTCTTTCTTTGCAGATAAACAAATAGCAGGATACCCATCTATGATCGATCCATCTGCCGCATCGATCGATGATTACAGAGAAGTCACGTGTTGCGGACTAAACATCCGAACACGGACTTGGTCACGATAAGCTTGAGACGGATGCAAACCCAATCGATGACAATGAAGTTGCGGACGACGATAGATATCCACTAACAAGGAGACTTTTTCTTCGATGTTGGAGCGACAAGTATTGTGAACCATGACAAATTGCAACTGATGGACGTCGTTGGGAGCAACTAGAAGACCAACTTTTTTTTTAACACTTCCCCTTTTTCGCTAGAAAAAATAATTGCAGCTTCACAAGGAGTGTAAATGGTCTCTCTATCACACCGGAAGGTATAGATGATGTCCACATTATTATCGAGGAACCAATTAATGTGTCTTCTCCTTGCGGCCGTGAGAAGGATACTTGAAGTACTTCTTTTGCAGCCTTAGCGAGAGAATTATGTGGAGCGTCGTGATTCTGTAGAAACTAAAGTTGTCGAGTCGGTCCTGTCGGCCCAATCCACCCGTCCCGGCCCCAAAAAAATGGATCGGTAATGTAGGTAGCTGGGTTCGAACTCGGAAAGGGACTAGGGCTCGTTCCGCCCCCTAAGTTTGTATATTTACACTCTAACCCTTTTTCAACTATAAATACATTATTTTCCTCTTCACTTTTCTCACAAATCTTCCTACTATCTCAGAAACTATAAATTGTGAGTAGGGGAGTTGTCAATTCTTTTGAGTTAAATTATTGACTCCAGTATTGCTATCATTTATATAATGTAGATAATTGTTGTTAAAAATCTAACAACAAGTTATGTGAATAATTGTACATTTGTCTTTGAGTGGCTAGATTGAAGTCAATATAATCTATGAAGCTTTTATGAAAGTCGAATGCGACATGCTTAATTAACATATCACGGAAATATTGAGTTGTTAAAAATCTAATTAAATTGGCATTTAGTTGTAAATTAGTGCAACTTTAAATGGTTATAACGCTGCGCTCGAATGTTCGTTTTACCAATCAATTTGAATTTCCCCCAAATTAGTTTCTAATTTTCATTTTTCTTTAGTAAAGATCTGACGATATACAATAGATTTCAACGTCGAAATTTCGTGGTAATGTAGGTGTGAATGTCAATTTCAGTGTTGGAAATTCAATTTAAAAAAAAAAATTCCCAAATCCCACGACTCGAGCCGTCTCGTCCCCCCTCAAATCTCGGCCCCCTTCCGGCGGGACGTGGGACGGGAACTATTCCCGTCCCGTCAATCCCGCCGGAGCCCGCGTCCGACCCTCCCTGTCCCGGCCCGGCCCACTGCCCCCCTAGTTGAAACTAGACTTCAAAGGCTACGACATATCCAAAAATCAAGACCAAAATCCTTCTGGATTCACGGGAATCGATTTTTTGAAGTTGGCTACAAATCTGGCGTGTTCTTCTAACAGTTTTGTGCAGCCTCACCAAAATGTCCATTTCTTGGTGTAGGAGCGTTCAAATGACGAGCGGATTGGTTCTGAAGACTCGGGGCTATGACATATCCAAAAATTCAAGTCAGACTCTTTATGGATTGGCGGAAATAATTTTTGAAGTTGGTCTCCAGATCTGGCGGTTCTTCTAACAGATCTGCTCAGTCTCACCAAAACGTCTGTAGCGCCCAAATGACGAGAGGATTGATCCTGAAGAAACTAGACTTGTAGGAATACAACATATCCAAAAATCAACATTGAATTCCCTCTGAATTGACGGGAATTAATTTTTAAAGTTAATCTCCACGTCTGGCACGTTAATCTCACAGCACTACGCAGTCTTGAGAAAAAATTCATATCTCGAGATCGGAGTGTCCAAATCACAAGCCGTTTGATCCTACGGGAAGAAGAACTCCCAGAATATCTATGTTAAAATCATGAACAAATTCTGTCCGGATTTATACAGATAATTCCTTGAATTTAGTTTACGAATTCTGATTTTCTGCTGTGCAGCTTTGCGCGACTGTGGTAAAAAATTCATAACTCGGCATAGAAGTATCTAAATTACGAGCCGCTTGTTTTGATGGAAAGAGAAATCTTAGAACTACGATCTTTATAAAAATCACGACAAAAATCCCTCTGAATTTGTACAGATAATTGCCCAAAGTTCGGACAGGCGTCTAACACGCTCATTTTTCAGCTTTGCCCAATTTCGCCGAAAATTCATATCTTGAGATTGGAGTGTCAGAATCACAAGACATTTGCGCCACTCGAAAGAAGAATCTGAGGGCTACAACATTCATAAATCTTAAAACTCCACCTTTTTTATCCAGTCGATGTGAACTTTTTAAAACAAACGTTGAAATCGGAAGCATTAATTGAACTTCTCTACCTTTTTTTTCCAGCGTTGGCGAGAGAAAGCTTGGGGCATCCTCATCCTTATGGTTTGGGAGAGAAAAGTACATGAAGGGCTCCTTTTTATAGCTTTTGGCGGAAGATAGGTTGGGTCATCAACCTTTCTGGTAAAGGGTCCGGCAAGCAACCACTTGGGCATCACCTTTCCGGTCAAGGCTCAAGCAAATACATGTTGCATCCTATCCTTGAGACTTGGCAAAAGAAGTAGCCCCTTGGCAATCTTGGTGAGAAAGTTGATGGTGCATCTCCCTTCAGCTTGGCTAGAGAGACACTTGAAGTACCCCATTTTTTGAATCTATGACGAGCAAGTACATGAACTAAGTAGATATGCCCCAGACAGAGTGAGAAGACCCATTGATGCTCCAAGATCCATCTACTATGAAGAAGTTGATGGAAGAAAATCGTCATGGACAATCGCTCCATCCTCCAAAGTTGTAAAAGTTTGTCTTTAGATTCTCCAAACGTGTGAAAAACATCAAAGAAAACTCTGTGCAAGCAACTTTTCTTTGGCTCCGCATTGAAGGGATGAGTTTTTTTACTCATCTAACTGCACTTAGACGAAAATTCTAAATTGCCTACGTACCTCGATGAAGAGGATCAAGTCATTACGTAGTTCTGAAAGGGTGTTTTATTTGAGGTTTTATTTTTGTATGCAATTTATACTCGTGCATCATGGAGTGTTGAAACGTGCAATTTAAGCTCGTGCAAAAAGGAGTGTTGCAACTTACAAATTAGACTCGTGCGTTGAGGAGTATCGCGATGTGCATTTTAAGCTCGTGCATCGAGGAGCATTACAACTTGCAGCTTAGGCTCGTACGTCGAGGAGCATTGGGATGTGCAGTTTAAGCTTGTGCATCAAGGATAAATTTGGGAAAGAATTCCAATAACGTAATTGGCCTTCGAACCCTTTGGAATGAAGCAATGTTGTACTTTATTTTGGTGTTTAACCCCGTGCCTCTATCTGGATGTAGAGGAGTTTCACTTAATATTGTGTTGGCATTTGAAATTTGATTCTTGACAGTTTTTTGATTCTTCTGCCTTTTGTGAGAAGTCCAAGTTTCACCATCATTTTTGTTGGAGTGGTCATCCACCTTGCAACTGTTTGGAAATTTCAATGTTGGAATTTCAACTGGTTCAAAACTCACAAAATGTATAATGATTGATCCTTGTTCAAATTTTATAGATGCAACAAAAGGCCTACATCATTCAGTTTGTAGCACTGGACTCTTGTTATGAAGATAAGCACTAGCATGGTTCACCTCGACTATATCTTCATCATCAATGATTATTTTTCCGTTCCTAATCAACATCATAATCTTCTCTTTCATGATGAAACATTTTTTAGTTGGATGACTGATGATGCGATAAAATTTGTAATACTTAGGATCATTGACTTTGTTGGCTTCGTTAGGCCACTTTAATGGAGGAAGTTCAATGATATTCTTTGTCGCGCCCATTTTTTACCTCAGGGTTCGAACGGTACTGTCGCACCCGATTTTGAACTCTCAGTCTGAATGCGCGACGGAATGGTTATCCCTCAAAAAAAAAATGTAAATGTTAAGGGAGTCGCCACCTAATTAATTGAGTGAATTAGGACACCTAAACGCCAACCGATTAAAGTCAACATTAACTCCATTTAATGATCTGTAAAACTTAATAAGATTTTGGATAAGGATTCTTTATTATTCTAGAGGGAAGGGTTTAGTCATCCTTTAGAATCCGCTAACTTACGGTTGTCCGTTCAAACCTAGGTTAATTATTATGTTAAATGAGTGCATGTTTTGAAAATATTTTAAGTAAAGGATATTTACAAGTATATATGAATTTAACAATGTAAGGATTTATGATATTTATTTCACAAGAATATATATAAGATGGAAGTAACATTATTTGGAATATATAAAATCGTTGTAAAAAAATATATGTATTATTAGCATAGTATGAAAGGAAAGGGTAATGCGAAAATTGATTTCCATGAGAGGATGCACTTAACAACACAAAGTGACCTAGCGTGGTTTGTAAAAAAGAGCGAGGTTAATTAAAATACGCATGTAATCACAAAATTTTGATTTTTTTTTGACATGATATATGAAGTGTTTATTATATGATGTTAATAACGAGCCCGTGAGAATATGCATCTCTTTTGTTATGAAAAATGATGTCTTAGTTACATAATATATGTAAAGGATAGTTAAATTATCTCCTAATTTAGCCCTATGTGACAAACCTAGAATAAGTAAGTGAGGATGAGTTCATATTTTAAAACTACCCTCCCAATCTATTCAAAGGCTAGTAGAGTTAGTATCCTATTAATTACAAAGTTAAGCATATAAAGTTACGACAACAAAATAAATAAATAAATAAATAAATAAACAGATGAATAAAGAATGAGATTAGAGTTGATGTAGTTTTTTAGGACGGATGACGACGTCATCTCATCCCATTTTTCGTTTGGAAGTTCTGAGGCGGACGTCGATGTGGAGATCATGATGAGTCTCATATCAAGACTCTTGATTTATCTCCCGATGCACGTCATTTAAAATAAGAAAGAAAAGGAAAGGAACGGATTAGAGATTGTCCGAATCATAGAATACAAATAGACAACATTCTCATATAAATTCAAACATGTATACAACATAGTTATTATTTAATTATATCAGTTTTTTTCAAAACAGTTCAGCAGATCCATTTAATTTTTTTTTTTTTAAAAAAGAAACACTGTTCAACCCCACATTAGGATTTGACATTTCTCAGTGATACAAAACTAGCTAGAATCACAAAGTTTCTCTTTTACAAACAATACCAAACCAATCATGTCCCCCAGTGTTTGTTTCTGCTGGCATGCTTATTATATTAAATTCAAAAAAAAAAGATTAATATGTATCCTAAACCCTGTCAAATAATAAAGAAACATTGAGGTAGAATTTAACGTATCTGAGGCCAACATGTATTCAAATTACTATTATATAAGCATACAAACCTACATTGAGTATTTTATTTAGACCAACAAGGCTGATATACACTAAATATTCGAAGTACATATGATGCACTTGATGTCTTCAGGTGTATATGCAGACTTCCCTAGCTAATACAGGGGTCATGTTGTCAAACAGAGGCGACAAAAGGGGATATCATATACAAGACTAAAAGATGAGGAATTATTCAAAATGAACACACATCTTAACAAAGTGCTTGAAAGAAATAGATTAGTAAACAAGGCGAAATCAGGGTTATTACCCAGTTTACAATCTCAGCCATTTGCAGCAGACCTACTCATATAAAAGCTAATTTATGGGTGCAAGAAACATGTATATATATTCTCAACAAACAATCTGGACATGGTCAAGCTAAACGGCAAAGACATAATGATCATAGGCTCCTGATAGGTGATTTATATATGCAGTTAACCAAAGAGTATAAGCATAAGACACTCCTGTTCATCGTGAAGTATACAATTCCACTTCACAATGATGTTATTACAGTTCCTACACAATGCAAGCTTTAACTAACCCCAATGATGAAAACAGGGTTCAACATATATCTTATGATAGAAGATCAAACTCGTATAATTAGCTTAGGAATTAAATAAATTAGCCATCTTAAGAGATGAGAACGTGAAGATTTTATTTTAAAATTAAAATGTTTGTTACATTATCGGGATGATAACACGACATTGTAAATCGCGTATCCTTGATCTTAGTAACAATTTGATTGGAGGTCGGTCTTAAGTTATTAAAATACGATAGTGATATTTTAGAAAAAATAAGTAAAGATTTGAAATCTTTTGAATATAGGCACATAAATATACATACACATAGACACACATAATCCTTTTGAATTTTGATGTTGTTATTTCCGGGAGCGCGCCGGCTTAATTTGAAAATTTGAGATTAGACCTCGTAATCCCTTTTACTTCCCGCTAACTATTTGCTATGATAAGTATTTATTTATAGAGAGAGAGTTACAAGAAACAGTTCACACATGATTACTACCACTCCTGAAGTAATATGCCAAGCACCTTGATTTAACTAATCATATAAGGCAATGAAATTTCATACAGATTTGCAGCTATCCATATAGAGGATTCATAGCTAGTTTTAGCATAATGAATCAGCTAGTTCCATGCCTTCCAAAATTTGTACATTCAATGGTTTCAATATGATGAGCACTTAATATGCACAAACGACTGTTATAATACCAATAATGACCATAGATAACAAGAACTAATAACACCACTCAGTCGACCCTATAACATGTACGATAAACACTATATTCAACCATATATACAGATACCAACAACTATTAGTGAAGCTCATCAGTAGTCGCAATCATGAAAGCCAATAATAATCAGTACTACCTTTTATGTGTGGTGAATCTGAGGTGACGGCGAGCGTACCTTCGAATCGTCAAAGGAGAGTTTTCAGTAACTTGTTTGCGAGGATGAGAAGGAAGTTAAAAAACTGAACCGAAAAGAGAGTGTCTTTAGAGCCACCCCGTTCGTTGCATTGCATGTTTAGAGACTCTGTATTTATAGCTAGGATTTTAGGTTCTAAGTTTGGTAAAGTTTTTAGGGCTGATTTAGTGCTGATTTTAGGTGCGATTTCGTGTGATTCTAACTGCGATTTTGTGTTTATTAGGATGCTTTTTATGGGCTGATTTGGTTACTGGCTTTAGGCGATTTGTTACCATTTTTGGGTTCTGAGATTCTGTGCGCGATTTGGTTAAGGATTTGTTACCATTTTCGGCCAAATCTCTGACGATTCTTACCGAAATTAATAGGGAGAGATTTTATGGTAAGATGGGGAAAGGTCCCCAGATTCTCAGGCGAGAATCTCGGCTGGGGTGGTGGCGTGAGGGAGAGGTGCATGCGGCAGATGACTTTAGGGTTTTTTAGATTAGGTTTTTCTTTTTTCGTTCTGAAGAAGATGAGGGTAAAATGTCTGTAGGCTGTTGGATATAGAGGTTGGGGAAGGTTTGGGCGCGGGTTTTGGGCCGAATGGAGTGGGCTGCTGGTGTGGGAAAAAATGGGCTTGGGTATTAGTTTTAGGATAATTATTATTTAATTAGTGGAATTTAGGTAGAGTTTTAGGTGTATAATTTAATTAGTGGTAAATTAAATTATTTTAATACACCCTTAGTTTTAGCTTGGATTTAAATTATTACAACCATAAATGCGGGCGTGCTAATTAATTAGTGCTTAATATTTTATAATGCGAGACCATTATTAAAAACTTATTTATTATGCCTATTTTGTTGAATTAAAATTAACTTGATGGAGTTTTAAATTATTATTAAATTACTTAAATGCAAAATGCGGATATGATATTTAAGGATTGCTTAATGCTTTTATAAATGTGACGCTATT
The DNA here is from genome assembly GCA_029844215.1 of Przewalskia tangutica. Lineage (NCBI taxonomy): Eukaryota > Viridiplantae > Streptophyta > Magnoliopsida > Solanales > Solanaceae > Przewalskia > Przewalskia tangutica. Next base: position 92,119,920 of record CM056738.1, on the reverse strand, counting down.
ATTTAGAATCTTATTTTATTGTGCAGTATTTATCATTATTAAAGTTAAAATTAAAATATCTTAATATGACTTCAGGTGCTTTATTAATTTTAGCTTGAGTTTAAATTATTACAATAATTATGAAATTGCTATGCGTATTAATAAATGCGATTATGTTATTTGACACGACGTCATTGCTAAATTATTTATTTATTTACGTATTTATTATTATTAAAATTATTAAGAATTAATGGAAGTAGAATAGGGCTTAAAATTGATAAATGCGGGCGCGAGACCCAAAGTGCTTAATATTCTACGTAAGATGCGGTGTCATTATTAAATTACTTATTTGTGCCTGCATTAATGTTTTATGTTGCATTTTATAGTTAATGACTGGACGGGAGGGTCAAAATTGAGTGTCAACAGGTACTGCAACATTGCTCTTTGGCGCGGTTCCCTGAATGGAGTAAAATGATGATTTTGAGGAGTCGTCACCTAATTAGTTAAGTGAATTAGGACACTTGGAACTATTGCAATAAAAATACTGCAATTGATCTTCATTTAATAGTCTGCAAAATTAATGAAATTCTGGATCAGGGTTCTTTATTATCCTAAAGGGGAGGGTTATGCATCTTTTAAGATCCGCTAACTTGCGGTTATCCGGTCAAATCTAGGTTAATTATCTATCAAGCTTTAAAAAATATATGTACTTAAAGAAAAAAAATGTTTGAAAATATAATACAGAATGAAAATAAAAAACTGAATTTAAATACAATAACAAAAATAAATCTCTGAAGGCATATTCTTGAAATGTATCTTCGTGTATCTGTATAGATAGATAGTAAAAGTGTTAGTAGAAGAGTAAATAATTCTAAAATAGCGACAAGAATTAATAAGTAAACTAAAAATAAAACACGTCTTTTGTACAGTGGAGACTTGAAATTCTTCTATCGGCCAATGTAGCATCTTGTTCAAAATCAACTTAGTAAAATGAAAAGGGGGCAAATCACCCAAAATCAGTAACAAAATTATGGCCAAAATCAGCCAACAAATAACCGGAAATCAGTAGCAACACACGGTCTAAAATCAGTCCAAAACATGGCTAAAATCGGCCTAACAAATAACCGAAAATCAGTAGTAAACAATGAGCAAAATCAGTCCAGAACATGGCTAAAATCAGCCTAACAAATAACCGAAAATCAGTAGTAAACAATGACCAAACTCAGTCCGACAAAATAGCCAAAAATAAGTAGCCAAATAGCCAAAAATCAGTCCAAAATCAATAGCAAAAAATCAGTAGCATCATAGCAAGTATAACATCAGCGCAATAATACAATATCACAGCAACAACAACAATAAAAATGGTCCCGAACCCAGTGGAAATAACCACAAGTCCACTGGAACTTTAAAATGTCGCTGGAAAGTACTCACAATAACATTAGCAAAATGACCCACAAGAGAAATAACAACCATTGTTAACGTCGCCGGAGTTCACAAACTCCGGCTAAGTACAAAAATGAGAATCGGTCCGTCAATCAACACCAGCAACAAATATCAAAAAATAAGAAACAACGCAGGTCGCCGGAGTTTTTAAGAACTCAAGCCGGATATAAAAATCAGAAAAATCATATGAAATCCGTCCAATAAACAACAAAAAATATACAATACAGCGAAGGTAACCGACGACGGGATTTGAAAGCAAGATGGGAGTAATGGTTTCACCGGAGCTTAGAGCTCTGGCATTGGCAGCAAGGTCGACGGTGAGAGGTCGATGGAGTTCGCGAGAGTGCTGGGGTGTGGTTCGACGGTAACAATGGTTCAGCGATGGTTGTGAGGTCGACCGGAAGAGGAAGGGGAGCTCGCTGGTTTAGGGCAGTGGGCGACAGTGTGGGTTTTCGGTCCAATCCAACACCCTTTTTATTTTTTATTTTAATCCAACACTCTTTTATTATCCCATCTAAAAATCAAATACCACTTTTCATTTCCCCCCCAAACCAAACTCAAACCCTAAAGCTAAATACCCATATAAATAAAAACAATTCCCCATCTTTTCATTAAAAAAACACCACACATCCAGCCTATATCTCCCACATCTCCCTCTTTTAAACTCACCATCTCTCTCACCTCAAGCCTTACCTTTCCCCTCTGTCACGTGCCGTCGCTGCCAACGCCGGAGCTCCAAACTCCGGCGAACACACTCTCGTCTCCTCCTCACTCTTCCGCTGCTCACCGTCGAACCACTGCTCTCTCTCCCGTCACAATCAGTGACCCGTCGACCAGCAACCCATCTCCTTTCTTCTACCTTTACCATCTCCGGCGATGTGTTTGTTGTCTATATTTATGTTACGTTTTTTTTGTGCGTATGTTGACTGTTGGACTGTTCTTATTTTCGGATTTTTGGTAACTAGCCGGAGTTTAGAACTTCAGTGACCTTGAGTTTGGTTCTAAATGCTAGAATATGCTGTTGGTTATCCATCGTTGGACTGACTTTTGATTTTTTTTTGTACGTTGCCGGAGTGTTAAATTCCGACGACCTTTATCCGACAATATTTTTTGGTATCTGTTGTCTTACTATGGCGAACCAGACTGATTTTCTAAATTTTGTTCGTATCTCACCGGAGTTAAATTCCGGCGATCTTTTGCTGTTGCCTCTACTGTTTTCGGTGATTATGCTATTTCCGGCGATGTTCTAACTATCCGACGTGTTTGCTGTGTTGTTATTACTGCTTCACTGTTTTGGACTTTGGTTAGGACTGTTTTTGACGATTTTCCCCCTTCATTTTATTAAACTGATTTAGACCAAATACTACACTATTGGTATATACTGGTTTGAACATGATACTACACTTGATTGGTCAATGCAAAAGTTATCCGTCGATTTTTTAGGCCTCCACAGTTGCAAAGACGGAAAATAAAATAAAATGAAGCTTTCTGGGCGTTGATGATTTCTTCTACTTACACAGGATAACCAACATGCGCTGACGGGGCAAATTTTTGCAGCCGGACTTATTTAGGATGTCCCACTTTATTTTATATATCTGAGTCCTCCGTGTTTAAAACTATTACTGTTTTGGCACGGATTTGAATGTTTTATTTATTTTATTATTTCTAACTATATTGACCGATGAAGGAATCTCCGTCTGATTTTCAATGCCTCCCCTGTACAAAAGACGGATTTATTTTATGGCTTTACTTATTAATTCTTGTCATTGCTTTAAAATTATTTATTATATTACTAACACTTTTACTAAGTGTTTATGCAGGTACCCGGAGATCCTCTTGTGCAGAAGGCCTAAAAAGGGCTAAAAGATGTCCCGGAGTTTTATTCGATTTTAGCTTTATTATTCTGTGTTGCATTCCATTGTAATTGTAAATTATGAAAACTGCTTAAAATATGTTAAATAAAAAGGCAATAAATAATTAACCTAGGTTTGAACTAATAACCGCAAGTTAACGGATCTTGAAGGATGCCTAACCCCTTCCCTTTAGGATAATAAAGAACCCTGATCCAGAATCTCATTAATTTCGCAGACCATTAAATAGAGTTTAATTGCAGTATTTTTATTACAATAAATCAAGTGTCCTAATTCACTTAACTAATTAGGTGGCGACTCCTCAAAATCAGTATTATTGTTCCATCCAGGGAACCGTGCCAAAGAGCAATGTTGCGGATACCGTTCAGACCCCGAGGCCAAAAATGCGCGCGACAATTAATATACTTGGCATTTGCAATTATTGAATTATTATTTGATTGTTTATATTATTCATTAATGTGCATCCCTTGAACTTACATTGTCATTGATAATGTGAGATATTAATGATAGAGTGTAGTTCTTAAAATAGCCTAGACTAGATCATTGAGAATGAGATATCAATGATATGTTGTAAGTCGACATGTGGTCTGCATCACATTCTTAGAGAAAGTAATATATCTCACTTACTGCTAGTAATAATTGCTAGTGATGGACACATGAATACTCTTAGAGGAGTATTGGCAAACCCTGCTGATAAACTATTTGTTATACATGTCTAGAGTATTATCAACATGTGGGAGATAGAGGTCCTTAGACTTGAGGTCAATATCATCTTGTTTACGGAGCAGTGCACTTTGATCCTATCCTAAGCTCAAATGTCTTATAGGTTGAGACGCGGCTTGTATTTGGTGCATTACGAAATAGATTGAAGGTGATAGTTGAGCCAAGAATATGATTCATTCCTCGATTGGAATTTCGAGAGAACACTCGAACACCGGAGATGTTAGGTCGACCAGTCATTGGCGATCAAAGAGACATATATAAGATATGGTCTGGTTGTCGACTAATATAGATGAGATAAAGTGATCAAGTCATTTGGATAGACACTTGGCAAATCTTAAGCTTGATCGAGTGTGTCGCGAATGAATGGAATTTATCATCTCACATAGAGGTCTGTTTACTTGAGTCTTGTAAACGTACTTCACATATTGGGTCCGTCACCGACGCCGTCTAGGAGTTCCATGTGAACCTTGATTTGATCAAGTGTCGATGTGTGAAGGCCTAAAGGGTCACACTAAGTCGATTGTCTTTTCGGTCTAAGGGTATATCGAGAGAATGTAAAATATCGGATTTAGAATCAAGATATTTTATTTAATAATAAATTATGGGATAATTTTCATTTGATGAAAATTGTATATTTAAGTCAAAATTAAATCTTGGAATTAATTAGAACTAAAACGTGCAGAAAATAAATGGAGGAGCAGCGATGGGCGATTCGGTCGCCCATGCGATTTGGATTTGGGCCAGGTCTTGAAGCCTGATCCAAATCTGATTTGGTTTAGGGTTTCCTCCATTATATATTTGACACTTAACCCATAATTTCAGCATGCACTCACTTTCCACTTTCTGAACTCTGAGTTCAGAAAATAAAATTCTCTCAAATCTCTGCCAAGATTTCCTAGCTTTCTTGGACAAAGGAATATACCGAAGCAAGACTTGCACCCGGATTGACAATCGCGTGCGCTCCCATTAGTAAAGACTAACAAATCTTAAACTGTAAGTTTTCTTCCTGTCTTTGCAGATTATAATTATTGCATAATCATACCAGAAACGTTTGTTGGAGCAAGTAAGTTTACTCAAAATTTTAAAATTCTGTTGTGCCTTACTTGTGTGTTTTACACCCAACAAATCCCTACAATATCAGAGTCGAGAAAATGGTAAACTTTTGCTTCTAACTCCTTCAAAGTTGGATGTTGCTTTTCCTCTGAAGGATGTTGACTTGTACCTTTTTCTTTCATTTTTTGTTTAGCAACGAGTTTTACATATGTTGCTCCTACCGTCATGATTTCTTTGGTTTGGTCATTTGATGGTCCATTGAATTATTTCTCTTCCTTCATTGGAATGAAAATTGATGAAGCATTTTCATGTGTAGTAATATTTACTCCATGTCGTGTGCTCGCGTAGTCAATTCCTTAAAAATCCATGGCTTAAGTCCTTGGAGAATGTATGCAAGGCCCCAATGCTTTGATGCACATCTCAACAACATACATTTCTGAGAGACGGTCTTTGCAGTCCAAATTCAATGCTCGCCAACGATTGATGTAGTCAATCACTCGTTCATTCATTGCTTGGTGGACGTCAACTCAATCATGCGTACCATTCGACGTGTGCTGTAAAAGTGATTGAGAAACTCCTTTTCAAGTTGCTCCCAACTATCAATTGATTCTCGCTCGAGAGGTGTTTCCCTTCAGCGAGCGAACAAACTACTTGACAGGAAAATCATCATGTGTACCAGCATTGCTACACGTCTCCACAAAATGTGCAACGTGTTTGTCACGACCCGACCCCGGGCCCGCGACTGGTGCCCTACCTGGGCACCCTTACAGGTACACATAAGAGATAATCAGCGGAACATACATGAAACTGATAAAATAAAACAACAAGAATTTAAACAACAGGTTAGCCGATAAGGCCACCTCCCTGGACACATATACATATACTTAAACGACCGCAGTTACATCCTTCTTTTTTACTTTACAAATCGACCCACAAGATATGACTACAGACCTCTAAGAATTACAAGCTGGTGGGTGGGGCCGCCATACCACGAATGTACATAAATCTACAACATCAGAAAACTGCATCTAAAAGATAAGCCTCGAGTGAATGGAGCTTCTTCCCAGCGAGCAGAGATCCTAAGAGTAAGGATCACCAACTGTACCTAACACTGCGGGCATTTAACGCAGCCCGAAGAAGTCGATTAACAGTGCGAGTATGGAATGCAAATAAGGTACAATAACCAAATCATAACTGTATAAAAAAATGACAGGGACAAATATAAAAATGAAATACCAGATCATACCGTGCCATTTTAACTCCTGAAATCAATCGTATCTTAACCGTTCTTTTCCTTCTTTCAATAAAAATTAACATCATATTCTTACATACTTACTTTAAGGATTTAGTCAAGTTTTTCCACATAACTTACATATCTTACATAACATAATCCGGCCCTTTATGGAGGGACCTATTGTTTGGGAGCTTACTTTGATTATCCATACGTGATAACGTAATCCGGCCCATTTGCGGGACACGGTGTACTGATGAATCATATGGCATAGTCCGGCCCTCCTGTGGGGCTTGATGTACTGTGGAATCATGTAGCATAATCCACTTTGTGGAGCTCGGTGTCTTTGTGGAATCATGTAGCATAATCCGCCCGCTCGCGAGCTTCAGATCTTGTGGAATCATGTAGCATAATCCGCCCGCCCGCGAGCTCGGTGTACTGTGGAATCATGTAGCATAATCCGACCCGCCTGTGGATCTCGGTGTACTGTGGAATCATGTAGCATAATCCGGCCCGCCTGTGGAGCTCGGTGTACTGTGGAATCATGTAGCATAATTCGGCCCGCCTGTGGAGCTCGGTGTAAGATGACGTAACCTGACCTATGTGTAGGCTCGGGGTAATATGGCGTAATCCGGCCTATGTGTAGGCTCGGTGTATCTCATAACGTAATCCGGCCTATTTGTAGGCTCGGTGTATTTCATAACATAATCCGGCCTATTTGTAGGCTCGGTGTGATTTTCCTTACATAACATTTTTAAACCATCTTTTCACTTCTTCTTAAGTCGTCATAACAACTTCCCATAAAGCTATTATGACAACCTTTCATTTTAGAGAACTTAAGACACTTTTATTCTTACAACATTAGGGAAACTAGACCCAAAAATACTACGTACATACATACTTAAAAAGAATCATAAAACTCCTTTCTTTTTAAAGCTCAAGTCACACACTCTTTTGGAAACCATCTTCTTAACTTTTGAAATAAATTAAGAAGCCATACGTTTTAAAGTTTAGTCATTTCCACTCATAAAATCAAGGCTTATAGTATTAACCCTAAAAGCATACACTCTTTAAAATCATATCGCTTAAAACTTCATAATCCTTAAAAGACAATCAAAGTTCATAGTCTTAAAACTTCATAACATACATTCTTTAAAGTCCAATTACTTATACTTATAAAATCATATCATCTACACTTTAGAAATCAAGTCCCATTGTAACACCCCATTTTAACCGGAGTCGAAACGGGAGTGCCACGTATGGTTGATTCCTAAATGCATTTTAAGGAGTCGCCACCTAATTATTATAGTGAATTAGGACACTTAGTTTATTACAATAAAAATACTGCAATTGACTTCCATTTAATGGTCTGCGAAATTAGTGAGATTCTGGATCAGGGTTCTTTATTATCCTAAAGGGAAGGGGTTAGGCATCCTTTAAGATCCGCTAACTTGCGGTTGTTCGTTCAAACCTAGGTTAATTATTTATTGCTCTTTTTATATTCTACCTATTCTAAGCATTTTACATAATTTACAATTAAAATAAAATACAATGCGAAATAATAAAACTGAAATTAAATGCGGCATAAAATAAACTCCGGGGCATTCTTTTTGAAATGCATCTCCGGATACCTGCATAAACACTTAGTAAAAGTATTAGTAATAGAATACATAAATTTTAAAATAATAGCAAAAATTAACAAACAAAGCAAATAAATCCGTCTTTTGTACAGGGGAGGCCTTGGAAATCAGACGGGGATTCCTTCATCGGCCAAACAAGTGTAATATTTGTTCTTTTATCAATTTAATAAAATTACAACGAGGCTAAACAATCCAAAATTGGTAAATGACAGTAGCCAAACGAAGAGGAAACAACACCAAACAAGCAACATAGTAGCAAAGTAAAGACAACGTAAGAAGCAAGACAATTCTTTCACTAACTATTTAAGAGAATAATTTCAAATCCTAGAATTTTATTAATATATTATTAGTTGGATATGTCCAATTGAGTTTTGTGTACTTCTCAGTGAACTGTGGCAAAAGAAAACAAAAATAAGCAGATAAAGAAATCAAATAATGCAAAGTCGTTGCTTTCCATTAAGTTTTGTCACTTGTAATATAGTGGAGCAATCGCTGAAAATTTTAAGAACGTCGCCGGAGAGTTTTTTTATTTTTTTTTAAAACTCAAACATTCCCAGCAACCAAAGCACAAGCACATAACAGATACAAACAATAATAATAAAGCCAAGCCAAGGTCGTCGGAGTTCTTAAACTCCGGCTAGATAAAAAATATCATAAAATCAGTCCATAAATACCAAATCGACCCAAAGAAACACAAAATCTAGTCGCAATAGAGCGAGCAAGCAATGCGTCGCGGATATAGTGAAGGAGAAGAAGCGGAGTCGCTGGCCCAGGCGGCGAGGTTGTGGTGAGGCGGTGGGGATTGATGGGGTTCGCGTGGAGACAGCGGTCGACGGTGTGGAGCAGTGGGTTGGTTTCGCCGGCGGTGGCGGTTGTATGGTGGATAGAGGATTCGACGGAGAGAGAGTGCGAGTGAGGTTAGGGGCTCGCCGAGGTTTTCGCCGAGGGAAGCGAGCGCGACGGCGGCGGCGGCGGGAAAGAGCGGGGTGAGAGAGAGGGAGTCTAGGGTTAGATAAGGCCGATTTTTGTGTTGGGGAAAGTGGGTATAATGTTTTATTTATAGGTAGGGTTTTTTTTTAGGGTTTGGGTTTAGTTTTGGGGGGGGAAAATGAAAAGTGGGTTTGGATGGAATTAAAAACAAAAATGGTGTTGGATTGGACTGATTCAAATTGTGTCTTGGACTGGACTGGTTTGACAAAAATGCAAGGCTGGTTAATTATTTAAAACAAAATTATTTAAAAAAAATGCAAGATTATTAAAATGCAAATGCTGACGCAATAATACTAAAATGCAATATTTAAACATGTTTAATGCATGATTAAAAGTAAAAAATGGGATGTCAATTAATTATTTAAAAAGATGCAAATATTATTAAAATAAAACGACTGTGTAACAATAATAAAAACATAATATTAACAACGACAATATGCTTAATTTAAAAATAAAAGATGCAATGTCATTTTTGTGAAGAAATAAACATAGAATATTATGTAAAAATATGCAAAATAACGATTAAAATGCGGTGTGCTAAAATACTCAAAATTGCAACAAATATACAAAAAACGAGTCAAAATTGACTGTCAACAGCATGTCCCTCTTTGTACGGAGATGATGGAAGAGTCTTCGGACAAAGACGTTGACTTGTAGCCAATTTTGTCCTGTTTTATAAACTAGAACTCAAAATAGGGATGATGCAGACCCAAAAATGTCCCAGTGTCAAATCATGATGACACTGGGTCGTTGTGACGCAAAAAATAAAAAAGCAAAGCTGACACTGATTAAAAAAATGTCCCAGTGTCGAAGTATGATTGACACTGGGTTGCAGGTGATGCTAAAATTAAAAGACAATGCCGATGCAGATTTAAAATTTGTCCCAGTGTCGAAGTATGATTGACACTGGGTTGCAGGTGATGTGGTGCTGAAAAAGACATGGTTATTGTAGATGATGATGGCGTCATTGCATAGACGCGATGCAGATGCTCGTCGTTGCATGGACGAAACATATATGAAGTCGTTGCATGGGCTTAAAAGAAATGGCGTCGTTGCATAGACACGATGCAGATGCTCGTCGTTGCATAGACGAAACATGAATGAAGCCGTTGCATAGGCTTAAATGAAATGACGTCGTTTTCGGACGTGATGCAGATGCTCGTCGTTGCATAGACGAAACATGAATGAAGCCGTTGCATAGGCTTAAAATGAAAAGGCGTCGTTGCATGGACGCGATGCAGATGCTCGTCGTTGCATGGACGAAACATGAATGAAGCCGTTGCATAGGCTTTTATGAAATGACGTCGTTTTCGGACGCAATGCAGATGCTCGTCGTTGCATGGACGAAACATGAATGAAGCCGTTGCATGGGCTTTTAAAATGAAAAGGCGTCGTTGCGTGGGACGCGTCACGCAGATGCTCGTCGTTGCATGGACGAAACATAAATGAAGCCGTTGCATGTAGGCTTAAAATGAAATGGCGTCGTTGTGGGCCGTCTGAGATGCTCGTCGTTGCATGGACGAAACATAAATGAAGCCGTTGCATAGGCTTAAAATGAAAGAAGCGTCGTTGCATGGACGCTGATGCAGTCTTTCGTCGTTGCATAGACGAAACATGAATGGCCGTTGCATAGGCTTAAAATGAAATGCATCGTTTAGGCGGTCCACTGCATAGACGTTGTGCATTTGTGACCCGCATGGGTTTATTGTTGTGTTTCTGCCTTTGCTGATATGAAGATCCTGCACTCAAAGAAAACTTGTGAGTTTTTTAGGAAGTGAGTGGTTGATTAGCGTCGACTCTGTAGCTTTGGCTCTTGACGCTTGCATTCTTGGTTTGCACTGAAGACCTAGTTGGCCTGCTTTTTCCTGTCTATTGCCATTTTCTTGCACTGAATTCCTTAAAATGTCCCAGTTTCTGATAATGAAGATGTTGAACTGGGTGAGGTTTCATCTTGACGCTATCAAGGCGATCAGGTAAGCATTTTTTTTTTTTTATTTTTATAATGAATGAAAAGCTAATGCGAGAATATGGACAATGTACAATTGAGTAGATGAGAATGCAACCCCCCGAAAATATGTAGGTAGTAATGGATGCAAAATATGTGAGGATGTTAAACTCTCCAATGGACAAAATCGAGTCATGTGCAGAAACAAGGAAGAAATATTTCTGACGGTGTGACCGGCGATGTGGTACTTCACGTATCCCGCCGAAGTCGGTCAAGACGTAGTTCATCCGCAAAAATAAGAATTTTACGATTTTAAAATGATGCGGACCGGCCGATGTGGCGCCACGTATCCCGCCGAGGGAATCAGGTCAAGACGTAGTTCGCTATGCAAAATAAGGATTTTTATCATTTTTAAAATGATGTTGGACCGAAGCCGATGTGGCCGCCTACGTATCCCGCTGAGGGAATCAGGTCAAGACGTAGTTCATGATGCAAAAATAAGATTTTTTTATGATTTTAAAATGATGCTGGACCGAAGCCGATGTGGCCGCCACGTATCCCGCTGAGGGAATCAGGTCAAGACGTAGTTCGTGATGCAAAATGATTTTTATGTAATATGCATTTTGTTGTTTTTTTGAAAAAATGGAAAGCGACATTTTGTTCGACTCGGTTGATACCAACAATTAGTATTGTGCATAAGGATGTTCTTTTATTGTTTCAGTCTAACGAGTTTGACTCGTGTAATTCACTGATTTGGATAAGACCTCAAACATACACGAGTGTCGACACTTGCTTTGCATCGAAGGTTTGAACTAAACGTAATCTCATGTTTCAAATGCCTCACTGAAAGAAGGTTCCATCTCACATATATTCCGGTATTTTGAATTTTGGGACGTTGAGAGAATTGCGCTCACACTAAAAAGATGTTCAACATGCAATTGTGATACCATAGGCTTGGCGTCATGTAAGTATCCACTAATGTGAGAACCTCGATTATAAGATCATGTAGGGCTTGTCACGGGCTTGTAATGTAGGCTTGGTGAAAGGAATGGATATCATTTGGGTAAAAGTGACTAATCATTCCTCGAGAGTTGGACTACGTCCATGCTTGATATTTGTGTGTTTTAATGCTGACTTGCTTTCTTTTTGTCCCGCTTTTTACGTATTGACTTCTTTTGAATCTTTCATTTGGAGCCCCCTTTTTTTTCTGGGTTATGTATTCACCTTTTTTTATCGGGGCTTTGATTTCCTCTTTATGTGAAGTCGTCTCGCTTTCATTTTTTGAGACTTTGACAATTTGTCTTTGCAAACTTCAGCTAGAATTTTGTCAGCCACTTGCACATTTCTAAAGCACTCGAGGAGGTCGGGCCAAGAGAGGGATAGTGCGTACGCACTCAGAAAGGTTATAGGTGTAATATGCGGTTGTCAAAAAAATAGGTTTTAGGCTCAAAGGGGTGTACTAGGGATAATGTTATTTGGTAGGCTGAAAAGGCTCAAACGGGTCAAAGAAAGCCTACGATCATTTCCCACACCGAGTGTTACTCAGGATTTCGCCTCAACAAACATTCAGGCCAAGTTCTAGATCACAATGCAATGCAATTGAACTTATTCAAACACTCACCACACAATGCATATGAAACGATGAGGTCGGTTTCATTCTTATCTTGGAAACATGCAAGACAATGTCATCTGCGGGTATGAATAAGAGGTACCAAAAGAATCTATGGTTTACCACAAAGTCAACCCATACTGATTATCACTTGTTTTTTTTTTTTTATGCACAACCATAAATGTGTTGGTATCAACAAAGTCAAACAATAATACTAAAAAAAAATGTTTTTTTTTAATAACATTTTTTTTGTATTTTTTTGAATAAAGTATTTCTTTTTTGTATTTTTGAGTAATTGTTTTTTGGTGTTTTTTTGAATAAATGGTACCGAACCGAATAGAAATTTGCCACGTATCCCGCCGAGGAATCAAAGTGCGTAGTTCATTCAAATACGTCATAAAATGTATGCTTGGAAAAATTTATCAAAAGGATAGCAATATAAAGCTGTGCAAAATAAATGATTGTCCACTGTGGACGAATGCAAAGTAAAATGAATGCCCGAAAACATAATAAATGGGATGCATGAGTGAGAAAAATATGTTTTTTTGTTTTTTTTTGTTTTTATTTTTTATGGTTTTTATTTTTTGTGGTGTCGAACTCAAAATGAGTTGCCTACGTATCACACTGTGTGGTGAGAATCAGACACGCGTAGTTCGGAATAATTATACTGTAAAATGCATGATATGCGAAAACTATGTAATTAACGCTAAATATATTAATTTAATTTGCAAATATGAATAAAAATACAAAGTATAAAAAAAATTGAGAGCGATGTCTCATTGAATCTGGTATAAACTGACTTCTATTAGTCAACATAATTCTCGCTCCTTGTGATGACTTTTTTTTTTTTTTTTTTTTTTTTTGTTTTTTTTTCGCCCGCCCTCGGTTGTTTGCGAGGACGACCTTCCTGTAAAAATATGAGAAATAGGTGAGAGTGGAAAATGATAAAATAACAAAATGAAGGGGTGTGACCATATAGTCAGAGACTCCCCTGATTGGTTCGACCGGACTGGTGGTTGATGCTTCACAAAGTCCAAGTCGCGCTATTCAAGAGTGATTTACGCAGTAGGAGTCCTGATTGCAATGTGAAAGCAAAAATGCAAAAATACAAATGCTCGAGTCCGGATTCACAAAAGAGCGATAATTGAATTAAACAATATGTACAGAGTTGCTAGTGACAAACAATAATAAACAAAAAACATGCAAATCAAGCGCGTGCCCTAATATGCTTGGGACCTCTCTTATGCCAGAGGTGAGCCTAAACACCAAATATGCGGGATTATGATAAATAGGTCCAAGCCGTTAAACTGCAATATTTTGTTGGAAATGGCGACCAAATGACGGTGCACTTTTTCCAATTTTGACGTGTCGTGACCAGGCTTGGATCCGTCTATCATCATCACGCTACACATAGTATGCCAATGAGTCGTTAGGTTGTGAAACCCGTCGACAAGTTTGGTGGATTTCTAATTGTGGCGTTAATACCAAGGATTAACCCACCTAAGATTTATGCATGCATGACTTAATAAAAAGTGGTATAGCTCTATCTTAAGTTTTCTAAGATTTGGCTTACTGGACAAAATGGTTCCCGAGCGGACTACTCGAGTGAGAAGGCTCTGCGCCACGGTTGGACCGGATTCTCGCGTCTATTACCAACTCTCCTAAATTTGGGTTTTGAAGAAAGAATTTTCTGATGCACCAAGCGCACCTCGCGTGTAGTGTGTGATAGTGTTAATTTTCGAATGGAGGAAATATGAACGGAATGACAATTTAAGGAAAGCGATAAAAGAATGTAGCAATTAAAGTAGTTAATTACAAAATAAAAGCAAACAACATAAAATATTTACAACAAAAATAAAAGCAAGATAAAGTGCAATATTAAATTAAACTGAGTAAGTTATGATCAAGAACCTGATATCCCAATGAGTCGCTTATCCAGAACACCCCATTTTAACCGGAGTCGAAACGGGAGTGCCACGTATGGTTGATTCCTAAATGCATTTTAAGGAGTCGCCACCTAATTATTATAGTGAATTAGGACACTTAGTTTATTACAATAAAAATACTGCAATTGACTTCCATTTAATGGTCTGCGAAATTAGTGAGATTCTAGATCAGGGTTCTTTATTATCCTAAAGGGAAGGGGTTAGGCATCCTTTAAGATCCGCTAACTTGCGGTTGTTCGTTCAAACTTAGGTTAATTATTTATTGCTCTTTTTATATTCTACCTATTCTAAGCATTTTACATAATTTACAATTAAAATAAAATACAATGCGAAATAATAAAACTGAAATTAAATGCGGCATAAAATAAACTCCGGGGCATTCTTTTTGAAATGCATCTCGGATACTGCATAAACACTTAGTAAAAGTATTAGTAATAGAATACATAAATTTTAAAATAATAGCAAAATTAACAAACAAAGCAAATAAATCCGTCTTTTGTACAGGGGAGGCCTTGGAAATCAGACGGGGATTCCTTCATCGGCCAAACAAGTGTAATATTTGTTCTTTTATCAATTTAATAAAATTACAACGAGGCTAAACAATCCAAAATTGGTAAATGACAGTAGCCAAACGAAGAGGAAACAACACCAAACAAGCAACATAGTAGCAAAGTAAAGACAACGTAAGAAGCAAGACAATTCTTTCACTAACTATTTAAGAGAATAATTTCAAATCCTAGAATTTTATTAATATATTATTAGTTGGATATGTCCAATTGAGTTTTGTGTACTTCTCAGTGAACTGTGGCAAAAGAAAACAAAAATAAGCAGATAAAGAAATCAAATAATGCAAAGTCGTTGCTTTCCATTAAGTTTTGTCACTTGTAATATAGTGGAGCAATCGCTGAAAATTTTAAGAACGTCGCCGGAGAGTTTTTTTTTTTTTTTTTTAAAACTCAAACATTCCCAGCAACCAAAGCACAAGCACATAACAGATACAAACAATAATAATAAAGCGAGCCAAGGTGTCGCGGAGTTCTTAAACTCGGCTAGATAAAAATATCATAAAATCACCATAAATACCAAATCATCCAAAGAAACACAAAATCTAGTCGCGATAACGAGCAGCAATTGCGTCGCGGATATGGTGAAGGAGAAGAAAGCGGGAGTCGCTGAATCGGCGGCGAGGTTGTGGTGAGGCAGTGGGGATTGATGGGGTTCGGCGAGACAGTCGACGGTGTGGAAGCGATGGGTTGGTTTCGCCGGCGGTGGCGCATCGTCGACGGCGGTTGTATGGTGGGATAGAGGGATTCGACGGGAGAGGGCTGAGTGAGGGCTGAGGGTTAACAGGGGGCTCGCCGGAGGTTTTCGCCGGAGAAACGATGGGCGGCGACGCGCGACGGAAAGAGCGGCGAGAGAAGGAGAGGGTCTAGGGTTAGATAAGGGGCCGATTTTGTGTTGGGGAAAGTGGGTATAATGTTTAATTTATAGGGTAGGTTTTTTAGGTCTTGGGTTTGGTTTTGGGGAAATGAAAAGTGGGTTTGGATGGAATTAAAAACAAAAATGGTGTTGATTGGTGATTCAAATTGTGTCTTGATCGACTGGTTTGACAAAAATGCAAGGCTGGTTAATTATTTAAAACAAAATTATTTAAAAAAAATGCAAGATTATTAAAATGCAAATGCTGACGCAATAATACTAAAATGCAATATTTAAACATGTTTAATGCATGATTAAAAGTAAAAAATGGGATGTCAATTAATTATTTAAAAAGATGCAAATATTATTAAAATAAAACGACTGTGTAACAATAATAAAAACATAATATTAACAACGACAATATGCTTAATTTAAAAATAAAAGATGCAATGTCATTTTTGTGAAGAAATAAACATAGAATATTATGTAAAAATATGCAAAATAACGATTAAAATGCGGTGTGCTAAAATACTCAAAATTGCAACAAATATACAAAAAACGGGTCAAAATTGACTGTCAACACCCATAACTTGAAAAATAAAGTTTCATACACTTCCAAAACCAAGTAACTTATTCTCTTTAAAACCATATAACTTTCACTTTTTAAATCAATCCCCCTTTCACATATAAATTCAAGTCATTTTTAAACATAAAATCAACTTGCTTACTTTAAATAAATCAAGACACATAGCTTTAAATCAAATCTCATAACTTCCTAACCATTCTTACCAACATCTCCCATAAGACTTGGTAAGGACTTAGGACAATTTAAACGTACTTTTAACTTAGAATCAACAACATGAAAACTTCTTAATTTCTAAGAGTAGAAGGAATCATGAAATACTATCACATGGATATTTCATACGTAGGATCATGCCAAAGAAAGAAGAGGTTCACATACCTCGCGACGACTAGCGACAAGTTGCAAAATGCTCCCAAGTACTTTATCCTTGCTAGCTTTTCCACCCTTCAAGTAGAATACGCTACTCGTAGTACTTCAACCTATATTAATCATAACATGTCTATCAACTCCTAGCTTTTTAACATAGAATCATACTAAGTGTAAGGTCTCTTATTCTACGGAAAATCGAGCAGCACTTCCTTTGTTTCTACGTACTTTTCCACCTTTTCAAGGCCCGAAAATCAATACCAACATGCCACATTTAAGGCGCAACAATTCAACAATTCAAAGGGGATTACACGTCTTAATAGGACGTGTAAAATTCTGCCCCACAATAATACAAAACAATCCAATAACCTTAGACAATATTCAGCAATATCAAGGACAACAACAACATCTATTTCTTTCCAATTCCTTTCAATCCATAATGTCGTCCTAACATGTTATATAGTCGCAAACAAATCAAATAACTATAATCCCTTCTTTATATAACAAGCGACGACTAAAACTAATAACCAATTTGAATTACAATCTTAGGGTTAATCATGCAACTTTCGGATTAGGGTTTCTAATATCCATACACTTATCAAACTTCATAATATATACCTCATGCTTGCTAATATCCATAGCTACAACAATAAGTAATCTTAATTACTAAAACGACAAGATTTTTACCTTTATAAGCCCTTATAAATTCCAAGATTCAAAGTCGCTCCTTAGCAATTCTTAGCTCCTTTCCTTTACGCTCCAATCCGCGATTTGAAGCCTTTAGAAGTTCACAATCAACTTCTCTTCCATTTCCAATCCAAAACTATGAAAACGACTTAGGTTTTCGCCTTGCGACTAACGTAAAAACGTCGTTTTTTCCGAAATCTTTCTATTGAGATATCCTTACAATACCCTTAGGGACCTTGGGTTAAAGTCTTGTGAATAATGGACCAAAATTACAAAAAAATTGTGTGGGAATTTAGGCAAAGCCGAGAGCAACTTTAAAGACAAGAACAAGGTCTTGAAATTTTCTAAGTGTTGGAGTTAAGTCTTGCAACTAGTGTAGTATATATAACACAATGAAGGGCTTAGATTACTACATATGTGTGGCTAGGATGAAGGAAATTAAATATTAAGCCAAGTGGACAAGTTGACTTGGTCAATAATCTCAAGCTTTGAAGACTTGTTCATCTACATAGGTCAATGACCATATTACCCCTGTCTATTTTCGTCCAAGACCATGTGGGGGGGGGGGGGGTGTGCCACGTGTCGCCCTCCCATTCGTCCATAAAATTTCATAACCCTCGTGGACCCCACAAAACGTAAAATTTATCGGGTGAGCCCCACGTGATCAAATCCGTAAAAATAAATCTTCCATAATGATAATAAGTTCCATATTCTTCAAATAATGCATTTTGAGAATCCAATTCTCATCAACAAACATTTTTCCTTTCCGACGTTCGGAAGATTTTTCCTTCGGAAAACAATTCTTTCTTTCGTACCAATTTTAGAGTCCTGATTCCTTCATACATTCTCTTAAACATGTCCTTGAATTTCGGGGTGTAACAGTGTTGTCTTGATTTTCCTTTGCCATAGAATTATTGCAGCTTTGGGGGTTGATAATCAATTGAGTAGACAATCAATTCGCTAGGACAAACAACATCGCAACTAAAGCAACTTGATTTTCACTTTGAAAGTTGGGCAACTTGTGGCAGATTCAACCTCATTTTCTTGTGGTGTTGGGTTGTGACTTGACTCTCCACAACTGTAGAGTTCCAACTTGTTAATCAGTTGGGCTATTTGAAGATCTTTGTCCTCCAGGGATTTCTTCAACGCTTCAATAGTTTGCATCATCACAATGAGTTATTCTTATGCGTTGGTCGCATTGGTCATCACGGCACTCACCACATTAGAAGTTGAAAAATCCTCCAAGTCCCCGGACTCGTAGATGTTAGAGCGTGCTTGAGAAATTTCTCCAAATGACGAAAATGAAGTGTTGCCCCTAGATCTTGCAATCGACATTATAGGTTTGTTCTTGTCTAACGTCTCCATGGAGATGAAATACTTCGATCCTTCCAAACCTCTAACTTTGAACATGCTACGAGTCATTGGGCAAGCAAGAACTATAACACCTGTAGATAGAACACCAAGGTTTTTCTTTGAGGACATCACAATAATAGATCTCAAAATTTACACATTTGATTTTGGAGATGAAGGGAAGAGTTGGTCTCACTGGGCGTGCCAAAAATTTGTTCGCGATAATTTTTGTTGGCAGAAAATAAATAACTGCCATCATAAAATAAATATGAGAAAAAATAATTTTATTGATTGTTTGGTGAATACAACTCTATATGTATCCCTTGATTCTAATTTCTGTAATGTTCGCCTTGATTTGAGGGCCAATGTAACATCTTTCTCGAATGAAGGATGAACTTATGTTGATGTGTTGAATCTTGGAAGAACTTTGAGCGACACTTTGAATTGTTCTTGAGGGAAGACATCTCTCGAACTTTCATTTTTGTTGAAGACGTTTGGAAAAGACTTGTGTAGATGTTGTTCTTCTTTGCCTCTAGTCAAGATGTTGTGTCTATTTTAAGATGTTCTAAAAAAGGGATATGTGATCCCTTTATATAGGTGTGAGCTAGAGCTTGGGGTATTTTGGTCTCCAAGTAATTTTAGCGAACCTTAGGCTAAAAAAATGTGTGCTGGGCTCATCTTGTAGATGCTTAATTTAATGAACTAACCCAAATATAATTTGAATTTCATTCGAGTCAGGTAAGTTTGACTTAAATAATTTATCTTACTTTATTAATCAAACATTGACTTGATCAATATGTCCATAACTTAGAATTTAATCCAAATTTTGTATGGATTAATTCAATTAAAATACTAATGTCTACAGTAATCCAATACCCCTCTTAATTAATGTACTATTTTTTATGGGGCGTGTAAAACAAAAAAAAAACAAATAATTTGAGACAGAGGGAATAATAATAAGAAAAACAAATGTGGTTTTATCAACGAAACACGTGAGATAGGCTAGAAGTTGTGATCCATCTCCTTTGTTCGTTGGCCCCGACCCACAACACAACACGTCAAATTCAATTCAATCATAATAATATCTCTATTTGTTCCATATATATTGGCTTCAGATCTGTATCTGGGTGGAGTATTCTAAAAATCAACCATGTACGGATTCGAAGCGCTTACCTTCAACATTCACAGTGGCTATTTAGAAGCCATTGTTAGAGGTCATCGATCTGGTCTTCTCACCACTGCCGATTACAACAATCTCTGCCAGTGTGAAACCCTAGATGATATCAAGATGCATCTCTCCGCTACTGAATACGGTCCTTATCTCCAAAACGGTAAGGTTTCTCGTCCCATTTTCGTAATTATTGCGTACGATCGTACATCAATTGTAGCCTCGTGATATTAGTTTTTTTTGTTGTATTTTGTATCGATTTGATTATTTGAAGTTTATTCAGATTTGTAAGATAAAAAAAAGGTAGTGAGGTAGTTTCGGGATTAGCTTGAGATCAGTTTAACTCTTGTGTAGTAGTCCTTGTTATAATCGCAAATCAATTGAAGCCTCATGATATTAGGCATTTTGTTGTTTCAATATCGATTTGATTATTTGAAGTTGACTCAGATTTGTAATTAAAATGTAGTGAGGTAGTTTGTTTCTCTAGGTTCCGGATTAGCTTGATATCAGTTTCACTTTATGATGTACTAGTCCTTATTTCATGTTTATTGCCTATGATCGTTAAATCAATTGAAGCCTCGTGATACATTAGGCATTTTTGTTGTATTTTGTATCAATTGGATTATTTGATGTTGACTCAGATTTGTAAGTAAAAGGTAGTGAGGTAGTTTGTTTCTGTAGGTTCAGGATTAGCTTGAGATCAGTTTAACTCTCAATTGAAGCCTCGTGATAGATTAGGCATTTTTGTTGTATTTGTATCACTTAGATTTTTTTGAAGTTGTTTCATATTTGTAAGTAAAAGGTAGTGAGGTAGTTCCGGGATTAGCTTGAGATCAGTTTAACTCTTATGTAGTTAGTCCTTATTTTGTGATTTCGTTGCCTATGATCGTTAAATTAATTGAAGCCTCGTGATAGATTGGGCATTTTATTGTATTTTGTATCAATTAGATTATTTGAAGTTGACTCAGTTTTGTAAGTAGTGAGGTAGATTGTTTTTGTAGGTTCAGGATTAGATTGAGATCAGTTTAACTCTTATGTTATGATCATAAGGCATTTTATTGTATTATGTATCGATTGGATTATTTTGAAGTTGACTGAGATTTGTAAGTATGTAGTGAGGTGTTTGTTTCTGTTGGTTCGGGATTAGATTGAGATCAGTTTAACTCTTATGTCATGATCATAAATCAATTGAAGCCTTATGATAGATTAGGCATTTTTGTTGTATTTGTATCGATTGAATTGTTTGAAGTTGACTCAGATTTTTAAGTAAAAAGGCAGTGAGGTAGTTTCGGGATTAGCTTGAGATCAGTTTAACTCTTCTGTATTAGTCTTTGTTATAATCGTAAATCAATTGAAGCCTTGTGATATTAGGCATTTTGTTGTTTCTGTATCGATTTGATTATTTGAAGGTGACTCAGATTTGTAAGTAAAATGTAGTGAAGTAGTTTGGTTCTGTAGGTTCGGGATTAGCTTGGGAACAGTTTTTTGATGAAGTGCTTGATATCAGTTTAACTCTTTATGTAGTAGTCCTTATTATGATCGTAAATCAATTGAAGCCTCGTGATATATTAGGCATTTTATTGGATTTTGTATCAATTGGGTTATTTGAAGTTGACTCAGATTTGGAAGTAAAATGTAGTGAGGTTTTCGGATTGTCTTGAGATCAGTTTAACTCTTATGTAGTAGTCCTAACTTCATAATTTTGTTGCCTGTGATCGTAGATCAATTGTGAAGCCTCGTGATATATTAGGCATTTTTGTTGTATTTTGTATCAATTCGATTATTTGAAGTTGATTCAGATTTGTAAGTAAAAAAGGTAGTGAGGTAGTTTGTTTCTGTTGGTTTGGAATTAGTTTACAGCATGTAAAGTCAATGATAATGCACATTGTATAGCTGATTTGATGGAAGCAATTGATTTGGTATCCTCTATATCTTGTAGTATATACGAAGTTTGACGCAGATTTGTTTTTAAAAAGTATGAAGTAGTTTGTTTCTGTAGGTTCGGGATTCGTATTGCGTACGATCGTAAATCAATTGTGAAGCCTCGTGATATTATGCATTTTATTGTTTCTGTATCGATTTGATTATTTGAAGTTGACTCAGATTTGTAAGTAAAATGTAGTGAGGTGGTTTGTTTTTCTGTAGGTTCTGGATTAGCTTGAGAGCAGAAAGGTAGTGAGGTAGTTTGTTTTTGTAGTTTCGGGATTAGCTTGAGATCAGTAAGGTAGTTAGTTTGTGTAGGTTCGTGATTGGCTTGAGATCAGTTTAACTCTTATGTTATGATCATAAATCAATTGAATTACTCATGATAGATTAGGCATTTTTGTTGTATTTGTATCGATTGGATTATTTGAAGTTGGACTCAGATTTGTAAGTAAAAGGCAGTGAGGTAGTTTGTTAGGTAGGTTCGGGATTAGCTTGAGATCAGTTTAACTCTTATGTAGTAGTCCTTATTTCATAATTTTGTTGCCTATGATCATTCATTAATTGAAGCATCGTGATAGATTATGCATTTTTGTTGTACTTGTATCAATTGGATTATTTGAAGTTGACTCAGATGTGTAAGTAGAAGGTAGTGAGGTAGTTTGTTTCATATCACTTTAACTCTTATGTAGCAGTCGTTGTGTATTATAGCTAGTTTTACGGAACGATGACATTGAGATGCACCTCTCCGCTACTAAATACGGTTCTTATCTAAAAAATGGTGAGTTTCTCGTCCTAATTTCATGATTTATTATTGCATACGATCGTAAATCAACTGAAGTCTTGTAAATATTAGGCATTTTGGTGTACTTGCATCAATTGGATTATTTGAAGTTGACTCAGATTTGTAAGTAAAAGGTAGTGAGGTAGTTAGGTTCGGGATTAGCTTGAGATCAGTTCAACTCTTGTGGTAGTAGTCCTTATTTCGTGATTTCGTTTGCCTACGATCGTAAATCAATTGAAGCCTCGTGATAGATTAGGCATTATTGTTGTATTTGTATTAGTTGATTTATTTGAAGTTGACTCAGATTTGTAAGTATAAGGTAGTGAGGTAGTTTGTTTCTGTAGGTTCCGTATTGGCTTGAGATCAGTTTAACTCTTACATAGTTGTTGTGTATTGTAGCTAGTTTAATGGAAACGACCGTCCTTTCTTATTGGATTACAATAGAGGTGTTGTGGATATCTTATATATTTGATGTTTGACTCAGATGTATTTAAAAGGTATGATGTAGTTTGTTCTGTAGGTTCGGGATTGGCTTGAGATCAGTTTAACCCTTACGTAGTAGTCATTGTGTATTGTAGCTAGTTAATGTAAACGACAAGCCTTTTTTTATTGGTTACAATAGAGAGGTATTGTGGATATCTTATATATTTGATGTTTAACAATCCCAATATGTTACATTATAATGTAATATTGTTTTCATGTTACACTATATTGTAATATAACATTGTGTAGTCCTTTTCTTGATAAAAAAACAAATAACATTGTGTAATGCCGTAATGGTAGCCAATATCTCAATATCATTCCTCAAGGTGATTCTGTTTTCAGAATGTCTGGATTTCAGAATTTGCTGGATAGTAGTGAGCAGCATAATACTACAATGCTGCTTAAATGCGAATGTTTTAGGAACTCTTGAAAACACACGTTTCTTATGCAATGCTTAATATAGATCCCTGTCGGATTCTTCCTTATTGTAGTTTTACTGGCCTTTTGCAGAGCCGTCCCCTTTACACACGACTACAATTGTGGAGAAATGCACTGTCAAACTTGTAGATGAGTTCAACCACATGATCTGCCAAGCCACAGAGCCCCTGTCAACCTTTCTGGAGTACATCAGGTCAATTTATTTGTGTTTAATGGAAAAAAATGTTTCTTTACTCTATCCCACTTTCTAGTTCTGCTGTGCATGGAGATTTATTATAGAAAAATACGATAACAAGTTTATTCTTTCAGTGAATGATATTTGGAATCTTCTGTTACCATTCTCAAAAAAAAAAAGATATTTGGAATCTACCTAAGTCATTTAAGAGCACATCTTTGTATAATTGAACTGAGAACTCATTTTACTACTCCGTTAACATATGGTGTGATATGTCGCATTAGGACTTATGGCCATACACCACATACCCGTGCATCACACCCTTAAATTTTACCTGTATATTTTAGGCAACTGTATCAAAATTTCTGTGTTGAGAGAAGGATGAAACAATACCAAGTTTGTGCTGCTCGTTAGGAAATATCAATTATACTTTTTTAGTCAGTATCTAGTCATAAACCTCAAGTGTGTATTACGCATCCTTACGATTAGTTACATCTATAAAGAGCTGAAAATATCAATAAGATCTTGTATACCATTTACATCATTTTGATTACAAAGTCCTAATACATCTATATTTCCAGCTTTCTCTGCATCTGAAACCCTTGAAGCATCTACCTACTCCTTTCTTCCCATAGCTTCCAGAAGATGCGAAAAGGAGTTGTCTTAAAGTTTGCTAACACTGACACTAGGCAGCCTCTCCAGATGTTGAACAGTCTTGCGGTTCTCAGCAGTACCAGGATGCCCATATAGAAAAAGGAACATACTCTGTGGCATCCTCGCTAAGATAATATTAAATGTTCTTTTGCTATTTGCTCATCCGAAATATGGAACTTGAGAGTTATGCATACAAATGTAGGCATGTAACTTCATTTTATTCTACCTTATCCCAAAAAAAGAACTTCATTTTGTTCTAGATTCAAAAGTTTCACCTCTGCGTAACCTTATATCCGAGTAAAAGTGTAGTATCTATATAAAAAATATATTACAGTCCTTATTAAATGAAACACTCAAAACTCTCTTTTGGCAACATGTAGTTGCAGTAGTGTAAAAAACAAAGAAGAGAAAAGAACATGTCACATCTTCCTTTTGTTTACCAAAAAAATGAGCAGCCCGGTGCACGAAGCATCCCGCATTCACGCAGGGTCCGGGGAAGGCCGCACCCCAAGTGGGTGTAGTGTAGGCATTTTGCTTACCAAAAAACAAAAACGAAAAAAAAAACATGTGAATTGCAGTGCACTTTATATCTTGAAGTTATTGAGCCATGCTATGTTTTAAACTAAATTGAACTTTCCTGGTCTATCATCTTCTCTGACTGTTTTTCTAATAACATAAACAAACAAAGAAGAGGGTTTTTCACCACTTGAACGAGTGTATGCATGGCTAAATGTAGGGTGGTTGTGTTGTGCTTATTTTTCTGATTTTAAACATTTAGTATTGTGTGGAAATTGGGGAAACAATACTGGTCCGTACTGAATCTAAGTTGTGGTATTCTTTATATGGTTCAGGTATGGTCACATGATTGATAATGTTGTCTTAATTGTCACCGGAACTTTGCATGAGAGAGATGTCCAAGAATTGTTGGAAAAGTGCCATCCTTTGGGCATGTTCGACAGGTATTGTTCCAAATGCTTGCCTTGGATTATTATAAATAAATGAAAGCATTTAATAACTATTCTCACTTATTCTGCAGCATTGCTTCTCTGGCAGTTGCCCAGAATATGAGGGAATTATACAGGCTGGTGCTTGTTGACACACCCTTGGCTCCATACTTCTCTGAGTGCATTACTTCAGAGGTATCAAATGCTTCACCTTTTCTTTTAACTTCGATAGGTGATAGTACTACATATTTCCACCAACAACAAAAAAAGTTGTCTATACTTTATAATCCTGAACATCGATCTTTTCTACGACTGTCGACTGATGCCCTTTGAAGAAATCAATAAGTAAATGGTTGTAGGTTATTGCACTTCATAGGTTGTTAACCGGGATCCTCTCACCACATTACCAGACCCTAGTATTTTTGTCATGATTTACTCGCATATCTGAGGATGATAGTTATCTTATTTGTGCACATTCCAAGTAGGTTTGGTTGTCAATTTTAGAGTATCTTTAATCATGCAACAATTTCTTTTGTCAACTTGTTTTCCTTCATGTACCGATATTTCCTTTCATTTATGGGACTTACTCTTGAGCAGGACTTGGATGACATGAACATTGAGATTATGAGAAACACACTATACAAGGCGTATCTTGAAGACTTCTACAGATTTTGCCAGGTACCTGTTCTTATAAAATTCTCTTCATATTTTCCTACTGTACATTTTAATAAAGTTTAACATTCATTTCACTTGTCAATTATGATACTTTCGAATAGAAATTAGGCGGTGCTACTGCACAGATCATGTCCGATTTGCTTTCATTTGAGGCCGACAGAAGAGCTGTTAATATTACCATAAACAGGCATGTCATTGTTTCAGAATTTCTCATAATCTTGCTGAATAATGTAAATTAAGTAATACTTCTACTATTAACGACAAATTTTTTCATTTGCAGCATTGGCACTGAGCTAACACGTGATGACCGCAGAAAGTTGTACTCTAATTTTGGCTTACTGTAAGCTCATGTAGCCCAATCTTTTATGTTATTGATGTCATACACTACATAGCCTCTCTTTCTGACACAATCTATGTTAAATAGTTATCCATACGGTCATGAGGAACTTGCCATATGCGAAGATATAGATCAGGTATTGTATGACCAACTTTTGTTTATTTTCCATTCAGTATTGTTGTTGGGTACTATGTTGCCTGCAGTTCTCCTTCCCCTTGTCAATTGTGAACCACCTTGCCCGTTAAAGAGAGAAGTGGTGAAGCATGGTGCTGGAGTTTGGGGGGGGGGGGGGCAATGGTGGAGGGGTCAAATACTATTTGAAGGGAGAAGATGGATAAGAGGAAGAGAAGAGAAAAGTCAGAAAACGAGTGTAGAGTAGAATATTGTTTGCAAGAATAAGATACAAGCAAATGAATATATTTCTTGCATCTACTTTGTCAAAAAGAAAATTCCTTGCGTCTAGGTGTTAGTCTATTTGTCTTCTATCTTTCCTTACATGGTGTGTTGTCTTTAGCTGTTCTTATACTTGTTGTAGGTCCGTGGTGTCATGGAAAAGTACCCCCCTTATCAAGCCATATTTTCTAAGTTGGCTTATGGGGAGAGCCAGATGCTCGACAAGGCTTTCTATGAAGAGGAAGTCAAACGTCTTTGCTTAGCTTTTGAACAACAGGTTTGTTCATTTGAGCTATCCCTTTAAATCTTATTTTGTTAATGTCTCTTGTATTGGACAACTTCAAAATTTCCCACCCCGAAAGTTCCCCAAGAAAACAATAGAAATAAAAGGAACAATGGGAACAGACACGGAAAGACCTTTCAAATCCATGTGCTTCCTGATTGATATTCTTTTTTCTTTCATTGCAGTTCCACTTTGGTGTATTTTTCTCATATATGAGGCTGAGAGAGCAGGAGATCAGGAACTTAATGTGGATTTCTGAATGTGTCTCTCAGAACCAAAAATCCAGAGTCCATGACAGTGTTGTTTTCATATTTTAGTAATGTAGCCATATTTTAGATCATGTGCTCTCCATTATCATCTGTAAATTTGATTTTCACGACCATTTGTTGATAACTATTGAGTTTTTGGTTAAGAAGGCCAGACCCCAGTCATAGGATGGGGGTCAGTAATTGTGAAGCCATTCTCTGTGGAACTTGCTGCCCTTCCAAAGCCGTAGGATGGGGGGTTACAGTTTCACACGGATATTACCCAGTTCGTTTGCAACTTTCCTAATAAGTGTTTGTATGTTGGTTAAATTGTCATCTGGAACGATACTTGGATTGGTGTGTATCAATGTATCGCTATTTATTGAGTTTGCCGCCATCATTTGCCTGAATGCCTGATTTCATTTTATGGGTATTTTCCTTTGGTAAAGCACTGAGCTGCGAATCACCTGCTTGAACTTGCAAAGTTTAACCATTAGACTTCATATTGGTGTTGATATATCCTTTCTAGATGATCTTTTTCCTCGAGTCTCAAATCATGTTGCAAGTGCTACTTTATTTAGATATTTGTTTAGGTAACTCAAGACTATCTTCTAACAAGTTCATGTTTTAAGACACCGGAAGGAAGAGGATTAGTAATTTAACCATATAACCCTTTTTGTTATATGGTTAAAAAGTTTCTCATACGTTAGACTCATCTATTCTATTTATATAATTGAACCAAATAACATAAGATAGAAATAACTACATTATTTTTCTTCGTCATCACCTTCTTGCATCTCTTTCCATGTACCAAATATAGCGGAGTATAAGAAAGATGCTGACAAGTATAAATACAATTAGAAAATCAAATGGAAGAGGGGATCCAAAAGTTGTGAAATCAGAGTTATTATTCCAAGTACTCGTACATGTAGAAATATTTTTAAAAGCCAATGTAAAGACTTACATTACATTATTAGCACCCTCCCATCCCTCACAAAATAAAAAACTTCCACCAAAAGATAACAAATTATTCATTTATTCCCTTCCTTGAAGAATGCAAAGTTCTATGTTCCAACACAAATGTAACATCCAAAGATCACTCAACTTGGATCAAACTAATGTTAGAATTGTCCAAATTAAAACCGCACTCCCAACAAAAATCTTGTATGCAGATGTAGTAACCTTGTATGAATTGTTTGAATCATCTTTAGTGGCTGGTCCCGGTGCCGGAACGGGAGTTGCCGGTGCCGGAGCTCCGGCTTCCACGGTGATGACAAGCTTTTGGTTATGGTCGGAGCAATGTGTTGGAACACCACAAATGTACCATTTTTTACCAGGGCTGGCCAATGTGATCACATCATGACCAGAATTTAATCCTTCACTTGGTGGAGGAGCTATGCAGTCTTTGAAAGCAGTTTGGTTCACTTTGAACACATTATGATGCCCTTTGGTATACTTAAAAACTGCATCAAAGACAAACAAAAAAGATTAGTTCAAGTAATAGTCACAATTTAACTAGTGAAATGTAGCTTCCTTTTAAGTTTTAAGTCATATAAGCAGTAAGTAATAATTCTTCTTACTAACTAATTGAGAAAAGGAAAGAAATATGAAAGAAGTGGAAATTACACTTTGCCTATTGACTAATGATGAGAAATAGAACAGAGAAATAACACAAATGTCAATAAAAGAGAGTCTACTTTCCACACTCTATAATTAGTTGTTGCTAATTTATCACTATCCTAATTCATATTATCTGTATTTTAAGGTTCTTGCACACTAAGACATTTAATAGCCTAATCATAAGTGTTTTTGTCTGACCTATCTTTTATGTTCCATTATTCATTAAGCATATCAATTAATTAACTCTACAACAAGAGTATTTTTGGAGAAAAGTAATGGAAGTGACTTCTTGTTTCTTTAAAACTATCAGATATTTAGAAACGATTTCGTTTGCTGAAACGACTAATATATATGACCAAAATGAGTATTATAGGATCCCCTTTTATACTAAAAAAAAAAATATTGAGAATAATATATAAATGATATAACGGTCATGTATCATCGAGGGCTGTAATAGAATGGATATGATCTTTTCACTCTTAACTAAATGTTTCGGGTTCAAACTTTGAAAATAGAGTTTCTTTTTAAAAGGTCTTACATGACGCGAATTTAAATTAATCGGTATGTGGGTTCCGAATAATAATACCCAAAAACAAAAAATAGTAAAATGGTTATATCATACTAAGGTGTCTCCAACCTTGAAAGTTTTGTCCTTGGCCCAAGCTTGATAATCAACATCAATGGTCCATCCCTTTTCACCCCCAACCCAATACTCCATCGGTAGTGCCGGAGTGGCGGGTGCTGGTGCCAGAGCTCCGTCTGTTGGGTTTTGATATTGGTGAATGGAAAGTGATGGGATGAAAATTAAAGGGAGTAAAAGGCTCTTTTGTCCCACATCGAAAAAAGAAAAGAAAAGAGAGGTGTATATATTACATTACACCTTCTCTAGTTGCTAAAAGGGTTGAGAGGGCAAGGACTCCTCGCGCCGTCGTCGCTCAGCTTTGGATTTGGATTGATTGATAATCTTTTTGGACAAACTATTCTTTAATTAATTAATTATTTAATTAAAATAAATCCAAACGGATCAACCCAAGACCCGCGACCGACCCGTCCGGTTTAAGTCCTTTTTCTTTTCGAATTTCCCTCCAAAAGTTTTGGTGACTATTCTGAATGGTTGCAAACATTCAGAAATGGTACCTCCAAAACCTATAAATTCTTGATTTGTTCCAAGAATTTATTCACTCATTCTAATACGAATTTCTCTACAATTCGAAAATTCATTCTTATTCATTCTGTGTGATATACTGTCGTTGAGTGGTTCGCTGCTATCGGAATTTGGAGTACTACTATTCTGGTAAGATAATCGTTCTATCCTGAGAGGCGATATTCCATTAACCTCGAGTATTGTGAGGGGAATAATTTCCTTAAGGACACACTTTGAACTAAGTGAACTCGATTATATTCTGATCCAAAACAGATTATGTTTCGTTTACTATTTTTCTTGATTAATTTACTGTTCTATACTGTGTAATCTGCTTTTTACTAAGTGTTTAAACAGATTGTGTTGACACATTATTTTAGAATACAGATTATTATACAAACACCGTCTTCCACGGTGATGACTGATGACAAGCCTTTGGTTATGGTCAGAGCAATGTGTTGGAAAACCACAAATGTACCATCTTTTACCAGGGCTAGCCAATGTGATCACATCATGACCAGTAGTCAATCCTTCACTTGGTGGAGGGACTATGCAGTCTTTGAAACCAGTTTGGTTCACTTTGAATACATTATGACTTCCTTGGGGATACTTAAAAACTGCAATTAGAAAAAGAAAAAAGAAGAAGAAGATGGAAAATAGTTTGTAAGTAATAATCACCATTTAATTGGTTATACCTTATTAATTTGAGGTCATATAGAGCCAAACATCTTTATAACAATCTCGTTTGTTCCGATATTTTTTAAGTGCTATAACTAATTATTGTTATATATTATGAAAGTTTCGTTCTACGGAATAAATGACTGTTATAATAAAATATTATTATAAAGAATAATTATTATAAATAAATCCGATTGTACTATCTTCGGTCCATTTTAAATGTTTACGGTCATGACACACTAATGTTTAAATGGGGCTGAAAGAACTCATTCCAACCTCACCACCAAACAAGCGGGTTGGATTGGACTGGCCTCGCAAGCCAAGGCTATTTTTACTAGGGGTGAGCACGGGTATAGGATATCCAGATATCCGATCAGAACCGACATTAACGGATATATTCCGGACAGATATATTATAATAACGGGTAGGGTGGGTAGGATTCGGATAGTAAAATTAGGAACCGATTAATGTCGGGTCCGGTTCCGGTTCCGACAAATAGAGACAAGGTACCCGAAATCTATGAAATATTAAATATTTTTACTTTTTAAATTCCATTGTTTTCTAATTAATAAAAAAAATCAATAACTTTGTGACAAACCATTTTCGGTCACAATAAATATTTGACGCCTTTTCCGTGACAATTTGAGAAACATTTGGACCACTTTAACTTTCTCCAAAATTGTTTATTGCACGTTGATTACCCAAATATTTCAGCCTTTTCACCCCTTTATTCTAGAATGTTCTTTGTGCCGTGAGAGAAAACACCCAAAACTCTCTCAACAACAATGACGTTTTAGCTACACCATCGAGCTTCATCGTCGTCGTCGTTGAAGCTTTCTCTCAGGTACTTTCATCATTGAAGATTCACTTTTGCCTCTTTCTCTCCCTTGATTGTGTTCATAAAATGTATTTGAGTTCATATCTAACTTTTTAATTTTTTTTTAATATCGTATGCTTATGTTCTATTTCAGGTGATACTCATCTTCAATATGTATTACTTTTTTATTTGAAATGTAAATCTATTTTTAAATTTGTGTATATTTTTGTAGCTGTGAAGATGAAATTTAGGGATTTACTAGTACAATAAAGCTTTTCTTTTGTATCGAAGAGCTTATGAACACGGAAATAAGTTTAATTCAGATATTTCCAAATTTATTTTGAAATCAACATGTTCAATTAATTGAATGTCAAATTTGACTTGCAATTTTAGGTTTTGGTTACAGAATTAGCTTTTCTACAATGAATAAGTTTTCTAAAACTTCTTATAAGGTACTAAAAACTCTGATTGCAGGCTAAAAAATTACTGGATGAAATTATTTTAGATTTTTTTTGATTCTCAAAGGCTAAAAAATTGTTGCTTAATCTCTGTGTTTTCTTATTTTGTGCCTTGTTATTTACATAATGATATGTTAATTGCGACACACAAATTTACAGGGTACCCGAGAATCTACCCGAAACCGCAGGGTTCGGATAATGATTGCTACGGATAGATTCCGGATAGTAAATTTAAGAACATATCTTTTACTGGATAGGGTCCAGGTAGTTAAATAATTAGGGCACCCGGACCCTCTCACCCCTAATTTTTACTCTAAAGAAAATCATTTAATAACATTAATTTTAAGGATTATTTGATTAAATTGCCCTTTATCTCTCCTCAAAAAGATAATTATCACTTTTAAGACTTTTTAAAAATTGTATAGATAAATTTAAATTGCCCTTTATCTCTCCTCAAATGTTAGTGCCTTTGGAAAAATAAATAATTAATGCCTCTTGATTTTCTAACATAATACTTATTATGAATTAAATTTGTTTGATTAAAACGACATTTAATCGGACCAAAGTACATGTTTTATATTATGCCTGAGAAAGTTATGATAGTTACAAAAGTACGGTGAAACTACTTAAATATTTGAAATTCTCAAGGGGGTCATTTGCATAAATGTTCCTATTTTGGGGTGGTATTTAATTTTTACCCTTCAAATTTGAGTTCTTTAATTTTGCCCTTTATTATTTTTGGCGCGACATAATTAGAATTTCGCTTAACATAATTAGTGTTATATCTTCAGCATATGTATCACACACAACCCACAGATTATGCCGGATAAGGCATAACTGTCAACACTCAACATAATATGAAAAAAGACATGACTTCAGATTTCGGCAGACATAGTTAGCGTTTAATTTCAACATATGTATCATAACATCCACTCAAAATATGCCGGATAAGGCATAATTTCCAACACTCAACATAATTTAAAAAATTACTATAAAACTATGCCGCATAACTTAATTTCTACATAATTTATGTCACGTTTGGAAAAAAATCAGTTTTTGAAGAAAAAATATTATAGAGACTATACATTGCGAAGTAGACTTGAATATTTTCATAAAATAAATAACATGGGCAAAAATTAAAGACCGCACAAAAAAAAATTAAAGACCATATATATAAAAAGCAAAAATTAAAGAGCAGTGTGTTTGAGGGGAAATCCGTACAAAAAAATGTTCTCAAAAGCACTAACATTTTTTCTTTCAAGACCCACTTTTCAAAAATTTAATGAAATAATTTATTTTATCTTAATAATCATGATAAGTTAAATAAACGTAATATCATGAGTTTAACTTATATGCATACATAGCCAGTTACATAATTAAGCTACTTATTAGTAAGTAATTATAGATAATCTTTTAATACATAATAATTGGTTATAAGGTAAAGATCGTAACTAACTTATTACTATTACATATTAAAATTCATTAATAATAACTTAAATTCAACATCATACCTAAGGTGTCTCCAACTTTGAAAATTGTATCCTTAGCCCAATCTTGATAATCAACATCAAGGCTCCAGCCTTTATCACCCCCTACCCAATACTCAGTTGCCATTGTGATTGCAGGCAAAAATCCAATCATAAAACAGCAAATAATCTTGAAAGCCATTGATTATATATATAGGAGCTTACTTAAAAGAAAAAACTTTTTGAATGCTTTGAAATTGGTGTGGTTATTTATAGCTTAACTTAACAACAAAATTTATAGAGGTTGGTTGAATTCTAAGTACGTGAACCCCAATGAATTTATAGAGGACTCCGAGGATGACAAAATTGAATTCTAAGTACGTGAACCCCAATGAGTTAACTAAGGGAAATATTCCATTGATATTCTCGTAAAGTTCAAACAAAAGAGGAGGATAATAACTAAGTGTCTGTTTTGTACTGCTTATTAAAAAGAGCTTTTCGAAGTTGAACATTTAGAAGTAGAGTTTTTTCAAGTAGAACTTTTTAGTGTTTCGTTATCAATAAAAAAAAATGTTTTTGACTTAAAAATGGACAAAATCAACATCTACTAAAGTGCTTTTGAAAGCCAAAAGCACTTTTTCGATTTTGAACCAAACACTCCAATTTTTTGTCCTTTTTTTTTTTTGAAGTGTTTGGCTGCAAACCGAAAAAGTGTTTTTGGGCTTTTGGAAGTAGAGGCAAAATCTCTTTTGATTTTGTCCATTTTTAAGCCAAAAACATTTTTTTTATTGACAACCAAACACCTAACTACTTTTGATAAAATCTCTACTTGAAAAGCTCTACTTCTAAAAGCTCTTTTTAATAAGCTGTACCAAACGGGCCCTAAGTATGGTAAGTACATATTCTTTTTGGTCCATACTATTTGGTCACATTACTAAAAATATCGATCTCAAATTACTTGGTCACTTTCCAAGATATAATTAATTAAGTTTTTTCTAATTTGCTCTTAACGTTAATTATTTTTAAAGTAACTAATATTGATTATATTACAATTAATCGGAGAATACCTATCTTATTTTTCTTAATGGGCGTGTAAAATGAAAATTGGTCAAGTATTATGGGACGAAGGGAGCACAAATTTGTGTATGCCCCCTTAAGAAAGATGTATCATAATCAGATTATTTGTCTAGACTACCATTATCTCTCTATTAAATGTCGCACTTTAATTAACACTCAATTAATTGAAATGGTAAGGGTGAATTTGAAGAAGAAAATGCAATCTTTTTTTTTTCCCTTCTAAAGTAAAAACAAGGAATTGAGCATAAACGGACTAACATTTGTCTGATTTCTTCTCCAAAATACATCAATCCGCTTGCTGGTATTGTAGTAATAAGAAAATCCGAAAACCATCAGAAAAAGAAAATTCAGCAAATGGCCCATAGGGCAGACTAATCTACACAATAATATTTCATCACCGGCACAAATTATTAAAATCAACAGAGAAATTTCTCATTCAAGATCAAAGAACACCACCATGCATACTTGATTCAAGAATCATCCCGTGGATCGTTCGACTTCACTTGGCGCTGGCAAGCTGAGTGCGGATGGCCTTGGCTGCAGACACCATGTTTTGCAGGGCGGGCTTCACCTCGGAGTACTTGCGAGTCTTGAGACCACAGTCGGGGTTGACCCACAAAATGTTGGTGTCAAGAACTGCAAGCATCTTGTTAACTCTGTCAGCTATCTCCTCGGTGGATGGTATTCTTGGAGAGTGGATGTCGTAGACACCAGGGCCAATGCCTGCTCCGTACTTCACTCCCTCCCTGAAAACTGAGAGGAGCTTCTCATCAGAACGTGAGTTCTCGATAGTGATGACATCAGCATCCATGTCGATGATGGAGTGGATAATGTCGTTGAAGTTGGAGTAGCACATGTGGGTGTGGATCTGCAAGCCACAAAAGATAAGCTTATTAACAAGCAGGTATGGTTAAAAGAAGTTCCAAAGTTAAAACAACAAGATAAGCTCATAACAAGCATCCTGTGGAATTAGTCGAGCTTGCACGCAAACTAGGCCCAAACAGCACGGTTATTAAAAAAAAACAAGATGAGAGAGGGACCTGTGTAGTGTCCTGGATGCCGACGTTGGTGATTCTGAAGGAGTGGACAGCCCATTCCAAGTAGAACGCATGTTCAGACTTCCTTAGAGGTAAGCCCTCTCTCAAAGCAGCTTCATCGATTTGGATCACAGTGATGCCTGCCTTCTCCAAATCCTCCACTTCATCCTTAATGGCTAAAGCAATCTGGTAGCAGGTCTCAAATCTAGAAAAAGCAATGATGGCGGTCAACAATTAGAGGTGGCAACGGGAAGGTTGCGTTAAATTTGGGAGGGTCAAAACATGCTAAGTCAATAATCGGGTCATGACCCAACTCTCCCAAGTTAAGTTTGGGTCAAAATGGATTGGGGCAAGATGTGTCAAATAACGAGACCCAACCAGCCCAACAATAACCCTTGGCTGTTAACTTAACATTGAGTTCATTAGACATGATTGGATAAGATTTAAAACTCAAATAAGGAGGGGGTGCAGAAGTTACCTTGGCTGGTCATTTCTGACAAAAGACCAGTTGAGAATGGTGACAGGGCCTGTAAGCATTCCCTTCATCGGCCTCTTGGTCATGCTTTGGGCTGTTGAGGACCAGAAGACGGTCATTGGCTTGGGGCGGCTCACATCACCATAGATGATTGGTGGCTTCACACATCGAGATCCATAAGATTGAACCCATCCATTGGCGGTGAAAGCAAAACCAGAAAGCTGCTCTCCGAAGTACTCAACCATATCGTTCCTCTGCATACATCAATCAAGCATTCAAACTTACTAATCCAAAATTCATGCAGCCAAATGTGAGGTAAGACTGCGTACAATAGACACTTGTGGTCCGGCCCTTCCCCAGAGCCCGCGCATAGCGGGAGCTTAGTGCACCGGGCTGCCCCCCTTAGTGTGTGTATATGAACACAAAATACAGGTAATTAGGTAATTTCCGTACCTCAGGCTCTCCGTGAACCAAGACATCAATGTCAAGCTCTTCCTGGAGATCGACAACCTTCTTGATTTCCTCCTTGATGGCTTTAACATACTCCTCCTCAGTGATCCTAGAAGCAAATGAATTATGAGAAGAGATGTTCAACAACAAAGACAATAACAAGCAGAAAACATGTAGGTATAACACTGACTTCTTGGCCTTGTATTCACGACGAACTCTTCTAAGCTCCACTGTCTGAGGGAAGGATCCAATGGTGGTTGTAGGCAGAATTGGTAGGTTAAGTTTCTTTTGTTGGGAATCAAGTCTAGCACTAACATTTGTAGCACGGCGGTGGTCAGATCCTTGAAGAGCAGCAGACTGAAATATCACAAGAGTAAAAGGTAGTAAGTATAATATGATACACGTCATTAATTAGAAAGAGAAGATGATCCTTCAGTTCAACACTTACAGCCTTTTGAACAGCTTCATTTGTCACTCTTGGGGAGGACTTCCTGGAAGCTTGAGCAGCAGCATTAGCAGAGAAAAATGCCTGAAAGTACAACAAACA
Organism: Przewalskia tangutica; assembly: GCA_029844215.1. Taxonomy (NCBI): domain Eukaryota; kingdom Viridiplantae; phylum Streptophyta; class Magnoliopsida; order Solanales; family Solanaceae; genus Przewalskia; species Przewalskia tangutica. The sequence goes on along the minus strand of CM056738.1, from coordinate 92,082,817 downwards.
CATTTAGCTGTGATATGCAAAAACATTGTCAAACATTTTCCGAAGTCATCTTTTTAAGACCCTTAGTTAAAATCGAAACGAACAATACCTCATCCTTGGCACCAGCCAATGCCTTGGCCAAAGCATTCACTTCAACAACCTTTTGGGCAGCAAATGCCAACCATGATTTGATTTCATCGTCTAGTTTTGTCTCGTTGATCAGATCAACAGCAGTGTGGAGTAGGGAGCAAGATGTGGAGACAACAAGCTTGTCTGCATAATTCAATAAGACAAGGAATCATCTTCTGCGATAAAATCACCAACAGAATCACTACCAACTATCAAGTCATGAGGTGGCAAATACATTTACCTTTTCCTACAACGCCCTCAAGAGATTGCAGGAGGGCAAGAGATGCAGCAACATCATTTGCCCAGATGTTCCTCCCGTCAACCACTCCTGCAAACAAGTACTTGCCCGAAGGGAAGCCACCCTTGATTAAATCGAGGGTCTTAGTTCCACGGACCAAGTCAAAGCCAAAGGCGGTAACTCCCTTCAAAGCAGTGAGGGTTTTGAATGCCTCAGCAGGAACATCAGCAAAGTAGGTCTCGACGAGAACATTAAGGCCAGATAGAGGTGACTCCAACTCAGCATAGGCCTTAGTGAATGCTTCCAATTTGTGAGCATCTAGATCCAACACAAGTGTGGGCTCGTCAAACTGAATCCAAGAAGCGCCAGCTGCCTTCAACTCCGCGATAACTTCCCTATATTGTTACTTTTAAGTTAGAGTATGTCCATTCAGATATAGCGCACTCAGAGAAAAAAATACTTACTTGTAAATTGGAAGGATTTTGTCCAGAAGTGACAAAAGGGGGAAAGATTTCTCAACACCCTTAGCAGGTTTTGATAGCAACAAGTATGAAACTGGACCAACAAGTACTGGAACAGTATCTACTCCAAGCTGCACCAGCAAAAAGATAAGATCAACAATCAATTATCTAATCTACTCGCTCCATGCATAAGAACAATAAGATTTAACAAGACAATATTATTGGTGTAACCAATTAGCAATGAGAGACAGAGCCTACCCCTGCACCAAAACAAAATGAAAAACACAAATACTATCTCCGTCCCAGTCCCAATTTACGTGGCACTTTTCGCTTCCAGAAGGAGTCAATTTGACTATTCTTTGAAGCTAAATTGGATAGATCAACTCAATATTTTAAAATTAAAATTTAGAATTAAAAAACCATACGAAAAGTACTATAAGTTGCAATTCTTTTAATGATGAAAAAATACATTTTAAAATGTTGGGCAAAGTTTATATAGTTTGAATCTTGAAAAACGAAAGTGTCACATAAATTGGGACGGAGGGAGTAAAATATTTTGATTTCTCATCAGTCTAAACCACAAATCATAATTTGTATCTACCCTATTAGTAAATTACGAGAATAACAATCATTATATTTCCTTCTAATAGTTCAAATATCAAACATGTATCGTCAAATGAAAAGAATACATAAGCAAAAAAGCACATACCCCCTTGGCCTCTTTGTACTCATCTACTGCCTTGTGGGAAGCATAAGAAAAGTTAACATCAGGTCCCAACTCAGGGACAATGAAGTGGCTGGATCAAACAAAGAATAACAATAAATCAGTACGCAAACAAGATAATACCCCCAGTAAAAAGGAAAGTAGAACTAATTGATGTGTCACTTACTAGTTGGTGTCAAACCACTTGGTCATCTCCATAGCGGGGACAGAGGCATTTCCTCTGGCCATGGAGAAGTAGGTACCGAACTCAATCTCACCACCGGTCCAGTTGTACCTAGATGGGACAGCACCAAGCATTGCGGTTGTGTCGAGCACCTGATCATAGTAAGAGAACGTGTTGCTGGGGATGTACTTAATGCCAGCATCAGACATCTGTTTCCAGATGGATGACCTGAGGTCTGCAGACACCTTTTTCAAGTCCTCGGCACTGCTCTTTCCATCCCAAAAAGACTCGAGGGCAAATTTCAGCTCTCTCTTTGGGCCCATACGAGGATATCCAACTATGTGAGATGCCATTTTTCTGGTTCACCAAATACACTCAATCAGACAAGATATATCATTAATTATAAACCAAACTCATATTTGATGCACAGACACTTTGAATAAATTTACTTTTTCAATAAAGATTCCACCAATACAGGCTCGAATAGAGCAAAATGGATATAAAGGATTCATATAGCTGAGCCCAATCAGTTTGAGACTATCTTTTTTCATAACCGCGTTATCCAGGTTGTTTGTGTGCACCTCGACTAAATCCACGGGATACCTGCCACCTCCCACCAACAACAGGTACCAAGGTACCAAAGTAACTCTGTCCGCCAAGGACAGGACACATGGGAAGAAATAACCTAGTGTATTTGTCTCTACTAAGATTTGAACATGAGACCTCAGGGTTCTCAATCCACTCCATTGACCACTGGGCAATCAATTTGATGCTATGTTGCTATGTAGCACGGACACGCGAGAGGTGTCCGATAGGACACGGACACGCGAAAACGGCAATTTTGAAAAATAGGGGAAACGACACTATGACACTACTGTAAAAATAAATTAAAAAATATTTATATATATATATAATATATAATATAATATATAAAATACTAAAATTAATATTATAAAAGCTTCACATTCATAAATAAATTATAAATTTAATTCAAATTTGTTATATACCAAATAACCAAAATACCAAATAACCAAAATACGTACCAAATTAAAAAGAAACATTCATAACAAATTGACAATCAATCAAATATTCAATACATAATTTATAAGACCATAGTCCATAAACTAATACATAAGTATGTCCCAAGACCCAAATTCAAATAAATATAAATTTACCTAAAATAAATCAAATAAAATTAAAACTAAACTTTTTCTAAAAAAAAAAAAATGTCCCTGCCGTGTCCCCCGCGTGTCCCTGCCGTGTCCGATTTTTCTTTTTTTTTTTTTGCTCGGAAACGTCCCGGACACGTGTCCGAGGCTTTTCCGGGGCGTTTCGTGTCCGATGAGGTGTCCGACACGGACACCTCACCCTAAATGAAGTGTCCGTGCTTCATAGCTATGTTGTTCCGACTCTTCAAAAATATTGACCGATGTGGGTAGGATCCTCCAAAGGTACGTGCATTTTTGGAAGATAAGACACGGGTGCAACAATATTTTTAGAGAGCCCGAGCAACACAGGTTTGAGATCAAGGTGAAATTAGATGGTTGATGGAGATACTATAAAGTTTCAAGATTGATTTTTTTATTTTAAAAAAAAAATTGAATGGTGGTTGAGCATTTTAACATGGTTGTGTATTAAATATAGAACTAAAAGGTAGAATATTACACAAAAAGTAGAGCTTGTCCTTTCCTAGTACAACTAACAAACAGATAATGAAACTTTAGAAAATGTTACAAAATCAAAACCATTACACAATGCTAAATTCCAAAGGAAAAAAAACATAACCCAGTTGAATAATACAAACAATTATCAGATAAATGAACTTAAAAGCACCAGATCTGAGATATATAAAGCAAATAAAAATTATCACAAACACCCAATACCAGATCTAATGAAAATTACAAGAACCTCAATACAGATCTACAACCCCCATATTACACAGATCTAATACTCAATTCCCATGCATAAACATTAACACCCCAGAAACAAAAACAACATTATAGTATTAAATCAAGAAACAGATATGTAACATAACATCAAATGGGTCCATATCCATAGTACTAAAAAACATAATTTGGGTGAAATAATTAAGACATTATATAAAATGGGTCCATACCAATAGTAATTGGGGAAGAAAGAAACAACAATAAAAATGGAAATGAAGTGTGAAAGAGAAAATTGGGAAGGGTTTGTAACGGCAAAGCATACCTATAGGAAAAGGGTGGTTCAATTGGTGGTAGGATGAAGATGAAGATGAAGATGAAGACGCGAGTTTGTAGTGGAATATGATTGGGTTTATATAGAAAACAAAATACAATAAAGTTGGTAAATGTTTGGTAGATCTACCTTATAAAAAATACATTAAAGTATATTTACAGCGTTTAAGGCTTATTCGTTGGAGAAAAAAATTACTCACCAATTATATTTATCATATTAATTAAGCATCTAATAGTTCAACTGATTAATTACTGAACTTTCCCTTTGTGGATGGGTTCGAATATCACATTGTAATTCGCTTTCCATTTTTCCTTTCCTCGCCCCTAATATAATAAAAAGTTTTTTAAAAAAAAATATATCAAATTAATTAGGCATATTACTACATTTTTGGTCCTTAAACTATATGTGTATTCTGATTTTGATCTTTGTGATATCTGGAAATATATATTTGTAAGAAGTATGTTGTATATTTAAATTACTTTAAAAATTATATTACTATTAAATATGAAGTAACAATACAAACTTAATATAATATATATGTAATTAAGTGATGGAGCGACAAATAATATGGTAAATTTGTAAATATTCATAAGTAAAGAGATCAAAAGTATATATTTTAATTAATTGAAGATTAAATATACTTAGTCAGATATCACAACAACAACATACTCAGTGAAATTCCACAATGTGGAGTCTGGGAGGTTAGAGTGTACGCAGACCTTACATCTACCTTGGTAGGTAGAGCGACTGTTTCCGAGAGACTCAAGACAAAGCACAAGCCTAAGTAAAGTAAGACAAACAAATAAAGTGAGTAAGTCATGATATCGAATTTTGAAAGAGAAAAAAATAAGCAATAAATAAGACAAACAAAATAAACATAGCATCATAAATCAAACGACAAGAGACTATAGACAATAATGTGTCTACTAGTATGATAGACTAAGCGATCCTACAATAATAATATTACAACTAACAGTTTGTAAGCGTAGACATGACTACATTGGACTACCTACTACCCTTATACATAATATGTGTCCTTCATAACCCCTTATCTAAGGTCATGTCCTTAGTGAGTTGCACTTGCGCCATGTCCTGTCTAATCGCCTCTCATCAATACTTCATCGGCCTACCTCTACCCCTCATGTACCCGTCCATAGTCAACCTCTCACACCTCCGCACTGGAGCATTTGTGTCTCTCCTCTGCACGTGCCCGAACCATCTCAACCTCGCTTTCCACATATTATCCTCCACCGAGGTCACTCCCACTCTATCCCGTATATCATCATTTCTAATCATATCCCTCATTGTATGCCCCGCACATCCATCTCAGCATCCTCATCTTTGCAACTTTCATCTTTTTGGTGTGTGAAGTCTTGACCGGTCAACATTCTGCCCTATACAACATAGTTGGTCTAACCATTACCCTATAAAACTTGCCTTTAAGTTTTGGGCACATTTTTATCGCACAAGACTCCAGATGCGAGCCTCCATTTCATCCACCCTGCCCCAATACGATGTGCGACATCGTCATCAATCTCTTCATTCCCTTGTATAATAGACCCGAGGTACTTGAAGCTCCCTTTCTTTGAAATGACCTGAGTACCAAGCCTCACATCCACGTCTGTCTCAAGGTCGCTCTCGCTACTGAACTTGCACTCTAAATATTATGTCTTGATCCTACTTAGCCTGAACCCTTTAGACTCTAGATTCTGTCTCCAAACCTTCAGCTTAGCGTTCACTCCGTTGTGAGTCTCATCAATCATGACTATGTCGTCTGCGAATAACATACACATGACACCTCCCATTGGATTTGTGGCGTCAATCCATCCATCACCAATGCAAATAGGAATGGGCTAAGAGCTGATCTCTGGTACAACCCCATCATCACTGGGAAGAACTCTGATTGTCCTAGTGTATGACACATGTACACCTCTAACCTCCAAACATCTCCATAGACCCTCCCTAGGGACTTTGTCGTATGACTTCTCGAGGTCGATGAAAACTATATGTTGGTATCTCTTCCTCTCTTTATACTGCTTCACCAACCTCCTAATAATTATAATAATTTCTTTACATTAATGGTGATTTATTTAAATTTATTTACAAAATTTTAATGAAATTTTTATTTTTCTCATTTTTAGTATTAAAATTATAAAATTGAAGATACATGAGACATACGCCCCGTAGATTCATAGGACTTACGCCCTGTTCCTCGGGGCTTACGTCTCGCCTCGCGCCCCCGCCTCTTTAAACATTGGTATGTACAATTTATCTCAACATGTCACAATAAATACTATAACTCGTGATAAAGTAGCAACTATCAAGCAATTAGCATACAATTAAGTACACGTTTAGCCTAACATCATGCACGTTCTAAGTTAATATCCATTAAAACGTAGATGGACAAGGTTAACACATGAATTGTGAGAAAACAATGGATGTACGAGAATAGTAAACAACTATTACTAGTGCTTCGAAGGATAAACTATAATGATTACAACAGTTAACAATCTTGTAGCCAACAAGAGTTTGACTATAGTAAACTTGTGAGTTCTTGAATGGTTCTTGAGTCCGTCTTGAGTCTTCGTTCCAGTTGCAGTAAGCTCCTTGATCTTGATAGAGTGAAATCAAAAGACACTAAATCTGGTAGTGTTACAATTGCGCTGCTGAGTCGAGTGATATTCATTCTGTCCTTAAGACATTATTGCCCTATATATATCATTTTACGTTGATGGGCAACTGTCTCCCAAGATAAAACAACAACTAACAAATGAGCAACGAAAACTAAAATGTTTCTCAAGAAGAACCTTTGAGTGTATTAAATAATGCTTAGAGAGGAATAGGTTCAGAAAGTCTGATTGCGTGTCCTTTCAATTGAGCCAAATGCCTCAATTTATATTGTAATGAAGATGACTCCCAACTAGCCAAGTAATGGCTTTCAATAGCCATGTAATGACACTTATTGAGGGGTTATAATCCAGTCAAATAATGGTTGAATTCAAGTGTCAAGTAATGGAGGATCAATGCTCCAAAACCAGCACAAAAATCAGAAACTTTTCGTCTCCCGTCGACATCACTGCCAGCGAAGCGCTGCGGCGCCTGAGCTCCAGTAGCCAACCAACTATTTAGGGGCGTTGCGGCTCCGACGGTGCTGCGTCGCGGCCCTTCACGGCTCTGCGGCAATTTCCGACTCGTTTCATCTTTTACACATCGTACACTTCTTCCTTCATTTACCAACGTGAAACACTCGTTATTTGGCCAACAACCGTCTATCATTTCATGTCTCAAACATTTTGTTTACGTACCAATATCTATTTATTAAGAAAATTTACGATCATTGATACAACGTGTGCACGTGTGTGAAAATGATATTTCCAACGTGCGGGGCTCCAATTGTTCGAGTCATAAATAATATGATTAACTTTATTTTACGTTAATAAATTTTCAACATGAATTTCATGCTATATATATTATTTTTATCTCTGTGATACATTCAAGACTAGGCTGCTCATAAGAATTAAAGAAGTTGTGTAGCAATTTAAACCACACATTAATACCCATATGTACTGCACAAACAAGGACAAATTAAAATAAAAGAACAACTTAATGCACTAAACTTTTACTATGGACGAGGCTTCAAAAAAAGGTCGAACCATAAGGACAAATTAAAATAACTCATGAAATTCATGTGTTAAAATGGTTTGTGTGGGTCTAAGCGAATATTAATCTGATGCGTGCCCTTAGGACAAATATATCTCATTTAGATAATTCTACTTATAGTTAGTTTTATTTTTTATAACTAATTTTCGTAAGTAAATTAGTACTATTATTTTTTGCGTCATTTTGTTTCCACACTTATAAAAACGGAATGCCATTTTCTTATTATGATTAGTGAGTGGGAAGTGGTGCTGGTGGGTGACTATACCGACGGAGAAAAAGACTTATACCAACCACAAGAGTTGTTGAAAATGATGTGGATGTCCATGGTTTGAGAATTTTAATGTTTGATTCATCTTGTATTGACTATTTTGTTATTGGCCTAACTGTCAAGTTGGGTTAAAGATTATTTAAAGACAATCTATCATTCTGGAACTAACTGAGCTACGCCGCCTACGCTCATTCCGGCTGAAATGAGACTAAAGATTATTATTGTAGTCATTATTTGTAAGATTTTTTTATCAAGCGTCCATTTTAAAATCCGAAATATTTGTGCCGTTAAAAAAATTATACAGAAACAGTCTGAGCTTTGTAATTTTTTTGTTGAAAAAGATAAAGTGGGTTTATTAATTTAATTTTTGAAGTTTTGGGTTGAATCTATTAGGGATTGCTGAGATTCATATTAGAAGGGTTGATGTCAATTTTGGAGTTTTTTGTTCATAGAATTTGATCAATTTTTCAAATAAAATTGAATAAAAAATTTCAAGTTTCAAAAACTAGTTTGGACTCGTTTTTGGATGAAATTTTTTCTTCCGCTCCCAAAATTTTAATCAAATGCATGTTCAAACACAACGGTCATACAAAAACTTTTTTAAAAAATTTCAACCAAATCTATGTCCAAACACCGGCTTATAATAATTTGTTAAAGTTAAGCATGTGTTAAAATCCGGTGATTGCCAGGGTACTTGTGAGTTGTGACAAGACAGACTTTTCCTTGGGAGCAAAAGGCGAAATGCCTCGCCCATGGCCCCACCCTCCGACCGGCAGACGGTAGAGAAGGTAAATCACAGACTGGTACCACTAGGTGGGAGACACAGTGTCTGGTGCCCACAAGAAGTCATCCCTCACAAAGAAAAAATGAACTCTCACACTGCGGCTGCCAGGGCTCGAACATGCCTTCTTGGGAGCAATCTGCCACCCTGAAACCAACTGAGCTACACCCATGCGGGTCAAGACAGACTTTTCCTAACAATAAAGAGTTCCGGTGATCATTCAGGATTTATGAATAATTTGTTTACAGTGTTGTGACACATTTCGCCAAACATTGAACCTAAATGTATTTAACACATTTAAAAATTACAATTACTCTGTCCGTTCATGTTTACTTGACACATTTTGACACGTTGATTAAGGAATCAAAAATAGAATAATAATTTTACTATATGACTTGGCACACCTATTAAGGAGTCAAAATAGAATAATAATTTTATTATATTATCCCTAATTATTACTAAGTAACCTAATGATTGAAATAAATAAAACATACTTTAAAAGTTGTGCATACACTAAAATTTTCTTGAACTTGTTAACCCAATAATAAATGATAAGGGCAAAATAGATATGAAATGGTAAATTATCTCTTAATTTTTTTAAGTTAACAAATAAAATTAGACAATTATTTTTAATATAATAGATAAATAAAACAGGACAGAGGGAGTAATTAAGATTGCATATATAGATTATTTTTTATTCATTGCATTCCATCCCATACATATTCATATTCAAGACCCTCGCCTGTCGGTGCCTCTTAAGTTAATTAGACAGTTAATGATGTACTATATAATACTAAGAGTATAGTTTTCCAACATTTGAGTAAAAACAAAATCAATGCTAGTATTAATATATCTTGGCTTATACTCTAAGGCCACATTTGGTACGCTGCATTATGTTAGGTCATACTGAATAAAAAAATACGGTTTGGTGGGCGTTTTAACTGACCGAATCATCTAATCACATTTTTGAGATCCATCTAGTATATGAATCTCCTCTGGACTGTACTAAATCAAAAGAGGTAAGATCCGGTGAATCGGAAACAATTAATTAAGAATTTTGAATTCACATCGAGACGCGGATAAGGAAGGGGCGAAAGCGCAATCATGAATAGAAAAATCGGAAGTGATCGTATTCGTCGAAGCAAATTTAAAAGAAAGCTAACCCTGATCGATGAGCAACAAGTAAAACGGTTATCCTTCGATAAGAACAGGGGATCTAGTAACCGCTAATCCCTATTGGTAGGTCTCGATACCTTGTTCCTGGATAAAACCATCAGTAGACACTACCGATAGTCCAGTCCATTACAATACAATCTAATATAAAAATATATAATTCAGTGCGACTTATCAAACGAGCGGTAAGGAATTTGAATTACTACAAGACACGAGCTCTCATTCAATGCCATCATTCAAGCAACTTTAGCATGATTCTTTTAACTCAGGTGCTTCATTTTTTATAATTTTTTCCTTCATTATTTAGCAAAAGTATGTATAATATTACTTTAGATAGTTAAAACTAATTAAGTTCTTAAAATAATTGCTGGATATTAGTTGACACGATTTTTTGTTTCCTTTCAAAATGAACAAACACTGACTATCATTATGAAAGTAATTCGATTACATTTTTATTAACTAAATCATCATATAGAGGATTTAGAACCAATTTACATACATTTACATATGTGTATCATATCATATATATAAAAAGAAGTAACTTGTTACGTATGGTTATTTATTAAGTACAATAAAAAGCCCTTCCCTTTTAGGATTTAATTATAAGCAATGGGTTATTTGTTTTAGCGTAATGTGTCAGCCGACAGTATAAAAATATCTTAGGTTATTGTGTTTTATGGGATAGAGAGAAAATTCATCGTAGCAACTAGCATAACAGATGGGTACAAAGTACAAACTTCCGGGTAATTAATAGGTTAGTCTCAAATATTTTGAGATCTTATTTTAATTCGTAAAAATAGGTTTTTAATCGAGTTAAGATCTGCGAATTATGAGAATTTACAGTAAATTCTAGCTAATACTACTTACTAAAAAATAAAAAAGGGGCCCTAATTTTTTTTATTTTTCGGGGGCCCTGTGCGGTAGCACACCTCGCACGGCTCAAAAGACGACTCTGGTAATTATAATCGTTCTATATATATATATATATATATATATATATATATTTATTGTAAACGTGTAGTAGTGTAACAAATATATTCCCCACCCATAATTAAAATATTTGTGTAAATATAATTATGGTAAGACTAGGATTCATTTTGTATATGAGACTAGGATTCCTATTGTAATTGGGTTGAACATTTGTACACTATATATATTTGATATTAATGAGAAGACTCCCCAAGGGGCTAGACACATGGCAAGACATTTCGGCCAAGGCCACTTGTCCACAAGAGACAGCCAACATGGCCACATGGGGGGTGACATGTGTCTCCCCCCTACTTGTCCAAAATATTTTATCTCCCGAAAATATCCAAAATCTCGAAAACAAAGTGGACCCCACAAAACCGTAAATTTCCCCGTGGGCCCCACGTGACCAAATCCGGAAATAAAATTCCATAATTCTATTATATTCCCAGAAGTCCGAATACCAAATCTGGGAATCCAATTCCCATTAACGAACCTTTTTCCTTCACAAAATCCGGAAAATTTTCCGTCGAAAAATCAAATTTTTCTTCCTTTCCAATCTTAATGTCGTATTCTCGTACGTATGTCCTCACATACATACCCTGGAACTACGGGGTGTAACAAATGGAAACACGTTCAACGCATGGAATCTTCAAACCCAAAATCCAATTCAACTTGTCTGCCCAAACTATCTCTCCACTTCCTAAGAACCCAAAATTGGCCAAACAAGACCCTAATTTGAATACGGCTATGTCTGAGAAATTCAATATTTTAACTAAACAACATACGTGGGATCTAGTACCTAGACCTGAGGGGGTGAATGTGATCCGTTGCATGTGGCTATTTCATCACAAATTCAGAGACAATGAAGATCTTGAGATGTATAAGGCACGACTTGTGGCTAATGACACAAATCAGCAGAAGGGCATTGATTGTGGTGAGAACGATTGTCAAACCGGCTATCATTCGCACAATTTTGAGCATTGCCATGGGTAAACACTGGATAAAGGCTAAAGGGTTCGCGGAGTCGCCACCTAATTAGTTTGGGTGAATTATGACACCTAAATGTCAACTAGGTGAAGTTAACATTAACTCCATTAAAAATGGCCTGCTAAACTTTAATGTGATTCTGAGCAAGAGTTCTTTATTATCCTAAAGGGAAGGGGTTAGGCACCCTAAAGGATCCGCTAACTTGCGGTTGTCCGTTCAAAACTAGGGTTAATTATTATGCTATAGAAAATGCATGTTTTAAAGTTTTTAAGTAAAAAATATTTGTAAGTATAAGATGTATTCTTAAAAAATTGCAAGATTTGTGTATAAAAGACAAAGTTAGTTTTGAAATATTCATTCATAAAGTACTTAAGGAACATGTATATAATGCAAGAAATTGATTATGACCAAAGATGCATTTATGAAATAGGCCTAGCATGCAAGGTATCTATCTAGCAAGCGAAACTAATTTTCCTATACGAATGTTAATGAAAGAGTTTATAGAATTTGATAGCAAATAATACTTTAACTACGTGAAGAGTTATGCAAGTGAAAAAATATTAGGTTATTTAATGCATCTTAAGCAATGTATAGCGAGCCTAAAATAATTAAGTTAGAAGAAGCAAATTTCTAGTGTCATACTACCTCTTAATGACAACTCAGAGCTTAAATATCCTAAAGGTTCTGCTAGTAGTGTAATGTTAGACAATTAATTTACAAATAATGAATGGGACGGGCATAAAATGTTACACCCCGTAGTTCCAGTGTATGTATATGAGGAAGTACGTACGTAAATACGACATTAAAATTGGAAAGGAAGAAAGATGTGATTTTTCGACGGAAAAGTTTCCGAATTTTGAGAAGGAAAAATGTTCGTTAATGGGAATTGGATTCTCAGATTTGGTATTCGGACTTTTTGGAATATTTGAGAATTATGGAATTTTATTTCCGAAATTGGTCACGTGGGGCCCACGGGAGAATTTACTGATTTTGTGGCCCACTTTATTTTCAGATTTTTGGCATTGCGGATATTTTCGGAAGATGAAATATTTTGGGCCAGTAGGGGCGACACGTGTCACCCGTGCGCCATGTTGCCGAAGGCGAGTGGGGCGTTTTTAGGTGGACAAGTGGCCCATTTTGTGTGGCCACTTGTCCCATTTTTGTGGTAGCCAAATGGTTGGCCAACTACCCACACACATGTACCCCATCCTCACCACACACTTGCTAGATCTTGGCCATTGATTTTCCTATAAATACCCCATTGTTTCAAGACTTATTTCATCCACACTTTGAGATTCTAAGTCACAAAATACTCCCTTTCTTGAGGTTCTCGTCCTACTCTCCCTTGGTGTAGGAAAAATTCTTCAAGTGTTGATATAGTCCCAAATACCTTAGCCTAGTATCCCTAGTTGTATTCCAAGTTATTTCAATACTAGAGCAGGAAATTCTACTTTATTCCTTTAGTCGCAAAAAATGAAGCCACTAGAAAAATCTTCATAGCTTAGATGAAGTGTTAAGAGTTATTTGGAAACTTCTAAGGGTTGCTTGGAGCGGGTTGGAGCGTCAGGAATTGGAGCTAAACGTTGCTCAGGATCGTCTTATAATCTTGGATAATTTTGGGCTTATCGAGGTAATGATCTATGTCCCCCTATTGTAATTGGAAATTACATGTTGTAGTAGTTAATCATTGAGTATAAGATATATTGGAAGTATAATTATAAGGAATTGAACTGTATTTACATTGGACTGTATTTGCAGTAGACTTGTAGTATTATTGTGGAGTAGAATTGTACACCTCCGGTTAGACGTGTAACCCCCCCTGGAATTGTTGGTTTGGTAGCAGGCCTCATTTGAGGAGGAGTTTTATGTGGTTACGGGGAGGTCGCTGAATTTTCCGTAGAATAAGGAATCTTGTATCTAGAATTATTCTACGAAGAGCTAGAGGTTGATAGACGTTTTGTGGCCTTTATAGGTTGAAGTACTACGAGTAGCGTATTCTACTTGAAGGGTGGAAAAGGCGAGCAAGGTTAGAGTAATTTGGAGCGTTTTGCTAATTGTCGATAATCGTCGCGAGGTATGTGAACCTCTTCCTATCCTTTCTAGCATGATATTTGTGAAATATATTTAGTGCGGTAGACGCACGTGTGTTTAAAGGAAGTTGATTTTCCTTTTGTGTCCTTGACTTGATTCCAAAGTTAAGTGACTTGTTATGAAACATTAAGGACTTGAATTATGTTAAAAGTTGTAAAATCTCACTCATGATTAATGGGTGTGTGGTCTTTAAAGAATAAAGTTATCTTGATTTGAAAATAAGAATGGTTTTATCATTGGATTTAAAATGATAACTTGACTTATAAACAACTTGATTTTGGGAAAGGAGAAGTAATTTGATTTAAAGGTATAGGTTACTTGTTTTTAAAAGAGTAAGACACTTGGTTTAAAAGTATATTGCTAATTGACTTTTAAAGGAGAAGTGCCTTTGTTTTAAAAGAAGGTATGGAAATTGTTTTGGTTTTACTTTGATGTCTTTTGACTTGAGTTTAAATAATAAGAATCGGAAGTATTTCAAAAGAGTTATTAACCATTTTTGAAAGAAAAGAAATACTTGGTTTTAAAAGCTTAAGTGTTATACTAGCTTTATGGGAAGTTAGGTATAACGACTTAAGGAAGATAAGGAACGGATTACTTATTTTTTTATGAAAGTCTTGTATTGATTCGGAAAGTGTAGTAAGATGGTTTGATAAGTAGACGTGTTAGGATGCTACGTGTGTTAGTGTCTTGTGATGTTTGTATAAAGCGGGTTTCACTTGTTGTGCTTATGTTGTTTAACGATGTTGTTATGTTAGTATTATATCACTCACCTCGACATGATTCCGGTTAAGCCGCCTCCACGCGGGGTAGACTTCAAAGTGTCCGTGTGACCTATGATTCGAGAATACCTCATGCGGGTTTGTGTGACCTACGCGAGCTACGAGAGTTCCGTGTTAGTGCGGCCTTTATGGTCACGCGGTCTATGTGGCTACGCGGATGCGAGTCGGGACGCCGGGAAAGAGCTACCCTCGATGCGGAATACCTCACGCGGGCCATCGGAGTGGCTTATGCGGAGTGCGGAAGTTCGAGGACTAGACGCGCACATTAGATCATCGCGCGAGTGGCGGCCGATCATGTGGCGATGCAGACAGATCTCATGATACGATTTATGACCTTGTTGGTATGCTGGTTTTAGTAGTCGGCTATGCCTTCGTACTTACCCGTGACGGTTTTATTATGACACGTAGGACACGTGTTCATGTATTCCTTGGTGCTTTTATATCATAGATCGCCGGTGAGGAAGATATTCCACGCGTGATTGATGTTGTGGGCGTGAGACCCATAGTTGTATTTGAGTGATGACTTTGAGGCGTGGTCCCCGACTTGACATACGATCGCTATTTATTGTGAATTGTAGTTTGGTTATCATACATGTCTCTGCTTTATATAGACTACTATGATTTCATTTATAGTATTTTGATTTCACATACTTGGTACTGTTATCGACCTCCTTCGGGCCGCTCATGCCGCAGTAGGTACACCGATGTTGATCCTCGCTCTTGGTCACGATTCGGCGTTTGGGAAGCTCCGTTTCTCGGAGGCTTATCAGTGGTATAGTCCTGTCGTTGTAAGTGCTTACATTCAGGTATGGCGGCCCCGTCCGCCATCATTGTCATATCATTCTTGAAGTCCGTAATCTTGCCAGGCGTAAATTGTAAAAGGGATGAATCGTTCTAGTTGTTATATATTTATGCCGAAAGGCAACTTTTCTCAGATAACTGTTTTACACTTCACTTTATTCATGTCTTGTTTTATATTCCGCTGATTACTCTGATGTATGGCTACTTGGGTGCCCGGGGTAAGGCACCAGTCACGGGCCCGGGTTCGGGTCGTGACATAAAATTAATTAAATGACTCGAGGAAGGCGATGTCATTTCGCCAATAGTTCTAGTGTTGCTGACGCGGATAGAGAGATGCACATAGTTGCGGGTCTTCGTTCGTTGTGAAAAGTCGCGATGAATCTCGCAATGAGAGTATTCATTCGGCTCCGATGCATTTCATGTGAAAAGATAAGGATTAGTATGCACCCAAATTATAATAATAATGCAACTAAATAGAACTGCTCGTGTAAACTTAAACACATAGATGACGACAAACAAATACTCAATGACTTTGATTTGGACCTTAGTATGGGCATATGAGCATCACAAAAAGCTTGGTTGCTACTAATTTTAAGACGGGATGATTCATTTAGATACACATGTCGTATTTCTATTCCTGAATACAAACATGTATTGACAATGGCCTATTCCCAAGTAACCAATTAGATCCTCTACACCAATTGAGATGAACATGGACTTAAGTAGTCTGAATAATAACAGGAAGCACACATGACCTAAACCTTGTTCTGAGTTAATGATCAATGAGCATTTTAAAGGCAAAAGCAGGCATTGTTACGGAGGGTAAAGCAGATAGTCAATTCAAACACGACATTTCCAGAAATGATGGACGGGTCTGTATATTACCGACATGAGTAAAATGCATGGACATTGGTATGGTTCAAACAATAGCACTAAGCCAATCAAAATCCATCATTAATATACTCACCTCTATACTAGAATCAGAAAGGACCAGAACAAATATACTGAATGAAGCCTCATATATACATGAAATCAAGGGTCAGTTTTAGACAAAATAAAAGAGAGAGAGAGAGAGAGACCTAGTTCAACATAAATCAGCTCACATTCTCTAACTTTCAATAGGAGATGAAAATAGGTAGTTCGAATATTCAACCATACCCTATACCTATTAGTATAAATTATGCTCCTAAAATGGAATGCAACCTGGAATAGTGACTCAAAATAATCTAAATTGGTTTAGCAAGTGCAAGATTGTATTGCAGACACCATTTGAACTGCTCAACAGACATGTGTGGTTGTTTAATGACCAGTTTAAAACTTACAGACATGATGCACTCAGTAGCCTACTGAGCATGAAAGATACACGTGATACTAGAATGGCATATAGGGGACACAATATACAGACATAGTCAAACAGTTTCATGGTCCTGCCTATAATTTAAAGATCTCAAGATGGATCACAACTAGCATCAGAAGGTCTAAACTCGATGTAACACACTGGAAAGCAGATGAAGAAAACAGGTGTGCATATTTCTAATTACGCAAATTCTCGCATATGTCATGAATACGAATGAGCCATTTCCGGATTATAACATTTGCAAATATAGCCAAGGAACATTACAGTACTCACAAACACACCAAACCATACTTCTTATAGATTTAACACACATAAATAACAAGACCACTATACTCACATATTGTAAAGTATACGAAGATATACAACTGCGATATACATCCAGTGTATATGGAAAGCAATATACCCTGTGTACTTCTATTAGATTGTCACAAATTCAGCCAGCCAAATAGAAAATGACACAAAAGAATACAAGATAATTCGAACAGCGTAAGAGGGCAGGAAACACATGCAGGTTTTTATAAGCGAGTCAAACGACATTCGATTAAGCGAGGTATGATAGACAATACAAATTTCCATGAGAAGGATATACGCAGTTAATCCTGAATAGATAACATCAAAGCCGGGTACAAAAGAAGCATATTTAGACATAGAAAAACAGGTTACATATACAAACATAGTGATGACTCGAGAATCGACATGCGTTTAATTGGGTTAAAACGCGTTAAACATTATATAACGATGTTAACAATAATATAACACATAACACACACAAAATTGCATACATAATTGAAATTCGCAAAGAGAAATGTATTTACCTTCTCCGGACAGCGAACGGAGGCAGCATATCAAGTCGTCGATCCACTCGGAGGTTTTGTGCTATGCGATTTGAAAGTGAAAACGAAGCTGCTTTTGAATTTCTGTTTTTGTGCTATCGGGGCTAAGGTGTGCGAAACTAGTATTTTTTAGGTGTTCTTGCGGTTGTCTTTCAAATGTATTGAAGGGGTTTTCACTGTCCTCCCCTTAACTGATAAATTTTCGATCCATTTATATAGTTCTAATTGTGGGTTCCAAATTTGGTAAGCTATTGACGCAATTTTGGACTGATTTGGTGCGATTCGTAGGCGATTTGGTTATGGTAAGTTTGGTTATGAGATCTTGGGCGAGGTTGAGGTTATTTTTGGATTGATTCTGGACGATTCTTGTATTATTTATTATGGTACTGATTTTGGTGTTAATTGTTATGGTAAATTTGATTATGAGGGTGCAATTTTGGTTCTTAAAGATGGTAAGATTTGGGAACGGTTTGGGTATGATTTTGGAAATGATTTGTGTATATTTTTATGGTAAGTTTATATGGTAATCTATGGGTGTAAGTGCGACGGCTTTAGGGTGAATATTTAGGGTTGTGTATTGTGTTTAAGGGAAGAAGATGAATGAATGGGGGTTGGGCTTATGGGTATCTATTTGAATTGGGCTGGTGGGTTGAATAAAAGAAAAGGGTATTGGGCTCGTTAATTTTAGGTAATAGTTTATTTTAAGTGTTAGTAAATGAGTTTAAGTTATTTTAATATGACTTTAGGTGCTTTATTAGTTTAGCTTGGATTTTTATTATTATAATAATAAATACGGGAGTGCTATTTAATTAGTGCTTAATATTTATAATGCGATGTCGTTACTAAAATCTTATTTATTATGCCTACTTTGTTAAATTAAAATTAACTTGATGGGGGTTTGAATTGCAAATAATAATTATGAAATTGTCTTGCGTATTAATAAATGCGAACATGCTATTTAACGCGACGTCATTGCTAAATTATTTATTTATTTATGTATTTTTTTAAATTATTAGGGAATAATATTTATGCAAATAACGAATGCGGCCGTGAGACTCAAAAATGCTTAATATTCTACGTAAAATGCGGTGCCGTTATTAAATCGCTTATTTATGCATGTATTACTGTTTTATTGTCGCATTTTATTATTATAAAATTGTTAAAATTATTTTTGAAAAATTAGTGTAATTTTATAGTTAATGACTGGACGAGAGGGTCAAAATTGGGTGTCAACAGTACTCCAGTCTCCGATCTTACTCTGTATAGGAGCCTTGCAGGTGCTCTTCAGTACCTCACTTTTGCTAGGCCAGACATTGCTTATGTTGTTCAGCAGGTATGCTTATTCATGCATTCCCCCAGGGAGTCTCATTTCGCTGCTCTTAAGCGTATCATTCGATACATTAAGGACACTCTTGATTATGGTTTGCACCTATACCCCTCTGCACCAAACATGTTGCTTTCATATACGGATGCAGATTTGACAGGGTGTTCGGACATGCGACGCTCCACCTCTGGCTTTTGTGTTTTTTTAGGGGATAATCTGATTTCTTGTCCGCTGACGACTACCCTATCTCACCTCGGTCGATGCCGAGTACTGAGGCGTTGCAAATGTAGTATGAGATTTGTTGCTCAAATTTCTTATTAGAACTTGGTGTCCTTGCGTCAGACATCTATTGTGTATTGTGATAACATCTTTGCCATATATATGTCTCATAATCCAGTTCAACATCAGCGAACCAAGCACATTGAGATAGACTTACACTTCGTTTGTGAGAAAGTTGCGCTAGGCCATGTCAGAGTGTTACATGTTCCTTCATCCTATCAGTATGCAGATATATTTACCAAAAGACTTTTCAGACAATTATTTCTTGACTTCAGGTCCAATCTCAGCGTTCGGCTTCCTCCCGCTCCGACTGAAGGGGTGTGTAAATGTGTAGTAGTGTAACAAATATATTCTCACCTATAATTAGAATATTTGTGTAAATATAATTATGGTAAGACTAGGATTCCTTTTGTATATGGGACTAGGATTTTTATTGTAATTGAGTTGAACATTTGTACACTATATATATTTGATATTAATGAAAAAACTCTTTAAGGAAAATTAATATCATCTTATATTTATAATCTCTAATAAAGAAGTTTTACTTTCTCAACTTTGATACCTAGACATTTCAAAATTGCATACACCATCTAATATTACTACTACATCTGTCTATACTTTAGTGGAGGTGTTCGGATTTTGACAATCAAACCATACACAATGTGTATAGTTTGGATAAATCTAAAATTAGAACTAACGTTCGAGCATTTTTATTTTTATTTTAGATTTTCAGATTACAGATTTAATTTTTAAATATTTTGAATTTTGAATTTGAAACTTTGAATTTTTAGATATTGAGAAATTCAAATATCTTACACCTTATATTTAGCCCTACCACCCAGCTATCCATAAGACATTAGCGCATTATCTATATGTCCAATTTAATACGTCAAATATACCTTATTAAACATCAATCCCTATATCCAGTACTAATTACTATCCGATATGTTTGGATTTGTTAATTTTCAAGATGACTACTTTTTTTTTATATATATATTATGTATGACATGATTTTACTATATTGGACTTGTTGATTCATAAAACATATTTAACGCTTCCGTTACATTTCCTTGGAAATAGTTTCATTACTTGCATGAATACTTTATTTAGATGATTGTGATATCAATGAAGAATTATTAAGACAATTTGATATAAATATTTATTTGGATTTTTTTGGATGAAGAAAATCAAGTCAACGTATAGGTTCAAAGTCGAAATTAATCGTCCAAACCGATTAA
Source organism: Przewalskia tangutica (assembly GCA_029844215.1). Taxonomy (NCBI): domain Eukaryota; kingdom Viridiplantae; phylum Streptophyta; class Magnoliopsida; order Solanales; family Solanaceae; genus Przewalskia; species Przewalskia tangutica. The sequence continues at coordinate 92,062,366 of CM056738.1, read as the reverse complement.
TCTAAAATCGAGCATAAAAAAATTGATCCAATCTGAGCTTATTTTGAATCGGAATCAGATTACATTTTGAGAAATCCGAAAATCAAAATATAAGACCGATAATTCTCAAATTCGATCCAATCCGATTCGTGCACGATCGTACTCAATAGTTGTATTTCATCTTTCAAACTTGATTTGGTCTATTTTGTAGACAAGAAACATATACGGGAGTCAATAAAAACATACTACAACATGTCTTTAAAATAAATCAAAATAAAAAGGGCAAAAGTTGGTGGGAGTCAAACATACGAAGCCATTTTTTTTATGTCAACATTTGCAACAGTTAGAGAAAAACCATATGATAGTTTGTTGGCAATGTGAGTCACAATTAGTATAAGATTCAAAATTCTTTTTATATTTCCATAATCTTCTTTCTCTGGGTTGTCTGTTTTTTTTTTTTATATATATATGAAGAATCTTATATGTGTTGGAGTTGATGGTTGCCACTAGGGATGTTAGCGGTTCGGATACACCCGGTAATTATCCGAGAACCGGATCGGTAAACCCGGACCGATACTCGGACCGAAATCTTAACGGTCCGGATACGAGTACCAAAAAAATACCCGGACCGATAAGGAGCCGGACCGGTAACCCGGTAAAATACTCGGTAATACCCCCACCCCCACCACCCCCACCCCCGCCCTCCACCACTCCAACAACCCCCACCAAAGAAGCCCTCCAAAGCCTCCTCCTGCCAGCTCTAATTAGTTGTAAATTGATCAAACTTTATATGGTTATAACTTTGCGCTCGGACGTTAGTTTTACCTAATCTCGCGATGTACAATTGATTTCAACATAAAAATTTGGTGGCACCGCATCCGAGAATGTCAATTTCAGTATTGGAAATTCAATTTAAAAAAAAAAAAAAAAGGCCCGACACGGAAAATTCTTACCGGTCCGGACCGAGAACCGGACCGATAAGGTTTCGGTCCGGGACCGGATCTCGTTCCAGGACCGAAACCTTATCGGTCCGGGACCGGTCCGGACCGGTAAGCTTATCGGACCGGTTCCGGTAAGTGGATACCCGGACCGGTCCGGACCGATAACAGCACTAGTTGCCACTATGTTATATAATAAAATAATGCGAAGAAAATATCTTCAGTTAGCCTACGTCATCAAATCAAGATCCTTCTTTAATCTACTGATATCATGCAACATCATTGGTCATATTTTATTCAGCAATAATTGATGGCTACAGAAAAAGATCTTCCAAATAGTATTAAATTTAAGTGCATTAGTAGTGAGTACAAAAATTAGGAAAATTAAGTATTCAAATATTAGATGGAATATTCTGGGTAAGTAGCTAAACACCTAACATGGTATTCATGCCACTCTAAATATTATATTAGTGTTAAAGAGTCTCACATCGAAAATGAAATGAGAACATGTACTCTTTATATGGACTTGGACAATTCTCACCCTATAAGTTAGCTTTTGAGATTGAGTTAGGCTCAAGATCCATTATATACATGGTATCAAAGTCAGACCCATTCCAATTCTTTGTTCACCGATGTTGGGCCCCCAAATTATATTGTCCACGCTCTAGTTAACGAAGTCTGGGCGTGCGGGGGAGTGTTAAGAGTCCCACATCGATCGGAAATGAAATGAAAATATGGACTCCTTATATAAACTTGGACAATCATTAGGTTGAGTTAGGCCCAAGATCAATTCTTTACAATTTATTTAATATTTTAATTTTGTTTCTTAGGAGCGAATATTACACAACCCATAAAATATAGAATTAAATACAGTCCTGGCTAGTTAATTAAGGATATATAAGCTCCAAAAGAAGAGGGGGGACGGAAAAAAATCAAATAATACTTATAGCATGTTTGACCAAGCTTATTTTTCATCAAAAGTATTTATTTTTCACAAAAAGTGCTTATTTTAAAAAAAAAATGAGATGTTTAACCAAGCTTTTGATAGAAAATAAGTGTTTTTGAGCATAGCAGGAGATGTTTTTCAGAAGTTAAAAAAAAGTTTTTTCCCAAAAGTAATTTTGAGAAAAATACACTTTTTAGACGCTTGGTCAACACTAATTGCTGTTCAAAATTTTTTGTAAAATTAATTGGTCAAACACACTGTTTAATATTAAAAATATTTTTTTGAAAAAAATCACTTTTAAGAATAAGCTAATTTTAGAAGCTTGTCTAAACGTGAGTTTAATAAGAAGATATACTAGACATGCTAACGTAAATGATTTTAAGAGAAAATATTATAATAATTAGATGAAACTTAACTTTAAATTAAACGTCGATGTATCTAATTAATTATACTAATTATCTGTTGTCTTTGGAGAAATATCAGGAGAGGTATGATTTGGAAATTTATATAAACTGTATTTTTAATTAATTATAATCTTTTCAAAGAAATATTTAATAACATTGACATATATATTTGTTAGCGATATTTCGAATGCTCACGCATCGTTGACAAGTAATATAGTCTGATAAGACCGTATATCGTCCTCAGAGACTGGTTTCTAATTACCGTTCATCTATTCTATTTGGCAATCGATATTAGAGTTGAGTTTTTGTTTAACTACTAGAATAATTGCAAGAATTACTGAACTATTTAAGTTGTAATCAGTTATGAATGAATTAGGGCTTCCAAATTCCTCGACTATCCACTCTATTCAATCCTTAATGCAACTAAAATGACTTCTTCTTCTACGTTAAGATAACGGTTAACTAAACTGTCTTATATTCCGGTTAGGACATATAATCACTCAACCCCAGTGCAGAACCCTTTTATATTTCTATAATAGAATTTACCACATAGGAGAATTAAGAACAGTAACCTATAATGCTACACAAGTATCGGGGTACTATCGTCCGCGATTTTAACCTATGTCTAGTCAATTACACCATATCCAAATCTCTCCTCTCGATTCTTGATTCGAAATCATATGTATTATGATAATTAGTGATCAATTAATTATCAAGCATTCATATTAATTATTGACTAAATCTTAATCAAGTGAAGAAAAAATCAAACTACTGCATTAATTCATGAATAGAAGTTTCAAGCGATTCATAAGGAAAGTCCTAATAAAGTGTTTAACTCCTAGCCATAGTCACGCTAAGAACTAACAAAAAATCCATACATAAACTGAATTAAAAACGAAAGAAAAGAAATTACTGCGAACTAAGTCTCTAATTGTAGCCTTCAATCTGTGCCTTGTGATGTCTTATGTTGTAGAATGACCAACCTCCCTCATAGCATAATCCCCAGGGCTTAAATATGTTCCAAATTTCGTGCCCTATGGACCAATCTGCCCTTAGCTAATTTTTCTTCGGAACTGAGATTTTTCGCACCAGCACCGCGATTCTGCATAACGGCACCGCGATGCCGAAACTCCTGCAGTCTCTCAGTAATAATGGCACCGCGCATCTGCATTTTGGTACCGCGGTGCTGAAAATCCTGTGGCTTCTCAGTAAATATGGCACCGCGGTTCTGCATATTGGCATCGCGGTGCTGACAATCATTCATCTTGATTTGCCTCGGGAGCACCTTTTCTGTCAAATTCTCGCTCATTTTCGCCATTTTGCTTTTTTGCACTGCTGTGACTCAAAAGAAAGAAAAATAACCTAACACGACACTTATTTGAACGAAAATGGAAAAATACTAACTAAAAATAACTCAAAAAACGTATACAAAATACGCCTAACAATATTGCAATGAGAAGTAGGGCTGTCCATATATAGTGCAGTACGGTTTTCAAATTTTTGGTTCGATAATTGTGATTTTTAATTTTAAAATACCAGTATACTATTACCAAAGGCGGACCTATATATATATATATGGGGTTAGGGGGTCCAATGTCTTGTTTTGCTGCATTCATCACATCTTGGGTGATGAAATAGGCATTGCTTTTCTTGTCCATGTTTATTTTGCAATATGTAACTTTTAAGAATCTTTAACATAAGTGTAACTTGTTGATGACTTTGAATTGTAGTTCATATTTTGGTTGCAATCTTGTTGATATGCTAATTTTCAATTTCATTGTGGCAGTTGTAATCTCGTTAAGTATAGGGAAACTTCAAACTTGTAATTGAAATGAAATATTTGGTAATATGTGTTCAATTTTTCTGTTTCAATTTTGATAGTAAACATAATATTTGGCAGTTTTCAGCTTCACATTTGCCAGATTTTTAAGTAAACAACACCTAAAAACTGGATTAATACATATATTCACACACCTAAAACTAAACAACATCAACATTAACATAGACACGACATTCATTTCCATATCAACATCAACATTAATAATGGCCATATTAACACTAACATAAACAGGCCATTAACATTAACAAATCAGCGTACGCTTTAAATGCCATTCATTCAACTAACTAAAAACAGATCATTCATTGCCATTCAACAAAGCACAACCATATGACATTTAACATAAACACAACCAAAAGGTGTCATTAATTCCATTAAACAAGGCATATGAAAGTTTCACCAAACTTAATCAGCAGGTGCTTAACCAACCCAAAAAAAGATTAAAACCATATTGTTTGTCAACTAAATGTAATTAACCACATGATAATTAGGACACAAACCAACATAGGAAATGCTAAACAATCACATAAATTCTTCATTAGGTGCAGGTGTTCCTCTGCCCTTAACTCCTATCATTTTGAGCCTTCTCTTCTTTGATTCCATCTGCGCTTATCCAGAAGAGACTGCTTCTTTTCCTCTCCAAGTTGTCTTGACTGAAGAAGTAAGAAAGATTAGTTGGAACTGAAACAGTTGGAAATTTACTAACATGTGGAATTAAATTTATCCTGTTATTTATGACTCGGATAATTGGGGCCACGCACATCAAAAACGTCGTTTCCACACACATGCATTCGTAGTGCCAAGTATCGTAAATTTCATTAGTGAAAAAGATATTGGTGCATAATTAAAATGTTTGAGACATAAAATGATGGATGGTTATTGGTCAAATGACAAGTATTCCACGTTGGTAAATGAAGGAAGAAGTGTGCGACGTGTAAGATGAAACGAGTCGGAAAGGGGCGCGACGCCAACCCGTCTGAGCCGCGGCACCTCCAAGCCAGCGCCGCGGCGCTAAGTCGTCAGTTGGTTTAGGAGCATTGAATCTCCATTACTTTGCACATGAATTCAGCCATTATTTGGCTGATTGTAACCTCTCAATAAGTGTCATTACATGGCTATTGAAGGCCATTAGTTGGCTAGTTGAGAGGTCATCTTCCTAGCATTATAAATTGGGGACTTAGCTCAATTGGAAGACCACACTCAGATTTTCTGAACTTCTTCTTCTCTAAGCATTCTTTCAAATACTCAAGATTCTTCTTTTAGTAAATACTTGTCTCCTTTGCTCATTTGTCAATTGCTGTTTTATTTTGGGAGACAGTTGCCCATTAACGTAAAAAAATATATACGGGACAATATTGTCTTAAGGACAGAGTGAACATCACTCGACTCAGCAAAACCTTGTATTTATTCTTGTTTTCAGTTTGCAAATCTTTGTAATAGTTACTTACTTTCTGAACCTAGCAATTGTTGTAATCACAATCTTAAGACAATATTTGTTGTAAGTGCTGCGAAAGATGACTGGAAGGGAGCAAATCGTTCTAGATCTACTGCTGCCACTCAAGGCAACCCGTCTGTCGCTCCCACTAATACTCAAGGCACACCCAACGCCTTTCTACTGCTCAAGGGAACTCTACAATTCCTCCACCCTCTGGATTCCACCATAAACGTTCAGAAAAGTTCATGGGCTCCAACTTCAAGAGATGACAACATGATATGTTGTTTTATCTGACGGTTATGGGAATGACTCGTTTCCTAACAGAAGATTCTCCACAAGCTGGAGATAAAAGGACCCTCAGCCAAGTAAAACGCCTGGAGGGGCCCAAGGTATCCATGTCGTTAATGACATGAAGATGGTTCTTGATGCACAAAGTCACAATGACTTCATGTGTAAGAATTATATTATGAACTGTCGGTCAGACCTACTCTACACGGTGTATTACACCGTAGACACCTCCAAAGAGTTGTGGGAAAGACTGCAGAAAAAGTACAACGCACAAGATGTTGGTACTAAAAAAATCATCGTTGGGAAATTCCTGAAATTTCAAATGGTGGATAGCAAAATTGTGATGTCCCAAATTCAGGAATTCCAAATGATTCTACATCACATGGATTTAGAAGGTATGAAACCATATGATCAATTTTTGGTTGCATCACTAATTGAGAAGTTACTCCCTCGTGGAATGAGTTTATGAGTTACTTAAAACTCAAGACAAAAGAAGTGACATTTGAGGAACTTATTATCAAACTCCAAATTCAGGAGGATAATAAGAAGGTCTTGCCTAAGGGAAAGTAACCCGCTGAGACAAAGGCAAACTTGGCTAAGGCCAAAGAGAACACAAGCAAGAAACGTAAGTTCAATAAAAATGGCAAGGCCCCAACGACGGAGAAGTTCAAGGGGAACTGCCACTACTGTGGGAAACTTGGTCACATGATCAAGGACTGCCGCAAACTCAAGAATGAGAATAAAGAGAAGGCCAAAGGCAAGGCAAAGGCTAACGTCGTCGAAGACACGATTCTTGACGATATGATTGAGGAGTTCTTGGTGGTGGTGCTTGAAGCAAACCTTGTTGAGAATCTCATGCAATGGTGGATGGACTCGGGTATGTCAGACCCAAACCGGAGGGCCGCGACGGGCACTCGAATTCCACCCACCGGGTACCCCTCAATCACCCAACCATAAATAAGCACATATTAAGCCCAAAAGGTTTTGAAAACTTTTAATCAAAAATTTGACTTATACATATATACATACCCATATCAAGGCCGACGAGGCCATACAAAACCATCATCCACAGGACACCTGTCTACAAGCCTCTAAAGAGTATACGACAACAAAATATCATACCCAAACTAGACTGCAACTCTGGAATAAATAGAGTGTTCCGACATAAGCTGAACCGACAACCTACCAGCGTGAACCATCACTCTCTTTAACTGAACCTGCGGGTATGAAACGCAGCCCCCCGAGGAAAGGGGGTCAGTACGAAATAATGTAATGAGTATGTAAAACATGAAGTACTGTAAATAAGATCATAACTGGCCAAGAGATGTCAGGAGACAAATATAATAATCCAAATATCAATACAATTGTGCCTTATGAAATGAGAGTCAACTGTGCCTTATAAAATGAGAGTCAACTTTGCCTTTTAAAAATGAGAGTCATATCAAAATCATGGATGTCTGTCCATAGTATCATCATCTATACATATACATATAACGTGTCCCGGCCCTCTAGTGAGGGACTCGATGGAATTATCATATCATGGATACCTATCCACATAACGTGTCCCGGTCTATTCTGGGACTCAGTGAGCTCATCATCATCATGGATGCATGTCCATGGAATTATCATATATACATATAACGTGTCTCGGCCCTCTAGTGAGGGACTCGGTGAATCAATACAATAAATCAGCGCACGAACATGACCCGGCCCGGGACTCGGTGAAATGATATAATCACATCAAGCACGAATAGAGTATCATGAGAAACCATATGCAATTTAAATCATCATTTGACTCTCAATGAAATAAATAAAAAACATTATCATGTCATGTATCATTTTAAATCATCATTTGAAAAATCAAAGACACTATCATATCAGTGTCACTAGAAATTAGGATTCAATAAAATTATGTACGTCCGCCGTACACTCATTTTATGTAAATCATGCCAAAAGAAGAAAGGATAGTTTCACATACCTTTTAGACGAACTAACCAACTCAATATTAGAATACGTCTCGTCTAATACTTCAACCTATAATAATGGTGATACATCCGTCAATTCTTATGATTACTATCATACTTTAATATCGAATGACGACTCTTTTTTCTATAAAAATTCGGGCAGCATTTTCCCTATTTATGTGCACATCCACAACTTACAAACAAAGCCAACAATACTAATAACAAGATGCAACTTAAAGATATAACCAAAACAATCCCAAATACTCCATATACGCCATCATAATACATTTCTTCTCTTTACGTTCATGGAAGACAACAACTACAACAACCAAGGTGATTAATACACCTATTTCTCTTGTTAATCCAGCCCCTTAATCACATTAAAATGGCCCTTAAAAACAGTCCATACTTCTAACAAAAATCAAAAGTTCAAGAATGCAAAATAACATCTTTCTACACCTTAATTCCTTAAGACATATATCCACGATTCGGGAAGGCCTCGACCACAACAACCAAAATTCCATAACTCTCCTCATAACTTTCTAAACTCCAATTTCATGTTTCAACACTTTCATATAACCAATTACAACTTTAAATATCAACATTTCTTTTCAATTTCAACATGCAATTAGTGAAGTTAATAACAACAACAACAATTGAACCCAATGTAATTAAACAACTCCCAATCGGCCCAATTACAACACCAATACCACAGTTACGGTTTACACGTAGAACATGTCAAAAGAAAAAAAAAAATTACCTTCACATACCTCCGTTTCACTAAAGTAGGAGGAAAATATTGTTGCTTGTACGTTTTTGTCCAAATCAAGAAAGATGAATTATTCGCTAAGAATATTAGGATTCTTTTGCCACTGCTTATACGTTTATTGGAGTAGTAACATGATATGCAAGTAGAATGAAAAGAAAGAAATAGAAAGTGAAATTTGGGTTTTGTATATGAACGAACTAAGGAACTATATTTTTTCCCCCTCCTATGATTCCTTAAGGCAAGGTGGACAATTGTTAAGATAAGGTTATGAAGTTTGCTGAATCATTCCCTATATTTTAAAGGTTCTGCAAAGTTAATATCACATGGACAAGCTGTTGTAGCATCCTCCACCTAGCCAATAATGGCAGTGGAGCATTTAGTGATGACACGTACACACGGTGTTCTCAAATTAAAGGGATTCATCTCCGTATAATTTATCAATTATACACATAATTAATTCTAGATCCACTTTAATAAAATCCTAAAAACTCATAAAACCTTCGTATACTCGATGTCATAATTTGTAATATGACATTAGTCCATCACCTCTTTTGAGAATATACAATTATTATTATTAATTTCATCGTCACACTTGTTGCATCCAAAATTATTTCGAGATCGCATTCCTTGTATACTAATTCCTTATTAGCATACGTAAATATAATAAAAAATTTCCACCACTCGGATCTATTTTCTTCGTTTACATGCTCAAATTATTGTTCAAAATTACGAGTCGTTACAGCACTACCCGTCACATCTACTCCAATAGAGATGCCTTCTCCACATATACACCAGTTACGGACAAGAAGATGTTCATGGGTAACAACACTTCCTCTGATGTGCTGGGAGTAGGAAAAATGGTCCTGAAGATGACTTCCAGCAAGGAGCTTACTCTGAAGGAGGTGATGCATGTCCCTGATATTAGAAGAAATTTAATTTCAGGTCCTTTATTAGTTAATGTTGGTTTTAAGCTAGTGTTTGAGTCCAATAAATTTGTAATCACCAAGAATAGAACTTTTGTGGGAAGGGGATTCGTCAGTGAAAGCCTCTTCAAGGTTAATGTCTTATCTGTAATACATTCTATCAATAAACTGAAGCTTATTCTTATTTGCTTAGGTCCTTTAATTTATGGCATCATAGATTAGGACATGTAAACTACAAATCCATTCAAAAGTTGATAAGGTTGGAGTTGTTGCCGTCTATTGGCGTCAGCTCTCAACGTAAGTGTGAGGTGTGCGTAGAGGTAAAACTCACTAAGACTCTCTTTAGATCCGTCTAAAGGGATACCGCTCCTCTAAAACTTATTCACGCAGATATAAGTGATTTAAAGTTTGCACAAATTAGAGGGGGGAACAAGTACTTTGTGACATTCATAGATGATAACACAATGTATTATTACCTTTACTTATTGAAAAGTAATGATGAAGCCTTTGAAGCGTTCAAACGCTACAAAGTAGAAGTTAAGAACCAACTAAGTGTACAGATTAAGTCAATTCGTAGTGATAGATGAGGAGAATACGTAGCACCATTTGAAAAATATTGTGACCAATCGGACATTATTCATCAAACGATGACTCCATACTCACCTCAATCAAACGGTGTCGCTAAACGCAAGAACCGTACGTTAAAGAAAATGATGAATGTCTTGCTCATCAATTTCGGCTTACCCCAAAACATGTGGGGAGAAGTTGTCCTTATCGCTAATAAGATTATTAATAGAGTCCCACATAAGGGTAAGGACAAGACTCCATACGAGGTATGAAAGGGAAAGAAACCCATCTATAAATACTTGAAGGTGTGGGGTTGTTTGGCAAAGGTTGAAGTACCCAAGCCAAAACAGGTCAAGATTGGACCTTAGACTGTATATTGCATATTCATCGGATATGCAAATAACAGTAGCGCTTATCGCCTCTTAGTGCATAAGTCATATGTACCAGACATCCATGTGAGTACAATCATGGAATCAAAGAATGCAAATTTCTTTGAGGACACATTTTCTAAAAATAAAAGAGTCATAACCTCTCGTAAACGAAGTTATGAACAAAGCTCACAGGATCCCGGAGTCATTGACTGTACGGATCTAGGTGGTTCAGATCTAGTGGACCCCGAAGTGGCTGATTATCCGGAATCTAGTATTCCAGATTCTCAGGACTTGGAGGCTCCAGAGATGGAACCAAGACGAAGTAAAAGGGCCAGGAAGGATAAGTCCTTCGGTCCTGACTTTGTGGCCTATATAGTTCATGACGAACCACAGACAATTGCTGAATCGTTGTCAACTCCAGAAGCAACGCTCTGGAAAGAAGCTACCAAGAGTGAAATAGACTTCATCCTGCACAACCATACTTGGGAGTTGGTTGATCTTCCTCTGGAAAATAATCCGTTAGGTTGTAAACGGATACTCAAATGAAAGTATAAAGTAGATGAGTCTATAGATAAGTACAAGGCTAGGTTGGTAGTCAAGGGCTATCGACAGAAGGACTATTTTGATACGTACTCCCCAGTGTCTAGAATGACGTCCATACGAGTATTCATTTCGATCGCCGCATTGTGGGACCTTGAAATACATCAAATGAATGTCAAGACAACCTTCCTAAATGGTGATTTGGAGAAGAAATCTATATGGACCAACCCGAGGGGTATGTGATTCCAGGGCAAGAGAAGAAAGTCTGTCGACTTGTCAAATCTCTATACGGGCTGAAATAGGCCTCGAGGCAATGTCACAAAAAAATTGATAGTACTCTACTATCGAAGGGTTTCACCATTAATGAGTGTTACAAATGTGTCTACATGAAAGGTAATGCTGACTCGTTCGTCATGATATGTCTTTACGTAGACGACGTGTTGATCACAAGGAGCAATCCTAGGTTGATCCTAGAGACTAAGAACATGTTGCAATAATGTTTCGACATGAAGAATATAGGTATTGCAGATGTCATCTTAGGGATCAAGATCTCTAAGACGTCTGGCGGACTAGTTTTATCTCAGTCTAACTACATCAATGATGTGTTGAGACAATTTGAGATATTCGACAGTTCGCCGATAACGTCACCACTGGATATGAATCAGAAGATTGATAAAAATCGTGGTGCGCCCGTATGCCAGGAGCGATATGCGCAGGTGATTGGTAGTTTGATGTACATAACAAACTGCACCCGACCTAATATCGCTTATGCAGTCAACAAGTTGGCTAGGTTTACCCGTAATCCAAATGATGATCATTGGAAAATGTTTAAAAGGTACTACAGTACCTAAAATACACACTAACTTACGGGTTGCATTAATCGAGATATCCAGTTGTACTAGAGGGGTACATTGATGCAAACTGGATATCTGATATAGAGAACACCAAGTCCACAAGTGGGTATATATTTACAATTGGTGGTGGGGCTATGTCTTGAATATCCTCTAAGTAAATTTGCATCGCTCGATCGACGACGGAATCCGAGTTTATTGCTTTAGACAAATCATGAGAAGAATCTGAGTGGCTTCATGACTTCTTAGATGGTGTTCCGTGTTGGGATAAACTCGTACCTTCTGTAATGATCCACTGCGACAGCCAGTCGGCTTTGGAAAGGGCACGAAGTTTATGTATAACGACAAATCTCGTCATATTCGACGGAGACAAGATCGTTAGGCAGCTGATCACCACGAGTATTATTTCCATTGATTATGTAAAATTAAAAGAGAACATAGCAGACCCTTTGACTAAGGACATACCCAGAGATCAGATGTTCTGCCTGTCTAGGGGAATGGGCTTAAAACCCAATCAATGAGGACTGATATGGTGGAACTCAACCTTACTGACTTGAGATCCTAAAACTAATTCGGTAATCACTATTCATATTTTTTTCTTCATAATTTTCTTTTAAATTTCAAGTTAAAATTAAATTACAATCATGCATACAACTTTCTAACTTAGTGATTAGGATTTAACTTTAAATGAGTAAAGTATTGTGTAAGATACTAAGACTTATTCAGTAATCACTATTTCTAATTTGTACTTATTTTTTCACAATCTTCTTTTAAATTTTTAATTAATCTAAATAGCCTTTTGGCCCACGGTCCGACCTCGGTCAAGCCTCAAGGGCCAGCGGGCTGACTTGGGCTGGGATTATAAGCCTCACTTTTAAATGGGCTTAAAAAATCTTAGCCCAACCCTACCCCAATAGCGGGTTGGGCTGGCCTCAAGGGTCAAGCCCATTTTGATGGCTCTACTTGTAGTGACCAAGTCATCAACATGGACCAAAATTATAGTAAAAATGTCACAAGAATTATGAATAAACAGTGAAGTATCCGACTTGGAGGAAATGAAACCAACATCCAATAAGGCAGTTCATAATTTATCGAACCAAGCCCTATGAGCTTGCTTGAGATCATATAGAGATTTATGAAGATGACAAACATGCGTCGGGTACTTAGGATCAACAAAACCCGATGATTGAGTCATGTAAACCTCCTATTGTAACTCACCATGTAGGAATGCATTTTTAATATTAAGTTGACGTAAAGGCCACCCTTTAGACAAAGCTAGAATTAACACTAGCCTTATAGTCGTAGGCTTTATCACTGGACTAAAGGTGTCATGCTAATCAATCTCAGCCTCTTGATTAAATCCTTGACAACTAAACGAGCCTTGTCTCAATGGAACCATCCAGATTGAGTTTAAGTTTGAAAACTCATTTATTACCAACAACATTTGTGCGTTTGATACAGGCACAAGGGTCCACGTACCATTTTGAATGAGAGCATTGTATTCCTCTTGCATAGCTTTTCTCCCATGAATATCTTTACTGGCTTGAGTAAAGAAGGTCGGATCAGAAGGAAGAATGGAGTTATCTTTACTGGCTTGAGAATTCATAGCTTTATAGCGGGTAACCATATGGTGAAGAACAAAGCTGGAAGAAGTGGTACATTTAGGCTGATGAGACGGATTAGAGACTGATTGTGACACAGTAGTTGGTAAAGTAGGCACATCAACAGTGAGTTTTAAAGTAGGCAGAGAGGCATGGAAAATTGGAGGTGATCTTGCTGAAATGGGACCTTGAACCACTGAAATCAAATTATTAGTTAAATTGCTGACATGATTAGGCAACGTCAAGGTGTTTATAGTAACACCAGAAGGAGAAGAATCTGGAGACAATCAATTCTTATTGGAAGTGCATGGAGCTAGTATATGTAACGTGGAAGTGACTTGATTATGAGATGAGATCAATGGCAAGGGCTGATTTAACTTAGTGAATGGAAAATTGGATTCATCAAACACAACATGGCAAGAAATATACACACGTCCAGTTGAAACATGAAGGCATTTGTAGTCTTTGTGATGTGAACTATATCCTAAAAAGATACATTGTGATGATCTAAAAGCAATCAAACATTGTAGGGTCTCAAATATAAATAACAAGCACATTCAAAGTACATATAAGGAGTCTGTATTCCCTTTAACCCACCGATGTGGAACTCTTAACCGTATGAATTACACGTGTTCTGCTTTAGCGGTACTGCGGTTGCAGAAACATCAATTTCTTCCCCTCACCATTTTTCGGCTGCTTCGTTTGTAACATAATTGAGGAAATTTCATGATCATACAGAGATATGTCTATTGGGTGTCCTGAATTTTTTTCGCCAATGTACAATATGACATGGACCAGTACTATTAACTTAAATATAGCACGTTTATAACATCGACAACAACACAATACGTACTTCAAGGGTCATGATGAGATACACTACAAGAAATTATAAAATTGACGATAAAATTTTAGCAACAATAAATATATTATTGCTAAAAACGTAAATGACAACAAAGATTTAATATATTATTACTAAAAAACGTAAATGATTACTTGTTGTTGCGAAAACTTTTCGCATCGAAGGTTATTACAACGACATGCAATAATTTTTGTTGTTGAAAAAAAGTATTTTTGACAACAACATCCAAGACAAAAAATGTTATTGACAAATGTCATTTTTCTTGTAGTGATAGGTAGAATTTTGTTATCTTTAATCAAAAGTTTCATGTTCAAGTCTTGAATATAGAAAAAAAATCGGGTAGAAATCGTTTTCTTTTTAATAGATCTTATACAACGTGAATTTAAATTAGTCAGAATTTCGATGCATGTACCATACTGAATGAAAAGTAAAAATAAACAACATTGTACGGCAAAGATGTGAGGTAGACACTATATATACGGGACGAGTTCGAAACACTCAGGTGGATCTAATTTTTTTTTTTTTTTAAGAAAAAGATGAAGAGATAAATCTGAAAGAAGTACCTCAAAAGTTCTCATTTATTGGTAGATGAATATGCCGTTGTCTTTGTTGAAGATAATACATAGATTCACAATTGTATACTCTTTTATGTTTTAGTATACGTCTTCTATCTTTCCAGTTTTAGCACTTGTTCACTTTTGTCATTTTAGCTAAGTTTGTAATAAGGCTAGTCATGCAAAACACTACCTATAAATACTCTGTGGTTATGAGTGAAATATAGAGAAAAAGACTTCACAAATGCAGCACTCTCGTCTTCCTCTCAATTCTCTCGACTTCCAGTCTCATTGCTCCATCTTCAAAGATGGATGCAACCAATTATTCCTTTAGATTCCTGCTTTTAACATGGTATCAAAGCCATGCAAGATGGATCCAGAGGTCACTGTCTCACCGGCGATGGGACTAAGAGATTCAAAACTCATGAGGTTTAGTGGTTATACATCGATTCTTCTATTGAGATCGATTTCATATTTTCTTTATGTTCATTGTTTAGTTTATTCAGATTACTTGCGACTTACTCACTGTATATCTGAATTGATCCATCCAGTTCGTAAATTTTGTGAGGTTATATTACTGGTTGCGATATCTGTTATCGCGGTTTTTTGATCTACATTGGATCTGAATTTTTAGATTGAAGTTTTTTTTGGAATCGTTATATACTGTTTCTGAGGATATGGAGAACATCACTACGACACCTTCCGTTGTGCTTGAAGAAAGTTCAACCTCTAGTATAGACACTATTGATCACAATCACCCCTTGTTCCTAAATGCATCCGATACAGTAGGTGCTATTCAGATTGAAATTCAATTGGCAGGGATGGAGAACTATACGCTCTGGAGCAGAGCTATGCAGTTAGTGTTATTAACGAGGAATAAAATTGGATTTGTTGATGGATCTATAAGGCGCGACACATATGGACCTGCTCATGCTAGACAGTGGGACAGGTGCAATGCTTTAGTGATGTCGTGGATAATGAGAAGTGTAGACAAAAACTTGTTGAGTGGGATTTTATATCGGACCAGTGCTGCTGCTGTCTGGAAGGATCTCAAGGAGAGATTTGATAAGATCAATCTCTCAAGAGTTTTCCAACTAAAGAAGGAGTTGACAATGTTAACTCAAGGGGTCTCACCAGTATCCCAATATTACTCGAGAATGAAAGACTTATGGGATGAGATAGATTCAATTATACCACCACCTACATGTGACTGCCTGAATCCTAGGGAATACATCACACATCTGGGAAATCAGAGATTACTGGAATTCCTTATGGGGCTAAATGATGGATACAATCAAGCAAGGAGCCATATCCTATTGATGTCCCCTATACCTAGTGTGAACCAAGCATTTGCTATGATAGCACAAGATGAAAGCCAAAAGAATATCTCCTCTCTAGGAATTCTTGATAATTTAGCGACGACAGGACATCATTTGGAAAGAATAGGAAATTTGCTTTCTGTGATCACCGCAAATGAAGGACATAGTAGAGAAGGATGCCACAAGTTGCTCTATTTTGTGACTCTTTGAAAAGCAAGCGGCATACTCGGAGAAATGTTACAAACTAATAGGATACCCTTACGATTATAAAGGGAAGAGTAAGGCCATCGTCGTATGGTACCTCGGTGGAAGCGAATGTGCGGGGTATGGTGCCAATCATGGTGGTTATGTAGATGGTGGAATAAATGCGAGGCAAGATGCAGCAACAACCAACTTTACGTGCATCAACAGCAAGAACTCCAAAAGAATCGAACTTGCACTCCGCATGCTAGAGATGATGCTGTCTATGACCAACCAGATTAATGGATCAGGTACAGGACATAATGCTGGTGCTACAGTCTGTATGGCAGGTAACTATAATGATGGCATTAATAGTCCTTGGATAGTAGATTCAGGAGCTACCAATCATATGGTAAGAAACAGAAGTATGATAGAAACTTCTGTTCCTAACTGGTCAGCAATCAATTCAGGACAAGTGCAATTACCAAATGGTGGCAATGCCCCAATTACACACACTGGAGAATGTAGGCTGACAGGAGGTGAACTTATAAAACATGTGTTGTGTGTGCCAAGTTTTCAGTTTAACTTACTTTCAGTATCAAAATTGACTAAGGAACTCAATTGCAGTGTTAGGTTCTTTCCTGACTTTTTTGTACTGCAGGATCTCCTCACTAGGAAGGTGAAGGAGATTGGTAGAGAAGTTGATGGACTGTATGTACTGGACTCTACAAGGAAGCAGGAGGGGCTGATGAAAGCTAAGACAAATATGTCAAAGCTCAGCAATGGAGAAGTGAAGGCAGACCTGTGGCACAGGAGATTGGGACATGTACCAATGAGTGTTCTTAGGAAAATAAGTGCCTTCAATAATAATTCTAACTTTGTGATTTAGCATTGTGATGTATGCCCTATGGCAAGACAAACTAGATTGCCTTTTCTTACTAGTCAAAGTATGAGTACACTTCCATTTGACATGTTACACATTGATGTTTGGGGACCATACAAAGTCCCCACTTACAATGGTATGAGATTCTTTCTTACTGTGGTAGATGATTTTACTAGATGGACATGGGTATTTCTCTTGCACATTAAATCAGATGTTCCTACTATACTTAAAGATTTGTGTCTACTGATCAAGACACAATTTGATTCCAGGATTAAGTGTATCAGATCTGATAATGGTTCAGAATTTATAAACAGCTCCTGCAGGGATCTGTTTGCACAACTAGGCATCATACATCAAACATCCTGTCCATATAGTCCTCAGCAGAATGGTGTGGTTGAAAGGAGGCATAGACACATACTAGAGCTTGCTAGAGCCATAAAGTTTCAAAGTGGGCTGCCTGCCAGATTCTGGGGAGAGTGTGTTGAGGTAGCAGTATACATTATGAACAGATTGCCCTCTGTAGTTCTGGGGAACATCTCCCCATATGAGAAGCTATATAAGAAGGCACCTGTTCTATCACATCTAAGAGTAGTTGGCTGTCTGTGCTATGCTACAAATCTAGTGAAAACTGACAAATTTGACACTAGAGCTATCAAGGCAGTCCTACTGGGATACTCTTCTAGACAAAAGGGATACAAACTCCTAAATCTATCTAACAATGTTTTATTTGTAAGCAGGGATGTTGCTTTCTATGAGGATATCTTTCCTTTCAAGCAGAAGGAACAATCTGGAGTTGACATCAGTCTGGATTTAGAGGCAGAGGCTGATATTTTCAATTATGAACCTGTTGTTAGCAAACAGTCTGCTGGATCAGAACATATTGAAGGATCTAAGGAGGCTGCAGTAGCAGAAGGTAGACCTCAGAAAGACACTAACAGTCCCACAACCCAGACAGAGGATGCACCAACTTCTGAATCTCAACCACCACTAAGGAGATCAGACAGACACAGAAGGCAACCTGCTTGGATGACAGATTTTGTTTATCTGCCACAAACAGCAGACACAGCAGGCAGAGAAGAGTGCTTGTATCCTATGGCCAATAGTCTTAGCTATGATGGGCTGAATGCAAGGTACAAGAGCTACATTGCAAAAATTGGTCTTGAACATGAGCCAAACTCATATTCTGTTGCAGTGAAAGACACCAGATGGGTCGAGGCTATGAATCTTGAAATGCAAGCTTTGGAGAGTAACAAGACCTGGGAAGTGACAAATCTCCCTGCTCACAAGAAGGCCATTGGATGTAAGTGGGTTTATAAGATCAAGTATAAGGCAAATGGTGAAGTAGAAAGGTTTAAAGCAAGGCTTGTGGCCAAGGGCTACAACCAAAAGGAAGGAGTTGATTATCAAGATACCTTTTCACGATGGCAAAAATGGTATCACAGAGCGATAATTTGAGCCGCGACTTCCGTAAATTGGTATATATATCAAATGGATGTTTATAATGCATTCCTACAAGGTGATCTTAATGAGGAGGTATACATGACCATGCCTCAAGGATTTGACCAAGCGAGGAAGGTATGCAAGTTAATCAAGTCATTATATGGTGAAGCAAGCTTCGGCGGTGGAATATCGTCGACCATTACCGCAAGCTTCAGGTTTTTCTCAGAGTCAACTTGATCATTCATTGCTTACCAAGAAGGTGGATGACAAAATAGTGGTGGTACTCATTTATGTCGATGACTTGCTAATTACTGGCAATGATGAGACTCTTATTCAAGAAACGAAGCTAAGTTTACAACAGAATTTTAGAATTAAGGACTTGGGCTGCTTGAGGTATTTTCTAGGCTTCGAATTTGCTAGGAATAGTAGTGGCATAGTGATGCATCAGAGGAAGTACACTGTTGAATTAATCTCTGATCTTGGCTTGTCTGGTGGTAAACCTGCGAGATCACCCCTGGAGCTTAATGTTAAGCTGACATCTACATTGTATGATTATCACCTTGCTGCTGATTCTTCCATAGTTGGTGATTCCTCCAATGTCAAAGATGCATTGCTAGATGATCCAGCCAGTTACCAAAGACTTATTGGCAGGTTACTCTACTTGACAAACACCAGGCCAGACATATCCTTTGTTGTTCAGTGTCTTAGCCAGTTTATGCAGCACCCAAAGACCTCTCATCTTTTAGCAGCACAACGAGTTGTTAGATATCTGAAACAGGCCCCAGGTCTGGGTCTTCTTATGTCTTCTGGGAACACCACTACTCTCACTGCATACTGTGATGCTGATTGGGCTTCATGCCCCAACACAAGAAGGTCAGTCACTGGTTACCTAGTCTTCTTTGGGAATTCCCTCATTTCCTGGAAATCGAAGAATCCATGCTTTCCGGAGCTCACCGAGGCGAATATCGTAGTTCAGCCTACGATTCTTTGAGGTGGTTTGGCTATCTGGTTTGTTCTCGACTCTGACAGTTGCTCTTACGCTTCCCATTCCACCACGATAGTAAGTCACCCTGCAGATCACGCCAACACGTGTTTCATGAGAGGACCAAACATATTGATATAGACTGCCATTTTGTTCGAGAAAAGTTACAACATGGACTAATTTCCACACATTATTTGTCCACTGATGAGCAGCCTGCGGATGTGCTCACCAAGGGCTTGACGATTGGTCGACACGATTATCTGTTGTCCAAGCTAGGCTTCACCAACTTGTTCCGTGTTCCTAGCTTGAGGGGGCGTGTTGAAGATAATACATAGATTCACAATTGTATACTCTTTTATGTTTTAGTATACATCTTCTATCTTTCCAGTTTTAGCACTTGTTCACTTTTGTCATTTTGGCTAAGTTTGTAATAAGGCTAGTCATGCAAAACACTACCTATAAATACTCTGTGGTTATGAGTGAAATATAGAGAAAAAGACTTCACAAATGCAGCACTCTCGTCTTCCTCTCAATTCTCTTGACTTCCAGTCTCATTGCTCCATCTTCAAAGATGGATGCAACCAATTATTCCTTTAGATTCCTGCTTTTAACAGTCTTCTGTCTGGACTATTGATAGAAACACTTGGTCACCATTTTATGTATCTATTCTATAATCACATATTTCAACATGGTAACAGTAGTTTATTTAATTTTTAGCTATTTTTGCCTTTTTTAAATTTGATTTTTCTGGGATTCCAATACTTTTTTTTTTACTAAAAAATAAAAAGATTGGAATCTCTCTATATATATATTGTATGCACCAAAAACACATGTACAGAGCAATATCGTGTGGAGGTAGAAGGTCCATCATAATGATCGCTAACTCTGAAATGACCTGGATCCATAGAGAAATATCAATTCGAGGTAAGAAAATCGTTTATGATATTGAAATCAAATTTTACCATCATTCAAACGTATTTGATCCATGAAAAAATAAGACGCACAAGACATGTTGAGATATAATATAGTAATTGTTAAACAGTGCCCAACAAGATGGCTTTAGCGTCGCGGCGTCGACCCAGATTTCCAGAATTCGGGATTCTCCTATTTTGTATATTGTATATTTGGTAGACTTAGTCTTGTACCATAATTAGAATTATATTATTACCTTAGTTGCATAGAATAGGATTTTAGATGTAAAGTAGGAATAGAATTCTCCTATTGTAACTTATATATATATGTCTTTCATTAATAAGAATAATCAAGCGATTATTTCTTTCATGGTATCAAGAGTCTAGGTTCTCTTTACCCTGCTTCCGCTCATCAAAATTTTCTCTCTTCCTGTCCGAAATTTTGACCTAAATTTCTCGATTTTTTGTCTTCCTTTCTTGACCAAAAACCGACTATCTTCTCTTCCTATCTCCAAATTCCCTTCTACGAATCTTGTGGTTCTTTTTCCTATGGCTGATAAGAACACTTTTCACCCTGACCTCACAGTTTCTAATATCAAGAGCATTCTTCCTATCGTTCTTGACCAAGAAAACGTTCAATATGGGACATGGGTGGAATTATTTAAGATTCATGCTTTGACACATAAAGTCCTCCACCACATCATTCCTCATTCTCCTCCAAAGGAGGGTACTTCTATGACGGTTGTGCCGACTAAAGAAACAGATCCAGAATTATGGGTCATGCTTGATGTCAAGGTTCTTCAGTGGATTTATGTCACTATCTCCTTGGATCTTTTACAGACGATTATGGAAACCAATTCCACGGCTATGGCGGCGTGGGATCGATTGTGAGATAAATTCCAAGATAACAGTCATTCTCGAATTGTTATCCTTGAGCAGGAATACTCCCAGGTGGCTATGGCGAGTTTTCCAAACGTTTCTTCTTATTGCAAAGTGCAAACGCCTCAAGGACTTGGCAGATCAATTCGGCAACGTGGGTTCTCCTATTTTTCCAAGTCGTCTAGTTCTTCAGATGGTTGCAGGTCTGTCAGAGGCTTTTAGCGGTGTTGCTTCGGTTATTCGTCAGAGTAACCCCCTGTCGGGATTTAATCAAGATCGTTCTATACTTACTTTGGAGGAAGTCGGATTGGCAAAGAAAGTGGTAATTGGGGCTAACCCTGTTGTCATGATGATTGCTTCCAATTTTTCTCTTTCCAATCCAGCCAACGTGACTCAATATCACAACAACGGGGGTGGTAAGAAAGGCCAGAATCGGAATAATAGTAGCAAGAATTGTGGCGGCAACAACGGTGGCAACCGACAACAAAGAACAACGATTCGAGTCCACAGGCCCCTAGACGATGGCTGGTCCCAAAGACCTAACAACTCCTCGACTCCACATTACAGCGTGGCAAGAAGATTCTGACGTCGGCCGCGACGCAGTAATCGCGCCCACTTTCTACCTGTGTTAGAATTCGTGTTTCAAACCAACAGATGGCGATAACAATGATCCAAAGATACTGGTCGCGCCCATCGTGCCCACAATGCGATGGCCCCACTGCACACGACGACCCGACCCCGGACCCGCGACTGATGCCCTACCTGGGCACCCTTACAGGTATACATCAGAGATAATCAGCGGAACATACATAAACTTAACAGGAAATAAATAACAGGTTAGCCGATAAGGCTACCTTCCTGGATACATATAACTACGTAAAACCAAAAGCAGTTTGTAACACCTCATTTCAACCGGAGTCGGAAACGGGATTACTGCTACATGGTTGGATTCCTAAATGCATTTTAAGGAGTCGCCACCTAATTATTATAGTGAATTAGGACACTGAAAATGTAGCATAAAATACTACAAATGATCTCCATTTTAAAGGTCTGTGAAACTATGTGAGATTCTAGGTAAGGGTGGTGTTGGTGTGACTGGTGGGCAAAGGGGTGAGGGGTAAAGGGACGTCTGGTTTTCGTTTAGTTGAAAATGGACGATGGGCAGAAGGAGAAGGTGGGCTTGGACCGAAACTTGGGCTGATTTTAAAAGAAATGGGGAATTGGACTAGTTTAAAGGTTTGGTTTTTGGGGTAAAATAAATGGGTGTTTGAAATTAAAAAACGGGCGATTGGATTTATGGAATGATGGATCGATCGATTATTGCCTCAATCGATCGGTTTGACAAAATGCAACGCGGGTTAATTATTTAAAAGAAAAATTATTTAAAAGATGCAAGATTATAAAAATGCAAATGTCGATGCAATAATAATAAAAATATGATATTTAACAAATGTTTAATGTCTAAAAATTAAAGCCGAATGTCAATTAATTATTTAAAGAGATGCAAAATATTATTATAAACATAATATTAACAAAAACATAATGCTTAAATTAAAATAAAAAAGATGCAATGTCATTTTGTGAATAAATAAACATAGAAATTATGTAAAAATATGCAAAAAATGCTGATTAAAATGCGGTGTCCTAAAACACATAAAATTGTGACAAATATGCGAAAAACGGGTCAAAATTGACTGTCAACAGCATGTCCCTCTTTGTACGGAGATGATGGAAGAGTCTTCGGACAAAGATGTTGACTCGTAGCCAATTTTGTCCCGTTTTATAAACTAGAGCTCAAAAGTGGGGGCTGATGCATACTCAGAATTGTCCCAGTGTCGAATTATGATGACCTTGGGTCGTTGTGATGCGAAAAATAAAAAGCAAAACTGACGCTGATTTAAAAAAATGTCCCAGTATCGAATCATGATGACACTGGGCTGCTGCAATGCTAGAAAAATAAAAGTAAAGATGACGCAGATTTTTAAAATGTCCCAGTGTCGAATTACGATGACACTGGGCTGCTGCAATGCTAGAAAAATAAAAGTAAAGCTGACGCAGATTTAAAATGTCCCAGTGTCGAATTACGATGACGCTGGATTGTTGCGATGCTAAAGTAAAAAGTAAAGCTGGTGCAGATGTTCGTCGTTGCATGGACGAAATGTTGATGAAGCCGTTGCATAGACGTGATGCAGATGTTCGTCGTTGCATAGACGGAACATGAATAAAGCTGTTGCATAGGCTTTGATGAGATGATGTCGTTGCATGGACGTGATGCAGATGTTCGTCCTTGCATGGACGAAATGCAGATGAAGCCGTTGCATAGGCTTTGATGAAATGACGTCGTTGCATGGACGTGATGCAGATGTTCGTCGTTGCACGGACGAAATGCAGATGAAGCCGTTGCATAGACTTTGATGAAATGACGCCGCATAGACGCGTGACGCAGATGTTAACGCCGCACGGACGAAATGCGCAGACGGCCGTTGCATAGACTTTGATGAAACGACGTCGTTGCATGGGCGTGACGCAGATGTTCGCCGTTGCATGGGCGAAATGCGACGGCCGCCGATAGGCTTTGATGAAACGACGTCGTTGCATGGGCGTGATGCGATGTTCGCCGTTGCGCACGAATGCGAATGAACTGCATAGACTTTGATGAAACGACGGCGTTGCATGGGCGTGACGCAGATGTTCGCCGCACGGACGAAATGCAGATGGCCGTTGCATAGGCTTTGATGAGATGGCGTCGTTGCGTAGACGTGATGCAGATGTTCGCCGTTGCATGGACGAAATGCGATACGGCCGCATAGGCTTTGATGAGATAGCGTCGTTGCATAGACGTGACGCAGATGTTCGTCGTTGCATGGACGAAATGCGATGAAGCCGTTGCATAGGTTTTGATGAGATAGCGTCGTTGCATAGACGTGACGCAGATGTTCGCCGTTGGGACGAAATGCGAATGGCCGCCAGATAGGCTTTGATGAGATAGCGTCGTTGCGTGGACGTGATGCAGATGTTCATCGTTGCATGGACGAAATGTCGACGGCCGCCAGATAGGCATAATGAAAGGGACGCCGTTACATAGGCGTGACGCAGATCATCGTTGCATAGATGAATTATTGATGGCCGCCAGATAGGCATAATGAGATAACGTCGTTGCATAAACGTTATATGGATGTCGTTGTGCGGATGTAATAAAGTGATTTCGACCTGGTAGGTCAGGCTACTATGATGAAGTTACTTGTATAATATAAATCGAATAAAATAATTAGAGTTGTAAAATGATTGAGAAATGAGGATGAGAATGGACCTGTGAGCCAAATGACGCCTTGATGCGTGCGATTATGGCTTTGCGGGCTGAGTTGCTACGAGAAACTTCCTACAAAAACTAAAGATAGATGTAATAATTAGTGTTATAGATATGCAAAAACGAATGAATGAGGATAAGAATGTGGCCCTGTGAGCCGAGCTGCTATGCGAAAATCCCCTTCAACGTCGTCAAATTTCATGCCCATGTTATCTGTACTCAAGAGAAAATTTGTGAGATTTGAAAGGGGCTGTTGATTTGCGCGGACTTTGTAGCTTTAACTCTGACCACTAGCATGCCCGATCTGTTCGGACTTGTAACCGTTGCCTGGCTTTAAGTATTTGACTACGAGAGCGTATTCGATAATATGCTATTCGGTACTGACTGCCTCTTCTTAAGCAACCACAGTTTTGGCATAAGCGGATGTCGAATGGACGAGACCGAATTTGATATGAAAAACCTTTACTATCCTATTGCAGAGATTTGATGGAGTGTGCTTTGTAGCCGGTAGAGTAAGGGCAAAAGATTTTAGAAAGAGTTGGACTGAGTCCGATGTGGCCACCTACGTGTCTCGCCATAGAGATCAAGTAGATACATAGTCTAGGAGCCTAGCCCTATTGAAGTTGGGTTCGTCGATTAGACTTCGAGTTTTTTTTTTTTTTTTAAGATGGGACCAAAGCTGATATGGCCGTCTATGCATTTTGCCAAAGGAAACAGTTTAAACCATAGTTTGCCGGTGACGGAGAATAAAGTAGTTTTTAAGAGATGAAAAAATTAGATTTTTTTAAAAGGTGAGACCGAGACCGAAATGGCCGCCTACGTATCCCGCCGTGGGAATCAGGTCACACGTAGTTCCAAAGTGTGACAAAATAAGGAGATTCTTAATAGATGAAAAATTAGGATTTTTTTCTAAAAGGTGGGACCGAGACCGAAATGGCCGCCTACGTATCCCGCCGTGGGAATCAGGTCACACGTAGTTCCAAATACACGCAAAAGAGAAATTGGGATTTTCTAAAAGGTGGGACCGAAGCCGATATGGCCGCCTACGTATCCCCACGAGGGAATCAGGTCACACGTAGTTCCAAAGTGTGACAAAATAAGGAGATTCTTAATAGATGAAAAATTAGGATTTTTTTCTAAAAGGTGGGACCGAGACCGAAATGGCCGCATACGTATCCCGCCGTGGGAATCAGGTCACACGTAGTTTCAAATACACGCAAAAGAGAAATTGGGATTTTCTAAAAGGTGGGACCGAAGCCGATATGGCCGCCTACGTATCCCCACGAGGGAATCAGGTCACACGTAGTTCCAAAGTGTGATAAAATTTTGAGAAAATCGTTGTTTGAGATATGGGTTTTTCGCGTATCGTGCTCATAACGCAAGGAATAACACAGCCCCAAAAAACCAAGCTAGTATAGCTCGTAATTAATACTAAGTGAATGCACAAAGTTGAAGTAGCAAAATAATGTAGTAAAGTGCACATAGCTGAAAGCAACAAACATTATAATAGCAAGCAGACTATATAGATATCAAATGCGCGTCCTAGCATGTTTGGGACCTCTTTTAATGCCAGAGGTGGGCCTAAACGCCAAATATGCGAGATTATGATAAATAGGTCCAAGTCGTTAAACTGCAATGTTTTGTTGAAAATGGCGACCAAATGACGGTGCACTTTTCCAATTTCGGCATGACATGTTTCGGCTTGGATTTGTCTATCATTGTCACGCTACACATAGTATGCCGGTTGGTCGTTGGGTTGCGAAACCCGTCGACAAGTTTTGGTATTTTCCTAATTGTGACGTCGATACCAGGGATCAACCCACCTAAGATAAATGCATGCATGACTTAAAAAAATGGTAGTATAGCTCTATCTTAAGTTTCTAAGATTTGGCTTCACTAGACACAAGGTTCCCAAGCGGACACTCGAGTGAGAAGGCTACGCGGCTGATCAGACGAACCAATCTAACTTCGCGCAAGCGCCAACTCTTCTAAATTTTGGGTATTTGAAAGAAATTTACGGGTGCGCGAAGCACACCAGCGCGTGAGTGTGTGATAGTGTGAATTTTCCATAATGGAGGAAATATGAGCGGAATGTCATTTTAAGGAAAGCGGTAACAAATAGCAGCTAAGACAATATGCAAATATTTATATGTAAAGCAGAATAATTTAGGCAAAATAATAAAAGCAAATAAGTGTAAAACATAAAGGAAGTAATTTAAGCAAAAATAAAGAAAATAAAGCACAATAAATTAACCTATGTTTGTCGTGGTTAAGAACCTAAAATTCCCCAGCAGAGTCGCCATGTTTTAACACCCCATTTCAACCGGAGTCGGAAACGGGATTACTGCTACATGGTTGGATTCCTAAATGCATTTTAAGGAGTCGCCACCTAATTATTATAGTGAATTAGGACACTGAAAATGTAGCATAAAATACTACAAATGATCTCCATTTTAAAGGTCTGTGAAACTATGTGAGATTCTAGGTAAGGGTGGTGTTGGTGTGACTGGTGGGCAAAGGGGTGAGGGGTAAAGGGACGTCTGGTTTTCGTTTAGTTGAAAATGGACGATGGGCAGAAGGAGAAGGTGGGCTTGGACCGAAACTTGGGCTGATTTTAAAAGAAATGGGGAATTGGACTAGTTTAAAGGTTTGGTTTTTGGGGTAAAATAAATGGGTGTTTGAAATTAAAAAATGGGCGATTGGATTTATGGAATGATGGACTGGACTGATTCGGATTGTGCCTCGTACTGGACTGGTTTGACAAAATGCAACGCGGGTTAATTATTTAAAAGAAAAATTATTTAAAAGATGCAAGATTATAAAAATGCAAATGTCGATGCAATAATAATAAAAATATGATATTTAACAAATGTTTAATGTCTAAAAATTAAAGCCGAATGTCAATTAATTATTTAAAGAGATGCAAAATATTATTATAAACATAATATTAACAAAAACATAATGCTTAAATTAAAATAAAAAAGATGCAATGTCATTTTGTGAATAAATAAACATAGAAATTATGTAAAAATATGCAAAAAATGCTGATTAAAATGCGGTGTCCTAAAACACATAAAATTGCGACAAATATGCGAAAAACGGGTCAAAATTGACTGTCAACACATTTACCTTTTTTTTTTTTTTTACAAAGCGACCCACAAGTTATGACTACAGACCTCTAAGAGTTTTGACATAACAACTGTGACGGGACAGGGCTCCGCCATACCCTTGAATGTACATAATCTACAACCTCAGGGAACCGTACCAAAAGACAAAGCCTCCGGAGAAATGGAGCTTTCCAAGAACTGAACAGTGATCCTAAGAGTGCGGATCAGCAAGCTATGTACCTCAACCTGCGGCATGAACGCAGCCTCAAGGAGGTCGACGAAATATGTACAAGTATGTAAATCGAAAGTCTCAGAATGAAATCATAATAGTCTAAAATAAAGGAGACATGTATGATAACCAAAATAACGATAATCGTGGCCTTGCCGAAGTGAAAGTAATGAAAGTCAGTTTTACCTTTTAAAGACTATTTCAACACATGAACAATAGTCACACCAGGGCTATGGACACAAACCCTCAAATATCCTCACACAGTCCAGTAAGGGTCTCAAGCCCACAAATATCAAAGCGTGCCCGTGGAATCCCCCATCACTGCCGACAGCCGTAAGTGTAAAATATAACCATGTGACGCGCCCGTGGCATCCTACCTCACTGTCGGCGTACACATATACAATACATATATATATCTCCTGCCCGTGGAATCCCCCATCACTGCCGACAGCCGTAAGTGTAAAATATAACCATGTGACGCGCCTGTGGCATCCTACCTCACTGTCGGCGTACACATATACAATACATATATATATCTCCTGCCCGTGGAATCCCACATCACTGCCGACAGTCGTAAGTGTAAAATATAACCATGTGACGCGCCCGTGACATCCTACCTCACTGTCGGCTGCACATGTACAATACATATATATATCTCCCGCCCGTGAATCCCCATCATCGCCGACGATCGTAAGTGTAAAATATAACCATGTGACGCGCCCGTGGCATCCTACCTCACTGTCGGCGTACACATATGCAATATATATATATATATATATATATATATATATCTCATGCCCGTGGAATCCCTCATCTCGGGTACATGACTTCATGGAGAGCTAATCCATGGGGTAATAATCGTATATAACATGCCCGTGAATCCCTCATCTCGGGTACATGTCTTCATGGGGAGCTAGTCCATGGAGTAATAGTACATAACATGGTCGCATGCCCCGGAATCCCTCATCGTATAAGCATGGTCATGGGGTAATAATAGCATCCGGAAATTTAACCCGCATCCTGGTTGCATGCCCCGAAATCCCTCATCGTATAAGCATGTCCAAGGATCAATCACAATGGAAGCATATCCGTGGAATCCTTTGTCACTGTCGGTACGTCCAAGTAAATTCACAACAAGACAGCCGACCCTCCAACTGAGAGTCACGACAGCGTAAAAATATAATACTTGCACTCAAAGGCTATCACAAGCAAGCATAGGCAAGTTCATAAAATCTTTAGACTTTCATTATCATACAAAAATGAATCTCATTTTATAAACTCAAGGCACTTTCGTATTACATAAAAATCCGGGAATTTAACCCAAAGTACTACGTACTTCCATTCTTTTCAAAAGACTCATTTTCATATAAAACCCCAAGATAAAACACCCGTAGTATCAAGGCTTGTCTACATTTCAAACAAGTCACTACACTTTTAGAAGTACATTTCTAGGCTTCTAAATCAAGTGACCCTTACTTTAAAACTTTAAGCAATTGATACCTTTAAATCAAATTGCCCTTCTTTATTTCAAGCCATTTCTTTGTTTACATTACTAGAGAAACCCATTCTTTTAACCTTCCATAAAGTTGTTATAACCAACTTCGCATAAAGCCGTTATACTAACTTTATGCTTTGAAAACTAAGACATCTTTAACCTTTCATAAAAACGTCATAACTAACTTCCCATAAAGCCGTTATAACTATTTATGTCTTAGACAAATTCATTCTTTTTATAATCAAGAGACTTATACTTTCAAATAAAGTTACATAGCTTTCAAAATACTTCAAGTCTCTTAACTTTAAGAAATCAAGTTTCTTAACTTAGAATATCAAGTCTCTTTAACTTAGAATATCAAGTCTCTTAACTTAGAATATCAAGTTATCAATGTTTTTCCCAAATCAAGTATTCTATACTTTTAAATCAAGTCATTCCTTCCTTTAAGAATCAAGTCTCATAACTTGAAAAATAAAGTCTCTTAACCTTTTAAGAATTTAAGGTTCATAGTCTTAAAACTTCATAACGTAAACTCTTTAAATTAAGTAACATATACTTTTGTGCGTTGTGAATAGGTTATACTTGTTTATAACGATCTTATTAAAGCAGTCATGATCTAGAAAATGTAATACAATTTTGTCTTATCTTAGTTTCTATGCAGATGGAGAATTCTACTCATTTTAATATAATTGATTGTCGATACATTTTCTTTTATTAATGCTGCAATGGCTTGTTCGATACTTATTCTCATTCGTGCAGTAAATTAGCAAAGTCAACTCGACTCCAAATACTTCCTAACGACTCTTACCAACATCCCCCATAAGACTTGGTAAGAGCTTAGGATAACTTAGATATACCTTTTACATAGAGTAAATCAACATACGTACCTCTTAACTTCTAAGAGTAGAAGGAATCATGAAATAACACCACATGTATATTTCATACGTAGAATCATGCCAAAAGAAGGAAGAGGTTCACATACCTCGCGACGATTATCGACAAGTAGCAAAATGCTCCAAAGTACTTCAACCTTGATAGTTATTCCATCCTTTAAGTAAAATACGCTACTCGTAGTACTTCAACCTATATTAATCATAACATGTCTATCAACTCCTAACTTTTTAACGTAGAATCATACTAAGTGTAAGGTCTCTTATTCTACGAAAAATCGGGCATCACTTCCTTTGTTTCTACGTACTTTTTCACCTTTTTTCAAGGCCCGAAAATCAATAACCAAATGCCTTTAAGGCCCAACAATTCAGCAATACAAAGGGGATTACACGCCTAATAGGACATGTAAAATTCTGCCCCACAATCAATATAAAACTGTCCAATATTTCCAAGCCATAATCGGCTACCATTGTCACAACAATTATCAATTTCCTTTCAATTCCCTTTTCAATCCAAGTTGTTATTCCAACATGTTATATACATAATAACAATTACAATAACTATAAATCCTTTCTTCTTTAACATGCGACGATTGTAACTATCGACCAAATTGATTACAACATTAATGGCTAACTTGTCCATTTTCGGTTTTAACATGTAGACATGATCCAAATCTTTTCAAACTTCATTCTATATACCACATGCTCATTTCTTAACTATTATAACATGTAATCTTCAATTACATTAAGAAGATGAAGATTTTACCTCAATAAGTCCTAATAATGTTCAAGCGTAAAAGTCGATCCTTAGAAACTTTTAGCTCATCTTCTTATGTTCCAATCCGCTCCAAGCACTCCTTAGAAGCTCATGACGAACTCATCTTCAAGTTTCATCTTCAAAGTTGAAGAACACCTTAGGTTTTCGCCTTGCGACTAACGTAAAAACGTCATTTTTCCGGGATCTTTCTATTGAGATAACCTTGCAATACCCTTAGGAACCTTGGGTTTAAGTATTGTGAATATTGGGCAACAATTGAAATTTTTTGTGTGGATTAAGGGCATAAAGCCGAGAGCTCACAAGAGCAAAACACAAGCTCTTGAAATTTTTTCTAAGTATGGAAGTCATCTTGCATGAGTATAGGATATATACTACAATGAAGGGTCTAGATCAAAATAATTGGATGGCTAAGATGTGGTCAATTATCTCAAGCTAAGTTGACCCTTTTGACTTGGTCCATTATTCTTCATCCAACAAGCCCATGTGGAGGGTGACACGTGTCGCCCTCCCATTGGTCTAAAATATTTCGTTTCTCGAAATTTTCATAATTGGCCAAAATATCGGAAACCTCATGGGCCCCACAAAAATGTAAAATATTTCGGGTGGGCCTCACGTATCCAACTCTAAAAATAAAATTACATACTTCCGATAACCTCTTAAAAGTCATAAATAACCAATTTGGGAACCCAATTCTCACTAACGAACAATTTTCCTTCCCGAGGCTCGAAATCATTTTCCGTAGGAAAAAACAATCCTTCTTTCGTTCAAATTTATAAGTCTTGTGCTCTCACGTCTATTCTCATAAACACATGTCCTGAAACTACGGCGTGTAACATACCGACATCGAAGCAGCGATGCACACACTTGGCTTGACTCAACCAGACCCTAATTGGTATATGGACATCGGCGCCACTACCCACATGACATCCGACCAAGATACTCTCTCGTCTTATTCCAATTTGAGCACTAATCGTGGTATAACTGTTGGTAATGGCAATTTTGTTCAATTAAGTTTGTCTCATCCTCATCCATCACTTGTCCTGAAACATACCCTTTATGCCCCAAAATTGATTAAAATTTGGTGTTTATCCGTAAATTCACCACTGATAATTGAGTTTCTATTAATTTTGATTCGGTTGGATTTTCTGTGAAGAATTTCAAGACGGGGGGGAGTCATCTCATGAGGTGCAACAATAAGGGTGATCTTTATCCAATCACTCCAAGTCTCAGTGTCTCGCGTCAAGCTATTCCATCCACTTTTGCAGATCTTGCTCCTTATTTGTGGCATGCTCGTCTAGGTCATTCGGGGTCGTCGATTTTATCTTCTTTAGATAGACATAGATTTATTTCTTGTAAGAGTACGCGTAGTACTTCACTTTGTCAATCATGTGCTTTGGGAAAGATTATTAAGTTACCATTTGTAGCGTCGAATTCTAATACTTCAATGCAATTTGATATTATTCATAGTGATTTATGGACATCTCATGTTCTCAGTTCTATGGGTCATCGTTATTATGTTTTATTCTTAGATGACTATTCTAAATATTTATGGACGTTTCCTATTGCGAAAAAAATTCAAGTTTTTTCCATTTTCATAAAGTTTAGAGCTTTCATAAGAACGCAATTTGAACGGAAAATCAAAAAATTCAATGTGATAATGACAAAGAGTATGACAATGGGGAATTTAGAAGTTTTGTGCTCAAAATGGGATAAATTTTCGTTTTTCTTGTCCTCATACGTCTTCACAAAATGGAAAAGCCGAGCGAAAAATTCGTACCATTAATAATATTGTTCGCACCTTATTGGTTCATTCTTCCGTTCCTCCAATATTTTGACATCATGTGCTACAAATGGCTACCGATCTACTAAATATTCTTCCCTCTAAAGGTTTGACATATTCACCCTCTCTCAAAGTGTTATACAATAAGACTCCTTCATATTCTCATCTTAGGGTCTTCAGATGCTTATGTTATCCACTGTTTTCATCCACTACGATCAACAAACTTCAGGCACGTTATACTCCTTGTGTGTTTTTGGATTTTCCGTCAAATCACCGTGGTTATAAATGCTTTGATTTGTCCTCTAAACGAATCATCATTAGTCGTCATGTTCTCTTTGATGAAACTCAATTTCCTTTTTCTACAGTAGACAAATCAGTGCCTAGTTCTTATGATTTTTTGGATGAGGATGTCTCTCCCTACGTCATTTTTCAGATTTGTCCGAACAAATGTCGTCAGCACCGCGGCGCCAAAACTTCTGCGAGTCAGCGTCGCGGCCCTGCATAGAGGCTCCACGGCGCCAAAACAACAGAGAGCTCTGCAGCTCTTCTGGAACCGCGACCCCTGCCCCTAGCGCCGCGACGCCTTCGACGGTAATTCCAACTATTCCCGAAAATTCCCAAAATTCACCCAATCCAGCCTAGAGTCATGGTCCAGTCACTCGTAGTCAACGGGGTATTTTTAAACCTAAAAGACATTTTAATTTGAATTCTAATGTTCTTAAATCTCCCTTACCTCGTGATCCTGTGTCTGCCTTAAATGACCCTAATTAGAAAATTGCCATGACTGAAGAATATAATGCTCTTATTGATAATAAGACGTGGGAGTTGGTACCACATCCATCTGGTGTTAATATTATTCGGTCTATGTAGATTTTTGTTCATAAAGAAAATTTTGATGGTTCATTTGCAAGGCATAAGGCTAGACTGGTAGGTGATGGTAAGACTCAACAGGTTGGTGTGGATTGTGGTGAGACGTTTAGCCCGATGGTCAAGCCGGCTACCATTTGCACTGTGCTCAACTTGACTCTTTCAAAATCATGGCCCATTCATCAGATAGATGTGAAGAATGATTTCCTACATGGTGATCTTTATGAGACAGTGTATATGCATCAGCCTTTGGGGTTTCGGGATACTAGATATCCTAATCATGTCTGTCTATTAAAGAAGTCTTTGTATGGGCTTAAGCAGTCTCCACGAGCTTGGTATAAGAGGTTTGT
Organism: Przewalskia tangutica; assembly: GCA_029844215.1. NCBI lineage: Eukaryota > Viridiplantae > Streptophyta > Magnoliopsida > Solanales > Solanaceae > Przewalskia > Przewalskia tangutica. Next base: position 92,028,143 of record CM056738.1, on the reverse strand, counting down.
TGATTTTGTTTCGACTATGGGTTTTTGTCACAGTAGGTCTGATAATTCATTGTTCATATATCATCGAGGATCTTCTATGGCTTATATTTTGTTATATGTTGATGATATTCTCTTGACCTGCCTCTTCTGATACTTTGCGCAAGTCTATTATGACAATGCTTAGTTCTGAGTTTGCCATGAAGGACTTGGGCCCATTGAGTTACTTTTTGGGGATTGTTGTCACTCGTCATGCAGGTGGATTGTTCTTGTCACAGAGAAAGTATGCAATGAGATTATCGGCAGGTCGATGTCATCCCGTAAGTCCACTTCTACCCAGTGACACTAAACCCAAGTCAGCGCCGCACCGCTCTCCTTATGACGATCCTACCCGCTATCGTAGTCTTGCAGCGCCCTTCAAGATCCGGACGTTTCACGCGACACGACAATACATATGTCGCATGCCAGATGTGTTTGTTTATCGTGATCCCGAGTCAACATATGAATGCGCTCAAACGCATTCTTAGGTACATTCAGGGAACACTTGAGTATGGTTTGCATTTGTATCCTTCGTCGATGTCTACATTGGTCTCTTATTCAGATGCTGATTGGGGTGGTTGTCCCGACACCTGACGGTCTGCATGTTTTTAGCTAATAACTTGATCTCATGGTCTCTCAAGCGTCAATCCACGCTTTCACGTTCAAGTGCAGAGGCCGAGTATCGAGGGGTAGCCATTGTGATTTCCGAGTTATGTTGGTTACGTAATCTATTGTTAGAGCTCCATTGTCCTATTGAGAAGGCTACCTTGGTTTATTGTGATAACATAAGTGTCATCTACCTTTCTGATAATTCGGTTCAGCACCAGCGTACTAAACACATAGAGATGAATATCCACTTTGTTCGAGAGAAGGTAGAAAATGACAAGTACGTGTCTGCCATGTCCCTTTCAGATATCGGGACATATTTTTACAGCGGTCTTCCTCGCCTTTTTGAGGATTTTAGAGATTGTCTCACGTCAAGATCGCCCACTATGATCAAGTGTGTTAAACAATGCCCAGCAAGATGGCTTTAGCGCCACGGCCCTTAGGGCACAGCGCCGATCCGGATTTCCAGAATCCGGGATTCTCCTATTTTGTATATTGTATATTTGGTAGACTTAGTCTTGTACCATAATTAGAATTATACTATTATCTTAGTTGTATAGAATAGAGTTTTAAATGTAAAATATGAATATAATTCTTCTATTATAACTTGTATATATATGTTTTTTATTAATAAAAATAATGAAGAAATTATTTATTTTCGTAATTAATTAGCTTGAATAAACAAAGTCATGTATAGCTCAAAGTAAGTTGGTAAAGACTAGTGGCATTATATATGCTTTAATATAAATTTTCCTTTTCTTTTGAGGGGTTGGTGAGGTTGGTGATAGTGATGAATGGAGATGCTTGTATTCAGAACTGTGCTGATAAAGTAAGTATATATGGTTGGGACTTGGGAGAGTCAAATGAAAGTGAAGTGTATTTTGAGTTTATTCACAATTGGAACTTAATTTCTCTACAAATTGTAGTTGTCTAAGTTTGGCCAAAAAGGTTGTGGTTGTTGAAAATAGACTATTAAAGGGACATGTTGAGTGTGGGGCAATATAAGTTGGTTGGTAGTGACAAATCAAAGTAAACATACGTGGTTTATATTATATTGAATTGACAACAACTGAAATTTGACATGTCACTTGTAATGATTATAATACATATAATAAAATGTCAAATTTTGGTCACCTAACAAATGTTGGTTACATTTAGGCTGTGTTTTGTAGGAAAGAATATGTTTCTCTAAAAATATTGTTTTAGAAAATATATGATTTTCTTATTTATTTTTTGATATTTGATTAGTAATCATAAAATATCACTCAAAAGCGTTTATATACTAGTATAATTTAGGCAAACAATAGGAAGAGGGAGAGTGAGGGTGGGTTTTATAAAACTTTGTTTCCCATACTTTCATTACGAAATTCATGATTTTTCTATTTATTAAGAAACTTTTTTTCCCTTTACTTGTGGTGATTAACTTCTAATTTGGGTATGTACTACGAAAAAAACATTAATGTAATTACATTAATATACTCGAATTCATATCCAATGCACGATATAACGAGTCCACAAACAAATTTTAGCATCACAGTAGCTAAAATGTGTTGAAAATTTATTAACGTGAATTAAAGTTAATTCTATTATTTATGACTCGAATAATTGGGGTCCTGCACGTCGGAAACATCGTTTCCACACACGTGCACACGTTATACCAAAGATCGTAAATTTCCTTAGTGAAAGAGATATTGGTACGTAAACAAAATATTTGAGACATGAAACGATAGACGGTTGTTGGCCAAACGACGAGTGTTTCACGTTGGTAAATGAAGGAAGAAGTGTACGGTGTGTAAAAGATGAAATGAGTCGGGAATCGCCGTGGAGCCGTGAAGGGCCACTACAAGAAGACTGCCGGAGCGCGACGCCCACCCAGTCGCGCGCTCGTGTCCGGTAGCTCTCGAAGTCAAGCGCCGCGACGCCTCCCATGGCCGCGACGCTTCTATGGAAGAATGCTCGACGGAAGACGAAAAGTTTCTAACTTTTGGATTGGTTTTGGAGCATTGATCCTCCATTACTTGACACTTGAATTCAATCATTATTTGGCTGAATTATAACCCCTCAATGAGTGTCATTAAATGGCTATTGAAAGCTATTACTTGACTAGTTGAGAAGTCATCTTCATCACACTATAAATTGAGACCCTTGGATCAATTGAAGAACACACTTGCAATCAGAAATTTCTGAGTACTTCTCCTCTCTAAGCTTTCTTTCACACATTCAAAAGGTTCTTCTTTTGGTAGTGACTGAGGGGGACTTGTCATGTGATAAACAAATGACTTCAAACCTCAGGGCATCCAAAAGAGGTGAACCTGAAGAAAGGTTTTCTAAGTGGGAGAACCCACTTAGAAAACCTCCTAGTTGCGTACAAACATTTGAGTTTCCTTTGCTCACTTGTTCATTGTTGTTTTATCTTGGGAGACAAGTTTCCAACTACCGTTAAAGGATACATATGGGGCAATATTGTCTTAAGGACAAAGTGAATATCGCTCGACTCAGCAAATCTCTTGTTCTTTGTCCTCATTTCCATATTGTAATCTTTGTAATAGTTACTTACATTCTCGTTCATCCATTGGTGTAATCGTTGTATTTACAATATTACTCACAAAATTTGGACTCGATACTTAAAACTTCACTTGAAAGGTACAACAAACATACACGAGAAGCGGGAGATAAATTTAACGGAATAGAACAATTACAATTATTAAAACCTAACTTAACAATTTACTATTGATGACTCGACAAATCCTAGACTTTTTTAAAAAATTTCACTAGCCAAATTGAATGATTGTCTCGTGCATAATAAGAGCTTAGTGCACCAAACTATTATTTTATAAAATCTACACTTATCGAATCAACAATAAAATCACCCGACAGCTAATGGAACAATCCTATCAAAGCTACTTCTCCGAACTCTTGACGATTTATTAACATGAGATCTTTTCTTGAATGTCCCAATTTCCACATCTTTAGTTACTTTACCATATGATTTCGCTAAATTTGTCCCCAATTTTGCCCCAACTTGTTCTTTTGCTCCACATCCTTGCATGAGTACCCTAGTCAATCCAGAATACTTTAACGACTCTGCAATTTGCAAAGGAGTAATCCCTTTACTAGTCCTCGACTCGATGTCTGCACCTTTTTTAACTAGCAATTCGACTACATCAACATGCCCAGATTCAACAGAACAATGCAAGGCACTGTATCCATCTTCATCTCTTGCATTTATATCAATTCCATTTTCTATTAATGCCTTTACAACTTCTATTCGTCCTTTGAAACTTGCCCTGTGTAATGCTGTCCACCCGTGTTGGTCGCGTCCATTGATGCTGACTCCGTTTTCTAGCAGCCGTTGGATGGTTCTTACCTCGCCTTTTCTAGCCGCCACACATAAGCTGTCGCCTACACAAACAAATTCATGATTTAGAGTCGGTGCATGATAATATAAACCTTTTTTTATATTATATCAATGTGTTTTAATTATAATTGGTCATTGTAGTTATTTACTAGGAGTACTTTGTTTTTGGATTACTAAATAGGTTTACTACTAACAGTGACATGTTATAGATTACTCTGACCTAATGGTGTAAGAAAATTATTCACCAATAAAGCATATAAGCAAATTTGAGTTTAATTTCTATATGATCGTGTACATTATCAGATTACATAAAAGATAGCAATGAAGGTATTTAACTTGTCATGAATCTGACTTATATACATCAATTGGACGGTGTAAAGAATTTTTAACTATCATTATATTTTGAAATGTTATAGTAGGTGACCTGTCTTATTTTTCAAGTCACTAACCAATCTCACTTTTAAGGACGGTTAATTGTAGTTATTATTCATGTAACTTGATAATTTATAACTTTTTATCACTTCAGTAAATAGAAGTTAAATATATTGTCAATATAATTAGTAATCCGAAAAGGCAAATAACATGTTGCAAGTAAAATACATAACAATAGTGTATCTAGGTGTGTGTCTTTATTAGATTTTATATCAGATATGTATACACAGGGGTGAATGCAGTTAAGGAATTACGGGTTCATCTATATAATGTGTTAAAAAGGCTCACTAAATAAATATAAATAATAGAATTTGAACCCAATAAATCAAATAAGTTATAATAAAATTTCGAACTCAAACTCATAATATTCAAATCAGACATATTGGTTACCTAAACGAAGGGCGTCGAAAAGCTTGTTGTATCCATGCTCAGCAGCAACATCATAAGCAGTTTTCCCATACTTATTACGTACATTTTTCTCAGCACCCTTCTGAATCAAAACACGAACCATCTGTTCATCTCCCAATCCTGCAGCAATATGCAAAGCCGTATCACAATTCTCCGTGTTTCGCACATCAGCTATTGCGTCATTCGCCAACAAAACCCGAGCACAATTTCTTCTCCGTTCCTCCACAGCGATGTGCAAAGCCGTGTTTCCGTCTTTTGTATATTAAATATGGAGAAATACAATAAAAAGTCATAAACTTACACATTAAATATTTAGGGATGATGTCTGTACATTCTACCTTCTCCAGATTATATTGAGTATGTTGTTTTTTGTTATTATTGAATAGTAAAAGCATGAGAGTTATGAAGATTATTAGAGTATAAGTTGCTAAAATAAAGAGGTGTGAGTTATAAAGGTGAAAATTTTAATGTAAGATAAACGGAAAAAATAATAGACAAAATAAATATAAAAAAAGAAAGAGAAAGAAGCTAAATATATTTCTCGGCCGAAGAGAGGTGATGCGTGACTTTATATTACTATGCTTTATATTACGATAAAGCCTATATTAAATAATATGGTAATTAAGTGCCGAAATAAGCGTTAATTAGAAATGGGAAAAGGGTCATATTTGCCTTCAAACTTAAGGAAAAAGGTCATATTAATTTGCCCTCCGTTAAAGTTTGAGGTCAAATATACCCTTCTCATTATAAAAGTTATTATATTTGCTAATTTTTAACAGAAATGTCACGTGAACGCCACGTGGGAGACACATCAGCAGGTGGGACCCACATCACCACCCTCATTGCTTCTACTCCCTGCTCATCCGAGCTGTCACCTTGCCCGGTGGACCGAGCAGCCAACCCATCCCCCTCTAAAATTTTCGGACCCCCCGCCCTCCCCCCCATTTCATTTACCCCTCTCATCCTAAAACCTACCCCACATTAAAGGGTAAGCCAACATACTCATTTCTCATTTTGAAATCCTTTTATTTACTTGAGAGGAGCACCTGCGGACCTCTGCATCCCTTCTTCTTCTCCGACGAACCCACGCCGCCGGAGTACAGACAATCATACTGCAACTCTCAAACCTCCGAGAACCGCCGTAGCCCATCTCCACCCAAACCTCTGTCGACACCCAAACCTCCAAGGTTTTTAACCTCTGTCGGAGCACCGGTGAAACCTGTCGACACCCAAACCTCAATGGTCTTGAAACTCCGGAGGCTTTGGTTCGGTTCTATTTTGAATTTGTTGCATGCTTTGGTTGTTGGGACTAATTTTTCGGGTTTTGTATCTGGCCGGAGTTTTATAAACTCCGGCAACATCTGTCCGGCTATATTTTTGGTATCTGTTTTGGTTAACCTGACTGATTTTCCCGATTTTGGTATTTGGACGGAGTTTTTAAAACTCCGGCGACCTCTGTTGGCTTTATTTTCGGACATGTTGTCTACTTTTGCTAATGGGCTAAATTTCTGTTTTTTTTTAAAACTTCGGCGACCTTGTCGGCTTTACTGTTGGGAAGTTTGTTGTCTGTTTTTGCTAATGGACTGATTTTGCATGATTTTTGGTCACTCCAGCGACATTCTGAATTTTCTGGTATTAATTGTGGTTTTTCGGCGAACTGGCGTCGATGATGGGTGGTTGGCTGCTCCGGTCACCGGAGCAGCTGGTTGGTCGGATGAACAGAGGGAGTAGAAGCAGTGGTGGTGGTGATGTGGGTCTCACCTGCTGATGTATCTCCCACGTGACATTTCTATTAAAAATTGACAAATATAACAACTTTCATAATGGGAAGGGATTATTTGACATCAAACTTTAACGGAGGACATATGACCATTTTCCTTAAGTTTGAGGGCAAATATGACCCTTCCCATTATGACCCTTTTCATATGCACTGTTTTCCTTCAAATGGACTGTGCTGGTTTTTAAATTTTGTCCTTTAAATGGGTTGGTCTTTAATTTTGTCCTTCAAAATCGAGCTTATGTCTTGCTCTCTTTAAGGGGTCTGGCATAACTGTTGAAATATTATGATACAAAAATATAAATTTATGTTTTGCGAAAAAATTATTTTTCTTGAGGGATAAAAATAAAAACCATCACAAAAGAGGGACAAAAAAATGCAAATGACCCAGAAAAATACCTTTTGTTAGTGCATTCACATCAGCCCCGTTGAGTAAGAGCAATTTTAGTACTTCCAAATGTCCATTTCCTGCAGCAAGATGTATTGGGCCAGAAGCAGAGTACTCTGTTCTTTCAGTTTTAGCCTTTTTTGATAGTAAGAGTTCAACAATTAGTGATTCCCCTAATGCTGATGCTGCTTCAAGTGGGCTTGAATACGATTTACTATGGGCTTCTATGCTAGGCCCAAATTCAAGTAGCAATTGGACTAAATCAGGCCTGCTTAGTGAAATGGCCAAGTGGAGTAATGTTTGACCCTCAAAGTCAACTGAATCAGCTGGTTTGCAATTAGGGTCACTTTTTTCTAACACTTCTCTAATTTCATCCATACAGCCTTTTTTCACTAGATAGCACAAAACTGGAGAACCAACAAACATGATTTTAATAGCACTATCAATGAAAACTTGTTTTTTCTTTGTAGTGAACCAATCACTTGGGACCATGTCTAATAAGGTTGGAGAAGTGGCCTTATTGTTAATAGCTGCTCCTGGGGCAACAACACTATGCAAGAGGAATGAATCATTAGAGTGAGGGAAAGTGTTTGGGAGAGTTGTGTTTGGAGGGAGATGGTAAATTATCTCCAAGGTGATTGTTGTTAGTGGAGAGATGATGCCCGATTGAGGACGGATCATGTAACATGTCTTGTTCACTGGTTGTAGCCGGAACGCCACAGGCATGGTGTACATGACGTTCCGGAGTGTTAACTCACCTGAACACTTCTGGCCTGATTCCAATCGTATCGTCACTAAATTTGATGGCTCTAAGCTTAATAGCCTATCCATGACCTATGCTCGTATAAAATTAGACAAGATTAAAAATAATCACATTCGACAAATAAATGTGAAGTATGTAGACATGAATCCTTCATGGACTTTGGAGAAGAAAAAAGGAATTGATGGAATATTTAGGAGTGAAGAAGAATAAAGTGGCCGGCCATAAATTGAAGAGGCTAGTGGTTATGCCATTTGTTGGTGTTAAGTACAATGATAGACTTGTTCTTTAGGTATCGATTTTGTTAACAGTTGTATATAACAATTTTTATATGACAACAACGACAACATACTCAGTGAAAATTGTGGGATAGGACAAAAATGAAACTCCTATAGAAATTTTCAGGAATAATTTTTTGATATTTCTAATTCGGGGCACTAGAAAGAACAAATAGTGATGAACTAAAAAGGAAGACTCGTTCACTGGAAAAATTTAGGTGTCTGTTGAAAATATTCTAAATCGAATAATTGCTTAAGTTCTATTTATTAATGGTGTAAAAAATGTTTTTAGAAGTCGTTTTCTTTTTAACATAGACCAAAGCATTTAGTGGTACAAAGTAAACAACTTCTTTTAGTTTATTGAATTACTATTGTTTTTGTCATCATGAATAAGATGCTTTACTTTTGTTCTTTATCTATTATAATACTTAGTTATATTGCATCATTTACTCGAATCCACTTCAATCTCCTTATCTATTGTAATACTTAAAGTAGTAATATAATTAGTAATAATATTAAAATTTATCAGAAGAAGAACTTAATTTTTTCCCTTTGTTTTTTAATGAAGATATGGAAGAAACATAAGAATCAAACAAATGAAAACCGAAAAGCACAAACGCAACCTAACTATTAGGGAAAATCAAAATAACAACAACATACCCAAGGAAAAATCAAAAGAAAATAAAAAATAAAAAAAATTGGATATTTCGGATATCCGAAAATAGAGATATTGTGATCCGTATCCGATCCGTTTTTTTTTCGGATATTCAAAATATCCGAAACTCAAAAAAGTGGATCGGATATCCAATTTTTCCGATCGGATCGACCAGATCGCGGATCGAATTATTATGAACAACCCTACAAAAAACATTCCATGATAGCAGGGTCTGGAGAAGAGCTGCACCATAAGGGGTGTAATATTGACAATCTACCTTAATACAAGCATCAACAATTACTTCCACGACTCGAACCCTTAACCTATAGATCTGAAGAATTAATTATTTAATATTCAATCCTTAAATTAAATTAACTAACTTGATACAAACATAGAGTAAATTTAATTTTTTTCATACATTGAGGTAGTTTTTTTCCTAGCTAGTATATATCTGTATATGCATTGGATTTCATGATACTATACTATAGTACGCTTTGACCTAATAGACTTTATAAATTTTCCTTCTGATTACGTCGCATCGAACAGTGTGTAGCATGTGAATTTGTTAGCCTTCACATACACTACTGAAAATAAGAAATCAGCTATAGATAAACATCAGAAATTTCATGCTAATTTCATTTAGTTACAGATTAATAATGAATTATAAGAAAATGCAATTAGCTAAGATCTATTTAGCGATGAATTAGTTGAGGATTACCTAAAAATTCAATAGCAAATTCCATATTTTCAAATAGTAATATAGGCACACAATGTTTCTTTTCATTTATGAGGAATTGATCTGCTCACTTTTGTCTTGCGTCTTTAGAATCTACTCATACTTCTCACAAGGCTTCTCGTAAGTCGTCCATCCTTATAACTCGACTTCACAAACTCTCCTTTCGCTGCGGACGTCACACACACACACACCTCTTTAGATCGATGAAAGCCTCAACGCTCGCGTTCTACGGAGAACTCTCAAAAACCGTTCCTTTTTTCCTTTCATTTCCGCACCCCTCTTTAGAGACTAAACACCCTTGTTGAGGTTTGTTCTAACATTGTACTAAGGAGTCCGATACCATAAATCACAAACCAAAATTCATGATATGTATTGTGCACCTTAAACTAACAAATTTCACGGATTTATTCTTTTGGGTTATACCATATCAAGCACAATATTTGTTCACAACAGGAGGTTCCAGCAAACCCTCTACACTAGCTAGCTATGAATCAATAAATAAATCTAACTAAAATAAATTTGTAGGGGGCAGTAGATTAATTAGTGTGTAAATGACACTTTATTGCATAATTAATGAGAATAAAGAGGTCTTTAACAACCCTTATCACGTTTTTATGTAGGTCAATGTAGTTTAGCTTAGGTAGTCCCCTCTTATCTGTCATTTGTACTGTCCTATTTGTTCGACACGTGTCCTAAAAATTGCTACTGCGTTATTGAGATGTCAATGGAGCGGGTAAACGCGGATACCGTCCCGCACCCGCTCCAGTTGGAACGAGTATGGAGATGGTTTGATGGGTAGTGGGGTGGTATTGGTATCAAAAGTGCTATCCGCCATGAGTAGTGGGGCGGGGGTGGATTTCATATAAGACTCGCCCCGCCCCGCTATCCGCCCCTTACATGTATGTGTTGGATTCTTTAATTATGCTAATTTTTTGGTATTCTTAATTAGACATGGATTTGAAATCCTTTATTCTTGTCAAGACTCCCTGATTCTTGTCAAGTCATCAACCTATTATTATTATTATTATTATTATTATTATTATTATTATTATTATTATTATTATTATAAAGTGTACGATACCCTTCAAAAAAATTAATGTTTTTGTGTGAAAATGTATGGTACAATGCAATAACTCTACCTGTGTGGATGTGATAACTTTGGTAATGACATTGGAGTTTCTATTTTCCTTTTTTTACAATTATGATCATTTGAAAGGATTAGAAAATTTTCTGTCTTCTTCTATATAAATTTCACACTTTATTTTAACCTTTTAATATTCCTAATATTTTGGTAAAGTTTCAGACTTTGATATTCGATACACCATAGTGAAAAAAATCATTTTTTTCCATTTTCTTGGACCTCATTTTTTTCTTATATAACTTCTTTTTTTACTACCCATGGGTATCCGCCGGATAAGTGGGAACCCGCCGGATAAATGGATACCTAGCGGGTAAGTGAATACTTGCCGTAAATGAGTACCACGGATAAGTGGTACCCGCTAAAGCTGCACCGTCGGTAAGTGGGACTGGGACAGGTGGAGTAACTACTATCCGTGATGGGTGGTGAAGCTGTTAGAATCATGAATTTATCATTATACCCGAACGTAACCACCGGCGGTGATGGTGGAGTGAAGGTGAGAGAATCGTGTGAGGAAGAGAGAAGACGAAGGAGATGGAAGAATTTGTGAAATGTTTTTCTCTAATTTTCATTCATAGCCAAGCCATATATATATGTATGGCTTTGCGTCTGTAGCCACATTACAGAAACAACCTAAAGACAAAAGAAGAGGTTATGCTAAAACTTAAACAAAGAGAATACTGAAATATGGAAATATACTACTGCTGTATACTAGTGTATACAAGGCAGCTACAATACTACAAATGGAAATATGTATACTAGTGTATACGAGTATCTTCAACACGCCCCCTCAAGCTAGGACCAGAGAACAAGTTCGTGAAGCCTAACTTGGACAGTAGATAATCATGACGACCAATCGTCAAGCCCTTGGTGAGGACATCGGCAGGCTGATCATCAGTGGACAAATAATGGGTGGAGATTAAGCCTTGTTGCAACTTTTCCCGGATAAAATGGCAGTCAATGTCAATGTGTTCGTCCGCCATGAAACATGGATTAGCGGCAATCAGAAGGCGACTTACTATCACCGTAATCGGAAACGGGAAGCGTAGGGTAACAGCGGAGAGTGGAAAATAAACGAAGCGGACTATCTCAAAGAATCGTAAGCAAGACTTGATATTCGCTCACCGAAGCCGAAACAGATCGCTTCTTCGATTTCCAGGAAATAAGAGAATTCCCAAAAAATACCAAATAACCAGTTATCGATCTTCGTGTTAGACATTTAGCCCCAATCAAGATCACAATGCAGATTCTGACAAAGTGCCAGCAGACATGAAGGCCTGCACTGGAGCCTGCTTTCAAATATCGAACTACTCATTTGTCGCTAAGAGATGAGATGCCTTCGTTGTCGCATAAATTGACTAAGGCCTTTGGACAAAGAAAGGAAATGTCGTCCGTGTTCGTTAAGTAGAGCAATATGCCAATGAGCCTCTGATATCCTGCTGGATCATCTAGCAAAGCATCTTCGATAAGAGGAACCGCGTGAAGATCGATCAAACAACACAGAAGTTAGCTTGACATTGAGCTCCATAGGTGATCTCGCAGATTTCCCAGCAGAAACACCAAGATCAGAGATTAATTCAACTGTGTACTTCCTCTGGTGCATTACTATGCCACTGCTATTCCTAGCAAATTCGAAGCCTAGGAAATACCTCAAAGACCCCAAGTCTTTGATCCTAAAATTCTGTTGTAAGCTGAGTTTTGTCTCCTGGATGAGAAGCTCATCGTTGCCAGTAATGAGCAAATCATCTACGTAAATGAGGACCACCACTACTTTGTCATCAATCTTCTTAGTAATTAAGGAGTGATCAAGTTGACTTTGAGAAAATCCTGAAGCTTGCAAAGCTGTGGTTAGTTTAATATTCCACTGCCGAGAAGCTTGTTTGAGTCCATATAATGACTTGAGTAATTTGCATACCTTCCCTTGCTTATGATCAAACCCTTGAGGCATGGTCATGTACACCTCCTCATTAAGGTCGCCTTGTAAGAATGCATTATAAACATCCATCTGATAAATGTTCCAGTTTCTGGAAGCTGCCACTGCAATTACTGCCCTCACAGTCACCATTTTTGCCACTGGTGAGAAGGTATCCTGATAATCGACTCCCTCCTTTTGGTTGTAGCCCTTGGCCACAAGCCTTGCTTTAAACCTTTCCACTTCACCATTTGCTTTATACTTGATCTTATAGACCCATTTACACCCAATAGCCTTCTTGTAGGCAGGGAGATCTGTCACTTCCCAGGTCATGTTACTCTCCAAAGCCTGCATTTCAAGCTTCATGGCCTCGACCCATCTAGTGTCCTTTACTGCAGCAGAATAGGAATTTGGCTCATGCTCAAGTTCAAGATTTGCAATAAAGCTCTTGTAACCTGCATTCAATCCAGCATAGCTTAGACTGTTAGCCATAGGATACAAACACTTTTGTCTACTCCCTGTATCTCCTGTTTGTGGTACTTGAATAAAGTTTGTCATCCAAGTAGGTTGTCTCCTATTTCTGTCTGACCTTCTCAATGGTGGCTGAGAATCAGAAGTTATTATATCATCTGTCTGGATTGTGGGGTGACCATCAGTGCCTTCTTCTAGTCTGTCATCAGTCACTGTGATCTCCTGAGCCACCTCAATGTGTTCTGATCCAGCATTTTCAGAAATCTGTTGACTGATATCAGGTTCTTGATGGAAAAGATCAGCCTCTGGATTCAAACTAGCATCAACTCCAGGTTGTTCCTTCTGCTGGAAAGGGAAGATATCCTCATAAAAAGCAACATCCCTGCTTACAAATAGAGTATTGTTAGATAAATTTAAGAGCTTATAGCCCTTCTGTCTAGAGGAGTATCCCAGCAGGACTGCCTTGATGGCCCTAGTGTCAAATTTATCAGTCTTCACTAGATTTGTAGCATAGCATAGACAGCCAACTACTATTAGGTGAGACAGAATAGGTGCTTTCTTATATAGTTTCTCATATGGGGACATGTTCCCGTAACTACGGCCTGCTCATGACGATACAACGCCAACACAATCTCCCGCAACTGGCGGTAGGCGCTTTGGAACTTTATGGCCCTGGCAAGCTCTAGTATATGTCTATGTCTTCTTTCAACTATACCATTACATTGGGATTTGATGGACGGATGTCTGATGTATGATACCTAGTTGTGCAAACAGATCTCTGCAGGAGCTGTTGATGAATTCTGAACCATTATCAGATCTGACACTTTTAACTTTGGAATCAAATTGTGTTTTGATCAGCAAACAAAGATCTTTGAGTATAGTGGGAACATCAAATTTAATGTGCAAGAGAAATACCCATGTCCATCTAGTGAAGTCATCTATCACAGTAAGAAAAAATCTCATTCCATTATAAGTGGGAACCTTGTATGGTCCCCAAATGTCAAGATGCAACATATCAAATGGAAGTATAGTCCTACTCTGACTAGTAGGAAAAGGCAATCTAGTTTGTCTTGCCATAGGGCATATATCACAGTGTTGAAGCACAAAGTTAGAACTATTATTGAAAGCATTTATTTTCCTAAGAACACTCATTGGTACATGTCCCAATCTCAGGCCATGTGGTCGCTTTCATTTCTCCTACGCCGAGCCTTGACATATTTGTCTTGGCCGCACAAGAACCTTTCTGCTTTCTTGCAGAGTCCAGACATACAAAGCATCCACCTTCTACCAATCTCCTTCACCTTCCCGGAGGAGATCCTGCAGTACAAAAAAGTCAGGGAAGAATCTAGCACTGCAATTGAGTTCCTTGGTCAATTTTGACACTGAAAGTAAGTTAAACTGAAAACTTGGCACACACAACACATGTTTGATAAGTTCACCTCCTGTCAATCTACATTCTCCAAGCAGGTGTGATTGAGCACCGCTCCATTTGGTAGCCGCACTGCCCCGAATTTGTTGACCGCCAGAGCAGGAGTCTCAATCATATTACTATTTTTAACCATATGGTTAGTAGCTCCTGAATCAACTATCCAAGGACTACTGATACCTTCAATATAGTTACCTGCCATACATACTGTAGCAGCAGCACTATGATCTGTACCTGATCCCTTGGTCTGGTTTGTCATTGACAGCATCATTTCCAACCTGTCTGGAGTGCAAGTTTTGATCATCTGCTGGAGTTGTTGTTGTTGATAAGCAGAGAGTTGGTTGATGTTGCTGCCTGCATACTGTCTTTGACTCATCTCACCATCACCATATCTACCATAACTGGCTCCATACCCCTGCACATGTTGTTCCATTTGAGGTACCATGACAGCATTAGCCTTATTCTTTCCTTTATAATCTGAAGGGTATCCTATCAGTTTATAACATTTCTCCTGGACATGTCCTTGCTTTTTGCAGTAATCACAAAAGTATAGCAGCTTATGACATCCTTCTCTGCTATGTCCCTTCATTTGGCAGTGATCACAGAAGGCAAACTTCCTATTTTTTCCAAATGTAGCCCTGCTGGCTAGTGCCAGATTGTCAACAGAACTACCTAGAGAGGAAATGTTCTTTTGGCTCTCATCTTGTGCTACCATAGCAAATGCTTGGTTCACACTAGGTATGGGTGACATCAATAGGATATGACTCCTCGCTTGGTTGTATCCATCATTTAATCCCATAAGAAACTCCAATAACCTCTGATTTCCCAGGTGTGTGATGTATTCTCTAGGATTTAAGCAGTCACATGTAGGGGGTGGTATAATTGAATCTATCTCATCCCATAAGTCTTTCATTCTAGAGTAATATTGGGATACTGGTGAGGCCCCTTGAGTTAACATTGTCAACTCCTTCTTTAATTGGAAAACTCTTGAGAGATTGATCTTATCAAATCTCTCCTTAAGATCCTTCCAAACTGCAGCAGCACTGGTACGATACAAAATCCGACTCAGCAAATTTTTATCGACACTTCTCATTATCCATGACATTACTAAGGCATTGCACCTATCCCACTGCCTTATGTGACAAGATCCATATGTGTCGCGCCTTATAGATCCATCAACGAATCCAATTTTATTCATTGTCAATAGAACTAATTGCATAGCTCTACTCCATAGCGTATAGTTTTCCATTCCTGCCAACTGAATCTCAATCTGAATGGCACCTACTGTATCAGATGCATTCAGGAACAGGGGGTGATTGTGATCAATAACATCTGTATTAGAGGTTGAGCTTTCCTCCAACACAACAGAAGGTGTTGTAGTGATATTCTCCATATCCTCAGCAGATACAGTGTACAATGACTCCAAATAATAGTTCAAATGAGAAATTCAGACCTAATACGGATCGAATGTGAAAAAAAACAGTGAATCGAACTTTGAGAATAAACGCAAGCTCACAAACTGAAACAGATTGCAGGCGACACAAACAAGATAATCAGAAAAACATAAAATCGACCTCTATAGAAGATCGATATACCACTATTGAACCTCGCAGGTTGAATCTCTCAGTCCCCGTCCTGTTGAGACAGAATTACCTCTGGATTCAACATGCATGGCTTTGATACCATGTTAGAATCATGAATTTATCATTATACCCGAACGTAACCACCGGCGGTGATGGTGGAGTGAAGGTGAGAGAATCGTGTGAGGAAGAGAGAAGACGAAGGAGATGGAAGAATTTGTGAAATGTTTTTCTCTAATTTTCATTCATAGCCAAGCCATATATATATGTATGGCTTTGCGTCTGTAACCACATTACAGAAACAACCTAAAGACAAAAGAAGAGGTTATGCTAAAACTTAAACAAAGAGAATACTGAAATATGGAAATATACTACTGCTGTATACTAGTGTATACAAGGCAGCTACAATACTACAAATGGAAATATGTATACTAGTGTATACGAGTATCTTCAACAGAAGCGGGGTGAAGATGGGTTTTAGATGACGGGTACGAAGTATGGGTACCCTCCCGTGTCCCGCCTCATTGGCATCCCTACTGCGTTGTAAAGTGTTCAAATACTCCAATGTAGGGTTTGTAGGGTGGCACAACATTATATTCATGTTGACCAAATTATTGCCTTATTTAATTTCATTGCGGTAATTAGTAAAGGCGTATTTGTGAACATCACATGCATGACAATTTGCCAGTATTGTCATATTTTTTGGGAAGAAATATGATGACCAAAAAAGTAATTGTAAGATTTTTTTGCCAAAAGTAGTTTCACGTACATGCTATTTTTAGGTGTGGCTTATTAATTAAACGAGAGAAAATGGTATTTCTTGTCCTCTTATAGTTTTAATAGAAGAAAAATGACTTTTTTCAAATTTCTTATGTGTAAAAAATGAAGATCTCTGGTAAAAAGGTCATAAAACTAAAAAAAGTTTGTAAAGGGCTAGAAAAGTATTTGTCTATGTGACTTGAAAGAAAATCATGAGGTCTCATGTTAAATCTCCAATATTTCGTCTCATCTGTCAAGACTTTGACGGATGTAATGGTGGGAGATGAAAGTATATTGATCGGTGTATTTTATATACACCTTTTGAGTCAGTTTTAGTTAGTCTTTTGTCCCGTTTTTCACATATAAGTGTCGTATTATGATAATTTTTCTTTCTTTTGAGTCAAAATGGTTAAAATGGCCAAATGGCGGAAAAGGAGCAAAAAGAGGGCAACAGAGGAGATGCGAGTGAACAGAAAGTGGCGAACGAGGTAAAATCCGCACAGTGTCGCGCCCACTATTCAGAGAGGTGCGAAGACCTCACGCGCGCCTCGAACGACAGATGCAGGTCGCGACGCCTAAACATCCGGCGAGCTGAAGATGCAGGCCGCGCCTCGCATGCAGATATCGGCCGCGCGCCAAAACACCCGACGGATTGCAGAACTTTGGCCATGGCGCGTCGCAGGCCGCGCGCCGACGCGGAAAAATTAGGTCTTTTGACGAAATGCAGGCGGGCTGAAGGAAAAGAGGAGGCGGTTTTCACTATAAAAGGAGAACCCTAGGCGCTTTTAAGGGTTCCTTCGCACAACACAAGACTTTGCTTGAGATCGATACCATTAGTTTAGTAATTTCTTTTCCCTTTCTTGTTTTATTTCTATTTTGTATGATGAACATGGAATTAGTTCTTGTCATGACAATGGCTAGGAACTAATTCTCTTATAAGGCTTTCCATGTTGAATTGCTAGAAACTTATGTTATAAATTAATGACGCTTATGGTTATTTTTCTTATTGTGAGATCTATCCAATAATCGAGTTGAATTCTTGGTAATTAATTGACAACTAATTATCACTATATGATTTCTAATCGATTAGAAAGGGGGATTGTGAATATCTTGTAAGTTGGGTAGACATTCTTGATTGGGGATGAAAATACCTCAATTATTTATGTAAGCGTTGATGAGAGGCTTAACAACCCTAATTTTGCGCATCAGGCGCGATCGGCCAACTAGGTTTTTGTTCTTAATCCTCCTATAAAGTTATCCTTATCACCGAAAGGTAGGTAAGGTGCGACATCGAGGTCGAGTGTTTATATAACCTAACGAGTATAAACGATTTCGTAAACCTGCTTTCTCCAAAAGAAGAATACCATAAGTTAATGCATTAGTAAGTAGCATAAGCGGATAGTAAGGATACATGGAAGCCCTATTCTCATCACCACTGAAATACATCTTTATATTTAAATAGCTTGCATAATTCTTAGTTATAAACAACAAATCAATTATCAATTCACCAAATAGATACTAGAAAATAGATAGTTGATAATTGAACTCTAATCCTTGTGGACGATATTCGGTATTATCAAGACTGTACTACTTGTCACGATAACGTGCACTTGCGTTTAAAGTGTGTGCATCTTACCGCGCATCAAGTTTTTGGCGCCGTTGCCGGGGATTAGGCATTAGTTCAATATCAAATTTATCTATTTTTAATTTCTAATTTGGTTTTTACTCTTTGTTAATTTTTATATGTTTTTATTTGTTCTATTTTATTTTATTCTTTTTCGTTTTATGTATTTATTGTGTGAAAACAAGGGTGCCGTGATCCGTTGTTGGTTTTGATGCATCTCAGGGATCCTCAAGACATGGATTTCTGCTGTCAATATGATTGAGCTCCAACCATGTATAAGAGAGAGAGAATCATGTAAGTCATACTCGCCTCACTAAGTATCAAACGCATCATGGACGAAATGAGATTGACCATAAAGAAGTCGAATCAAATAGGAGAACTCGCATCATTTTTAACAAATAACGACAATTTGAGGAGCGAACCAAACCCAACTATTGAGAATCGTGAGATAGTTGGTGTAGAAAAGGAAAGATTGCAGAGATCCAATTATTTACCTTCGGACTCAGAGAAATCTTTTCTTGCATCTATTACAGAAGAACCACCACTAGCTATCACGGCTGATCCTCAATTAGGAAGCCCATACCAGCAAGGGTACCCCTAGAGTTGAGAGATGTAGAGAATTTCACGAATTCCTACGTTATAAAAAGCATAAAAGACAAGTCTGTCTTGTGTACTTGGGGGATAATTGTATGTTTAAGGTTCTTGGTTGAGCAAATAGTTATAGGGAAATTGAGACCTATAGCAATAAATCTGCGAATTGCAAGCAGTTCGCAGAAGGGTCCAATGAGCACTCGTACCGGTTAATTGCGTCCGGCTAAAAGACGTTAAAGACAATGTTTGGGAGGCAACCCAGCGTTTTCAATTATGTTATTTTAATTTCTCTTTAGTTTATTTTATTTTATCTAGTTCGTAACAATCTCACGGTCTTGGATTCTTGTGTTTGTCTTTGTGATTGACAGTGCAGGAAATAAACCGCGGCGAAAATCAAGAAAAGCCGTAATTTCGAGCGGGTAGCCGCGCGCAGAGCGAGGCCGCGGCGCCAAAAGAATCGAGCAGCGCAGAGTTGAGCGCGCCAGAACAGGCCGCGCGGAAAAATTCTAAAATTTGCCGTTTAGGAGCCGCGCCAGTAATGGTCGAGGCGCAGAAAGTCCCGGCGAGCGCAGAGTTTAGCCGCGCGCTAAAAGCGTGGCCGCGCGGCAAGCGAATCCAAAACTTAAAGCGCCTTAAATCAGATTTTTCCCCAAATCCAATTTCAAAAAAACCTAACCCTTCCTCTCCAAAAACCCACGAAATTCCAAAAATTTGCCCACAAATCCTCCACAAACTAAACCCAACCACAACCAAAACTCTTAAATTCCTAAAAACCCTTAGCCATCTCAACCAACAAAGCTCCATTCCATAGCCTCAAACCACCATTAGAAACAAGAACAGCTTGAAGCTTCTCATAAAAAGGTAATCTTTTCTGTTCTTGAATCCTTTACTGAAGTCACAGGAGGTAGTAGTTTGAAGGAGTATTGTAGTTGAAGTAATTGAGTACTGAAAAGTTGATTGTGAAGTTTGGAGAAAAGAGTAGAAAATGAGTGTGGGTAGTGGTTAGAAAAGTTGAAGTTTGGGGGTGTTGTGTTCGCTGCTAGTTGTAGATTGTGTAGGAATCATTTGTGCCACTAAATTGAAAGCTCCAGAAACTATTTTAAACCATGGCCACCAGGAAGAGAAGAGGCTCCACATCCACCCCAACCCCACAATACGATGAAAATAGGTTTGTGAGCTACCAAGCCTACCAAAGATACAAAAGCGATACTGCACTTTAATACGAGAAGGGAATGGACTACCGAGGGAGTCATATGGGAAGAAGATGTTTATGAGCCCATTCGGGCGATTGAAAGTTAAGGGAGTGGAGAGATTTGTGAATCGGAGAAGATAGCACCAGAAACACAACAATGGTGCGTGAATTTTATGCCAACTTTTCGGAGAAGGTGGAAAGGGATGCTTTGTTAGGGAGCTTATGTGTCGTGACAGAGAATGTAAATGCACAATTGAAGGCGGTTGATGTTGAAGAAAGAAGTGATTGGAATCACTTTAGAACACGGTCTAAGACCGATCGCGTCGATCGAATGCCGCTGCATACCGTGAGCTACCGTGGGCTGTTTTGATATTGGAAGAAATGGATCAAGAGTCTCGAGCAGTGTCAATTCAACAAAGTGGCCAAAGGTTGGCTATATTTCGTCAATACCGCGTGATTCCATCCACGACTTCACGAGTGCGGAGGATGATTAAACCGATATGTGGAATTATGAGGGGAATGACGATTGATGTGGGGAAAGAAATAGTGCAGAGCATTGAAGAAATCAGCAGGTTGGTGACAACAGGTGGATTGGGACACGGTTCGCTTATCACCAAGCTATGTCACATGAGTGCGGTTCCAAAACTACCCACTGACACTCATGAAAGAAACCAACTGCCCGTGTCCTATGGGATAGTGCACTCTTTCCCAAACCCAAGCCCCCAAAGCCGTGACGAGAGTACAACCAGCAGCAGCAGCAGAGGCCGCCATGGGCGAAGATGAGCACGAAATAGGGCTCAATATAGGCAGGACCTAGCCACCGCCAACTACGTGAGCAGAACCTCCAACGCCCACAATGGAGCAATTGTATCAAAATCGGATGAGGATGATGACGCACCTTGGACACGTGAGTACAAGGGCGAAGAAACAAGGCAACAAATCAACGAGTTGAGTTCCTTGTTCAACCAATGGTCGATGCATTATCCACCACCACCACCACCATTTTAACCAAAGTTTGTAAGTGTCTTATTTCTTTTATTGTCTTTGAGTCTACACACATTGGGGACAATGTGTGATTTAAGTTTGGGGGTGTTTTATTTGTGTTTTATTTTCTTTGTGTCATGTTATGTTTTACTTAAGTCGTTTTGATTGTTTTTATGTTTATTTTGGAGTCACCAAATTTTTTTCTTTTTTTTTCTTTTTGAGTCATAATTGTCTGTCAAAGATCATGTATGCTGTAGTTGCTAGAAACACCTAGTGAAGTAAGGTGGAATAATGTAACGGAATTGAAGCAACTATCTAAACACCTAGGTTAGATATGCCAAAAACTCACAGAATCTGTCTATTTGGAGTCTCTTGCTTGAGTTATGCATGTTAAATGATAAATACTTATGTGTTATGATTTCTTGCTACTTGAGGCGAAATAGTTAGGATATGCATGTTAGGGAGATGACTCAGGCATTTCTTTGATAGTCAATTCTTACCATTCTTTTCTATCCCGTACTTTAAAAAAGCCCCATTGAGCCTAAATTTGAAACTTCTTCTTTGACACCCTATATTCCCACAAATTGTACCATAAGTGAAAATAGGAAATAGTGGAATACATTGTGTTAAAAAAAGAGACAAAAAGAGTGAATAAATGCATTGACCCCAATACAAAAGTAATAAGAAATAGGCAAAAGCCTAAGTTTGGGGGTGCTTGTCATTATTATATACTTCACTCTCCCAAAACAAAAGAGGGAAAAGATAGAATCGAAATGAAGAAAAGAACAAAAAGAAAAAGGGAAATACTGAAAAGCTGAAGAGCTTATGGTACACGAAATGAGCCTAAATTGCCTATTTTTACCTGCCTATACCTAAGCCACATTACAACCCTTAAAGTCCTGAAGATCTCTTTTATGCATATCCAGAATTAGTGGAGAATAGCAAGTAAGCATGTCATAGGAATTCTTGAATTTATATGCATGATTTAGTATATTGACTTCCATTAAAGCATGATGAATAGGAGTTTGCGAAATATCTAGCTTAATGTGCTGAAATTTCATGCTATATGTTTTGCATATTATTCTGCTAACCTTCATGTTTTTCTAGTTAACACTTATGCAGCAAAAGTGATCAATGGCAGTGAGTCTTTTATTTTTCGTTCTTTGAGTCTTTTATTTTTTTCTATCTTTGCTCGAGGAGCAAAGGTTAAGTTTGGGTATTTGATCGGTGTATTTTATATACACCTTTTGAGTCGATTTTAGTTAGTCTTTTGTCGTTTTCACATATAAGTGTCGTATTAGGATAGTTTTTCTTTCTTTTGAGTCAAAATGGTTAAAATGGCCAAATGGCGGAAAAGAGCAAAAAGAGGGCAAAAGAGAGATGCGAGGGAAACAGAAAGTGGCGAACGAGGGTAAAATCTGCACCGGCCGCGCGCGCCACTATTCGAAGAGGCTGCAGAAGACTTCGCTGGCGCCTCGCAGCCAGACGCAGGGCGCGGCGCTAAACATCCGGCGAGCTACGAAGATGCAGCGCGGCTCGCATGCAGATATCGGCCGCGCGCCAAAACACCGACGGATTGCAGAACTCCATGGCGCGCTGTCAGGCCGCGGCGCCGACGCGGAAAAATTAGGTCTTTTGACGAAATTCTGGGCCAGGCCTGAAGGAAAGAGGGAGGTGGTTTTCAGCCTATAAAAGGAGAACCCTAGGCAGTTTTTGAGGGTTCCCCTTCTTGCACAACACAAGACTTTTGCTTGGAGATTGGATACCATTAGTTTAGTAATTTCTTTTCCCTTTCTTGTTCTTTATTTCTATTTTGTATGATGAACATGGAATTAGTTCTTGTCATGACAATGGCTAGGAACTAATTCTCTTATAAGGCTTTCCATGTTGAATTGCTAGAGACTTATGTTACAAATTAATGCATGCTTATGGTTATTTTTCTTATTGTGAGATCTATCCAATAATTGAGTTGAATTCTTGGTAATTAATTGACAACTAATTATCACTATATGATTTCTAATCGATTCAAAGGGGATTGTGAATATCTTTGTGAGTTGGGTAGACATTCTTGATTGGGGATGAAAATACCTCAATTATTTATGTAAGCGTTGATGAGAGGCTTAACAACCCTAATTTTGTGCATTGTGCGTGACGGCCAACTAGGTTTTTGTTCTTAATCCTCCTATAAAGTTATCCTTATCAGAAAGGTAGGTAAGGTGCGACATCAGGGTGAGTGTTTATATAACCTAACGGGAGTATAAAGCGATTTCAGAAACCCGCTTTCTCAAAAGAAGAATACCATAAGTTAATGCATTAGTAAGTAGCATAAGCGGATAGTAAGGATACATGGAAGCCCTATTCTCATCACCACTGAAATACATCTTTATATTTAAATAGCTTGCATAATTCTTAGTTATAAACAACAAATCAATTATCAATTCACCAAATAGATACTAGAAAATAGATAGTTGGTAATTGAACCCTAATCCTTATGGACGATATTCAGTATTATCAAGACTATACTACTTGTCACGATAACGTGCGCTTGCGTTTAAAGTGTGTGCATCTTACCGCGCATCAAGTTTTTGGCGTCGTTGCCGGGGATTAGGCATTAGTTCAATATCAAATTTATCTATTTTTAATTTCTAATTTGGTTTTTACTCTTTGTTAATTTTTATATGTTTTTATTTGTTCTATTTTATTTTATTCTTTTTCGTTTTATGTATTTATTGTGTGAAAACAATGGTGCCGTGATCCGTTGTTGGTTTTGATGCATCTCAGGGATCCTCAAGACATGGATTTCTGTTGTCAATATGATCGAGCTCCAACCATAGAGGAAGAGAGAGAGGAATTGCGAGAAGTCATACTCAGTCTCACTAAGTATCAAGCGCAGTTCATGGACGAAATGAGATTGGCCATAAAGAAGCTGAATCGCAAATAGGAGAACTCGCGGTCATTTTTAACGTAACGACAATTTGAGGAGCTGAACCAAACCCAACTATTGAGAATGCGGTGAGATAGTTGGTGTAGAAAAGGAAAAGATTGCAGAGATCCAATTATTTACCTTGGACTCAGAGAAATCCATTTTCTTGCATCTATTACGGAAGAACCACCACTAGCTATCACGGGTACCGATCCTCACCAGAAGTCCATACCAGTGGTACCACAGAGTTGAGAGATGTAGAGAATTTCACGGATTCTACGTTATAAAAGCATAAAAGACAAGTCCGTCTTGTGTACTGGGGATGATTGTATGTTTAAGGTTCTTGGTTGAGCAAATAGTTATAGGGAAATTGAGACCTATAAGAATAAATCGCGAATCGCAAGCGATTCGCGAAGGATCCAATGAGCACTCGTCTAGGTTAATTGCGTCCGCTAAAAGACGTTAAAGACAACGCTTGTTGGGAGGCAACCCAGCGTTTTCAATTATGTTATTTTAATTTACGTCTTTAGTTTATTTTATTTTGTCTAGAACAATCTCACGGTCTTGGATTCTTGTGTTTGTCTTTGTGATTGAGTACAGGAAATAAATCAAGGCGAAAAAGCAAGAAAAGCGAATTTCGAGCGGGTAGCGCGCGCTCAGTGAGTGGCCGCGCGCCAAAAGAATCGAGCAGCGCAGAGTTGGGCCGCGGCTGTGAGCGTGGCCGCGGAAAAATTCCAGAAAATTTGCCAAGTTTAGGCGCCGCGGCGCCCCGTAACAGGGCCGCGGCGCCAAAAGTAGGGCCGCGGCGCCGAAGCGGGAATCCAAAAACTTAAAACGCCCAGAAATCAGATTTTTCCCCAAATCCAATTTCAAAAAAACCTAACCCTTCCTCTCCAAAAACCCACGAAATTCCAAAAATTTGCCCACAAATCCTCCACAAATTAAACCCAACCACAACCAAAACTCTTAAATTCCTAAAAACCCTTAGCATCTCAACCAACAAAGCTCCATTCCATAGCCTCAAACCACCATTAGAAACAAGAACAGCTTGAAGTTTCTCATAAAAAGGTAATCTTTTTCTGTTCTTGAATCCTTTACTGAAGTCACAAGAGGTAGTAGTTTGAAGGAGTATTGTAGTTGAAGTAATTGAGTACTGAAAAGTTGATTGTGAAGTTTGGAGAAAAGAGTAGAAAATGAGTGTGGGTAGTGGGTAGAAAAGTTGAAGTTTGGGGGTGTTGTGTTCGCTGCTAGTTGTAGATTGTGTAGGAATCATTTGTGCCACTAAATTGAAAGCTCCAGAAACTATTTTAAACCATGGCCACCAGGAAGAGAAGAGGCTCCACATCCACCCCAACCCCACAATACGATGAAAATAGGTTTGTGAGCTACCAAGCCTACCAAAGATACAAAAACTTGATACTGCACCTTAATACCGAAGGGAATGGACTACCGCAGGAGTCATATGGGGAAGAAGATGTTTATGAGCCCATTCGGGCGATGATTGAGTTAAGGGAGTGGAGGAGATTTGTGAATCCGGAGAAGATAGCACCAGTAAACACAACAATGGTGCGTGAATTTTATGCCAACTTTCCGGAGAAGGTCGAAAGGGGATGCTTTGTTAGGGGAGCTTATGTGTATGTGACAACAGAGAATGTAAATGCACAATTGAAGACGG
The DNA here is from genome assembly GCA_029844215.1 of Przewalskia tangutica. Taxonomy (NCBI): domain Eukaryota; kingdom Viridiplantae; phylum Streptophyta; class Magnoliopsida; order Solanales; family Solanaceae; genus Przewalskia; species Przewalskia tangutica. The sequence goes on along the minus strand of CM056738.1, from coordinate 92,002,455 downwards.
TTGATGTTGAAGAAAGAAGTGATTGGAATCACTTTAGAACATGGTCTAGAAGCACTGACCGCATCGACTGGAATGCCGTTGCAGACACCGTGAGCTACCATGGGGCTGTTTTTGATATTGGAAGAAATGGATCAAGAGCTTGAGCAGTGCCAATTCAACAAAGTGGCCAAAGGTTGGCTATATTTCGTCAGCGCCCGCATGATTCCATCCACGCACTTCACCAGAGTGCCAGAGGATAGGATTAAACTGATATGTGGAATTATGAGGGGAATGACGATTGATGTGGGGAAAGAAATAGTGCAGAGCATTGAAGAAATCAGCAGGTTGGTGACAACAGGTGGATTGGGACACGGTTCACTTATCACCAAGCTATGTCACATGAGTGCGGTTCCAAAACTACCCACTGACACTCATGAAAGAAACCAACTGCCCGTGTCCTATGGGATAGTGCACTCTTTCCCAGACCCAAGCCCCCCAGCAGCCAGACGGAGAGTACAACCAGCAGCAGCAGAGGCCGCCATGGACGAAGATGAGCCTGAAATAGGGGCTCAATATGAGGCAGACCTAGCCACCGCCAACTACAAGAGCGAACCTCCAGCGCCCACAATGGAGCTATTGTATCAGAATCAGATAAGGATGATGCGGACCTTGGACACTGAGAGTACAAGGCGACAAAGAACCAAGGCAACAAATCAACGAGTTGAGTTCCTTGTTCAACCAATGGTCGATGCATTATCCACCGCCACCACCACCATTTTAGCCAAAGTTTGTAAGTGTCTTATTTCTTTTACTGTCTTTGAGTCTACACACATTGGGGACAATGTGTGATTTAAGTTTGGGGGTGTTTTATTTGTGTTTTATTTTCTTTGTGTCATGTTATGTTTTACTTAAGTCGTTTTGATTGTTTTTATGTTTATTTTGGAGTCACCAATTTTATTTTATTTTCTTTTTGAGTAATAATTGTCTGTCAAAGATCATGTATGCTGTAGTTGCTAGAAACACCTAGTGAAGTAAGGTGGAATAATGTAACGGAATTGAAGCAACTATCTAAACACCTAGGTTAGATATGCCAAAAACTCACGTAACTGTCTATTTGGAGTCTCTTGCTTGAGTTATGCATGTTAAATGATAAATACTTATGTGTTATGATTTCTTGCTATTTGAGGCGAAATAGTTAGGATATGCATGTTAGGGAGATGACTCAGACATTTCTTTGATAGTCAATTCTTACCATTCTTTTCTATCCCGTACTTTAAAAAATATCCCTAGTCAGCCCCATTGAGCCTAAATTTGAAACTTCTTCTTTGACACCCATATTCCCACAAATTGTACCATAAATGAAAATAGGAAATAGTGGAATACATTGTGTTAAAAAAAAAGACAAAAAGAGTGAATAAGTCTGTTGCACCCCAATACAAAAGTAATAAGAAATAGGCAAAAGCCTAAGTTTGGGGGTGCTTGTCATTATTATATACTTCACTCTCCCAAAACAAAAGAGGGAAAAGATAGAATCGAAATGAAGAAAAGAACAAAAAGAAAAAGGGAAATACTGAAAAGCTGAAGAGCTTATGGTACACGAAATGAGCCTAAATTGCCTATTTTTACCTACCTATACCTAAGCCTACATTACAACCCTTAAAGTCCTGAAGATCTCTTTTATGCATATCCAGAATTAGTGGAGAATAGCAAGTAAGCATGTCATAGGAATTCTTGAATTTATATGCATGATTTAGTATATTGACTTCCATTAAAGCATGATGAATAGGAGTTTGCGAAATATCTAGCTTAATGTGCTGAAATTTCATGCTATATGTTCCTGCATATTATTCTGCTAACCTTCATGTTTTTCTAGTTAACACTTATGCAGCAAAAGTGATCAATGGCAGTGAGTCTTTTATTTTTCGTTCTTTGAGTCTTTTATTTTTTTCTATCTTTGCTCGAGGGCGAGCAAAGGTTAAGTTTTGTATACACCTTTTGAGTCAGTTTTAGTTAGTCTTTTGTCCCGTTTTTCACATATAAGTGTCGTATTAGGATAGTTTTTCTTTCTTTTGAGTCAAAATGGTTAAAATGGCCAAATGGCGGAAAAGGAGCAAAAAGAGGGCAAAAGAGGAGATGTTAGAGCTGGAAACAGAGAAAGTGGCGAACGAGGGTAAAATCGGACAGTCGCGCGCTCTGCACTGCGAGGCGCGCGCGCCACTATTTAGAGAGGCTGCGAAGACCGGCGCGCGGGCGCTCTGCATCACAGACGCGGCGCCTAAACATCCGGAGAGCTACAGAAGATGCAGTACGCGCGCTGCACAAAGAATATCGGGCCGCGCGCCAAAACACCCGGACGGATTGCAGAACTTCAGGCGCGCCGACGCTGAAAAATTAGGTCTTTGATGAAATTGCGGGCCAGCTGAAGGAAAAGAGGAGACGGTTTGACTTTATAAAAGGAGAACCCTAGGCGGTTTTAAGGGTTCCCTTCGCACAACACAAGACTTTGCTTGAGATTGGATACCATTAGTTTAGTAATTTCTTTTCCCTTTCTTGTTCTTTATTTCTATTTTGTATGATGAACATGGAATTAGTTCTTGTCATGACAATGGCTAGGAACTAATTCTCTTATAGGGCTTTCCATGTTGAATTGCTAGAAACTTATGTTATAAATTAATGCATGCTTATGGTTATTTTTCTTATTGAGAGATCTATCCAATAATTGAGTTGAATTCTTGGTAATTAACTGACAACTAATTATCACTATATAGTTTCTAATCAGATTCTGAAAAAGGGGGATTGTGAATATGCTGTAAGTTGGGTAGACATTCTTGGATTGGGGATGAAAATACCTCAATTATTTATGTAGCGTTGATGAGAGGCTTAACAACCCTAATTTTGCGCATTGTGCGTGACGGTCAACTAGGTTTTTGTTCTTAATCCTCCTATAAAGTTATCCTTATCACCGAAAGGTAGGTAAGGTGCGATACTGGGGTTGAGTGTTTATATAACCCTAACGGGAGTATAAAACGATTTCATAAACCTGCTTTCTCCAAAAGAAGAATACCATAAGTTAATGCATTAGTAAGTAGCATAAGCGGATAGTAAGGATACATGGAAGCCCTATTCTCATCACCACTGAAATACATCTTTATATTTAAATAGCTTGCATAATTCTTAGTTATAAACAACAAATCAATTATCAATTCACCAAATAGATACTAGAAAATAGATAGTTGGTAATTGAACCCTAATCCTTGTGGACGATATTCAGTCTTATCAAGACTATACTACTTGTCACGATAACGTGCGTTTGCGTTTAAAGTGTGTGCATCTTACCGCGCATCAAGTTTTTGGCGCCGTTGCCAGGGATTAGGCATTAGTTCAATATCAAATTTATCTATTTTTAATTTCTAATTTGGTTTTTACTCTTTGTTAATTTTTATATGTTTTTATTTGTTCTATTTTATTTTATTCTTTTTCGTTTTATGTATTTATTGTGTGAAAACAAAGTGCCGTGATCCGTTGTTGGTTTTGATGCATCTCGGGGATCCTCAAGACATGGATTTCTGTCAATATGATCGAGCTCCAACCGTAGAGGAAGAGAGAGGAATTGCGAGAAGTCATACTCGGTCTCACTAAGTATCAGCGCGATTCATGGGCGAAATGAGATTGGCCATAAAGAAAGTGGAGCGCAAATAGGAGAACTCGCGATCATTTTTAACGTGACGACAATTTGAGAGCACTGAACCAAACCCAACTATTGAGGAATGCGGTGAGATAGTTGGTGTAGAAAAGGAAAAGATTGCGAGAGATCGATTATTTACCTTCGACTCTGTAGAAATCCTTTTCTTGCATCTATTCAGAAGAACCACCACTAGCTATCACGGTGATCCTCAATTAGGAAGTCCATACCGTGAGGTACCACAGAGTTGAGAGATGTAGAGAATTTCACGATTCCTACGTTATAAAAGCATAAAAGACAAATGCTTGTGTACTTGGGGATAATTGTATGTTTAAGGTTCTTGGTTGAGCAAATAGTTATAGGAAATTGAGACCTATAGCAATAAATCTGCGAATTGCAAGCGATTCGTGAAGGATCCAATGAGCACTCGTCTGCAGGTTAATTGCGTCCGGCTAAAAGGCGTTAAAGACAACGCTTGTTGGGAGGCAACCCAGCGTTTTCAATTATGTTATTTTAATTTACGTCTTTAGTTTATTTTATTTTGTAGAACAATCTCACGGTCTTGGATTCTTGTGTTTGTCTTGTGATTGAGTGCGAGGAAATAAGCGGCGAAAAAGCGAAGAAAAGCAATTTCGAGAAAAAGCGGGTAGCGCGCGGCTGAAGCGAGCGCGGCGCGAAAAAAGCGAGCAGCGAAGTTGAGCGCCGCTTGGCTTGAGAAGCGGCGGAAAAATTCGAAAAATTTGCCAAGTTTAGCGCGCTTATTTCCAATATGCAGATGGCGCAAAAGTAGGCATGGCGCGAAGCGAGAATCAAACTTAAAGCGCCGAAATCGATTTTTCCCCAAATCCATTTCAAAAAACCTAACCCTTCCTCTCGAAAACCCACGAAATTCCAAAAATTTTCCTGAAATCCTCCACAAATTAAACACAACCACAACCAAAACTCTTAAATTCCTAAAACCCTTAGCCATCTCAACCAACAAAGCTCCGTTCCATAGCCTCAAACCACCATTAGAAACAAGAACGACTTGAAGCTTCCGTAAAAGGTAATCTTTTACGTTCTTGAATCCTTTCTTGAAGTCACGGGAGGTAGTAGTTTGAAGGAGTATTGTAGTTGAAGTAATTAATCTTGAAAAGTTGATTGTGAAGTTTGGAGAAAAGAGTAGAAAATGAGTGTGGGTAGTGGGTAGAAAAGTTGAAGTTTGGGGGTGTTGTGTTATTTGCTAGTTGTAGATTGTGTAGGAATCATTTGTGCCACTAAATTGAAAGCTCAGAAACTATTTTAAACCATGGCCACGAGAAGAGAAGAGGCTCCACATCCACCCCTTGTCCACTACGATGAAAATAGGTTTGTGAGCTACCAAGCCTACGAAGATACAAAAAGCTTGATGCGGACCCTTAATACGAGAAAGGGGAATGGACTACGAGAGGAGTCATATGGGAAGAAGATGTTTATGAGCCCATTCGGGCGATGATTGAGTTAAGGAGTGGAGAGATTTGTGAATCAGGAGAAGATAGCACGATAAACACAATGATAGTGCGTGAATTTTATGCCAACTTTCAGGAGAAGGTGGAAAGGGGATGCTTTGTTAGGGGAGCTTATGTATGCGTGACGAGAGAATGTAAATGCACAATTGAAGGCGGTGATGTTGAAGAAAGAAGTGATTGGAATCACTTTAGAACATGGTCTAGAAGCATCGACCGCGTCATGGAATCTTGCGGACACCGTGAGCTACCATAGGGCTGTTTTTGATATTGGAAGAAATGGATCAAGAGCGAGCAGTGCCAATTCAACAAAGTGGCCAAAGGTTGGCTATATTTCGTCGCCGCGCGTGATTCCATCCACGCACTTCACGAGTGCGGAGGATAGGATTAAGCGATATGTGGAATTATGAGGGAATGGCGATTGATGTGGGAAAGAAATAGTGCGAGCATTGAAGAAATCAGCGAGTTGGTGACAACGGTGGATTGGTACGGTTAACTTATCACCAAGCTATGTCACGTGAGTGCGGTTCCAAAACTACCACCGCACTCATGAAAGAAACCATTTGCCGTGTCATATGGGATAGTGCACTCTTTCCCAAACCAGCCCCGTGATCGGGAGAGTACAACCAGCGGCGAGAGCGCCGTGGGCGAAGATGAGCACGAAATAGGGGCTCGATATGAGGCGAGGACCTAGCCAGGACCAACTACGAAGCGAGAACCTCCAGCGCCCACAATGGAGCAATTGTATCAAAATCGGATGAGGATGATGCGGGCCTTGGACCGCGATAGTACAAGGGCGGCGAAACAAGGCAACAAATCAACGAGTTGAGTTCCTTGTTCAACGATAGTCGATCATTATCCACGCCACCACCACCATTTTAACCAAAGTTTGTAAGTGTCTTATTTCTTTTATTGTCTTTGAGTCTACACACATTGGGGACAATGTGTGATTTAAGTTTGGGGGTGTTTTATTTGTGTTTTATTTTCTTTGTGTCATGTTATGTTTTACTTAAGTCGTTTTGATTGTTTTTATGTTTATTTTGGAGTCACCAAATTTTTTTTTTTTTCTTTTTGAGTCATAATTATGCACAAAGATCATGTATCTTTGTAGTTGCTAGAAACACCTAGTGAAGTAAGGTGGAATAATGTAACGGAATTGAAGCAACTATCTAAACACCTAGGTTAGATATGCCAAAAACTCACAGAATCTGTCTATTTGGAGTCTCTTGCTTGAGTTATGCATGTTAAATGATAAATACTTATGTGTTATGACTTCTTGCTATTTGAGGCGAAATAGTTAGGATATGCATTTTAGGGAGATGACTCAGGCATTTCTTTGATAGTCAATTCTTACCATTTTTTTCTATCCCGTACTTTAAAAATATCCCTAGTCAGCCCCATTGAGCCTAAATTTGAAACTTCTTCTTTGACACCCTATATTCCCACAAATTGTACCATAAGTGAAAATAGGAAATATTGGAATACATTGTGTTAAAAAAGAGACAAAAAGAGTGAATAAGTCTGTTGCACTGATACAAAAGTAATAAGAAATAGGCAAAAGCCTAAGTTTGGGGTGCTTGTCATTATTATATACTTCACTCTCCCAAAACAAAGAGGAAAAGATAGAATCGAAATGAAGAAAAGAACAAAAGAAAAGGGAAATCTTGAAAAGTGAAGAGCTTATGGTACACGAAATGAGCCTAAATTGCCTATTTTTACCTCATACCTAAGCCTACATTACAACCCTTAAAGTCTTGAAGATCTCTTTTATGCATATCCAGAATTAGTGGAGAATAGCAAGTAAGCATGTCATAGGAATTCTTGAATTTATATGCATGATTTAGTATATTGACTTCCATTAAAGCATGATGAATAGGAGTTTGCGAAATATCTAGCTTAATGTCTTTGAAATTTCATGCTATATGTTCTGCGTATTATTACGCTAACCTTCATGTTTTCTAGTTAACACTTATGCAACAAAAAGTGATCAATGGCGGTGAGTCTTTTATTTTTCGTTCTTTGAGTCTTTTATTTTTCTATCTTTGCTCGAGGCGAGCAAAGGTTAAGTTGGGGTATTTGATCGGTGTATTTTATATACACCTTTTGTCAATTTTAGTTAGTCTTTTGTCCGTTTTCACATATAAGTGTCGTATTAGGATAGTTTTTCTTTCTTTTGAGTCAAAATGGTTAAAATGGCCAAATGGCGGAAAAGGAGCAAAAGAGGGCAAAGAGGAGATGCGGAGTGGAAAGCAGAGAAAGTGGCGAACGAGGTAAAATCCGGACAGCGCGCGGCCTCACTGCGATCAGCGAGCGCGGCGCCACTATTCGAGAGAGGCTGCAGAAGACTCGGCCGCAGCGCTCGAGCAGCGAATCACGGGGCGCGGCGCTAAACATCCGAGAGCTACGAAGATCTGGCCGTAGCGCCTCGAACAGCGAATCTCGGGCGCGGCGCCAAAACACGACGGATTGTAGAACTTCGGCGCGCGGCTGCGAGCAGCGGCGCGGCCTTGAAAAATAGGTCTTTTGACGAAATGCAGGTCATACGAAGGAAAAAGAGGCGGTTTCTTATAAAAGGAGAACCCTAGGCGGTTTTTAAGGGTTCCCTTGCACCACAAGACTTTGCTTGGAGATTGGATACCTTTAGTTTAGTAATTTCTTTTCCCTTTCTTGTTCTTTATTTCTATTTTGTATGATGAGCATGGAATTAGTTCTTGTGACAATGGCTAGGAACTAATTCTCTTATAGAACTTTCCATGTTGAATTGCTAGAAACTTATGTTATAAATTAATGCGTACTTATGGTTATTTTTCTTATTGTGAGATCTATCCAATAATTGAGTTGAATTCTTGGTAATTAATTGACAACTAATTATCACTATATGATTTCTAATGTCCAGTTAGAAAGGGGGATTGTGAATATCTTGTAAGTTGGGTAGACATTCTTGGATTGGGGATGAAAATACCTCAATTATTTATGTAAGCGTTGATGAGAGGCTTAACAACCCTAATTTTGCGCATTGTGCGTGTGGTCAACTAGGTTTTGTTCTTAATCCTCCTATAAAGTTATCTTTATCAGAAAGGTAGGTAAGGTCGCGATCTTTGGGGTTGAGTGTTTATATAACCTAACGGGAGTATAAAGCGATTTAAGTAAACTGCTTTCTCCAAAGAAGAATACCATAAGTTAATGCATTAGTAAGTAGCATAAGCGGATAGTAAGGATACATGGAAGCTCTATTCTCATCACCACTGAAATACATCTTTATATTTAAATAGCTTGCATAATTCTTAGTTATAAACAACAAATCAATTATCAATTCACCAAATAGATACTAGAAAATAGATAGTTGGTAATTGAACCCTAATCCTTGTGCACGATATTCGGTCTTATCAAGACTATACTACTTGTCACGATAACGTGCACTTGCGTTTAAAGTGTGTGCATCTTACCGCGCATCAAATGTCCTAGAAACAATCATTTTAGGTGCACATGTACTTGAACACATTCATATTATTAATAAGATTAATATATACTTGGCATTTGCAATTACTGAATTATTATTTGATTGTTTATATTATTCATTAATATGCATCCCTTGAACTTACATTGTCATTAATAGTGTGAGATATTAATGATAGAGTGTAGTTCTTAAAATAGCCTAGACTAATGATCATTGAAAATGGGATATCAATGATATGTTATAAATCGACATGTGGTCTGCATCACATTCTTAGAGAATGCAGTATATCTCACTTACTGCTGGCAATAGTTGCTAGTGATGGACACATGGATACTCTTAGAGGAGTATTGACATACCCTGCTGATAAACTATTTGTTATACATGTCTAGAGTATTATCGTGTGGAGATAGAGGTCCTAGACTTGAGGTCAATATCACCTTGTTTATGGAGCAATGCACTTTGATCTGTCCTAAGCTCAAATGCCTTATAGGTTGAGGCGGCTTGTATTGGGTGCATTCTGAAGTAGATTGAAGGTGGTAGTTGAGCGAGAATAGGATTCATTCCTCGATTGGAGTTTCGAGAGAACACCGACCGGAGATGTTAGGTGGACCAGTCATTGGCGATGCAAGAGACATATCTAGGATATGGTCTAGTTGTCGACTAATATAGATGAGATAAAATGATCAAGCCATTTGGATAGACACTTGGCAAATCTTAAGCTTGATCGAGTGTGTCGCGAATGAAAGGAATTTATCATCTCACATAGAAGTTTGTTTACTTGAGACTTGTAAACGTACTTCACATATTGGGTCGTCACGCGTAGTATAGGAGTTAGTGTGAACCTTGATTTGATCAAGTGCCGATGTGTGAAGGCCTAAAAGGTCACACTAAGTCGATTGTCTTTTCGGTCTAAGGGTATATTGAGAGAATGTAAAATATCGGATTTTGAATAAAGATATTTTATTTTATAATAAATTATGGGATAATTTTCATTTGATGAAAATTAATTAATTAAGTTAAAATTAAGTCTTGGATTTAATTAGAACTAAAGCGTCTGAGAAAATAAATAAAGGAGCATGTGATGGGCCCAGTTCGGCCGCTGCAATTTGAATTTGGGTCGGTCTTGGCGTGATCCAAATCGATTTAATTTAGGAGTTTCCTCACTATATATTTGGCATAACCCATAATTTCGGATGAGCAGTTTTCCACTTTACGAACTTCGAGTTCGGAAATAAATTCTCTCAAAACTGCGAGATTTCCTAGCTTTCTTGGGCAAAGAAATATCCGAAGCAAGGCTTGCACGGATTGACAATCGTGCGCTTTTAGTAAAGCGTATTAAAAGCATAAGCGTAAGTTTTTCTTTTATGTCTTTGCGATTTGAATTATCGCATAATCATACAAGAAAGCGTTTGTTGGAGCAAGTAAGTTTACTCAAAATTTTAAACTTCATTGTGCTTACTTGTATGTTTTACACCCAACAAATCCCTTCAGTGGTATCAGAGCCCAGACTGGTTTAATGATTATACGATAATCTTTAATAACGATATGTGGGAAATTAATTGTTTTGATTTAAAACTGATTTTCGAAATTTAAAAAAAAAAAATTGGAGCGATGAGCGATGGAAACCGTTCGGCGTGGCTGATGTCGGATCATTTGTTCGGCGTGAACGATCTTGATTCGATGAAAATTTGGCGATTCGGCGTGTACTAACACCGTCTCCACTATTATCGAGAAATCCACTTAAGATGGTCGATAAAGGTGTTGAGAGGTGGCGGAGCAGCGTTGAAGACAGCGGAAAAATCGTCGAAAGCCGACGGCGGAAGCTGTTCCGGCCACCACGGCGACGAAATCGAAAGTAATAATACCATCGTGTTCGTATCGGCGAGAGGAATCTAATGGTAGCGATGTTACACGCAGCGATGGCCAGGAAAAGGAGCACCACCGGCGGTTTTAGAACGGCGGCGTCTCAAATTCCGCCGTGGGCCACCAAATCGGTGGTGAAAACCACCGTGAGTTAAATCTGGCGTGTGCCATCGCTTGGTGTGTTTTAATTAGTCAATTTCATACAAATCAGAATCCCAAATTTAATTTGGAGTTGGAATTGGTTTTGAAAATTTGAAATAGTGTAAGGACCTTTTGCGATTAAAATTAGGGTTTTAAATTGTAGATTGGTCCTTTAACAAATCTGAAAATATTTTAAGTTACGAAAATTACAAATTAGTCACGAGATATTTTACGAAATTTTAAAAGTTTTAAAATCGTGATTCGATCCAGGTCAATCTGTAAATTTGAAAGCGATTTGGTCCCTGGGTAAATCTGTAAATATTTTAAGGTTCTGAAAATTGCAGAAATACCCCTGAAAATTAAATTTTAATTTCTGAATTGTTAAGGGACTATTTGGATGAGCAGAAAATTCCGAAAATTGAAAATTGAGTTTAAATTTTGAATTTAAATATTTCCTAAAATTGAAACAAAATTAATTAACCCACAATTATTGTTATTTAGCATATTATTTGATAATGTGTGCACAAATTAATTGTTTAATTGATTGTCATTTAAATAATTAGAATAGAGTCATGATGATTATGCAGGTAGCGGCGGTAATTGTTTACTTTGATGACCGTATAATTATGCAGGTAACGGCGCCCAGTATGTGATTAAAACCATCTTATATCATGCCTATTGAGTTTGATGGTTTTCCATCTAAATGTGTTTAGAAATTGCATGATAGGATGTCATATGATGTATGATATAATAGTTGATCTTGGTCATAACTGTCACGCCCCGACTTTTCTTAAGTCTTTACTTAGGGCGTGATGGCACCTGGACAATTATTTTCCACCAGGAGCACCATTTAATTCTCTTTATTTAGAAATTTAAACTTATATTTAAATACGGAGCTATTAATAAAAATAACAATAAAGAAATTTGTTTATGACTTTATTGAAAATATAACGCGAGCCCATGCTCGTGCAAATATTGTTTCTACATAGACATACTGACAAATATTATTCTAAGTTGGAAGGAGACCATTCCACACGGGCATTTCGAGACATTGGGCGGACATTACGAACGGCGAGTACCAAGCGAAACAATGGACTTGGTATGACAAGAGGTGCGGGACGATCGCTAGCCTTGGCGTGGAGCCTTTCCTCTATCACGCTTTCTGAAACATGTTAAATAAAGTCGATCCTACCGTGCGAGTGAGAACCTTACCCCGCAATTCAAAGTAACACCACAATATTCCAAGCGATCACATTATAACGTAATAAGCATATTGCAAAAACATATCGAGTTACAACATTTTTAAATATGCAACAACTCATAGGAAATTCTCGGTTTAACTAACACTTCATTTTATCTCGTATTATACGTTAAGATATTCATGCATTTTCACATGTTTATTACATTTATATATTTGTGAGCAGCGTATTCACTTTTCATATTTATATATAGGTGAACATGTATTCATCTTTCATATTTGTTGCGGCGTGCAACCCGATCCATTATATTTACGTATTTGTGAACACGTATTCACTTTACGTTTTGTTGCGGCGTGCAACACGATCCATTATGTTTACGTATTCGTGAGCAGCGTATTCACTTTAAGATTTGTTGCGGCGTGCAACCCGATCCATTATATTTACGTATTTGTGAATGCGTATTCACTTTACGTTTTGTTGCGGCGTGCAACCCGACCCATTATATTTACGTATTTGTGAACACGTATTCACTTTACGTTTTGTTGCGCGTGCAACCCGATCCATTATGTTTACGTATTTGTAGCGGCGTATTCACTTTACGTTTTGTTGCGGCGTGCAACCCGATCCATTATATTTACGTATTTGTGAACACATATTCACTTTACGTTTTGTTGCGTGCAACGATCCATTATGTTTACGTATTTGTGAACGCGTATTCACTTTACGTTTTGTTGCGGCGTGCAACCCGATCCATTATATATTTATATATTTATGTGAACGCGTATTCACTTTTCATATTTTTCAGAAGATCGAATAAATACTATTCTCTTTTCTAACATTCTGTCATTCATACTTGTAACGATTATAATTTTTTAACCATAACTCCAACTAAGGTGTTTCTCAAGCGGAAACTAAGGTAAGACGGGGATCTTTCACTGTACCAAATTTCATTTAAAACTACCTTGGGTAACTAACACAAATTTATCCTCAAAACAGCCACATGAAATTTATTTCGGCAGAATTTTTATTAAACAACACTCAATCTTAGAATAGTCATAACTCCTAATCTGTAAACTCGTTCAAGCCCCATAAAATCTCAAAACGACGAGAACAGAGAGCTACACATCACCATATGAACCATCCTTTCATATTATGTACCATTTGGTACAGTTTTACCCTTTTATTTGCTGCCATTCCTGGATCTCGATAGATCCGAGGCAGACACTTTAAACAGCGATAACTCTCAATCCGTAAGTAGGATAGACCCCCCGTAAGGTCTCAAAGTGTCCACAACAGAGAGATCTAGAACTTTCATTTATCAACAATTTTCATATTCCCCACAGATTAGTACAGTTTTACGTTTCAACGTCCTGCCCTTCTGGATTCCGATGAATCCGAGGCAGCAACTTCAAACTACAATAACTCTCAACTCGTAAGTCCGTTTTAATAACTATTTATCTATATCTGTCCTCAACAGAGATATTTACAACCATGTAAATTTTCATATAATTCTAATAAGTAAAACTCAATAAAAACAGTCTGTAATTATGCCTTTCCGAATTTCGGTCAAATCTAAGGCAGGAACTTTGAACTATGATAACTTTCACACCGTATGTCCATTTTACCTCATTTTTGGTTCTATATGATCATATTAGAGAGTTGTACCACTCCTCCGAATTTCAGCAAATTCTAACAATTATAACTCAGTGAGAACAGTTCGTAAAGTTCATGACGCAACTAGTTGTCTAAACAATCAAAAGTTCAATATTTCTTTTCATGTCAGAAATTCTTGGTAACATCCTTTATTTTCAACACTCAATTCTTATTCTAACATGTATTGAACTAAAAATAAAGGATGTTACCAAGAATTTCTGAGTGAGAAAACTCACCTTGTAAGTGTGAAGATTATTGTTGTGTGGTTGCTAAAATTACCCTTACTCTCTAATATTTTGCTTTTTGTTCTTCTTGCCCTCTTGGTATTTTTTCCTCTTCTTTTCACTTGTTTTTTTCTGATTTTCTAACCTTTATGTTATGTACTTTGTTTGTGTGTAAATACAATGTATAAGTGGAGAGTTTTCTATAACCTATGGGAGGTGGAATGACAAGAGTTGGAGGGGAAATGAAAAGGGGGGAAGGGGAGGGAATGGACGTGCATGGCTGCTGCACACATTTTTTTTTCTTTTTTTTTCTTTTCTTTTGTTTTTATTTTTTTTTCTTTTGTTTTTCTTTTTTGTTTTCTTATTTTCATTTCATCTATCTATTTATCCAACTTTAACACTAACTCTATCCCAAGCAATTTATTCTTTGTTTGCTTATATATATATATATTTTTTTTATTAACCCAACCACAACTATATATTATTATTTATTTTTTTCGGATTTTACATTCTCTCCTCCTTAAGCAACATTCGTCCTCGAATGTGAATAAGGTCGTAACATAATCACATGGACACAATAATAACATAATCACATAGACACAATAATGTTTATTGTTATTGTCACAAATTTGGGGCTTCACATTCTCCCTTCCTTAAGAAGCATTCGTCCTCGAATGAGAATAAGGTTGTAACACATGCATAGAGACACGCAAATGACACACCTATGATGTACTATGTAACAGCTTTTTTTTACCTTAGTGAAATAGGAATGGATATTTGACTTTCATCGCCTCTTGGGCTTCCCGGTGGCTTCCTCGGTGGAGTGGTTCCTCCATGGGACCTTCACTAAGCAATATCTTTATTTCTAAGGCGTTGGACCTTTCTATCGGTATTTCTAGGAGCCTCTTCATATTGAAGCTCTTTATTAAGAACTATCTCACGAGGAAGGATGGCGTGACTTGGATCGTCAAGTATTTTCGTAACGTTGACACATGAAATACGGATGCCGCTTCCGACTCTTGTGGAAGTGCTAATTCGTAAGCCACATTCCCCACTCTTATGAGATCTCATATGGCCCAATAAACCTTGGGCTCAATTTCCCTTTCTTACCAAAACGCATCACTCCGCCATTGGGGACACTTTTAAAAATACTTTCTCCCCTCTTGGAATTCAAGATCTCTTTTAGATGATCCGCATAAGACTTATGGCGGCTATGAGCTGTTTTGATCCGCTCGAATCATCTGTACCTTATCATTTGTTTCTTGAATGACTTCAGTCCGAGCCATTGCGTCTCACCCACCTCGAACCATCAGTGGAGACCTACATTTTCGTCCATATAATGCTTCAAGCGGGGCCATTTGTATGCTAGAGTGAAAACTATTGTTGTGGCGAACTCAATTAGACATAGATGGTTCAACCACTTCCTAAAAATCTAACACACAAGATCGCAACATGTCCTCAGTGTTTGGATTGTTCGCTCGGCTTGCCCGTCTGTTTTGCGGGTGGAAAGTCGTGCTTAACAACTTTTGTCAGAGACCTGCTGGAAACTTTGCCAAAAGTGTGAGGTGAACTGGGAACCCTATCTGAAATAATTTGTAAGGGAATCCGTGTAACGCACAATCTCTTTCAAATAAATTTGTGTGTCTTGTGGTGCGCGATCGTAGTCTTGGCAGGTAAGAAATGGTGACTCGTAAGTCGATCAACAATCACCCAAATAGAATCATACCACTTCTCGAGTTTTAGGTAGACCCGATTACAAAATCCATATGAATCGCCTCCCATTTCCACGTGGGACCTTTGAAGTAATCCGGGTTTTGATGTTCGACTTTCACTGTGACATATAAGACACCTCCCGACAAACTCATGGCGATTCTTCATCCCGTCCACCATAATTTGCCTTGAGGTCCCGAGACATTTTGTTGACCCTGGATGAATGGAATATCTTGTGTTGTGACCCTCATCTAAGATCTTCCTCCTTAGATCCTTTACCTTAGGAACACATAACCTACCCTTATACCAAAGGGTTCCGTCATTATCTCCCAATGTAAACTGTGAAGGTTTTCCTGTTGGATCCTCTCAGAAATCCAACAAACTCGTATCCTCAATCGACTTTCTTTTATTTACGAAGCTAAAGGCATGCGAGGTATCATGTACCACCACCCTACCTTCCGCGATCTCGGTTAAGCTAACACCGAGGTTTCCCGATCTTTGTACCTCCGCTGATACCCTCTTTTGTATTGCCAAATGAGCGAAGCTGCCCGTTGATCTCTGCGAGTGTCGGCCACGTTGGCTTTCCCGGGATGGTAAAGAATACTAAGGTCATAATCCTTACAACTCTAACCATCTTCTTTGCCGAGATTCAAATCATACTGCGTGGTTATGTCGCAAACTCTTATGATCTGTAAATATGTCCACGCACACCATGCAAATAATGTCTCCATATTCGTAAGGCAAACACCACCGCGTCTAATTCCAAGTCATGAGTTGGGTAATTCTTCTCATGTATCTTCAATTGTCTAGATCATCTGTGATAACCTTTCCAATGCGTCAAGACCGCATCTAACTTGACTAGAGGCATCATGATAGGCGTGAACCATAGCATCCCGATGGTAAGGTTAGGGATGCGATGATCAACAATTCCTTTAGTTTCTGAAAAGCTTCACATGCTTCCGACCACGGTACTTAACCGCTTTTGAGTCAGCGGGTCAAAGCGTGAAGACTAGAAAAACCTTTACGAATCTTACATAATACCCACCAAAAAAAACTTCTAACCTCTGTCGGAGTGGTCGGTTTGGCGATTCTTCAGCTTCTATCTTACGGGTCTACCATAATTCCATCCCTTGACCTGACATGACCCAAAAAGGCTACCTTTTCCAACCAAAATTCACACTTTGAAAATTTAGCATATAGTTTCTCTGTTTCAAGACTTGAAGACTACCTCGGATGCTCTTCATGTTCTTGAACACTCTTCTGTAGATTAGGATATCATCTATGAACACAATCACGAACAAATCTAGGAATGGTTTGAAGATTCTGTTCATTAAATCCATAAAATCATTGGGGCATTGGTTAACTTAAAAGACATGACGAGAACTCATAATGGCGTATCGGGTTCTAAAGGTTGTTTGGATATATCATCAGGATTTATTTTGGTGATGATATCGAATGGAGATCAATCTTGAAAAATAGCTAGCTCACGAAGTTGGTCAAAAGATCATCGATTCTTGGTAATGGGTATCGGTTCTTGATCGTGACCTTATTGAGTTCGATAATCGATGCACGTTCGGGCGATCCGTCTTTCTTTTCACAAACAGATTGGTGCACCGATAGGAAACACTAGGTCTTATAAAGCCTTTATCCGAAGATCCTTCAATTGTTCTTTTAACTCCGCCGGTTGGTGGGGCCGTTCGATATGGAGGAATAGAAATGGGTCTTGTACGAAATTAACTCTATAGCAAACTCCACTTCTCGATCAGGAGAAAGACACGGAAGATCTTGGGAAAAACCTCGGAAAATTTGGACAATAGGACATCATTCACTTGGGATTCTTTTTGGGTATCCACTATATTAGCAGATATCGTACTCCACTGTGACTTCGAATAACTTTTGAGCCCCAGGTAGGAAATAAAGCGGCGAGGATATTCCAACCCTACCCCTTATAACAACACGGTTCTAGGGAAAAGTTAATCTCACTATCTTTCGTCGACAATCTAACATGGCATAACATGCGACAACCAATCCATACCCAAAATGGCGTCAAGTCTACCATATCAAGTAGTACTAGGTTCACCATTGTTCCTCCGCCATTCACTTCAATAGAAAATTATTTACCACCCGAGAGGCCCAATTGAGGCCCTGCTTTGGTGTCATAACCTCAAAGGTTCACTTAAATAAGAAGATTCTACGTGTAAACTCTTAGCAAAGCCCATTGACACATATGAAAATGTAGGCGGGATCGCATAATACAAATGCAGGAATACTCGAGACTAGCAAAATACGTGACCACGCATTAGATGTACGCCTCGTTCCTGCAGGGCAAGCGTGGCGATTAAATTGTTGGGTTGTTGACCTCACGACTCTGGCGGGGTTGGTTTCCTGATTTCCACAGGCAACCGTGTGGTTGCTTGATCTCCCTGAATATATTGAGTTTGGGTCCTCTTCTTGCAATCCCTGGCATAGTGGCACGACTCTCCACGATTATAACATGTCTTCGTTAGGCCAGGCATTCTCGGTGTGTTTTCTTTGACAAATCCTACAAATCGGTTTGTCACCTCGCGTGTTAGGGTTGGTGGCCTTGTCCTCGCTACTTGGTAATTAGACCAGTGCCCACAGGCTTGAAATAAGATCGCGCGATTGGTTCGGTCACGAAGATCCCTTACTAAACTCACGCTCGATTTTGACTGCGTTAAATGATCACGGCGTCAGAAATCTCTTCTGCGAATATTCTCTTTGCTTTAGCGAAACCTTCTACCCTCAAAGACATATCGACAATCAGAAGATAAGTTCGATCGTTAGCTAACACCACCTTCTCGCTATGTTGGGTTTAAACCTCTACAAATCGCTTGACTCTATCCATTTCGTAGGACGACATGTGTGTTGTATGTCGATAACCTCATGACGTGTATCATATTCTTGTACACTGCGGTCACCTTGCAATTGTTCAAACTCGTCCCAACCGTGTGGAACTACGGTATCATTAACTCTATGAGTCTATCTAGTTTTTGTCCCACCGTTTCTTGGGCCATTTGACTCTCGTTCTCCAACATTTTCTCAGACATTTTCTCGCTCCGCGCATAATTACGTCAATCGAGGTACGAGCTTCGTGATGAACCTCTCTTGAGCCCCGGATTTGTGAATTCACCATTTTCTTACGAGTCCATCTTACGACGTGAACCGTTTGAGCTCATTCCCTTTGCCTGTTCCATGGTACTTCCTCTTTGAACTCGCCTTATAATCGCCATCCACAAATCATATTAGTCGGTATAACGTTGTACAATCCTCTTCTAACGTGTGAAGGAGGTGATGCGAGAAATCAAGTCTTTCAAAAGACTCAAGGTAGGCACGAGAAGAGTCTGAAGAGGAAACTTTAGGATGTTATTCCGTTCACTTATTACTAAGGTGGCGCGCCTGTAATCATGATAGGTAACCGTTCAAACACCGACTCGAAGAAACTTCCTAGAATCTCCTAACCTGGTTTAGCTTTGATACCAACTTGTCACGCCCCGACTTTTCCTAAGTCTTTACTTAGGGCGTGATGACACCTGGACAATTATTTTCCACAAGGAGCACCATTTAATTCTCTTTATTTAGAAATTTAAACTTATATTTAAATACGGAGCTATTAATAAAAATAACAATAAAGAAATTTGTTTATGACTTTATTGAAAATATAACGCGAGCCCATGCTCGTGCAAATGTGTTTCTACATAGACATCTTGACAAATATTATTCTAAGTTGGAAGGAGACCATTCCACACGGGCATTTCGAGACATTGGGCGACGTTACGAACTGGAGTACCAAGCGAAACAATGGACTTGGTATGACAAGAGGCTGGGACGATCGCTAGCCTTGGCGTGGAGCCTTTCCTCTATCACGCTTTCAAACATGTTAAATAAAGAGTCACCTACCATCCAATGGTGAGAACCTACTGCAATTCAAAGTAACACCACAATATTCCAAGCGCAATCACATTATAACGTAATAAGCATATTGCAAAAACATATCAAAGTTACAACATTTTTAAATACGCAACAACTCCTCATGAAATTCTCGGTTTAACTAACACTTCATTTTATCTCGTATTATACGTTAAGACATTCTCCTGCATTTTCACATGTTTATTACATTTATATATTTGTGAACGCGTATTCACTTTTCATATTTATATATAGGTGAACATGTATTCATCTTTCATATTTGTTGCGTGCAACCCGATCCATTATATTTACGTATTTGTGAACACGTATTCACTTTACGTTTTGTTGCGGCGTGCAACCCGATCCATTATGTTTACGTATTAGTGAACTCGTATTCACTTTACGTTTTGTTGCGTGCGGAACCGCTCCATTATATTTACGTATTTGTGAACGCGTATTCACTTTACGTTTTGTTGCGGCGTGCAACCCGACCCATTATATTTACGTATTTGTGAACACGTATTCACTTTACGTTTTGTTGCGGCGTGCAACCCGATCCATTATGTTTACGTATTTGTGAACGCGTATTCACTTTACGTTTTGTTGCGACGTGCAACCCGATCCATTATATTTACGTATTTGTGAACACATATTCACTTTACGTTTTGTTGCGGCGTGCAACTCGATCCATTATGTTTACGTATTTGTAAACGCGTATTCACTTTACGTTTTGTTGCGGCGTGCAACCCGATCTATTATATATTTATATATTTATATATTTATGTGAACACGTATTCACTTTTCATATTTTTCAGAAGATCGAATAAATACTATTCTCTTTTCTAACATTCAGCCATTCATACTTGTAACGATTATAATTTTTTAACCATAACTCTAACTAAGGTGTTTCTCAAGCGGAAACTAAGGTAAGACGGGGATCTTTCACTGTACCAAATTTCATTTAAAACTACCTTGGGTAACTAACACAAATTTATCCTCAAAACAGCCACATGAAATGTATTTCGGCAGAATTTTTATTAAACAACACTCAATCTTAGAATAGTCATAACTCCTAATCTGTAAACCCGTTCAAGCCCCATAAAATCTCAAAACGACGAGAACAGAGAGCTACACGTCTCCATATGAACCATCCTTTCATATTCTGTACCATTTAGTACAGTTTTACCCTTTTATTCGCTGTCCTTCCTGGATCTCGATAGATCTGAGGCAGAAACTGTAAACAGCGATAACTCTCAATCCGTAAGTCGGATAGACCCCCGTAAGGTCTCAAAGTGTTCAAAACAGAGAGATCTAGAACTTTCATTTAGCAACAATTTTCATATTCCCTACATATTAGTACAGTTTTACGTTTCAACGTCCTGCCCTTCTGGATTCCGATGAATCCGAGGCAGCAACTTCAAACTACAATAACTCTCAACTCGTAAGTCCGTTTTAATAACTATTTATCTATATCTGTCCTCAACAGAGAGATTTCCAACCATGTAAAGTTTTATATAATTCTAATAATTAAAACTCAATAAAAACAGTCCGTAATTATGTCTTTCCGAATTTCGGCCAAATCTAAGGCAGGAACTTTGAACTATGATAACTTTCAAACCGTATGTCCATTTTACCTCATTTTTGGTTCTATATGATCATATTAGAGAGGTGTACCACTCCTCCGAATTTCAGCAAATTCTAACAATTATAACTCAGTGAGAACAGTTCGTAAAGTTCATGACGCAACTAGTTGTCTAAACAATCAAAAGTTCAATATTTCTTTTCAACACACAATTCTTATTCTAACATGTATTGAACTAAAAATAAAGGATGTTACCAAGAATTTCTGAGTGAGAAAACTCACCTTGTAAGTGTGAAGATTATTGTTGTGTGGTTGCTAAAATTACCCTTACTCTCTAGTATTTTGCTTCTTGTTCTTCTTGCCCTCTTGGTATTTTTTCCTCTTCCTTTCACTTGTTTTTTTCTGATTTTCTAACATTTATGTTATGTACTTTGTTTGTGTGTAAATACAATGTATAAGTGGAGAGTTTTCTATAACCTATGGGAGGTGGAATGACAAGAGTTGGAGGGGAAATGAAAAGGGGGGAAGGGGAGGGAATGGACGTGCACGTTGCTTACATTTTTTCTTTTGTTTTTCTTTTCTTTTTCTTTTTTTGTTTTCTTATTTTCATTTCATCTATCTATTTATCCAACTTTAACACTAACTCTATCCCAAACAATTTATTCTTTGTTTGCTTATATATATATATATTTTTATTAACTCAACCACAACTATATATTATTATTTATTTATTTTCGGATTTTACAATAACCCTTAATTAAAATGTTCCCCAAATTTAATACAAGTCTCATTTAAAATGAACGTGTCGTCCGTTATAATTGATTGTGGTGCAAAATCCTTTTCGGTGAGATGAGTATTTATGCCCCAGCATTTGCTCTAAGTCTACGAGGACTCAGACCCTTTCATAGATGCATATAAATGTTGTAGTAGGTGATGAACCTTCGTGAGTATTTACACCCCAGTATTTGCTTGATGAAGGCTAAGCCCACTTAGATACATAATTGCAGTCGCATAACGGGGTTGACTTGCTAGGCTGTCTTGGCGCCCCAGTGTCGGACGTGAGGACGCAGATCGAATTGTTTAGAACATCTTGGCCAACCAATAGTTGCAAATTGTTTGTAATTGGTTTAGAGACCTACCGGGTCGTGTTGTTGAAGTTATCAGCCTCAGCAAACGCGGAGACAACATGAGTTTGGATCTTGGCCCATTATGACCGTATTTGATATGAGTCCGTATTCTTTATGGGGTAAAAGAGTATGTTAAAATAGTGGGAGCTAATTAAACTAAAGACCATGTTAGTTAGTTAGTTAATGAATGTGTTCAATAGAAATTATATTAAAATATTAATTTCAAGTCTATCTTTTGTTCAATTACAATGTCGAATCTGTCACTTAAAATGTTGGTCAAACGAACAAGTTGAATGGAGCCAATTTTCCCGATGGTTAAGAAATGCGTTTTGCTGCGATTAGAAAAGATCGAGTATGTATTGGATACATCACTCCCTACGATCCTCAAGATTCTCAAGAGTATGCTCGCTTGACAAAGCACCTATCGAAATATCTTGATGATGTTGCGGCACAATGTGTTATGCTATCTTACATGACTCAGAGTTACAAAGACAAAGATGAAAATACGGGCTAACGACGCTAGAACACTTCAAGAGTTCATGACTCACGTCTCGCACAATGGAGTATGAACCGTTGAGAGATCTTTTAAGTGTAAGCTAAACGAAGTTGGTCAACTCTCACAACATGTTTTGAAGATGATTGGATTAATTGAGAGGTTGGCTTCGATTGGAACGAAGCTGCCTGTGAATGTTTCTGTTAATCTAATCTTGAACTCGCTTCCTGGTTTCTTTGAGAACTTCATTGTGAATTACAACATGAATGGAACGAAAGCAAGTCTCCCTGAACTTCATAATATGTTGAAGACCTTCGAGTCGTCCACCTCCAAAGGTAAAGCTGTGCTCATGGTGGGCTCATCTAGCAAGTTCAAACCTAAGGGTAAGAATATACAGAAGAAGAAGAAGGGTAAGGCGATTGCCGCCAAACCCACAGCTATGAAACCTAAAGGAGTTGTTCGAAAGAAGGCCAAGATAGCTGCTGATGTCTGCCTCAATTGTAAGAGAAAGGGACATTGGAAGAAGGATCGCATGACCCGGGGACAAGGCACAAGGTCGCCTGCCCCGGGACAAGGTATGTTTGTTATTGAAATAAATATGTCTATAACTAATTCTCACTGTTGGGTATCGATACCGCTGCGGCTCATGATTTGTAATAATGTGCGAGGGCTAATTGACGCAGAAAGGTTGGACTTTGGGAAGTAGATCTACGCGTTGGCAATGGAGCTAGAGTTGATGCGAGCGTGTGGGGACTTATAGACTAGATTTACCTTCGCTTTTGTTTAGAACTTAATAATTGTTATTTTGTCCCGTCTTTGTGAAATATTATTTCTATCCCTATGTTAGACATTGAGGGTTTTCCTCACATATTACCAATGGAAACTATGTTTTATCTTATAAAGGTTTTATTTGTGGAAATGTTCCATGGATGGATTGTATGCTCTAAATCAGAGCATGAAATTTTCAATATACAAAATAAAAGAGCTAAAATAAGTAATCAAAGAAATCTCACCTACTTATGGCATTGCACTTGGTCACATCAATGAATCAAGGATAGCAAGATTGAGGAAATTAGATTACTTAGAACCATTTGACTTAGAGTCATATGGTGATCGCGAATCTTGCTTAAGAGGAAAGATGACAACCAAATCACTTTCCGGGAAAGGAGTGCGTGTCAAAGAGGTGCTTGAGTTAGTCCATACCGATGTATGTGGGCCTTTTCCAACTCAAGCTAAGGAGGCTTTCTTTATTCCATCACTTTTACGCATTTCGAGGTTTGGGCATGTGTATCTTATGAAACATAAGTCCAAGCTTTTGAGAAATTCATGAGTACAAGTCGGTAGAGAAGCAACTTGAAACAAGTATTAAAACTCTTCGATCGGATCGAGGAGGTGAGTACTTAAGTAAAGAATTTCTAGATTACTTGAAGCTTCGTGAGTCCATTCGAATGGACACCTCTTAACGCCACAAATGAATGGTGTTCTGAGAGGAGAAATCGTACCTTATTAGATATGGTTAGATCCACGATGAGCTTCTCAGCTCTACCAACATACCTATGGGGATATGCATTGCAAAGCTCAATCTACATTTTGAATAGAGTTCCATCAAAGTCAGTTGAGAAAACTCCATATGAGATATGGAATGGCAAGAAGCCAAAGACTTAAACACACGACCACAGGGTGCCTGCATATGTAAAGAAGTTGCTCACTGACAAATTGGAATCTAAAAGTGAGAAGTATTATTTTGTAGGGTATCCTAAGGAAACAAGAGGGTACTACTTCTATCTTCCTGAGGAACATAAAGTAATTGTTTCCAGAAATGCAACTTTCCTTGAAGAAGACTATGTCTACAAAAAGCGAGTTGCAACAAGATAGAACTCAAGAAATTCAAGAAGTACAAAATAATGTAGAGAATGACCCCTTGTCAAATAACCTAGACAAGGATTCGGTGGGAGTATTTGATGATGATTGGGTACTTAGAGTACGCCTTCACCGATGGGAGTGTTGTGAGGATCTTGCGAAATGCAAGACCTCATGCACAACGATGATAGATGACACAATAATTGTGCATCATCCTATTCAAAATGATATTCTGAAAGTTCTCAAGGTGGTGGATTGTCCAACACACAAACATCTTCTCAAAATCAAAATACAAAAACCGAAACGAGAATGTTCAACTCAGAGATCACTCAGGACTCATCGTGGCTGAAAGACTTAATCTCCTTGTTGAAACACATAATGAGATAGATATTCTGATGATGATGAGCCTACTACCTACAACGGCAATGTTAGACATTGATTCACGAGAGATGGCAAGCCGTGAAATCCGAAATGGAGTCTATGCATAAACCAAGTATGGAACTTGGTTGACTTGCCATGAGGTTAGACCCACAGGATGCAAATGGGTCTTGAAGTTAAGATTGATGATATGGCAAAACAGACTTATAAAGCAAGCTTGGTGGCTAAAGGTTATAATCACAGGCCTGGGGTCGATTATGATGAAACCTTTTCTCCTATTGCAAAGATTAAGTCCATTCGGATTTTGCTTGCTATAGCTGCATACTATGATTATCATATTTGGCAAATGGATGTTAAAGCGCGCCGCTCAATGGTAATCTAATTGAGGAGGTGTATATGATCTGACGGAGGGTTTTACATCTAAGACTCACCCAAAGCGTTATGCAAACTACAAAAGTCCATTTATGGGTCAAGCAACCTCAAAGAGTTGGAACATTTGTTTTGACAAAGCAATCAAATCGTTTGACTTTGTTAGAAGCGATGAAGATCCGTGCGTTTATAGTAACGCACAAATGAGCATTGTCTTCATTGTTATATATGTAGATGACATATTGATAATGGAAGACAATAAAGCTCTCTGCAATCGGTCAAAGAATGGTTATCCGTAACCTTGTGATGAAGGACTTGGGTGAAGCTCGCTACATTCTTGGAATTAGAATCTCTGAGATAGACCTAATAGATTGTTGGGGTTGTCACGGTCCGTATACATAGACAAAGTGCTAAAACGTTTCTCATGGAAAATTCCAAGAAAGGAATCTTCTTATGGGTCAAGGCATCAAGTTGTCGGAAGGATTGTCCTTCCACGATTCTGAACGAGCGCGTGAAGAGAATCGCATATGTTTCATTTATAGGATCAATCGTGTATGCCATGGCTGCATAAGTCGGATGTGGCCTATGACTTAGCATGACTTGCAAATTCCGAGAATCACGGGAGGAACATCGAAAGCGATCAAGAGTATTCTTAAGTATCTTAGACGAACTAAAGAATACTTCTTAGTCTATGGCGGACGAAGAGCTAGTAGCTACCGGGTACACATCGATGCTAGCTTCCGACAGATCTTGATGACTTCAAATCTCGATGCAGTTATGCCTTCATTTTAAATGGTGGAGTAGTTAGTTGGAAGAGTTCCAAGAAAGCTACAATGCCGATTCGACAACGAAGCGAAATGCATTCTTTGGATCGGAAGTGGTAAAGAAAGTTCGTCGCGATATCCGAATTCTTAAAGGAATTGTGGTTGTTCAATACCGATTGTCGATAACGATTTATTGTGACAACACTGGTGCGATTGCTCAAGCTAAGGAACCAAGATCAACGAATAGAAACAAGCATGTACCAAGGAAATACCACATACTCAGGGAGATATGGCGAGAGAGTAAAATTCCTTCATCTTAAGAGGTATTGGGTGTCGAACATTTGAAATGGAGAAATTTCTAATAAAAAATACTTCTCCTTAAATGTGTCCTACTTGATGCAGAACCAGTTAGATTAATGGATAATGAAAACCGAATAATTACACAAAAAATATATTGTGGTGTTCGTCCATTCCTTCCATTTGAGTGATTCTGAGTATACCCGGCTACTGGTTCCGGATAACCGATAACCGGACCGGTAAGTCTTAACGGATTGGGGGTTGGTTTGGCCCCCAACCCGCACGGATTATGGAAAAAATTCGGTAAAACCAATCCGGTCCGGACCGATAACGGAAATCGATAATGTTACCGGTTAACCGGATCGGTAACGTTAAAATTTAAAAACAAATAAAGGGATGTTGGCCCAACGGTAATATTACCGTTGGGGTGGGTGGGCAGGGGCTGGGTTGGGGTGGGGCAACAGTCATTTGACCGTTTTTGCCCCTTTTTCAATTTTTTATTAATTATATTTTTATATTTAAAAAATCTATGAATACTCTATATTCTTCTCATTTTTATCACACAATTATTTCTACAATTCTCTCAATTCTCAATCTCATACTCTCTTAATTTTCTCTATTATCAATTCTCAAGTTATTATTATTATTATTAATTTTCAAAGTAGCAAGACGCAAGACTTCGAGCTTCGAGTTTCAATTGAATTCT
Source organism: Przewalskia tangutica (assembly GCA_029844215.1). Lineage (NCBI taxonomy): Eukaryota > Viridiplantae > Streptophyta > Magnoliopsida > Solanales > Solanaceae > Przewalskia > Przewalskia tangutica. The sequence goes on along the minus strand of CM056738.1, from coordinate 91,975,560 downwards.
GAATCCCGAAGTTTGGTACACTCATTTCATTCTCTAATTATTTTATTAAATTTTCATATTTATTTGTTGATTATTTAAATTAAATTTTAAATTAAATATTTTATAATGAATTTGCTAAGGGGCATGCGTAAATCTAGTTCAAGGGGTAAAAAATCTAGAGGTTCTTCATCATCGAATCAAAATATAGATTATGATCAAATGCAAGAAGATTTTGGAATAGAAGATAATGAATATGATAATGTTCATATAGATAATATTGTTGAAACTGAAATTCCTACACCTACTAGTGTGACTTCTGTCAATGTTAGTGCTGCTAGTGGTAGTCGTAGTTGTAGACTTCCTTTACCAGAAGTACCGAGTAGAAAAAAAATGAGTAAAGTGTGGAACTTTTATAATAGAGTTGGGGACACTGATAGAGTTAGATGTAATATTTGTGGGAAAACTTATAAACATAAGAGAGGGGGTGGTGACGGGGGGACGAGCACTATAGGTAAGCATGTAGAGAATGCTCATCCGACACACTGATTTTATGTCTCTAATTTAGAAGCCGGTCAACAATAACTTAATCCATTAACGGGGCCGGAGACCTTGTTAAATACGATCCAAAGAAGGATCGCATTGAATTAACAAAAATGGTTGTTGGAGGTTGTTTACCCTTTTCTTTTGATTCTTCTTTATATTTAATTACGTATATTCAAAGAGTATATAATCCTTTATTTAAAGGTGTTCCTCGTAGTACTTGTAGATCCGATATTTTTAGACTTTATAATGATTATATTATTTATTTGCAATATTTGTTCACTAATCTTCCATGCCTAGTTAGTTTTACTTCAGACATTGGGCATGCTTTAAACGGTTATGATTATTTAACAATTACTTGTCATTGGATTGATGAAAATTTTAAAATGGAAAAACGTATTATTGTTTTTCTGTACGACGAGGATCAAAGTCATACTATAAAATATATAAGCGAAACTATTTGTGCTTATGCCAAAAAACCTTTCACGCTAGTGCGCTCATCCGCTGCTTGTTGCGCAACGGCTTTCACGCTAGTGCGCTCATCCACTGCTATAATCTTTATAAAAAAAATATTTTGTATATCATTCGATAATGCATCTAATAATATTGTTGGTGTAGATCTTTTAAAAGCGGAATTAGAACCGCCACTTCCTGATATATTTCATGTTCGTTGTGTTTGTCATACTTATAATTTAATTGTTAAAGGTGGTTTTGATTTATTTGCAACTGAATTATCTCTTGTCCGAAGAGCTGTTATTCAGGGTAATAATAGAAAAATAAAATTATAGAATTCAAAGAAAAATATAAACAATTTAATTTGAGACCAAAATTCATGTTATGTGAGATTATTACACGGTGGAATTATACTTTTTTTTTTAAATGTTATAAGTATAAAGACTCCATAACATATGTTTAAAATGCTCATTGTAAGAACGTGATTTATATGTTAACCGACGAACATTGGAAATCAATTGATGAACTTTTAAATTTTTTACGTAAATTTTACACTGCTACTGCTGAATTTTCAAGATCTTATTACCCAACAGTTTGAAATGGTTTAGCTCATATAGCTGAAATTTCATATTTACTTTATGGTTTAAAATCAAATATAAAATAAAAAGTTGCGGTTACAGTTATGTTTGAAAAGTTTAAAAAATATTTTTTTCTATTCCTGATATTTATTGTATTGGTGCAGTCTTAAATCCTTCTATTAAAAAAGTAGATTGTCATAATTTAATATTTAGTTTATATAATTATATGGAAGTAGGTGCAACAGAAACTCCATCTTCAATTGATTGCATAAGTAAACTTGATACTAATTTAACTAAATTATATGAATACTATGCTACATTACATGATAACAACAACTCTGCTATTAATATTATTTCTAGTTCTGCTTTTGTGTCTACATCTGCAGGATTCGATGAAGACGATGATAATGAATCTTTAGATATATGGAGCATTTTTACAACACAAGCAAGAACAATTCGAAATTGTGATGAGATGTAATTTTATTTACAAAAGCTAACGGAGTCGAAGAAGAACTTTCAACCTTTACAATGGTGGCAGGATAACAAAAGGCAATTCCAGGTACTTGCAGCTATGGCACGGAATGTTCTTAATGTGTCTAACTCAACAGTGGCTTCTGAAAGTGTATTCAGCCAAGCACGAGATCAAATAGGTGACACGCGTCACTCATTGGGCGGAACCACATTAGATGTGTTAGTCTGCTTAAGGGATTGGATCAGATCAGAGAGAAGAAATCAAGGATTGGTAGACGTTGACTCTCCAGAAGATGAAGAAATCGACAATAATTTGGAAAGCAGGAGCACAAGTTGTGGCGGAAGCGGGACTGGAATTAATACTCCAGATTTAGAGGCTATGGAACATCAACAATTCAATCAACCTATAAATTACGAAGAACTTTGTAAAAGGATGCAAAATATGTAAATAAAATTATTATTACTTCATTATGTACTCTTATTAACATTATAAATAATGAAAGTTCGAAAGTTTATACTTTACATCTTAATTCTTATCATTATTTTTTATTGTATTATTTTTTAGTTGTTAAGTTATGTCTTGATAGTCTTCTAATCTAATAAATTAATAAAAGTATAACTACAATATAAAATATAAAGTATAAAATACAAAGTTAACTTTAAATTTTAAAATATAAAATATAAAACTATATTATATTACATATTTAATTTAAATTTAGTTTATATTTTCGGAATTCAAAAATAAAAAACAAAATCCGGTCCGTAACGTTAAAAATTAAAAAAAATACAAAGGGATGTTGGCCCAACGGTAATATTACCGTGGGGGGGGGGGGCGGTCATTTGACCGGTTTTGCCCTTTTTTTGTTTATTAATTTTTTATTAATTACATTTTTATCCTTTAAAAATTTTATAAATACTCTATATTCTTCTTATTTTTATCACACAATTATTTCTACAATTCTCTCAATTCTCATACTGTCTTAATTCTCTCTATTATCAATTCTCAAGTTATTATTATTATTATTAATTTTCAAAGTAGCAAGACGCAAGACTTCGAGCTTCATTTGAATTCTGAATCCCGAAGTTTGGTACATTCGTTTCATTATTGGAATATAAATTTACCTAATTGAAAGATATACAAAATATGGTAATATTCTATCAATGGTAATATACAAGACATGGTAATATTCTATCACATACCGTAGTTGAAGCGGGGGGTTCTCGTACGCTGAGACTGACTCGAAAATCATCAAAGAGTATGCACAGAAGTCCTTTAGTGAATATGTCAGCAAATATCGGAAAGGAACATGAAGAACACGAACTTGTCCACGAGTAACTTTCTCACGTACAAAGTGAATATCCATTTCAATGTGTTTAGTGCGCTGATGTTGAACAGAATTGCTGGAAAGATATATCGCGCTTTACATTATCACAGTAAATCATTTTAGCCTTATGGAACGAGCAGTGAAGCTCAAGTAGAAGGTTGCGTATCCAGCAAAACTCATAAACAACATTCGATACACCTCAATACTCAGAGATCGAGACAGAGTATGTTGTCTTTCAGAAGACCAATAAAGCAAGTTATCTCCGAGGAACACGCAGTAACCCGACGTGAATCGACGAGTGTTAGGACATCCACCCCAGTCAACATCAGGATAAGATGTGAGACCAAGGACTTGTACATGTGTAAACCGAAATGAAGAGTACCATGTACATATCACAAAATATATTTGAGGGCATTCATACGTTCATCCGTCGGGTTGTTGTTGAGTCTATTTTTAGTGTTGTTTTAGAGTGTATTTTTAGGGAGCCTTTTGTTGTCATTTAATTATTTGGTACAGTATTATGCGTGTTTTTTTTTGTGTTTTCAGGTTTTAAGCTATTCAGAAAGGGATAAGGCGAATTCAAAGAAAATAGGAAGTTATGGAAGACCAAAAATGCACATCGAGTCACAAGCAACCAGTCAAAGAAATCCCGGGAAGCTCAAGAAATAGTCTAAACAAAATCTAGTCGAAAAAGGATGAAGAGCCATGACGCTGAAGAGCCGCGGCGTGAGAAGATGGCGCCGCAACTGGAAAAAACTGCGTCGCATACGCGCCGCAGCGCGTGAATGGCAGTAACTCTCTAGTGAATTAGCGTCGCGGCTCTGACGACGTAGTTGAGCGTAAATCCCTAATTTTTACGAGGGTAAAATGGTCCATTTCAGGGATTTTTCGTGATGTAAGCCGGGGGGAGGCATATTTTAGGGGATATCTCATAATTGGAGGCAAGAAACAAGAGGCCAAGAAGCAATTAGAGATGTCTATTGTTCAAGTTCTTTCCTTTCTTTACTTTAGTTCAGTTCATGTTGGATATTGAGTTAATTAGTTTTCTTAGCATGTCTATGAGCTAATTACTTTTATTAGGGGTTTTCGTCGATTCACTTGAAACTCTATTATGATTTAATGCACTGCTAGTGTTTATTCTTCGTCTATTAAGATTTATTCAATTTGCATTTATTGAATGAGAATTAACTGACCATTCATTTTCATTATCTATATGATTTCAAATCAAGATCTGAAAAAGGAAATTTGAGTATGCTATAATTGATTAGACATAAGTTTAATCTTGAACGAGAGTATCACGATTACATGTGTAGCTTTTTAGGTTACTGGTCTTAATCCTCATATGTGATTGAATTTATCTAGAAATATAGAAAATTCTCACTTATGTTGAGTTTATATGTCCTAACCGAAATATTGAAGATGTGCTAGTAAAAGTGGATAAGTTCATTTTTCCTGCTGATTTCATTATTCTAGATATGAAAGAAGATGAAAATATGATCATCATCCTAGAGAGACCCTTCTTAGCTACAGGGTGAATACTTATAGATGTTGAAAAGGGCGAATTAAAACTTCGATTCTTATGTTTCTTCCATACCTTCATCAAAAAACAAAGGGAAAGAATCAAGTTTTTCTTCTGACAAACTTTAATACTGTTATTAATTATACAATTACTTTAAATATTACAGTAGACAAGAAGATTGGAGTGGATTCGAAGTAAATGATGCAATCTTTCAACTAAGTATTACAATAGATAATTTTTTTTAGAAGTCAATCTATTCAAAAAGAAACAAAACTTCATTTCCTCCACTGTCTTCACTATTCATTTTCCTTTTAGCGGGTGAACGATTAACGATAGCATTATGATGACTATAATTATCTTTCTTTGCTACTCCAATATTTATGTGGATTTTAAGATAAATTAAAATAAGTTATAAATAAAATGTTAGTAAATTTTCTGACAATTGTCCACCGAAAACTCTACCCAATCGATTCCATTCATCTTTTTCTATTTCCTCACCGTCTTCAACAATTTCCCCTCATTTTCTCTCGATTTCTTCTAAATCCTAACATTTTATTTATTCTTGAATTTACGCCGAAATTTCAGATTTTGATATGTTTTCTTTGTGCAGTCAAGTGATTTAGCTAGGCTGATTTTGATTCTAGTGGAGTATTTAACATTCTGGCATAAAAATATTAGGGCTTCATTGAGGGTTCGATTGATTTTGATGAACAAACAGTGATTTGAGCAGTTATTTTAGGTTATAGTATATGTATCATGGTATTGGAAATAGAAAAAGGTTGAGTTTTTAGGTTTTGAGTTCAGGTAATGGGGAATAATTGTGTAGGACCCAAATTGGCTAACAATGGGTTCTTACAATCTGTTACTGCAGCTGTATGGAAACCTAATAATCAATCAGAAAATTTACCACTCCCAAATGAAGGAAATCCTAATTCAGAGAAAACCAAAGAGAATAACTCGGTTCTTGATTCATCGAAAACGGATGGATCTGGTGGTATACAAGATAATCCACCTCCACATCTTATGATAAATGGAGATAATACAGAAATTGATAGTAATAATAATAATAACAAGAATGTAATTGCTAATGATGTTACTGTTACTGATAAGCCCCCTCCACAGAACAACAAGCCTACTCATGTTAAGAGAACGTCGAGTATACGGATTCATATTGAATCTGTTTTAGGACGAAAAACGGGTAATATAAAGGAAATTTATAGTTTAGGGAGGAAGTTAGGACAAGGTCAGTTTGGGATGACGTTTTTATGTATAGAGAAGGTAAGTAATCGGAATATGCATGTAAGTCTATTGCGAAAAGGAGATTGACAACTGAGGAGGATGTGGAGGATGTAAGGAGGGAGATTCAGATAATGCATCTTTTGGCAGGACAACCAAGTGTGGTACAAATTGTTGGTGCTTACGAGGATGCAGTTGCAGTTCATGTTGTAATGGATCTTTGTGCAGGTGGGGAGCTTTTCGATAGGATTTTACAAAGAGGGTATTATTCAGAGAAAAAGGCAGCTGAACTTGCAAGAGTAATAGTAGGTGTTGTTGAAGCATGTCATTCCTTGGGTGTTATGCATAGGGACTTGAAACCTGAGAACTTTCTTTTCGTCGATCAGCAAGAGGAGTCACCTCTGAAGACGATTGACTTTGGATTATCAGTGTTCTTCAAGCCAGGTATTCTCTTGAAAACATGATTTCCTTAATACTCAATAATCTTAATTAAAGGTATCTGCTCAATGAAATACTTTTTTTCATCAAAATACTATGTGCTTAAAGATACTCGGCAATGGAAAAAGTGCTCTGTTATTAAATGCTTGCTTCAAGTGAATTATCTCCCTCCATAACTGCCTTGTGCCTTGACTTTTCCTCTGATGTATGAAATGTATGATTGCCTTCTTACTTGTAACACCAGAAGGCCATTGAGTTTGTTACATGAGTCTTGGTTACCTTTAGGGTTAAGGCTCTCCAGTATTAAACTCTATTTACCTAACTTGCTAGGTGCTCCGTCCATGTGTCACGTAATATACCTGGGAGAATGGTTTTTGGATGAAATTTAGAAATCAACCTTCAAAATCTCTGTATTTCGTCCATTGTGGGAAAGTAACCCCCCCATGGATATTGTGAATGGGAAAATAAGAGAGAAAAGATTCTTGTTGAAATTGGTAATTAGCAACATACAAGAGAGCTCCTTATATAGGAGTTTGAATCAAAATGAAAGTGTTACTGATTTTTTTTTGCAAGCAAGTTGCTTGTAATTGCACAACAAAAAAGTGATTCTCCCAGCACATATGGAAAAAAATCTATTCTCGATTACTGGAAAGAGAAATGGCGACCGTAATCTCTAGGATATCATTGACATAGTCTGAATTGGTGACTGAAGAGTTTCCAAAAAAGTTGCTGGAACAGAGGTTGGAAAAGTTGCTAGAAGAATAGTTAAATAGTGGCCTGAAGAATGGTCATAATGAGGCGGTACCAACAAATGGTAACCGGGAAAAGACATGGTGCACCAGAAAGATTATCAGAAAGAGGCACGGTTCAGCAGAATGGTTACCTACAAAAAGTTATTGACTAAAGGATGACAAGATAATGGTGCAATTCTGGTCAGAATAGGCTTTATGTCACTGGAATATTGACAAAAGGAGGCATGGTGCTGTTGGAACAATTGCTAGATTGAGGTGTAGTGCAACAGGAATGATTATCAGAAAGAGGAGTAATACTACCAGAACAGTCATCAGAAAGAGGTAAGTATAGTATAATTTCAGAATAAATTAAACCCTATGAAAAGAAGGAAGGCCTTTGACGAGATAGATGGCATAATTCTGGCCATTAGTAGGCAGAAACTACTTAAGTCTCTACCAAAAATCTAATACCACGTGAAAAGAGAAAAGAAGAGATAAAAAACCTCTTCTTGAAATTGGTCATTAACAACGTATAGGAGGTTCCTATCTATGAAGCACGAACACCTCATTTAGGGTGAGGTGTCCGTGTCGGACACTTGAGGGGACACGAAACGCGGCGGACACGCCTCGGACACGTGTCCGGGACGTGTCCGAGTGGGCCCAGCCCAAAAAAAAAAAAAATGCTCGGACACGTACGGGATACGGCAACTACAAAAAATTGTAAAAAGCCTAAAAATTAAAAAAAAAACTAACATTTTCAGAAAATCGCGAGCTGCGACTCCGCCGCGATTTTCCTTCCGTCGAACTGCGATCGCTGCGACTCCCCTTCCGGCGACTTCCCGTCGCTCCGGCGACTCTGCGAAGTCCATCCAGGTCCAGAGGCGTGCGGCTGCTGCTTGGATTTTCTTTTTTGCTTTTGGTTTTAGGTTTTAGGTTTTAGGTTTTTAGTTTTAGGTTTTGTTTTGTTAGGGGGAAATCTGATTGGGCTAGGGAAATTATTTGGGCTTGGGGAGGTTCTAGACGAATTAAAAGGGGAAGTTGGGCCTTGCGGGTTTTGGGCTAGGGAATTAAATGGTTTGGGTAGAGTTTTAAAAACAAACATTTTACTAAACTATAAATTACTTATGCACTTTTTTATTTTAATTTGAGATTGATAAATTCTAATACTTAGCAAAATTATTATTTATTTTTGAATTTGGTATTTTGGTTATTTGGTATATAACAAATTTGAATTAAATTTATAATTTATTTATGAATGTGAAGCTTTAATAATACTAATTTTAGTATTATATATATATATATATAAATATTTTTAATTTATTTTACTAGTGTTCTGTGTGTCGTGTCCCCTATTTTTCAAAATTGTCGTTTCCGCGTGTCCGTGTCCGTGTCCTATCGGACACCTCTCACGTGTCCGTGCTACATAGGTTCCTATTATAGGAGTTTTGAGTTCAATGATACAAGGAAAATTCTCTAATTCTCGGGATTATATAGTTTTATGAAATAATCATTAAATTTTCCCGGACCCCGCGCATAGTTAGAGTTTAGTGCACTGGGCTGCTCTTTTAATCATTAAAAATATTTTGAAAATAATCATTAAAAAATAAAAAAATAGTTAATAGTTTGATTGACTTTCAAGCATAACATAATCATTAAAGTATTCTATACAATATTCATGTTGATTCTTTTAACTTTCAACTAATTTAATCCTGATATAATAGTAACAAAGAGAGTGTATGTATTTACAAGGAAATATTTGCAGTAGTCATAAAGTTCAGAACAGAGAAAATGGTATTGCTTTTTGATTGCATCTACTTGCTTGATCTTTGATTTGTTAGTATGGGCAGTTTAATAGTTTAGGGTCTCTGCCTGACATAGCTTTTTTTTAGACAGAAGTCTCACAACTATTTGGCCTTCGCTTTTATCATACCTATGTTTGCATTAAGCTTATTAAGGAGCAATGTTTAATGTTCATATCAATAGGCTATAATAATTAATTTCATTTCATCATTTTATGGGTACTTTAGTTTTTGTTCAAATAAAATGATTTTTTTAAGAATCAGCTGCTGTTCTTACTGTTTCTTCTAGCTGTTTTACGGGTTCTGCTTCTTTCACTTTATCAAGAATGCAAATCTGGTGCACCCAGGTGAAACCTTCAGTGATGTTGTTGGAAGCCCATACTATGTAGCCCCAGAAGTGTTGCGGAAGCATTATGGTCTAGAATGTGATATTTGGAGTGCAGGAGTCATTATTTATATACTGCTTAGCGGTGTTCCCCCATTTTGGGATGGTAAGGTTTTGTTCTACTTTCTTCCTTTGAGATTTCATCCTATAGACATTGAAGCAAACATGAATACTATTCTGCGAATTTTGTTGTTTTGAATCAGAGTCGGAGCAAGGAATATTTGAACAGGTTTTAAAAGGGGAACTTGACTTTGCATCAGAACCCTGGCCTACTATATCAGGAAGTGCAAAAGATTTAGTCAGAAAAATGCTGGTGAGAGATCCCAAAAAGCGGTTGACAGCCCATGAAGTTCTTTCTAAGATGCAGTATTCACCAGTCTGATCCTTTATGCTCTTCTCAATGTTGTGTATGTTTTCAGTATTTGATGGTGCTGATTGTCCTTCCTTCTCTGCATCATATGGCCTTGCCCTATGGATTACTTGTTTGCGGAGATAGATTATCAACTGTCTTGATATGCATCTAAAGTTGTTTTTATTACAGAACAAACTTAAATTCTTTTGTACGCGCATTGAAAATATATCCTTATTCCTTTTGTTCTAAAAGTCCTGTTTTACTGTTATTGCCCATGTCATTTGAAGAAAGATGGAACACAACGTAGTTTTAATGTAACTGGAGATGCTCAAAAGTTTAGATCTTAAAATTGGTTATAGAAGCATCTGCTATATTAAGGAACCAGATGTGTTTAAGTTCTTGCATTTTATTTCTGGCTATACACCAGTTCACGTCCATGCTAAGTGGAAGAGAGGATATGCAAACATAAAAAAGAAATATTCGACCTCTTGAAATCAGATAATTTTAAGGGAAAAAATTGAATTAAGCCAGTTGTATTTCAAACTCAGGTTTTGTGCAGCTTAGTGTTTATAGATTTGGAGTTTGGCCAAATTGTTGGCTGGTTGATAGACACATGAAATCAGAGGACTTATATTCCTAACTCCTAACTAGAATTTCTTGCTTTGCATTTTTGGCCTCCTATTATATGTTAAATAAGGGTACAATATGTGAATGATTTCAGATCTTCTATATGAGCTTCTTTTAGTGATAGATTAACAGAGAGAACGTGTATGGGAGAGGTAATGGAAGAGGCAGTTGTAAATTGGTATAAAGCTATACATTCTTAATTTATTGTTTAATAGAAAGGACACTATCATGTCTGTCTGTTATTTGCCTATGTACATTAAAATACTTTTTACTTGGATGACAAATATGTTTATTGTCTATTTCAGGTCATCCATGGGTCCGTGTTGGTGGGGTTGCTCCAGATAAGCCTCTTGATTGTGCTGTTCTAAGTCGTCTCAATCAGTTTTCTGCAATGAATAAATTAAAGAAGATAGCAGTCAGAGTAAGTTATTCTAAGTTCAGACCTATGATCACTGAGTTATGTCATTCATCAAATATCTGTGTAAAAACAAGTGTGAGGATCTTTCCAAAAGAAAATTACATGGCTAACTTATAATAATTTTTTCCATTTCACTTCTTAAATGACATGTATTTGGTTATTTCCTATATATACACCGATGTCCCAGGCTTATATACATTTCTCGCAAATTTTGAAGGAACAGGCGAAGGATACAAAACATATTAAGTATCATGTAATACTGGTTTTTAATTGTTATGCCTGAGCAATCCCTGTTTGCTTGTAGGTAATTGCTGAAAGTCTGTCTGGAGAGGAAATTGCAGGACTGAAGGAGATGTTCAAAATGATAGACATAGATAATAGTGGACATATTACGCTAGAAGAACTAAAAAAGGGTTTGGAAAGAGTGGGTGCCAATCTGAAGGATTCAGAAATAGTTAGTTTAATGCAAGCGGTAAGTGATACTGTTTGTTATGTTGAAGATCATTTTTACGTACATCATAGACGGCTTTAAATAGCATTCAAAACTATGTCGGCTTTATATGTCACACTAGTCTTCTCTTATTGGACGCATATATTATTAAATTGTATCACATGTTTCCTTTAGAAGTATTATTGACTAAAGTTATTTAGGTGAAGTCGAAATCATTTACTTCTAAATTCAGCACAACACCAAAAAGACTGGAATACTTGGGCTGTATACACTTGGATGCTGGAGATGGTTTGTCGCAAGGGGTCAAGGAAGGAGCAGGACTGCTTCTTAATTGATTCAAAGTTGATATATTTTGGATTTGAGCTAGATCGTACAATAGACCCTTGTGGTCCGGCCCTTCCCCGGACCCCGTGTATAGCGGGAGCTTAGTGCACCAGCTAGATTGAGATTTGTAAAAGGGAATTGAGTCTACAGCCTCAAAAATCTCTGACTTGCCTTTGTGAATTATCAAAATTGTATGTATCAATACAGAGACTATAGAACTAATTTTTCACTATAGCAGGCCAACTACACAAGGACAGACACTTTGGATATCATATACTTCCTTTTTTGTTAAAACCCCCCAATAAAATATGAGTTCTCATCTCATAAGTGGTGTGTCTTTTTTGGAAAGCACAGGCTAACGAGAAGGCACCACACAAAATCAGCAAGAGATGAGCTAGAGCCTTTAGTGGCATTGGTGATTTTATTTACTGGATTTTGGGGCGGTAGTAGTGAAATAAGTTAAGTTGTATGTGTGGTCTTATGAAGATGATCTTGTGCTAAAAGCATCCACTACATTAATGGATTGAAGGCGATCTTTTACTTTCTTCAACCAAAAATATCACGAGAAAGAACGTAATAATAGGACCATAAGTTATTTGAACTGAAAAAACAGTAATGTTGCATAACTTTGGTTTGCATTGAGCCATTGACAATCTACTGGAGAGCAAGTGATCATTTTCCTCTTGTGAAAATATTCCTCAATGTTATTAATGCGTACCCAACTGTTGAATACTTCTGCTTCTGCTTGATTTTGTTGGCATTCAAATCTTCTTTACAAGAAATTGTCCAAAATGATCCGTACAAGAATACCTTTCTGTGTTGAAAATTCAGGCAGATATTGATAATAGTGGTACCATTGACTATGGCGAGTTTATAGCTGCTATGCTCCATCTAAACAAAATCCAGAAGGAAGATCACATGTATGCTGCATTTTCATATTTTGATGAAGATGGTAGTGGATATATCACAAAGGATGAACTCCAAAATGCTTGTGATAAGTTTGGTCTGAGCAATATCCCCATCGATGAGCTCATGCGTGAAGTTGATCAAGATAATGTAAATCCTATTATTCTCATCTTCAAAGTTTTATTTCTCATAGCGTAATGTGCATGGTTAAACATAGGAACATAGATAAGATCATAACGATCATGGATTAGGTAAGAAGAAAGCTCATACCAATTAGTTTTGTACCTATTTTTATTTTTCAGGATGGACGCATCGATTACAGTGAATTTGTAGCCATGATGCAAGACACTGGCTTTGGTGATAAGGGAAGCGATTCTAAACATGGCACCATAGGCCTTAAAGCTCGGTAAATTTGATGCTAGAGATAGAATATAAACTACATGTGTAATATCATCCACGTAACTACATGAAACAGAAACTTGGATTGCATTGGCTCTGCATAATCAACAATCATAGCTGCACGCAGTACGATAGAATTCCTCGGTACGATCATTCAGGAAGTCCCTCCGAGGCGACTCCCATACAATTCTTGCGAGAGTTGGAGAAACGTCTACGGGTAAAGCACCGTATCCATATAACTACTTGCCACCTACGCTCCACCATCCATTCCAAGTTTAGGAACCTTAGGAAATATGCACCTTTAGGAGTCGGTGCTTGTGAGGAGAAGGACTCTTCCCTTGGTGTCAAAAGTTCTTACTCATGGTTATCGTGCAATTCATGATATCATTCTGGACTAGTTTCCAGACATACACCAACAATACATACCACTTTTTCGTTTAGGAATTTCTTAAGTATACTGTAAAGATTAGTCAGGCATTGTTATTACATTTAAACAAGTATTTGAACAAAGCATTAGATTGCATTATGCTGTAAAGATTAGTCAGGCATCAGAGAGGAAAGGCAAATTTTGTGATCCTCCTTGGCATTCCATCTAGTATCTTTTATTTATTTGTCTATTTCTTTCTGTTGAGGAAAACGATGTTCGTGATCCTACCCTTTGTAGATATTATGCCTTGCTCATCTAGTGAATCACCTTCTTAGAGTGGATTCAGCAGAAGCAGTTTAAAACTTTATACCCTGTGTTCCGTTGGACCTGTAGCCTGAATGGTTTGGATGGAAGTTGCTCCTGTAGGACAATACAGAGTTTATTAGTTAATTAATGTCTCACCTTTTCTTGTGAGTACCTCATTTTTTGGGATCTTCTTGATATTTTTAGACTTGATTGCTAACTTTTTGATATGGACCAGAATAGTTGCAAGTGTGGTGAAGGGTGTATTCTTTTTACTTCTTTGTACCTCAGTAAGGAACTAGTGTAGCTATGTTTCATAAGTGATTTTCATTGAAGAACAATGTTTCCGACAATGTATTATACAACATAATAACTGGGAATTTTCTTTCATTCCATAACTGTGGATCTGATTGTTACCAGATGGTAGTCCATTTAGCAGAAAGTGACTTTCTACGTCCATTTAGCAGAAAGTGACTGGTTTCTTTTGGTGTTAATACATTCTTGATATATTTGTAACTTAATTATGTAAAGCGATTAGTTAAGGTAGTTAGATTTCAATATCTTCTTTTGATAATAGAACACTTAAATTCGTATATATGTAAGTTTCTCAAACTTTATACATTATGTTTATTGAGTCGATATTGCACTTGAATATAGGCTCTTTAGGCTAAACTCTTGTTGCAAGTTTTGCCAGAGATTGGGAGCCTTTTGATTGGCCTAAACAGCTAGAGTGACTAACATGTACCACATATTTATGATATTTGCACCAAGAATATAATCAATATGTTATCTATTGTTTTTACCTTAAATTTGTATATATTATCTACGTTAACATACGCGTGTATTATTTTTGTTTAATGAGCATAAAGGGGTGAATTATATGTAACACACATCCCTACATGTAAAGGTGGAGATCAAATTTATGATAAATCCTTACGTGTAGTCGAAGATTGATTTCCTTTGGCAGAGTCGCACAAAATGATCCAGAATAGATATTTACAAAACCAAACCAGAGCTTTTTATATCAGAGGACCTCAATTGGATCTCATTCCAGTTTGTTGATACAAAAGGAAGAGAGGTAATAAGCTCTCTGCTGTAAGATGTCTGGCACCATCCAACAAATAAAATTGTGCAATTTTTTGAGATGTTTCGAGCAGAATCTTGACTGCCAAAACGTTGTCATATGTTCTCTCTCTCCTCCCCCCCTTTTTGGGTGAAATGTTTCATGCTAGTGTCCTTAACCAACCAAGTAGCCTAAGAAGAGCATTGTCCAGCAAATCTGATTTTTTCTCAAACCCTGTTTCAGAAAAAAAGTGTGGATCTCAAATCAAACTGTTGCTCCAGGGTTACAACACATAAATCCCATATTGTTGAGTATATTAGATTATAGTGTAGGAGATCAAACAAAACTTTGCATGAATGATCAAAGTAATAAGATCACTTATTACTGATTGGCATATAGTCAAGACTGTCAAGTTGATAACTCACCCATTTGAACTTTTGAAGGCCACATCATAGATTTTTGGCAGCGCTAATGATATGTGTAAATAGATATGCCACAAATGCTATTAGGGCTTCCAAGCTCTAAAAATGAAATATCTGGAGTACCATGTTTACCTAAGTCAGCAGCAACACGATGAGCACACATTACTCCTGAAAAGGCTACAGCTATAACACCTTGTCCTGGAAAGCAACTATCACCAACACAATATAGACCATCTATAGCCTGTAAGCTCAGAAACAGTAGAGAACACTTTATTCTCTGCGCTTTTATTTACCAATAGAACAGCAAAGCAACTATGCTGAAAGAAGGATAAACTTACGGTGGTATTGAAAGGCATTCCCAGTAACCCCTTCGGTGTTCCGCGTGGCATTGGTCCATAGGTTCCACTATCACGAGCAAGGTATCGCCTATGGGTCTTTGGTGTTCCCACCTACAAGAATTAAATTGTAAAAATAGATGGATGAAGCCCCACGGCGTGAACTATTTCAGCTAGCATAAGAAGCGTGTGGATTTAATACCGAAGAAAGCTAAATAATGCTCATCATGACCAACTATTAAATTCATAAAATCATGAAATTACCTCCTTAAAGACAATAGATGACTTAAGTCCTGGGAACAATGTTTTTTCAAGTCTGCTTATAATTCTTTCAGCGACAAGCTCTTTCTTTGCTTCATAGTCTTTCCTAGAGAGTCCCTGGTAAGGAAATATACCCCTACTTTAATTTCCATAAAAAAGAAAAAGAACGACATAGATACATGAGATTACTTTCAACCCTGAAGGCATATACTAATTTTACCTCCCAATCTTCTATGCTCGACGTTGTAAATATGTGAAGAATATGTTGTCCTTCTGGGGCCAATGACGAATCAAGAACTGTTGGAATGCTCAAGAATATACTTCCATATGGTTTCTCCAAATTTGTCCAATCATCCTGTAAAATCAAGGGATCATAAATATGAGCATCAAACATGAAGAGATAAACAGGAAACTCGTTGAAGTTCCAATAGTACCTCAAGGGTAAAATGGTGGCAATCAGTGTCTGGTGGGAGAACATCTGCTTTAACCCCCATATGAATAGAAAGAAAGGAAGGTGCTTTTACATAAGCTTTCTGGAAATTTTCTTCTTCTTTTGGCAGATTCTCAGCTTTTAAAAGCTTTCCTACAATGTACAACACATGACATGAGAAGACAGGATTTGAAGAGCATCGAATATGTGCACGAAAATGCAGTACTGTCTCTAAGACAAAAAAAAATCTTAACAAAACATATAAATTATGCTGGCTTCCTCGGAAACTAACCAAAAGTATCCCATCTGGTGGCATTGGATACTATGGTTTTAGCATAAAACTTCCTTCCGTCAGAAAGCTTCACTCCCACCTATGTATAAATTAATATAACATTGAAAGAGACAACAAAAGACACGATTAAGACATGGCGAAATACAATTTCATTATATTGTTTAGGTAGAATTTAGTCATGAATGTAAAAATTCACAGACACATATGTAGAATAATTGCAGGGGAGCAGCTGAAATCCACTTAAAGGGGATGTACGACCTACACAATATTGTGTCAAGTAAAATACCACATTGTATATCAATTACAATCAACTAAAGTAAACGTATAATATTTTAACCGCCCGCATATGTATGGTCTTCTCTCTCCCTTCCTTGTCCTCATCCGTTTCTTCTTTTTCTATATACTATTATCCAATTTTTAAAAATATTTTAACACCCTAACATGCTAATAATCTTAAAACGGCTCGTCAGATGCAGTTAGGGACACCAAATACATATAACATATATAGGACAAGTGTTTTTGATGGACAAATAATGGAAAGAAGATTTGATTACGGTTTAAAGTGTGTGAAATATGAATCATTTTATGTCTAAGAGCGTCAGCTAAGACTCTCCAATGCGAACACTGACTACTAAAAACAGGAATTAGCGACGGAAAAATTATGTAGGTAAACAGCAAAATTAATCCGTCCCTAATCCTATTTTGCGACAGATTATCAAAAAATTGTGTTAACTACGAGCAATGTAGCGACGAAATTTGTAGCTAATTCCAGTTTTCTTTTGTAGTGATAACAACATTTGCATCTCACAATGGGAATAATGACTCTTCACAGAAGTTTCAAAAGAGTCCTACAACAGAAGACTCACAGCTTTGCCATTGTCCAAAATGATACTTGTGACATTTGCCCTATAAAGTATCTGACTGCCCTGATCAACCAAGCCTTTTGCTAAGGATTTGGAAATCTCGCCAACTCCACCAACGGGGTAGTTGATTCCTCCAAAATGTCTGTCACATAAAACCTGCAGACAGAAAACTCATGAGGAAGTGGAACTGGATATCAAGAAACACAACACGGCTTAAGGTTAATACGCAGAATTACCATGCTTGCATTGATCATCGGCGTTTGTAATGCATTAACTGTACTCACAATAAAGCACTGCAAAAGAGAAACTAGAGTTAAAGTTCTTCAGAAGGTAAAGAACCATCAGAACTGATAATAAGTTATACAGATTATTTGCCTCACCTCTGCATCTATAAAGGACAGCAACCCGGGATCTTTTATATACTTCCGAGCAATGTCACCAGCATTCTGGGGCAAATAGTAGGCTGTAATGAATAATAATGGCATGAATTCAGATTCAACAGCATGATATTCAAGCACGTTGCGCGCTGCACTAATCAGACTGAAAACTGATTCCGTATTTTTTTTATGACCGAGAAATGTGTGGCCAACACTTAGGACCAACCGTAGTGTTCAAAACTCAGGGATAATGAGCCCGTTCCTCTACCCTTCTCCACTTAAATAACAGGCTCTGTTCGCATGGCGCAGGGCTCAAACCAGTGACCAAAGTCACAAATTCCACAACCTTTGACGTTTGAACTAAGCCCTGAGGGCTAAATGAATCCAAGTAACATAGACAATAGATATCATGTGAGTTACAGCATCTTTCTGGACGTTTCTATTAGTGTAAATTTGTTTACCAATATAATGTAAAGGACACGAAACAAAGTTAGCATTGTGGGAGCATAGTGCACTAGGCTGCACTGTTTTACTCATTTCTAGCATTAGAGCTGAAGGCACAGATAAATAAATACTATATTTGAAGTTAAAGGCAAAAGAAAAAAATTACCGAGAGTCAAGCATTCAAGGGGCTTCTTAAAAAACTGGCCAAAAAGGTAGATGGGTTCCTCCAAAGACTTCAGTTCCAATGAATTCAGAGAATTAAAGATCTGTGCATCCATATTAAACAAAAGATTTGAGTCGAAATCAAAAAGTACAAATTTTAAAGCAAAGCTGCAGTGGCCTTAATGAAGACAAACCTTCCAGCATTCACTGTAGAATTTGATAATCCCTTCTTTTTCATGTGGAAATTTACTCACAAGCTCTTCAAGGAAGTCATCATATTCTCGGTGTATACGGACAGAAAGGTCATTTGGCAGGTGGAAATGTACAGTTGTTGGGTCAGGTATAACTTCTAGTTTACATCCTACTGCTGCCAATGCTTGAGTAATCAAATTGAGGTTTCCCTGTCAAAAGACGTGAGACATTAGTTCAAATATGGATAGTATCCATATTATCCACTAAAAATGGATATCCATATTATCAAATACCATTTTTCTGCTCGTTATTTTTCATGAATTCTTGTTTTCTGGAAATCTAAGCTTATTTTGACCTTTAGCTTGTGTTCTCACTTGACTAATTATCTGATGGTTAACCCATTTTTTATGTGTGTTAAATATGGGCAGGTCCGATATTTAAGTTTAACCCGTTTCGACCCACCCATATCTGATCCGACCTGCCCGTTTGCCATTCCTAATCTAAATTTAGGGATCCTGCTGAGATAGAAAGCCCCTCGCTAGTCCAGGTTAACATAGAAAGACGACTGGCAAGGTGGAATCGCATCACTACAATCCAACCTAACAATGATTTGCTCTTAGCATAGTGAGTTTGTTTATGGATCCCCATATGACACTCAATAGGATATGATTTTCATTCTTGAACACATCAAATCTGTTCCAAGAAGTGAGCTGCTCTATGGACGTATTAAAAAGATTAAAACATTGTTGGTTATACTAGTGCAGATTAGGTAGGTGCACCTTTTGATAGACAACACCTTTGGCTGTTGTGTAACTGTTGATGGTATCATGATGAGTATGAAATTAAGTTTAATGGCAGATCAGTGTATGGTAAGATAACAAGCAATGACAAGAGCAACATGAGAACTGATACAGTGAAACAACTATTGCAACAGCATATAAAAGCCTGAAGCATTAGACACTATATTTGTAAATAGCCCAAATCTATTCTCTTTTTTTCACAATGTTATCAAAAAGAAGGCTGGGGGCAGGAAACCATATTGGACGGTCTTTATCATAGTTTCACAGTTGCTATCAAACAAAATCTAGAAAGACTTAGGTTTTGGGAAAAGATGCACAGGAACTTATAACTGATCTGTAATTAAGCATCAGATACTTCTCCAATATTTCTCCTTGTATTAGTGTGTTAGTTAACGGTTTTAGACTTCAAAAAGTTTGCAATATTTTCTTATAAACCAGCAGACATATTTCCAATGTGATCTTATATCCTCCAAGGAAGACTAGTTAAAAGAGTATTTGCATAGATAGCTAAGGCACTGAAGCAAAATTGACTTCGAGGAATCAAACAACAGCTGACAACATGTGAGGGTAATATAGAACTACATTCAGTATGAAGGACTATAGTAGTGACACAAAATCTGCACACTCAAGAAGCAAACAAATACAACTCTTTTCAGCCAAATTAAAGCACATTACATTCCTATCAACTACTCTTCTAATCTTTCTATTTCAATGAACATGCACTGACATCATATCAAGTGTTACTATTGCTTTCAAATTCTTCAAAACTTCTACTTTTTGGATATCTAAATAACAGAAAGCAAGTATTAAGACAACTAACCTTATCACTGAATCCAAACATCACTGATGAACCAACATCGAATGTATAACCATCTTTCTGGTAAAAGCCAGAGCTTCCACCAGGAATAACATACTTCTCCAAAACTAAAACCTTAGCTCCCTTAACCGCCAGCTGTGTCCCCGCCACCAATCCACCTATTCCTGATCCTATAACAATGGCATCATAGTTGCCACTCTCATTTCCTTCCACATCACTACTTCCATAGCTCTCCACTCTTTTGTCGACATCTACAACTGCTTTCAAATTGGTAACAATGCCCCTTTTTCTTCCCATATAAAGCTGATGGTGATCAGTACAATCCCCAACTCTCAAAGGGTCAAAACAAGAAGTTCTCTGCTTACTGTTTCTAAGTTTGGTATCACCCAAAGTTACAATCTTGCAGGTACCATCAATAAGTGAATTGGGAAACATAAAATTCAAGGTACCCATTTTTTGAATTTCACAAAATTTGGGCTTCCTATAGAATTAACCAACCAAGACTTGAACTTTTGCCTTTTTAGTTACTCCTGCAACTACAAAAACACTCAGAATTTTAAAAAGCTTGAAACTTTTTCCTTTAAATTGTTCAAAATCCAAGAAATGAATTGGGAAACATAAAATTCAAGGTACCCCTTTTTGTATTTCACAACATTTGGGCTTCCTAAAGAGTTAACCAACCAAGACTTGAACTTTTGCCTTTTGGGTTACTTCTGCAACTGCAAAAACACTCAGAATGCATAAAAGCTTGAATCTTTTTTTCTTTAAATTGTTCAAATTCCAAGATTTAGGCACCAACAAGTACAAAAATGGAATCTTGATAATTGTTAGGACTCAGCCTACCCAACTGTTTGGCTGAATAAAGTATGTGAGCAAAGTTAGAGAAGTATTTAGGTGGATTTTGATGAGGTGGGTATGAGCAAAATGAAGGGTTCTTCACTTGTCTGTAGTGTTTGAAAATGAAAGAGAAGTGGATTGGCATCATTCCACTTTTGTGATTCCTAGTGTAGATGAGACAATATGGTATTTTTTTTGCTGGCCAATTTTTATTTAAATGTTTTGGTGCTTGCTGGCCTAATGGTCTGTTAGGCAATAGGTGGGATTTGGATTGTGAATATGAAAAGAAAAACAAAAATTGGAGTTTGTTAAAATTCAAAAGAGATAATAATAATAATAAAAAATACATACATTAAATACATCCAAGTTAGGTCTCTCTTACTTTTTGCTAATTATAATTTAAAAACTGAAAAAAATGGTAACGTTATTTTGTCTTTTCTTTTACTCTTAAAATATGATCCAAACACCTCTTAATATCTTTTGACATTAGTTTTGTTGTGAAGGAATCATGGCCATTCTTTCTTTCAGTCTTGTGGGATAAACCACGCGTCCGATTAACCATGTCAGTCATGTGTGACTCGGCCAAAGAAGGTTTATGCGGGGATCGAACGCTCTTCTTCTGCACGATTTAATTTATCCTTGCGGATCTTTTGATATTAATTTATTTGATTAGTAGTGGGTTTGATGTGGGGTTATAAAATAAATTATAACTTATAGAAATTAGTTAACTTTGATAAAATTGATTAAATTTGAACCCCTTAAACTCATCTACCATTTACCTTTCTTTCCTACATATCCAATGAGACAAATGTTCTCTTCAAGCTTGCAAAAGATTATAACCAAAATCCTTCATGATTGATCACCTAATCATCCACCTGTCTTTCATTCAAGTACTGGACGGCTCAAATATGGTCATTAAAGTAATAATGGATCGATTAGATTATTGTAATTGTATTTTTTTCAATAACCTTTCATCTATTAATAAACACGTTTTTTTCTAGAAATTGCTTAAATAACATTAGAAGATCCATTCAAAAAAGTTGAAAAGAAAGGAATTCTTTGAAATCAAACCTATACGTTTTGTATATAAATTTCTACCAATACTTGTTAGAATTTGCCTTGAATTTCCTACCTTATTTGAATTTTAACATAGAGTTTTACTTCAAAAAGATTTTCTTGGTAGAAAACAATTTCTTTGTGAAAAAGAATACTACCATAAACAACACAATAGTATCCACAAGGACAATGATCTTTGGACAGAAAAATTGTGAACAGAATGGGTAGAACGAGGACATCTAAGTTATTTCACACGGGGCTGTAACTTTTTTGTCCCAATTCTGCCCTCACGCTGAAGTTGGGCATTAATGAAGAGGGTTTATAAAGGCGTCTTAACGCCGTCTTCTCTCGCCGTCTAATAATTAATCAATGTTTTGAAAGACTAAAATCTGCACCACGCCTCCTTTCTCCAATGGTGTATTATATACGCATCTCTTTTCTCCAAAAAATACACCTTTGTATTTTCTCCTTTCTTCAAAAACAAACTTATGTATTTTCCTTACCGTATATAGTAGAATAAAATTCTACTACATTATTGTTATTGGACCTTGATTTATTTGAAACTCACTTCCCGTCATCTTCTTACCTTCCATTTATCTTCTGAAAAATGACTAAAAACATTTATGTTGTATTTCGTGGTAGGGTACCAAATATATACACGACATGACGCGAGTGTGAATCAATGGTTAAAGGGTTTAGTCGAAATCGTTACAATTCGTAATCCAATGGTGTTAATTAAAATTAAAGTGTTAATGTAAAACTACACCTCATTTGTTGTTCTGGTCGAATCGCTGGATCGTTGCTTTGCACCTCTGCCTCTTCCTCAATCTTGTGATGTCCCTCTGCCTCTTTCTCCTACAATCCTGCCTCTGCCCCTACCTGCATTGTATTGCATACCCCTCCCTCCGAAAGAACTATATAAGACTTCAATTGGTGATTTATATCGTATTTTGGTGATGGTCCATTTAGTACAAGATTTGGTGTAGGATTTGGTATATGATCATTTCCTCCACGTGGTACAAGATTTGGTGTAGGGTTTGATATATGATCATTTTCACTATTTTCTGATAAAGTTAACCCATTTTGTGTAACCTCTTGTATCGTGGTTAAATTTAGAAATATCATTAAGCAAATCTAATAATCCTGACTTGAAAAATTGTACCATAATGTCATTGTCCAATGCAATATTACATGCCTCGTCAAAATACGTCATTAGCTCCTTATACTTCTTGTACTCATCCGTCATATGTGGTAATCTCCAAAAAAGAATTTTTTCATGTGGTGTTGAACAACATCTTTTCTCCACCTTGTCAAAACATACCTCTGTTGAACATTTTGGTCTTCTTATGTGTCATCACCTCAAGTATATGGCAACAAACAATTCCTCTTGATTCAAATGATTTGCAATTGCACTCAACATGTCCGCCATCTAGAGTGTATTGAACCCTGAAAATAAATTGATTCCCATAGAAATCATTTTTAATTAAGGTATATGTTATGTCGTACTTCTTCACTTCGTCCACGACTGGCTCATTATCTACTAAGCTTAAATCACATTGAAACAACCTTTTTAACTCATATTGAAAATTTCAAACATTCTGCGAGTAAAAGCAGCTTGGAGCTGCGCCTCCCATGAGAATTGTGACTCACATCTTATTTTAGTGTAACGAGACTGATACTCAGATGCCAATTTTTTTCGTATTTATCTCTCAATGCTAACTCGTACTGTTGAACAAACTGTTCCAGCGTGCTCATATTGTTGATGAATTCATCGAAGAAGGCATGTATTCCCTCATTTTTTTGTGTCGATAACATCCCAACATAGAAGTAGTTATTCAGGTATGTTGGCGCTCATTTTTTCCTTTCTGAATACAATTTACCGAACCAATCAATGTATTTTTGTCCATATTTCTCAATAACTCACCCCACATGTGCTCGAACTCTTCAGTGGTAATGCTACCAAGGACAATGCTCTTGAATTCATTTTTCACCGCTTTATATCGACCAATCGTCACCTTTAGACGCACAGGAAACTTAGTGAATATGTGCCAAATACAATATATATATGAACTGTGTTGTCAAACACCTCACTAACACATGTCTTAATGCTTTCACATCAGTCAGTCAAGATAGCCTTTGGAGTACATTATTCATGGCTTTTTTTCATTTACAGAAAATAATCTTGTATTGTAGAGCGTCCACACTTATAAGAAGAGCACATCTCAAAAGTATAGACTGACTGTGATGATTAATACCAACAAAAAAAGTAAATGACATGTTATACATATTCATAAGATAAGTTGTATCGAAGCATATTACGTCACCAAACTTCTCATATGCATATGTACAGTGTGAGTGAACCCATATGACACTCTTAATCCTACCAACACTATCCGTCTCCATGGAGTAGTGAAATTCACTATCCTTTGTCTACATATCACTAAAGAACTGGCATAAAGCGTTTGCATCACCTCCTAGCATTTGCAACCTCCTTTGTTGTTCAATATAATTTCTACAATTTTTTGGGATACTATCCATATTTTCTGGCCCACCAGATTTAATCTCTAAAAGTCTCACGCTCTTGTAAGGTCTTAAGCCATCTCTATCATTAGCTTCAAGAATCCTCTCACATCTTACTAATAGATTTGTGTCCAGCTATACGTCGCGACATGCTAGAGTCCACTTGATGAATATGGTCTCTGCACACCTTAGTGATCATCCATGAACCATCTCGCTTCCTAACGACATTTACTCTTGCCTCACATTCAATCCTCTTAGTGTATTTTTTATTAGTTGGTTTTCTAGACTTGTCACAAATAAAAAGAGCATAAGAAGAAGAAAGTGTTCTTTTCAACACACAAAATCCTCTCATTTTCGCATGTCTTTTATAGAAACGAAATACTGATTCAGCATATTTGAAGAATTGACCTCTCATTGGGCCTGCTAATATTTTCTAATTAGAGCACACTTCCTCCGATTCTCCACTATAAGAAAAAATCTCTTCAGCTTATCCATCCATGTGTGTATTTTTTCCGCCATTGTGACTTTCAACTGAATCGGTATTAAACTCATTATCTTCATCGATCAAGTTGTCTTCCGATGTCAACCCTAGAGACTCGTTTAACGCAGTCCTAATATGATCTTCGTTGAGGTTCATTTTTTAAGTAAGAACACAAACTTAATTATAATAGATAGATTCATGGAGGCTTAGTTTGTGTGATGAGGTGAGGAAGATTTATAGGTCAAATGAAAAAATGGAGGGAAAATTCTAATATAGAGTATACATATTTATGTATAATACGTATACATATAGGGAAAATAAAACATTAATAAGTAATACGTATAGGAAAAATAAAAAATATTTCAATTGAACAAGTCAACCTCGATCAGTGCAAACTGACGGCGTGCTTAGGAAGCTTAGTTAAGCTTAACAAGTGTCCTTAACCACACTTTCTTAATTAATTTTTGGTTGTTAAGGGAATCTTTGACATTTCACTTTTTCTGCCCATGAATTTCTGTCCAAATAACATCGTCTTATCCACGATATAGTCGTTTAGAGTGTTTCGTTTAAGGGGAGATTTTCTCTTTCAATAGTTTCTTATGATTTTATATTAGTTTTTCATATGTAGATCAATTGATCGAATCACATTAAAATATTATGTCTTTTTAGTATATTTTTATTGTTGTCTGATTTATCGTCGTTTGAGTTTTGCAATTATTAATTTTCGCATGATGCCCTGATTATTCCGATCTCAACAATACCACTAGACCATAACCATCATAGATTATATTACTCCTATCATATATTATGGTGGATGGATAGGATTAGGGGTGCACAAATGGTCAAAACCGGACCAGACCGAGGATCGAACTTTGGGATTATCCGGACCGAATTTCTCGGTCCGGTCCGGTCCGGTCCGTGTCAATTTCGGTCCGGTCCAGGTTTTCGGACCGAATTTGATCCCCGCCCCCACCCCATCCACCTGCATACCCGCCAGCCCCATCCACCCATGCCACCCCATCCACCCAGCCACCCGCCACCCCATCCACCCACCCACCCCACACGTCGGCCGGACGTATTCACATATCAAATATAGGTTGTAAATTGATCAAACTTTATACTGGCCATAACTTTGCGCTCGACGTCCGTTTTACCTAAATTTTTTTTGATTTCGCGTATTTTTCGATACGGTGGCCAAACTGCATCAGCGGTTTGATTCGCCGATTTCTCCAAAACATCCATCTTGCCTCAATTTCTCTTTTCCCAAATCGTTCGTTTTCCTATTTTCAAATCTAAATATCTCGCGATGTACAATAGATTTCAACGTAAAAATTTTGTGGCACCGCGCCCTAGAATGTCAATTTAAGATTGGAAATTCAATTTTTAAAAAAGCTGACCGGAACAGGCCGGAATTATATAATATAATATATTAGAAATTTAGAAAATTAGGAATTATATATATTAGGAATTTAGAAAATTATAAATTATATATATTATATATATTAGAAATTATATATATTATATATATTATAAAAATAAAAAATAAAAAATCGATCCGGATCGGACCGAACACAGGCGGACAGGATCGACCAAATCAATTTTCAAATCGAGGACCGAAAGCGACCAATTTCGGTCCGGTTCGGTCCGACCGTTTTTGTGCGAATTTCTAGATAGGATCCTCCCAATCTTAGCTAGAAATTCAAATTCGAGTATATATATATATATAAATTTCAGTAGTTTTTTTTTAATAGACCTTATGATAATGTGAATTCAAATTAGTCGAAGCCTCAGTACGATTTCGAACACCGAAGTAGAAAACCTAAAAAAACATTGTAGATGATCAATGAGCATATTCCCTTTCTTTTTTTCCTCTTTTCTTTTATCTTAGATCAAAATTAAAAAAAAAAAATCGTTTGGCCAGGAATAAATAATATTATCCCCTTCTTGGGTTTACTTGGTGCTTACAAAAGAAGCGCCAAACAATATGGATCCACATGGCTATACGCAAATAACTGTCTTTATACGCTAAAAGGATTTTGCTCTCACGCACAATTCAATCACCGCAATCCCATTTTCAGGTAACCCCTCTTTCTCTCTTTACATCTGTATACATTTTTTTTCCTATCAGTTTTAGTGTACCTAGACTATTTTGTATCTGCTACATCTTACTCATAGGTCGCCGATAAGTTTTTATTGGACGGATGACTCTAGATGTGTATACATACATATACTACTAGATTTCATGACCATTGAGAATCTGATTCTGTTTGTATATAAATTTGTGCGTGTAGAGGAAGTTGTGATAATGAATTTGATTGATTTGGATCTTTTTCCCCGTAACTTGAATTTTGGTGTTGAGACGAGTTGATTTGGATTTTCTTTGGTGCCTTTGGGGGAAAGATCTGTGATTTGATTAATTCCGGATTTAAACCCACATACATTTTCATGGGTTTCCTTGATTCATGAAGACTTGGGGTCGGGTCGCAGGGGTGGTGTAAAAAAAAAAAAAAAAAAAACCTTTAAAAGAAAATTTCTTAAAAAAATCGGAGGGTGGTGGGGGATGTAGAAAACCAACAAAAAAATTTAAAACTTTTAGTCTTTTACTAAATTTTTTAGTTTTTGGAGGGGGTTGGGGGTGGTTGGGATTTGGTGGGTTGGGTGGTAATAGAGTAGTTGGTTGAATGTCACTTGTGGGACTTGTTTTCCCTACTTCTATTAGGATCATTTGCCTCATTTTTGAATTGTTGAATTTGGTTTCAAAACTTAGGGGTATAAGCGAACTTTAGCCTTAACTCTTGCACAGCTGATTAGATTATAGGTTGCCTGTGTAGAGGATTTGGTACTTTTACATAATTTTAGTACGTGAACCTGTTAAATATTTGCCAAATTCAAGCTTGCTCAATTTTTATCTTGAATTAATTTGAGTTATGATGTTGAAATGGAATTCACCCCCAATTTTATAGGTTTTTATGAACGGAAATAGATAGTTGTCACCCATACGTCTGCATCGTATTGTATATTCGAGTTAGACATGGAAAGTTTGAACCTTTTTTTCCTCATTGCCAACTTTGTGGCGGAAAAAAGAAAGTTTTAGAGTTGGCAACTGAAGATGCCAGAGGGAAATAGAAAAGAAGCCTGGATTTACTGAATTGGTTCTGTCTAAACAAGTGATAAGTGAACAAGACAGGTATACAAGAGATAGATAAAAGAAGAGTTTTTTCTTGCTGCTATATGAGTTTTCATGAACCTGGATAAAAATAAAAATACTCTATCCAGTAAAGCCGTCTCGTTATATATCCTGCCAAATCCTGCCCATGAACCAAACAATTCTTGTGGGTTTTGCAAGTAATTATGGGCATATTGTGATTGGGGCACAGTAATTGACTGCAGTATATAGAGAAAAAGATGGATATTTATGTGCTAGTGGATTTCTCTTATGGGCTTATTTCTAATTGGCAAGCTTTTGATCTTGCTACCGCCAATGCTATCTGAAAGATGATAAACCTAGAATCCATTAAGAAAATGTGTCTCTATTATCCTGGAAAGATATTATGTAATCTTATATTGCTTCCATTTGCATGGTTCTATGTTTTGCATATTGTTGGCGTTCCAGAGGATAGGCAAATTTAGCAATAATTCTGAACTTCTTCACCTTTATTTCCTTTTTCTTTTGTCCTCTTGTTTCAGGTTGAAGCCAATTTACATCAATCATGGATCGGTTAACCAGTGCTGCACGTCTCATGATAGTCTCGGATCTTGACCATACAATGGTGGGTTTGTCATAGTTTTCATTTCTCCTGCATATGCTGCTGTAACCTACATAAGACCTTGCTTTACAGGTAGATCATCATGATCCCGAGAACCTTTCTCTGCTTAGGTTCAATGCTTTATGGGAGGCCAATTATCGTGATAACTCTTTATTAGTGTTCTCTACTGGGAGATCACCTACACTTTACAAGGAGTTGAGGAAAGAAAAGCCCATGCTAACCCCAGATATTACTATTATGTCCGTGGGAACTGAAATAACATATGGTAACACTATGGTGCCTGATGATGGTTGGGAAACTTTTCTAAATAACAAGTGGGATAGAAAGATAGTAACAGAAGAGACAAGCAAGTTTCCTGAACTCACTCTACAGGTACATTTATGGGTTGGCATCAGACTATTTGTTACTTCAGTTTCAATTACCAAGCTTAAATTGAATTCTAGACCTTGAAAATCAGGTATGGTTTAAATATAGTTTGTAAGCTGAAACTTAACTTGAGCAATTGATATCTATAAAAGCAACTTCTTTTGATCTGTGCAGTCAGAAACAGAGCAGCGACCACACAAGGTCAGTTTCTATGTTCAGAAAGAGAAAGCACAAGATATAATGAAAACTCTTTCCAAGCGCTTGGAAGAACGTGGGGTATGATACGACTTCTGCACTCCAGTGAAGACAGTTCTTTTAGATTAATATTGAGCTGCCATTTTTTTTAATCTCATTTTTCTGTATGTTGTGATCATCAGCTGGATGTCAAAATAATTTACAGTGGAGGGATGGATCTAGATATATTACCACAAGGTGCTGGCAAAGGACAAGCACTTGCATATCTGCTTAAGAAATTGAAGAGTGAGGGAAAACTACCAAATAACACCCTTGCTTGCGGTGACTCTGGGAATGACGCTGAGCTATTCAGTATCCCAGATGTGTATGGTGTAATGGTTGGTGGTTCAGCTATTCTCCAACATATCTTTTTATAATCTGGTAATATATTCTCAGTACTCTGAAAATGTACAGTCACTTTGCAGGTAGCTAATGCACAGGAGGAATTATTGCAGTGGCATGCTGCAAATGCAAAAAATAATCCCAAAGTAATTCATGCATCAGAGAGGTGTGCCGCTGGTATCATACAAGCCATTGGTCATTTCAACTTAGGTCCAAGTACCTCCCCAAGAGATGTTATGGATTTGTCAGATTGCAAGATGGACAACTTTGTTCCCGCCTATGAAGTTGTCAAATTTTACCTGTTTTTTGAGAAATGGAGGCGTGGAGAAATTGAGCATTCTGAGCATTACCTGTCAAATCTGAAAGCAGTGTGTGTATGTTTATTACCCTATACCTACTGTAATTTCATTGTCTTGTGTAATGATGCATATTTTGTGTATGAATTTGACCATGGATTCTAAAGATTTTTTCCTCCCTAGGTAATAACCCCCCCCCCCCCCCCTCTCCCCAACACACTTTTTTGTGCTTTTTAAGTATAGCTTCTAATTGAGCTAACCTCCTTGTGTTGCGGAACTCTCCACCACCACAAAGAGAAGCCTGCATAATTTTATTTGTGGTATCTACATATATGAATTTTAAAAGTAACAAACATGCGTAGTATCATATGTTCAATTAAAAAGAAGTGATATCCCATACGCTCCATGTACTCTCTCTCTCTCTCTCCCCGCTCCTTCGACCCTCCTGATTTTTGTTTTTTAGTTGAGTGGAAGGTCGAAGTTGAGAGGTGGGTTTAATTAAGGCAATTTTCTCATTGTGTTTGGAGATCTTTATTTGCTAACTCTTCTGTTGCTGCAGAGACCATCTGGTACTTTTGTCCACCCATCTGGTATTGAGAAATCCCTTCAGGAATGTGTAGCTTCATTCAGAACATGTCATGGTGACAAACAAGGGAAACAATATCGTATTTGGGTCGATCAAGTTTTACCTGCACAGGTTGGTTCAGACTCATGGTTAGTGAGTTTCAAGAAATGGGAGCTCTCTGGTGAGTATCTTTTACCTTATGAGCTGGTCTTTCATTTTGCTCTTTCTAGTCACTTAGTCTATCACATGCTTTTCCAACACTGCGCCCTTCACGTAATAATTCCAACCTCATTTACTAGATTATGTCCCTCCCTCGGTGTGTTTGTGAGGCTCCCTTTTATAGGATCTGCTCTCCATCTTAATGTAGATATGTTTTTCTTCCTTCCATGGTAGTGAAGTAATCTTCTGAAGAGGTTTAAGGAGGTACCGAGAGTCTGTTGTTCATTAACTTAACTTGGTATTAGATCTGCTTACATTTTTAAATTCTATCTTAAGCGATCGAATTGTGCAAAGTGTTATTTGAATAACAAACTACTAGGAGGGAAGGAGATGGGGTAAAGAAAGTCTGAATAGAATAGTCTTACCACCGAAGAGGCTCCCTATTCTTATCTGATTTCACGGTAGGTAGTCAAGTTTAGGTAAAATATCATGTGTCTTCCCTCTTCTGAGGGGAAGTGAGAGGAGTTCATGTACTGATGTTGATCCAGATTGCATGTCATTATACTCCTTTCATAAGTTCGTTAATTGTCTGTATTGGATCAGCATAGTAGCCGAACAGCCCATTTGTTATCTGCTTGCCTTTACCTGCAATCAGTGGACTTAAATGTTAAGTCTCTGAAGGAAAGATGGGGCTGTCATAAGTAACCAATTTGCTGTAACCTGCATTTTCGTTCTCATAGTTTTTTTTATCGTGTTGGCATTACTATCTAACAAGTTGCTAATTTGTGCAGGTGAAGACAGGCGATGTTGCATAACTACAGTCTTATTAAGTTCAAGGGTAAAATTTCAATATTGCAGACAAAAGGATTTTTCCATGTAAGAAATCTTACAATAGAAACCTGTTATAATCTCCTCTTTGCTCGCAGAATAATACTGTTGCAGACGGGCTCACTTGGACTCACGTACATCAGACATGGCTGCATGGAGCTGCAGCAAGTGACTCTGCAACCTGGTTCTATTAGATTGTCATCTCAGTTTATCTCTGAAAAGTCAGTACTCCCTTTACCAGTACAACCAGAATAAACACAAAATACAAACTATAGCAATATGAATCAATGCCTGCGGGTGGCTTTTGCTTCTTCCTCGCCCGTTCTTGTCTCATTCTCCCTTATTGATAATCAATGTATAACCATCTAAACCCGTGAAGATGGCTTCATCATTTGTAGTATAAACATTTACGTTAGTTGCAATAGTTGTACTCTGGACAATTTTAGCTGTCATTTGTTATATTGTCAGATTTCAGAATGAGATTGTAAAAAAATTACTGCATAGTAGCCTCTGTAGGTCGTGGGCTCGTGGCATCATCTTTAAGTCAATTCTTGAATAATCTACATCACTTATGCTTCTATTGGAACACAATATTCCTTTTTTTTTTTTTAGGAAAAGGCCTGTATCAATACATCTGATTTAACATGGACAATTCTCTGGATTACATTAATGTTTACGACAGTAAGTTATAGTGGCTTATAACTTTACCTCCCAAACTTGCATGTAAATCCCTTCTAGGCACATTTTTCTGTAGACATCTTTTTACACACTTTTCTCTATTGTTTTTAAGCAAAAACTCCCACTAAAAAGTCTGGCGTGCGCGTCAGCCACCAAGGGAGTAATCATGGGCGGAGCTAGCAACTTAGGATTGGGCATAAATCACCAAAAATTAAATTATCGAATCGAACTGAAAATTTTGATAATTTGATATTCTGTACGATATTGGAAGTGATTTTTATAATTTCGATTTTTGGGATCGGAAAATGCTATTTGCTAATTCAATAATACCGAAATTTTATTAATACACTCTGTTTGACCATCGAACTCATTCCAAGATGACTTGCATAATTGAAATCTCTATATATCATGTTTTTTTTTCATTGTCTATCATGCTTTTTCGGTCTTACCATATAATATTTTCATATCAGTTGAATTATTAACTAACAAGAAAGTTAACCACTGAATCACTTAGTTATGAATAAAGTATTTGGAGTAAACCATAGTACAACCCGAGATAAGATGAGAGGATGAAGATGCCTCATCATCTAATCTGCCTAAACGATAAAGAAGGAACTCATCCTTAGATTTATGGAACCAAATTCAACTCAATGGATTCTTGATGTCACGGTATTTATTTGACACAATTACTACTATCATTTGATTAAGTTCTGAAATGATAATTAGTCAATGAAATTTCAGTCGGTGATAGTACTTTTGTACCAAATTAGTTTAATTAATTGTAAACTTCTTTTGTGATAAACGATTATGACTTAAAAAACTAAAATCTTAACTAACACCGGTTTAGTTTGCTTCGTTGGGTCTTTCCTAAATCCAACTAACTCATAATTTATCTACAAAACTACTTTCTTCGTCCACTTTTAGTTGTCCACTATTGATTTTGCACACCCCTTATAAGAAATAATAAATGAAATGCATAATTTATCATGATACCCATATTAATTGGTGTATAGTTTCAGTGAAATTGAAAAATGATTTGAAATGAGCAATTAATACTATGGATAGAAAAGGAAAAAGGAAATTATCTTTCTTGATATGCTAAAAATGATAAAGTAAAAGTGAAAATATATTTTCAGGACCGTCTTTGGACCCGTGCGAGGTGTGCTACCGCACAAGGCCCCCGAAAAACGAAAAATTTATGGTCCCTTTTTTCAATTTTTATTAAGTAGTATTAGCCAAAATTTACTGTAAATGCCCATAATTCGCAGGTCTTAGCCTAATTAAGGGTCCACTTTTACGAATTAGAAATAGGGCCCCCAAAATATTTGAGACGATCATGTATATCTCTAGAACACTGGCATTAAAAGTGAGAGGAGGGAGTAAATTTTTTTTTTATGTAAAATTAGTGTAGTATAGCTTGTATAAATTAAGAAACAATAAACTTAACTCAATTTTCAAAGATCCATGAGCTTCACTAGGAACTAAACGTAGGAGTAATTATCATTTTCTATACTCTTTTATTTAGTTTCTAAATAATGCAAAGTCAAAGAATCTTTATTGATTCATTTTCTTTCTTTCTTTACTTTTGTGAAATGCACTTTGTACCACCTTTGATCGTGGAATTTTTTTTATCATCCTCTTTATATTAAAATGTGCTTTATTGGGGTTGTAAAGAATTGGTAAAAGGGAATAGCCTCACGCACTTGGAAAATGGCCTTCCTAGTAAAAAATGGTCAACTCCCCCCCCCTCCACTCAAGGTATATGTGAGGCCTAATGAACGTTTAAAGCTAATTATTTCAAAATTAATTGTTGCAACAGTCATTATCCATAAATACTCTTTGACTTGATCATTATTTTTATTTCTCAAAACGTTGAAAGACGTTTCAGATCTCGTTCAAAGCTCATTACTTCATAATTAATTGTTGCAACAGTCATTATCCATAAATATTCTGACTTAATGTTGATCTTTATTTTTCTAAACGTTGGGAGACGTTTCAGATCTCATTCATTATTCTCTGAACGTTAAAGACGTTTCACTCAGTTTCAGATTTCAGTCTTTACTACCGAGATGTTGAAATCTACTGATAGAGACTTCATTTGTTGAAACACAAAAAATTATATCTTCTTCTTCATAGTTCTTTTTCCTTCTTTTGTTTCTGGTCAAAATATTTTGTGCAAACTCCAAACTTCCAGTCACTAGTGCAAATGTTCGGAAGTGGAACCTTGGGGAGCGACCGAACTAAACGATTTGCACCGGAGTCGATCCGAAATCGCTTTCAAGACAGTGACTTTGATAAGTTGTTCTTTACTGTTTTATTTCTTCTTTGTCAATATCGTCCTGTATTTTACAAACACTAAAGAAGCCAAAAATGCTCATAGCTAATGTTTGCTACATAATAAGGCCCTCTAAACTGGAGAAGGAAGGTATGGCAGTTTAGCTCTCAAGTATCATGAAATTCATACTCAAACTCTACGCGATCTATTTTGTATATATATAAATTTGGCACATCTTCTATAATTACCGAATTATCAAAAATTATTATCGAAATCAAAATTTAAATTACCGTATACTGATTTACCAAACCGGATTACTTTGGTTCGGTATTTGGCAACTACTTTTCAATACCGAGTACCGAATTACTAATACCGAAGTATGAATATACCGAATCGAATACCGAATGCCCACCCAGCTAGCGTACCGGATGGGGTTTCGAACCTCCCTCATCAAAAAAATGCATTGTATATATAAGACTAAAATTAATTTTTTATGTATATGTATATAGTAGACATTGAATATACTTGGATTCTTCGTTGAATCTATTTTTTATGTATATATATATAGTAGATGTTGAATTTACTTGGCTTCTTCGTTTGATTTCCCTTAGTGAAAATTATGGCTTCATCACAGACGGAAGAAGCGAAAGCAAACATTCAATAAAAGTAGTCATTATTCGCTATTATCTTTTATCAACATTAACACCTGCAATTTCATTTATTTTCTGGGGTAATTTCTGGTTATTTTTCACCGGAAAAATGAATTTTGCCTAAATACGGTTGATATCAAAACATGTGAAAATCCGTGGCACTTGAGAAAAACAACAAAAAATAAAAGATACTGAACGGATTAGAACTAGCACATTAAAAGATCAAACACTTCATTTCATTCCACGTGTGTAGGTTACAAGATTTCATCACCAAATCTTTCCATGATTACAACCCATAATATAACGTCAGAAGTTTTAAAGAAAAAAAAAGATAGTAAAGAACTTGTTGCCAATTATGTTGATAACAAGCTCTTAAAATATTTATGTCAAATTACCAATTTAATTGCTTTGGTTAGTGATCTTATCAAGGCAATCACTAGCAATCCCTTGTGCCCAATTGTCAAACTTCTTAAACTCAGTGTCATCTCCATATATAGAAGCAGCACATTCATTGCAAGTATCAATATTTGTGGACATTGCACTAACATCCACATTGGCTTTGTAGTAGTTTCTTGCTTGGACATCTTCCTCAGTCCTCTTCATGGCATCCACTGCATCTTGGTACACAGACTTGCATGTCTCGAGACAATCCTTGGCATAAACGTCCGTTTTTGGATCAGCCAAACGCCTTTCAATGACATTGGCGATGAATGCATCCGTCGTGGACATCGTTGCATCCATGATGGATTTGATATATATGTTAACATCCCCCGTTGAGACAACGGGAATGTTTTTCGGAATTTGAAAGGTTGCCTTAGAGGCTAAAGATACAGATAGGTCTGATGAAAATGAAGAGGCCGAAGCTGAGGCTGAGACTGAAGATGAGGACGAGAACGAGGAAGAGGACGTGGATGAGGATGGGGATGGGGATGGGGATGATTGATATGGTGGAGAAAGGGCAGGTCCATGGGATTGTGATGGATTAGGGTAATTATTGTATGCCTTAGAAGGCAGGGTTGTTAGGAATAAAGAAATGGTAAAGACGAGAAAAATTTGGTTATAAAGGGCCATTGTCCTATTTATTTAGTTAAGACTTAAGAGAAAGAAAAAGACAATGGGAAAGAAAGATGTGAAATCATGGAGATTCATTGGGGGTGTATTTATATCTAAAATGAGTTATAGGTTGATTGGCTATGCTTAAATTTAGGTTTTCAAGTGCATATTAACACTCATTTGACAAAGGTTGTTATGGGATGATAGATTTTCTTGGCCCCACAAACTCCCACCCACACAACATTGAGTCAAATTAATTAATGGTGTTCATTATATGTAAGTGTAGATATGTTTAATCATTAAACCAAACACTTCATGAAGTGTTAATTACTTCAAGGAATTAACAAAAATGGACCTTAAGTTTGAGGTAGGTTCAAAATAATCCCTAAAATATGTACATGTGCAGTCTTGGTCCTTTAAGTTTGTCAAAAGTGAGTACTTTTAATCTCAGTCAAATATTTGACAAACTATGTCTGTTGAATTTGATGGAAAATGAGAAAAAAGGGTTTAGCGGGAAGTCACATTTGGAGGTGTGGTTTGTGAAATTTCTGCTATTATTGGTGAATTTTTTGTTTTTGGTGCATCTTCTTAAGATGTTAGAGTTTATTCTGAATTTTCTACCTTATTTCAAAAAAAAAAAATCTTAGTGCAAAAGAACTCTTCCATATCTATATTTTTTTCGGAGGAGAAGTTTTGCACTTTTATTAATTGAGGAGTTTCCTTCTTAGACAATAAATAATTAATAGAACCACAATGTAACCATTAAAAAGTCTTATTTGATGTTATTCTCTCAATAGTTTATATTCTTCTATATTTATTTTCTCGATCAATTGACTAAATCATATTAAATATTACGTCTCTTTTAGTATATTTTCTTTGTTGTCTCACGCATGATGCGTTGTTATTTCGATCGCAACACAACGTTTCTGCTATTTTGGTTTATATTTTGTGTCTCTTGTGCAGTTTTTTTGTGTTTAATTTTTTTTACAATTTGATGAGAATTTTCTAATATTTCTGGTTAAATAATCTTTCTCTTCACATTTTCCCTTTTATATCACATACCAAATTTGCCAAAATATTTGACGAAACCAAAAGTGTTCACCTTTGACAATCTTAAAAGATCAAAACTATTCGGGACTTCATTTAAGGATTACCTTAAACCTATTCAAACATAAGGGACCGTTTTTGTCATTGTATCTGATTACTTCTACAAAAGCTAAATTAGCATTCTCAAACAATCTCTTATTAGGCTATCGGCCTCGATTATACATGATATATTGTATACTAACTAATGTTGACCAGTTAAAATTAATTAGCATTTGAATTTATGTTATGGAAGAATTTATACTGGGATAACTTTTGTCTAAACAACAAGATATATATATATATCTATCATTTGAGGTTTTATATTATTCTATTTAAGTGTACCTTCTAAATTTCAAGATTTAAACATTTCAAAAGGAGAACTTAAGTCTTTAAACTCATAAGATAAACTAAATTGAAACTCAATTTATCATAACTATATTGAAATATGAGAAAAAAAAGAAGAACAAAATGGAATATATTCAGTAAACTTTTGCATTTAGTTGGAAAATTAACATAAAATTACATTAATCTTTGTTAGAACTTGGTTCTCCTTGAGCCAAAGAGAGGAGGAAAGGTAGTACAAGTATACTTGAATCGAGACTGGTAATTTTTTTTTACTTGTGGTAAGATTTCTTTAGTTTCACTACCTAAAATTAATATACTCGCAACCGATGCTTATAAAAATCACATTATTTACCACAACTATGTGATAAATCAAATTGAAAATATAACTATAAACTAATAATAAATGTGTATCTAAAAACATCAGATAACTACTCATTTGTCTCGTTAGCTTGCTGATTTTTTCCTATCCAAGAGGACTTTATCTTCTATAATTAAATTGGTTGTACATATGATCAGGTTGCCTAAAATAAATAGATAACTATATATATATAATAATAGAATTAATAACTTGAAGAGTAATAACGACAATGTATAAATTAAATCATTCTTTACATTATACATTGGCATATTTAAGTTAAATTATACATTGACGTAAGGCTGATCAACTCGGCGGGGTATACTGACTCGCCGACTCCACCTCGCTCAGCATCAAGTATCGGATATCAAGATTTGCATCGGATAGATATCAGACGGGCCGAGAAAAAATTCCGACCCCGACCCAACCCCGTCCCAGCCCCGACCCCACCCCAACCTGACCCAGACCCTGAGCCCTTCCCACACACCCCCGACCCCCCCCCAACCTGACCCAGACCCTGAGCCCTTCCCACACACCCCCGACCCCTTCCCACACGTTGCACAACGGCTTTGCTCAATTTGGCCGTTGTGCAACGGTCAAATCCCCCTCCCCCAACCCCCTACCCTCTAATATTTATTTTTAACCCTTAAGTTATTATATTTTACACTTTAACTCAATTTTCCAAGTATAAATACTTCATTTTCTCTTCATTCTTTCTCACAAATCTTCCTACAATCTCTCTAATAATCTCTCAATCTATCTCTCATTCTCTCTACATTGTCTACTAAGTATTCAATTTTATTTATTCATTTGGGAGTGAAGTTGGCAACTAGCTTGAGGATCATCCATCGAGCAAAGTTTCAATTTTCAACCTCTCGATTACACGTCGACATTACGTCGGCGTTTGGTACATTCGTTCCTTCGTTAAATTATAATTGTGTCTTTATTTTAATTATCACACTTAATTTTATTATCTTTAATTATTTATTTGCATAATTAAAATGGAAGGATTAAGAGGTATGTTTAAGGGTAAGGGTGTTTCTACTAGTATGGGTAATAAGGGTAGGGGTACTTCTTCTAGCCATCCTATTCCTCATAGTCCTAGACATGACGATTTTGTTGAAACTGAATTATTTTCTGAAGTACCATTAGATTTAGACGAAGATTTATTTTCTGGAACTCAACAAGACTTTAATTTAGAAGATAATATAGATGACACACCCACTAATGCACCTCAAACTGGAACGCCTCCCCCTAGTATGAGACAAGGCCCACCAGAACGAAAATTAACATCACATGTATGGGCTTTTTTTTATAGGGACGTAGAAAAGCAAGCTGCTAAATGCACAATTTGTAAAACATTTATAAATTTAAAATTGGAAAAGGTCATGGCGGGACGGGAGGTTTAACTACGTATTTGAATAACAAACACAAAGCTAGGTGTGATGAATATAAGGCTCAAATGTTGGGTGAGTCAATGTCCTCTCAGTCGGGATAAGATTCACATACTGTCCGCACCATGTACATGGTCAAATTAACCCTATGACGGGGGCAGTTGTAGGCCCTAAATACGATAAAATGAAAGATAGGAAGAATTATCAAAATTAGTTGCAGTGGAGGGTTTGCCTTTTTCATTTCCTGAATCTCCTGGTTTTATTCATTATATAAGATCAATGTACAATCCTGCTTATAACGGTTTTCCTAGATCAACTGTTAGGAGAGATGTTTTTAAATTTGCACACGAATATCAACAATATTTACGTTATTATTTATATCATTACCCTGGAAAAGTATCTATCACATCTGATATAGGCCGTAGTACAAACGACCATGATTATTTAACAGTAACATGTCATTGGGTAGTGTCGCGCCCCATTTTAACCGGAGTCGAAATGGTGTACGACGTATAGGTAATTCCTGAATGTATTTTAAAGAGTCGCCACCTAATTAGTCTAGTGAATTAGGACACTTGATTTATTGCAATAAAAATACTGCAATTAATCTCCATTTAATGGTCTACGAAATTAATGAGATTCTGGATCAGAGTTATTTATTATCCTAAAGGGAAGAGGTTATGCATCCTTTAAGATCCGCTAACTTGCGGTTATCCGTTCAAACCTAGGTTAATTATATATTGGCTTTTATTCTACTTATTCTAAGCATTTTTATATAATATACAATTAAAATAAAATGCAATACAAAATAATAAAACTAAAATTAAATGCGACATAAGATAAAACTCCGGGACATCTTTTAGCCCTTTTTAGGCCTTCTGCACAATATGATCTCCGGGTACCTGCATAAACACTTAGTAAAAGTGTTAGTAATAGAATAAACAATTTTAAAAGCAATAATAAGAATTAATAAGTAAAGCCAAAAAATAAATCCGTCTTTTGTAAAGGGGAGGCCTTGGAAATCAGACGGAGATTCCTTCATCGGCCAATATTGCTAGAAACAATAAAATAAATAAAACGTTCGGATCGGCGCCAAAACAGTAATAGTTTTAAACACAGAGGGCTCAGATATATAAAAATAAAGTGGGACAGCCTAAACAAGTGCGGCTGCGAGAATTCACCCTGCCAACGCATGTTGGTTATCCGGTGTAAGTGGAAGAAATCATCATTGCCCTGAAAGCTTCATTTATTTTATTTTCCGTCTTTGCAACTGTGGAGGCCTCAAAAATAGACGGATAACTTTTTCATTGGCCACAGCAAGTGTAGTATCTTATTCAAAATCAGTAAAATACCAACAGTGTAGCATTTGTTCTAAATCAGTAAATACATGAATTAGAGTGGCAAAATCGTCCGAAATTAGTACGGACCCAGTCAAAGTCAGCCCGCCAGTAGTGAAATTAGTCCGGCAAACATTGAAACAGCAAGCAGTAGTGAAAATGTGAAACAAAGCAGTAGTGAAACAAAGTTCGCCGGATCAAGACCCGACCCGGATAAAAAACAGACAACAAAATTGCGAATGGGGCAACAACGGCAAGATAATAGAGATTTTCTGCCGGAAAATAGACAGGATATCCGTTGGCAACGATCGCCGGAGTCGGAAGTCTGGAGACAACACTTAGTAGAGCAGATTAATCACATCAAATAGCCAAAATGATATGAACCAAAATAACAGTGAGTCACACAAAATCCCAACGGGAACAGTAACAGATCCGGGTAATGTCACCGAAAATATCACAATATTACCGAAAATGTCAAACCATAGCCCAACTAGAATACCAAAGAAAAATAAAGTCAAACAAAAGAGGTCGCCGGAATTTAACCGTGTTTTCCGACCACAACAACAACGCAAAAGGATCATGGCGAGGTCGACGAGTATGGGGTGCAAACAGAGTAGAAGATGAATGGGAGCTCCAGCCGGTCATCACCTCCGGCGAGGCAAGAGTGTGGGGTGAGATGTTTTTGTGGGTATGGAGAAGAGGGATTAGTTAGCCAGAACTCGCAGCTCCGGCGTGAACAGTGGCGGCGACACAGGTGTGGCAGTGAAGAAGATGATGAGTTAAAATGAAAGGGGAGTTTAAGGTGTGCGGCTGATGGTTCATGGCTGCTCCGGTTCATCGGAGCTAGAGCCCCTCGCCGGAGCAGTGGCGATGACGGGAGTAAAGGGGAGCAGCGGAAAGGGTGAATCGTCTCTCCCTCTAAATGAAATGAGGGGAGTATGAAAATATAAGGGAGGGGTGTTGCGGCTATGTGTGTGTGGGCGGCTCATTTAGGTTTTCGTCTTAATGTCGGGTCTTTTAGGGTTAAGGGGATGATAAAAGAAAATGGGGATGTTGGGCCTTTTTAGGGGGTGGGTCGGCCGGCTGGGACTTGGGGATTGGGTATGACTATACCTGTCTACCGGTCCGGGTTGACCGAACCGGACGGTGACCCGTGAGCAAACCGACCGACCGCCCGTAGGGCATACCGGTCGGGGTTGGATTGACCTCCAATCCCAACCCGCACGTTAGAAAAAACCGAAGCGCTTGACGGTTAGGCCCAGAACGGAAAATCAGCCCATTGTCGGTCCGGACCGCAGAACAAAATTTGCCCAAACGGTATTGTTACCGTTGGGACTTTGGGAGGGGGGGCAGGGGGCTGTGCCAACGGTCATTTCGACCGTTGGCTTGTTTTTTTTTTTTTTTTTTTGTTTATTTATCTTTTTTAATTACATTTTTACCCTTTAAAAAATCTATAAATTCTCTACATTTTTTTCATTTTTATCACACAACATTTCTCTCAATTCTCTTATTCTCAATTTCTCATACTCTCTTAATCATCTTTATTATCAATTTTCAAGTTATTATTATTATTAGTTTTCAAATTCAAAGTAGCAAGACGCAAGACTTCGAGCTTCGAGTTTCAATTGAATTCTGAATCCCGAAGTTTGGTACACTCGTTTCATTCTCTAATTATTTTATTAAATTTTCATATTTATTTGTTGATTATTTAAATATTTTATAATGTCTTTACTAAGGGAATCAAGGATCACGCCTAGTAAATCTAGTTCAAGCGGGTAAAAATCAGAGGTTCTTTATCATCTAATCAAAATATAGATTATGATCAAATGCAAGAAGATTTTGGAATAGAAGATAATGAATATGATAACGTTCAATTAGATGATATTGATGAACTTGAAGAACAAGAACCTCCTACACCTACTAGTGTTCCTTCACAACGTTGATCGCTAGTGGTAGTCGTAGTCGTAGTCGTAGACCTCCTTTACCGTAACCGAGCAAGAAAAAAAGGAGTAAAGTGTGGCTCTTTATGATAAAGTTGTAGGTACCGATAGAGTTAAATGTAATATTTGTGGGAGAACTTATAAACATAAGCATGGGTGCGACGGGACGCACTATAGGTAGACATATAAAACACGATCATACGGCACAATGGGATGCTGTCTCTGATTTAGAACCCGGTCAATAACAACTTAATCCATTAACTGGGGGGTGGTGGCTAAGTACGATCCAAAAAAAGATAGCAAAAATGATTGTCGGAGGTTGTTTACCTTTTTCTTTTGCTTCTTCTTCATATTTAATTACATATATTCAAAGAGTATATAATCCTTTTTTTAAAGGTGTTCCTCGTAGTACTACTAGAGCCGATATTTTTAGACTTCATAATGATTATGTTATTTTCTTGCAATATTTGTTTGCTAACCTTCCATTCTATGTTAGTTTTACTTCAGACATTGGACATGCATTGAACGGTTATGATTATTTAACAATTACTTGTCATTGGATTGATGAAAATTTTAGAATGGAAAAACGTATTATTGTTTTTGCGTATGACGAGGATCAAAGTCATACTGGAAAATATATAAGCGAAACTATTTGTTTTTATGCCCAAAAATATAATCTTTATAATAAAATACTTTATGTATCATTCGATAATGCATCTAATAATATCATTGTCAGAGATCTTTTAAAAGGAAGTACAACCACCACTTCCCGATATATTTCATGTTCGTTGTGCTTGTCATATTTATAATTTAATTGTTAAAAGTGGTCTTGATTTATTTTCATCCAAATAAAACTTGTCAAAAGAGTCATTGAGTTATTCAGGATAATAATAGGAAAAATAGAATTATAAAATTTAAAGAAAAATGTAAACAATTTAATTTGAGACCTAAATTCATGCCAGAAGAGATTATTACACGGTGAAATTATACTTATTTATTTTTAAAAGAATGTTATAAGTATAAAGACCCCATAACACATGTTGCAAATGCGCATTGTAAGAACATGATGTATATGTTAACCGACGAA
Source organism: Przewalskia tangutica (assembly GCA_029844215.1). Taxonomy (NCBI): domain Eukaryota; kingdom Viridiplantae; phylum Streptophyta; class Magnoliopsida; order Solanales; family Solanaceae; genus Przewalskia; species Przewalskia tangutica. Next base: position 91,931,850 of record CM056738.1, on the reverse strand, counting down.
CATTGGAAATCAATTGGTGAACTTTTAAAAAATTTACGTAAATTTTACACTGCAACTGTTGAATTTTCAGGATCTTATTACCCAACAGTTTGTAATGCTTTAGCTCATATAGCTGAAATTTCATATTTACTTTATGGTTTAAAATCAAATGTGAAATATAAAGATGCAGTTACACTTATGTTTGAAAAGTTTAAAAAATATTTTTTCCCTATTCCTGATGTTTATTGTATTGATGCAGTCTTAAATCCTTCTATTAAAAAAGTAGATTGTCATAATTTAATATTTAATTTATATACTTATATGAAAATAGGTGAAACAAAAACTCCATCTTCATTTGATTGCATAAGTAAACTTGATACTAATTTAACTACATTATATGAATATTATGCTACATTACATGATAACAACAACTCTGCTACTAATATTCCTTCTAGTTCTGCTTCTGTGTCTACACCTGCAGGATTCAATGCTGATGACGATGAAGAAGAATTTTTAGACATATGGAGCACTTTTACAACACAAGCAAGCACAAGTCGATCTTGCGATGAGATGCAATTTTATTTGCAAAAGCCAGCGGAGCCGAAGAAAAGTTTTGACCCTTTACAATGGTGGCAGGATAACAAAAGGCAATTCCCGGTACTTTCTACAGTGGCTTCTGAAAGTGCATTTAGCCAAGCACGAGATCAAATAGGAGACACATGTCACTCATTGGGTGGAAGCACATTAGAAGTGTTAGTCTGCTTAAGGGATTTGATCAGATCAGAGAGAAGAAATCAAGGATGTGGAGACGTTAATTCTCCGGAAGATGAAGAAATAGACAATATTTTGAAAGGCGGGAGCGGAGGCGGGACTGGAATTAATACTCCAGATTTAGAGGCTATGGAGCATAACCAATTCAATCAACCTATAGATTACGAAGAACTTGCAAGAATGATGCATAATATGTAAATAAAATTATTATTACTTCATTATGTACTCTTATTAACGTTATGAAAGTTCAAAAGTTTACATCTTATCATTAATTTTAATTTTACTATCTATTTAGTTGTTAATCTGTTATTACTTATTTGTTAACTTATATCTACTAATCTAATAAATTAATAAAAGTATAATTACAAATTTACAATATAAAGTTATAAACTATAAAGTATAAAGTTATAAACTATAAAATAAAAAGTTAACTTTAAAGTTTCAATTTTAATATATACAACTAAATTATATATTATATTATTATATTACATATTTAAATTGAATTTAGTTTATATTATAGAAAATAAATACTAGAAATAAAATAAAAAAATATATATAAACCGGACCGGTAGGACTTCGACTTGACCGCACGCCGACTTCGAACTCCAGTAATGAACCGGACCAGAATCGATCCTAAGTTAAACCCAGTGGTTCAGGTTCGCCCGTTAGACACCTTTAGGTATGACTGGTCCAAAATTTAAAAATGAGGGTTTGCTTTGGGTTTTTATTTTATTATATTGGGTAGAATGTTTTGGGTTGGGTATTGGGTTTTGGGTATTGAGGGAAAAGATGAAAGGTGTACTGGGCCTCATTTTTGGGTCTCAGTTTGGGCTTTGGTTTTCGTCGGATTGGACTGATCCAGATTGTGCCTTGGACTGGACTGATTTGACAAAAATACAAAACGGGTTTATTATTTAAAAAAATGCAAAATTATTAAAATGCAAATGCCGATGCAATAATAATCAAATACAATATTTAACAAATATTTAATGCCTAATTAAAATAAAAACGGGATGCCAATTAGTTATTTAAAGAGATGTTAACATTAATAAAATAAAACGACGGTGTAATAATAATAGAAACATAATATTAACAAAGACATCATGCTTAAAAAATAAAAAGATGCAATGCCATTTTGTGAAGAAATAAACATAGAATATTATGTAAAAAATGCAAAAATGATGATTAAAATGTGGTGTCCTAAAATGCTTAAAATTGCAAGAAATGACTAAAAGATGGGTCAAAATTGGGTGTCAACAGGTAGATTATAAATGGTGTATGCAAAAACGTATTTTAGCATATAGATATATATATAGTAGGCACACTGATATTTTTATTCAAGAAAATATTTCTTCTATTTTGGGATTATTATGGCATAACTGATAAAATCATGACTATTACATTAGATAACGCTTCTTCTAATATTTCTGCTGTTAGATTATTAAAAAACCGTCTTAACTCCATATTTTCCAGATCATTTATAAAATGTGCATGTCATATTTATAACATAGTTGTAAAGGATGATATATCACTTTTTGAAGACATTCTTGGAAAAATTCAATTTGCTATAAACTATATTTTAAAAAATAATAGAATACAACGACTAAAATAATATAAAAAAACTTGTCACGATTGTGGTCTACCTTACAGAAAAGTTCCCAAAGAAGTATGCACTAGATGGAATTCTTTATACAATCAACTACGTGCTGCTTATGAGTATAGACAACCTATAATCAAATTTTTTAACGCCCGTAATCAAAATCCTAATGATATGCTTATAGATTTCGATTGGGATACAATTTTAGAACTTGATAAATTTTTAGAGAAATTTTATCTAGCTACTAAAGAATTTTCCGATATTTATTATCCTACTATTTCATTAATGTTATTTTATATAGCTCTAATATTTATATTATTTAGTGAATATATGACAAAACCAGCTTATAAGACACCTATTAAAAAAATGTTTCTAAAAATAAAATAAAATATTATTTCTATTCCCTCAATATTTTTTATTAGTGTTGTATTAAATCTGTCTATTAAAATAGACGGTTGTAAAAATCTTATTGAAACTATTTATGATTGCATAGATACACTTCCACCTCCAACTTCTAAAAATCCAAATGACCCACCACCTATTGAAAAAACTAGAGAAGAAGTGTTGCCTAGCAATCAGAATGAATGTAAAAAAGTATATACGCATTACCAACAAGAAAGTGCTAGCAACCAACCGGTTTCCATGCCATCTTCTTCTTCAACACAACCTCAAAAATGACATGTTGTTTCTGCGGCTAGTGTTCAAAGCCTCAGACAAAGAATATTTAGTGGTAACATTTCTAACCAAATTAGCGTGTTTGATGTTTTTGTTTTTTTGCAGAGTGTTGTACCGTACGAAGCAATTGAAAATGAAGACGGGCGTGAAGACTTGCTAAAATACTGGAGGGAGAATGAGAAGAATTCCCAACACTATCTAAGATGGCCCGAGATGTGTTGAACATTCAAGCGTCATCAACAGCGTCTGAAAGCACATTTTCTGCGGGACGATTTCAAATAGGGGAGCACAAACATTCATTGGCAGGAGACTCATTAGAGATTACAGTTCTATTCAGAGACTGAATTCGTGCGGAGCGTAGGAGATGCGGCTAACCGGAGATCAACGAAGAGGAAGACTACAACTACAACGAAATCTTATCCGACGGATGTGCAAGCGACGTCGACCAATTTGACCAAGATATACCAATTCCAACCGAAGAACCATAAGATATTATAAAGAAACTAGAAAATGTGTTTCTTAAAATGTAATTCTTTTGATTGTAATTTTACTATGTTATTTATATGCAACTTTCATTATCACGAAGTTGCAATTTTAAAATTGTATTACAAAAAAAAATCATACTTCTAGTGATCTAGTCGAATAATATAAGATAAGACTGTTTTTATTAAACTATCTTGTTGTATGTTTGTTATTTATTTAATTTAAAGGCAAATAAAAAAAATGACCCCACCCCGACCTCTCTGGATCGGGACGGGGCGGCGGCAGACCCCGCCAGCCCCCGATCCCACCCTACACCCAGCCCCTCCACGACCCCGCCCCATCCCGTCCCGTTGGCCAGTCCTACATTGACGTACTCTTTCCTTTGCTAAAGCATAATATAGGGGTTGAGGGCCCTGTGGGCGAAGGATTTCGCTTTTTTGCCCCCAAGAATATAGGGCTCTAAGGAAATTGATTGCTGAAAAGTGATCTTGGTTTATCTGCTTCTGATCCTGTCGCACTGTTATGTGACGGCCAAGCTGCTCTCCACATTGTCAGAAACCATGTTTTTCATGAGCGCATAGAGATTTACTGTCATTTTGTGCGAGATAACCTTTAGTCTGGTTTGATTTCTCTTCAGTATGTGCCAAGCTCAGAACAACTTGTTGATATAATGACAAATCCCTTCATGGTACTCTTCATTATCTTCTTCTTGGCAAGCTTGGAGTGTTATCACCCCCAAGCTTTAAGGAGGTGTTGACCGACGGATACAACCCAAATACACAGGCCCACAACTTCAGTTGTGACCCGAATGCATATTTACATTCTTGTATCAATTTTTTACTAGGGTTTTCTCCATGGAAATCCTTCTCCGATCTCTCCATTTTCTAGCTAACACTCTATTTATCATCACTATATTCAAATATGTGAAAAAAGAAGAATAAAATGTGAAGGCGAGAGGTTCTTGAAACAAAAAAAAGACGGAATATATTCAGTAAACTTTTCATCTAGTTGGAAAATTCATATAAGATTACATTAATCTTTGTTAGAACTTGGTTCTCCTTGAGCCAAAGAGAGAAAAAAAAGGTACAAGAAATTTAACTTATAAGATTTCTTTAGTTTCACTGCCTAAAATTAAGTTGCCTTAAAAAATAGATAACTATATATTTATATAAAATAGGATTAGTAACTTAAAAAATAATAAAGACGAGTATAAGTTAAGTCATTCTTTATATTATACATTAGCGTATATAAGTTAAATCATTCCCAAATATTGAATGATGTAAATTGTGCTCTACTAGCAGTTTTAAAATTAAAATTGCTAAAAAGTATAAGAAATTTTATCAAAGAAGAAGAGTTCTAAAACAAAACTGAAAAGGAGTATATATATTAAGATAGAAATACAGCAAAATTGTTGCCAATAGAACTGTTATTAGCCCAAGAGTCATCACCAAATCTTTCCCCTCAAGTACAAAACCCAACACGTTATCAAAAAGATAACATTATAAATTGCACCCAAACCACCTTACTTAATAGTCTTATTCTTATCTCCGGTTTAACTTTTACGCACTGACAACGTAATTTTCACACTATCAGGTCATCCAAAATGTAATTACAAATAATTATTCAAAAAAAAAAGTAAATGTTGCAATTAATCAAACATGGTACTAGTGTATACACAATTTTTTAAAATATTGTCAATGCATATAAATTAAATCCATCTTTTTAAATCATTTAACTGCTAAAGCCCGCAATCTTTCTCAATGCATCATTAGTAATTTTTTCAGCCCAATTATCAAACTTGATGAATTCTTGATCCTCGCCATAAGTTTCCTTAACACAATCCGTGCAAGTTTCTACGTCAGTAGACGAGGCACTAAGGTCCACATTGGCACTGTGGTACAATCCCTTCTCGATATCTTCCATTGTCTTTTTCATTGCATCGACAGCGCTCTCGTACACCTCTTTGCACACCAAAAGACAATCTTTAACGAACGCATCCGTTGTTGGATCAGACAAGCGTTTCTCGATAATATTATCGAGAAACTGCTCCGTTTTGGAAACGGAGATTTCCATAAGTGAGTCAACGTAATGGTTGACGGAATCTTTGTTTCCTAATATAACTTCTTTACCATTTGGAATTTGAAGATTTTGCGTGGTTGATAGTGATGGTGATGATGATGATGGTGGTGAGCCATTTGGCGATGAAGATATGTATGAAATGGGTGTGAGGGTGGCAATGTTGAATTGAAAAACAAGAAAAGAAAGAGAAATTACAAGCAAGATTTGGTTATGGAGAGCCATTTTTTTGGATTTTTTCTTTCTTTTCCCCCTTTTTCTTCTTATTTTATTTATTGATTCACAAGGAAGAAAAGGGAAAAAATTATTATTGTGGTATTATTATGAGGGAGGAAGAAATACTTTAACTAGGGTTGTATTTATATGTAGGAGCAAAGAGAAGTTTACTTGGCGATCCAAGAAAATAGGTTGAATATTTGTCTTTGTAACACTACAAGTGTATGTTATAGGTCAATCTGTTATTTTATTATAAATACATGGCTAGTAGGCTTTCTCCATTTGGGCTAGTTTAGCAACTTTACATGTGTCAATCTGTTACCGGTGCATTCCTCCGTGGGGATATGACTCCTCGCAAGACTGCACATTGTGTCTCCCACCCAGTACCGAAATACCACGATTTACCTTTCTCCACCAATTTCGCTTGACTGTGGGCGCCTGGACGAGGAATTTCGCCTTTTGCCCCAAGAATGAAATGCTCTACCACTGAGCTATGGACCCTTTGATGGTGTGAAGGCTACATGAAATTTTATACTTTAATTTTATTTCAAATTTTCACTTACTTGAGATTAAAGGTAGGAGCCAAACGAGCAGTGAAAACGCATTTGTTTAGACTGCTAGCCTCTTGTTTATCTAGCAACTAGTAATTGTTTTATCAAGCAGAGGCATATATATTTATATTTTGTGTCAAAAATTATGAGTGCAGATGAATAGGTAGATGAAAGGCTATATCCACCCTCACGACCGTCTCAAACATTTTGGGGGGTCCTGTTCTAATTCGTAAAAGTGGACCCTTAATTTGGCTAAGACCTGCGAATTATGAGTTTTTACACTAAATTCTGACTACTACTCCTTAATAAAAAATTAAAAAGAAACCCTAAAATTATTATTTTCAAACTATGTACAGAAGACACCTGCACGGCCCAAAACTACTCGCCCACCCTTGATTTTATGCATGAAAAACTATTTTGTTAGCGATGTAGTAAGGAAATAGGAACCACATATATCCATGAAAGCAAAAAGTTTTATCTTTTAAGGAAAAAAAATATCTTCAAATTCAACTTAAAGCATTATTTATAAGCCTTATAATCAAGTTTTCCCCTCAACTAAGATAATCATATTGATGTTTGATACTTTTTTGACAACTTTCGTCCACACTAAATAAATATACTCTATACAATATCTCTCTTCTTATTCAAATCATAATACAATATCTTATTTAAAGTTATGTCCAAAAACAATAGTGGTATAGAAAAGAGATTGTGGGTAAACGCAGGAAATGACCCAACAACTTTTCTATATAGTTCATGAAAATCTGTGCTTATGGGACATTAAATTCATTTGCCGCCCCACCAGTTTCCCACTCCTCTAGGAATGATATCTCATACAGTCCCATTTTCTTGTACACGATGCATCATCTATGCTGATATCCACGCACGCATTGGAAGCTGGTGACTGATTCAGTATTTTTTTTCGCAGAACATTAGTTATCCAAGTTAATAGGTAAAAATTTTTTAGTGGTGCATTCATTGTCTAAAAATCCTATATTCACCTCTGACTAATGGTATTGTCGAGTGTTTCGTGAGGATGTGCATAAAAGAGGAATACAAAATATTGTACAACTGTGTAGGATCAAATTTTATTCGACTTTTCTCTCTCTGTGCCACTATTTTTATCGCCCAATCACATATTCTTCCTTCTTTGACCCTTATACAGCTATATACTTGCATTAAAATAGTATATTATATATTGCATGTTCAAGTCGTTTAGCGTATTCCTTTTTGGTGGTGGAGTGATAGGAAGAGAGAAAGATAAATGTAAGAGGAAGAGACGATAATGATGGACTCATGATAATGGTACGTCAAGAGACAAGGAGAAAGAAGGAAGAAAGGGTGATCGGTGATAGTGATAGTGATGAGGAAGAGAGAACATAGGAACAAAAAAAAATTAAAATTAGGGGATGTAACGGTAGTCACCACTGTAATTAATTTTAATTGAAACATTGAATTGCTTCAAATTTAGCTAAGTATTATATAGGACTGAACATTAATTAGACCCTTTTGATTTAATTCAATCCATTTAAAATAAGTTTAGCTAAGTATTATATAGGACTGAACATTAATTAGACCCTTTTGATTTAATTCAATCAATTTAGAATAAGTTTAACTAAGTATTATATAGGACTGAACATTAATTAGACCCTTTTGATTTAATTCAATCCATTTAAAATAAGTCGACCTAATAAGTAGTCAATACAATGGTTGACTTTAATTTAAATATTGAATTAACTCAATTAGCTAGGTATTAGATAGAATTGAGTAACAATTAGCAAGTTTAGATCTAATTCAATCAATTTAAACAAAATTATTTGACGTAACAAGTAGTCACATTATGATTGACTTTAATTGTAACATTAAATTTCTAAAATTTAGTTAAGTGTTATATAAGATTTGAGTAAAGGGTAGTGCTAATTGTCAACTATAGTGTAACAAGTAGTCAGTACTATGGTTGATTTTAATTGAAACATTGAATTATCTCAATTAGTTATGTATTAGCTAGAATTGAGTAACAAGTAGTCAACACTATGATTGACTTTAATTGAAACATTAAATTTCTTAAATTTAGCTAAGTATTAAATAAGATTGAATAAAATGTTTGCTAAGTTTTGATTCAATTCAAGATAAAATGTATATAAAAAGTAGTCAACAATATGATTGATTTTAATTGTAACATTGTATTATCTCAATTTAACTAAGTATTAGATGTGATTGAGTAACAATAAACATGTTCGAATCTAATTTAATCAATCTAAAAAATATAATGGATGTACCAAGTAGTCAACACTATTATTGATTTTAATTGAATTGGATTGCTTTCAATTACCTAAGTATTATACATGATAGAGTAAAATGTTTGCTACATTTTAATTTAATTCAATCTTTTAAAAAAAAAATAGACGTAACAAATAGTCAAGACTATGATTGACATTAATTTAAACATTAAATTATCTTAATTAGCTAAATATTATATATAATTGGGTAACAATGAACAAGTTCAGATTTACTTCAATCATTTTTATTTTTTTAAAAACAACGAATATAACAAGTAGTCAATATTACGTTTGACTTTGAATAAAAGATTTTTTTTTTTAAATGTAGATAAATATTATATATGATTGAGGAATTATTATTATTATTTTATTAAATTAAATTAATTTTTTTAAAATGGCGAACAATATGAAACAAGCCGTCAATATTATGATTGACTTTAATTAAAATATTGAATTACTTCAATATAACTAAATATTATATCAAATTGAGTAAAAAAATTACTAAGTTTTGATTCAATTCAACAATTTTTTCTTATAAAAATGAAATTTCGTCAAGAAGTAGGCAACTTTTGTATTTAGTTTTTTTATATGATATTTATATTGTATATTAACATGTAGTTTGCATTGTAGATCGTATAACTAGGTTGACCGTATAATTAAATTAGGTGTATGTCTATATATAAAAAAAATTAGAGGAAAAAATAAAAAATATTTATAAAATATCAATTTATGATCTCTAAGTGTTGGAAGAATAAAAAGATTAAGCATGCTAAGTGTAATAATTGCTTTGTCTTGGACGAAAATATAAACTATGGAGCCATTTTTCATTAAGGCTAAAATGGACTTTGTAGCCATATTGTGCCAAGTTGTGTCATTTAGGAGCACCTTTATAAAAAACATGAATAAAAAGGAATACATTAACATACTTTAAATTTGTTTTCATTAGCATCTGAATATTAAACACTTTCAGTTTAATTTTTTTTTTAAATTTTGTGTGGGTTTCAAGCTAGGTAATTAAGTCAATATGAGAATCTTAGTAGTTTAGTCGTAGTAGTGAGATAAGGCTAAACATTGTTCGCTTCGATCCGAAATGGTAATATAATAACTATTGAAAATTTCAAACTTGTTCTGATGTATAATTTTGGCCTCATATATTGTATGGTTTGGTTGAAAATGAAACTTGTTGAACGTGATATTAGGATCGTAAGTGACAACATTGCAATCCTTCATAAAACCAGTTCAAATGACGGTTATTGGCCAAATGACGAATGATTTCACGTTGGTAAATGAAGGAAGAAGTGTATAATGTGTAAAGATGAAGTGAATCAGAAATCACCACGACATCGAGAAGGGCAGTGCTCCTCCATGGCGGGCCGCGCCTCCCGTAGGCGGACGACCGACGCTTTCAATTCCATTAACTCATTGGAATTGAAGGCGCGCGCCTCGGCGGCCGCGACGACTGACATTTCGCCCAGTGAGTTATCGAACCGGCGGTCATGACTCGATCGCTTCAATCATAGAGGTGAATTAAAAACCGATTTTTGGGCTGACTTTGGAGTATTTACTCTCAATTATTTTGCTCATGAATTCAGCCATTACTTGGCTGAATTATAACTCCAAATTCAAGGCATTAACATGACATTCATGGTCATTACTTAGCCATTAGGAGGGTCATCATCTACACACTATAAAATGAGACACAATGCTCATTTGGAAAAACACTTGACATCTTACACTCAACAATTCTTTGAAATTGTCTTCCTCTCTTGCAATCACAAACACTCAAAGATCTTTCTTCCAAAGCAAACACTTGAGTTCCCTTTGCTCATTTGTTTGATTGTTGTTTTATCTTGGGAGATAAGTTGTCATTGTCGCGCCTGTTTTTTACCTCGGGGTCTGAACGGTATCCACAACGTTGTTCTTTGGCGCGGTTCCCTGGATGGAGCAATAATGCTGATTTTGAGGAGTCGCCACCTAATTAGTTAAGTGAATTAAGACATTTGATTTATTGCAATAAAAATACTGCAATTAATCTCCATTTAATGGTCTGCGAAATTAATGAGATTCTGGATCAGGGTTCTTTATTATCTTAAAGGGAAGGGATTAGACATCCTTTAAGATCCGCTAACTTGCGGTTATTCGTTCAAACCTAGGTTAATTATTTATTGTCTTTTTTATTCTACCTATTCTAAGCATTTTTTCATAATTTATAATTAAAATAAAGTGCAGTACATAATAATAAAACTAAAATTAAATGCGACATAAAATAAAACTCCGGGATATCTTTTAACCCTTTTTAGGCCTTCTGCACAAGATGATCTCCGGATACCTGCATAAACACTTAGTAAAAGTGTTAGTAATAGAATAAATGATTTTAAAGCAATGACAGGAATTAATAAGTAAAGCAAAAAATAAATCCGTCTTTTGCACAGAGGAGGCCTTGGAAATCAGACGGGGATTCCTTCATTGGTCAATATTGTTAAAAACAATAAAATAAATAAAATCTTCAGACCCGTGCCAAAACAGTAATAGTTTTAAACACGGAGGGCTCAAATATATATATAAATAAATTGAGACATCCTAAATAAGTGCGGCTGCGAGAATTCGCCCTGCCAGCGCATGTTAGTTATCCTGTGTAAGTAGAAGAAATCATCAACGCCCAGAAAGTTTCATTTATTTTATTTTCCGTCTTTGCAACTGTGGATGCCTCAAAAATCGACGGATAACTTTTTCATTGGCCAACAAGCGTAGCATCTTGTTCAAAATCAGTAAACTTTTCCCAAGTAAAGCAGTGCAAGTAATGCATCAAAAAATGAAAACAACCGTCAAGTGTAGCATCTATTAAAAAATCAGTTCTTGCGAAAAGAAAATGAATTCAAATTTCAATAGTTCATAAACAACAAGAAATGACACAAATGACGCAAGTAGTGGCAAAGCAAACAAAACAGTAACAAAATCCATCATCTAAACACGCCAATCGAGCAGATATCCAACAATAGAACTATGAAAATCATCACGAACTAAATCATAACAATAGACATGAATAATGAGAAATAGCAAAGAAACAAGAATAAAACAACACCCGAATGGAATAGAACAGAGTATAATCCATAGCACAACCAAAGAAGTAAGAAATAACGTTGAGATCACCCGGGTCCAAAAATGTCAAAAATCAGTCCAGAAAATGACTGAAAATCAGTCCAATAACCAAGTCCACAAACAGGTCCCTTCAAAATAATACCAGCGAAGGTCGCCAAACAAGATAACAAAGAGCAAAATATCACCGATAAACTCAGAATCCACGAGCCTAAAACTCCGCCAATATAAGAAAATGGTGCAAAATCACCAACAAAATGTATAAACCGATTTAACATCGCTAATTTTGCAAACTCCGGCCAAATACCGAAACTCCAGAAATCAGCCCAACAACCGACAACAACAGTAACCACAAATTAGTACCCACATAAAATAAAATAGTTAGTTCAACAAAAGCTAGTTTGAATAAAGGTTTAACGCCACGAACAAAGAAAATAATGAGGAAACAATTCACGGAATTCTCAAAAACGTCGTCGGAGTCTTAAAACTCCGGCAGATGCCCCAAAAAGTTATAATCAACCCATTAACCAAAATAACAACCGATGCCCGAAAATGCAGTCAAGAACAAGGTCACCGGAGTTTTTAGAACTCCGGTAAGACATAAAATCATAAAATAATGTGAAATACTGCAAACGAACAACCACAAATATGCAAAACAAACAGTAATGGTGTAACAACAGGCGAGCGAACAGGGAAAGGGGCGGCGTCACTTCGACGGTAAGAATACCGGAGCGACGCCACGGAGATGCGCGGGTTTGCACAATGGTGGTCGACTTTGAATAGCGTGGAATAAAATAGGATGTTTGGATGAAATTAAAAATGGTGTTGGATTGGAATGATTCGGATTGGGTCTTGTACTGGACTGGTTTGACAAAATGCAAAGCGGATTAATTATTTAAAAGAAAAATTATTTAAAAGATGCAAAATTATAAAAATGCGAATGTCGATGCAATAAAAATAAAATACGATATTTAACAAATGTTTAATGTCTAATTAAAAGTAAAAACGGGCTGCCAATTAATTATTTAAAGAGATGCAAACATAATAATAATAAAACATAATATTAACAAATACATAATGCTTAAATTAAAATAAAAAGATGCAATGTCATTTTGTGAAGAAATAAACATAGAATATTATGTAAAAAATGCAAAAAATGATGATTAAAATGCGGTGTCCTAAAACACATAAAATTGCAACAAATATACGAAAAATGGGTCAAAATTGTTATACCCCGTGGTTCGGGCCGTGCGTGTGGGGCCGTGCGAGAAATTAGAGAAACACGCTCGTGGTTCGAGAGCCGCGGCACGGAGGCGGGCCGCGCCAAGGCGCGCGGCGCGAGGCATTGGTTCCAGTACGGCGCACGGAAGCAGGTCGCTACACAAAGATCCGAGGTCCGCAGGAGCTGCGGCCGCAGTCACGGAATCGTGCCGCGCCGAGGCGGGAAATTTGGGCGAAAAACTTAGAAAGTCCGATTTTTGTTTTAAAGAGGCCATGAGGGTGATGCTGTCCCCATCCGATTCTCGCTACATGCATTATATTGACCAAGACTTGACATTTCTTTCAACTTTTCATCTTTACACTCCATCTCTCTAAGTTAAAAGCTCATCCTTCTCTAAATTCCCAAGAGGAATTCTAGCCTAAGGGAAAATCAAAAGTGTAATAGGAAGGAAAGGTTATTACAAGCTCAGAAGACTATTGTGGTGGTGTTCTTGGAGAAAAGGCTAGCAAGGTGTTGGAATAAGTTTGGCTAAAACTTAAGGTAACATTTCTTCTCTTGTAGTTGGTATTGGGTGTTGACAGTCAATTTTGACCCGTTTTTTGTATATTTCGTGCAATTTTAAGTATTTTAGCACACCGCATTTTAATCGTTATTTTTGCATATTTTATATAATATTCTATGTTTATTTATTCACAAAATGACATTGCATCTTTTTATTTTTATTTAAGCATTATGTTTTTGTTAATATTATATTTCTATTATAATAATATTTTGCATCTCTTTAAATAATTAATTGACGTCCTGCTTTAATTTTAATCAGACATTAAACATGTCTTAAATATTGCATTTTAAGGCCTAAGATTTGCATTTTAATAATTTTGCATCTTTTAAATAATTTTTCTTTAAATAATTAACTCGTTGCATTTTGTCAAACCACCCAAAGATTAACCCAATCCAAATCATTCAATCCAACACCACTTTTATTTTCATCCAAACACCCTCTTTATTTCCTCATTTTTAAATTTCAAACCCACCTTTCCCTAAAATACCAAACCTAACCTACCCCTATTATTTAATTCCTACCCCTTTATTAAAAGAGGGGCAACACAACGCTCAAAGAAGACAAAAATAAAAGAGGAGCACAAAACAACAATCGAAAGCAAAGACAAAATAGGCAGCCTATACAGACGCAGCAAGAGTGGCAAATTTCAACGTTTCTTTTTTTTTTTGTTTTTGCGGAAGGCGGCCATACGTCAAAAAAAGTCGAGCCCACTTTTTTTTCATATTATTTTTGGAAGGGAGAACCTTCTCTCCTCGCCTCCTTGCCGCCGCCGCGCTCTTCACGGAGTTCTAAAACTCCGCGAACCCCTTTAAACACCCAAAGACTTCACGCCATCACCGACCCACCTCAACTCTCACCAACTCGCCGCCACACACCCGCCGCCACATCGCCACCGACGAATCTCACCGCCGCGGTGGCGTGCTTCCCGCGACCGCCGGAAGCGACGCCACGCCTCTCTCGCTTGCAATGTCAACATCGCCGATTTAAAACTCCGCGACGCTGGTTTTTTCGACGCCCCGCTGATCTGCTTTGCAATCGTGTTGTTGGACTGATTCTATTTATTTTGGTAATTTAGCCGAGTTAAAACTCCGCGAATCGTCGCGCATCGATTTTGTTTCGTTGTCGGATTTTAACATTTCCGATGACCTTGTCGGCATTCGATTTCGCCGATTGTACATCGCTGCGTCGCTTCCGCGACTCGCCGGAAGCGACGCCGCCTCTCTCTGCCGGTAATGTTGAGATTGTCGATTTAAAACCCCGCGTCTCTCGTTTTCCGACTTAATTGCTTCCATCCGTAGCTATTCTCGATCGATTTGGATATCACCGCCTTATTCTCGCTGAATCCGCTAGATCGCTTTTGATGTTTTGCGGCTTTTTCAGATTTTGCCGTGATAGTGACTGCTTTTGACCATCAGGTTTCTTTGTTTTTGTTAAACCGACGAACCATACCGCACTGTTGTTAAACCGATTTTGAACAGATGCTACACTATGTTATTTTACCGATTTTGAACAAATTACTACATTTGGTATTTTATCGATTTTTGAACAATGATATCGCACTTGCATTTATCGATTTTGAACTTGATACTACATCGCCAAAGAAGGATTTATCCGTCGATCCGAGGCCTCCGTGGTAAGCGAGACTAATATGTGGGCGAGAGGAAAGTGAAAAAGATTAGACGAGAATGCATAGTATCGCTCACTGCGAGGCGAGTCGATCGCAACCGTAGCGATATCGCTTCTCATGTCTTAGTATTCTTGGCATAACACTAGCTGAGCCCACACTATATAAAAAATATATCTTTTACAACATATTTTACATATATATATCTATATATATACATATATTGTTGTTTGTTTGGTAATTTATTTATCATCTACTAACTCTTCTACTAAGTGTCTTCAGAAAATTCTATGCGCTACCCAAAGTTAAATCATTCGCATAAAATAAAATAAAAGCAAAATATCGCTAATTTATCTTCATTACATCTTTTATGTTTATTTGCTTTCATTACTATCTTGTTAAATACATATCTATATTAAATATTGGCATGCCTAGTTTAAATATCTTTGATTAGTTTAATAATTAGAATACCCTTAGAATTGCATGATATATTTAGCACAATTTTAAACCTAAGTTTGAACGGACAACCGCAAGTTAGCGGATCCTTTAGGGTGCCTAACCCCTTCCCTTTAGGATAATAAAGAACCCTTACCTAGAATCTCGTGATACTTTCGCACTTTAAAACGGAGATCATTCGTAGTATTTTATGCTACATTTTCGTGTCCTAATTCACTATAATAATTAGGTGGCGCACTTTTAAATTGCATTTCGAATCCAACCATACGCCAGAATGTAATCCCGCTTCCTACTCCCAATTAAAAATGGGCATGATGGCGACTCCACCGGGATATTTAGGTTCTTAACCATAACAAACATAGGTTATTTCATCGGCTTTATTTTTTCTTATCTGCTTAAAATTGCTTCTTCTGTGTTTCACATTCATTTGCTTTTATGTTTTGTCTAAATTATTCTACTTTACATATAAATATTTGCATTAACTGCTATTTGTTACCGCTTTCCTTAAACTGGCATTCCGCCATATTTCTTCCATTCGAAAATTCACAATCACACACTCACGTGTTGCGTGTTTCGCGCACCCGCAAATTTCTTTCAAAATATCCAAATTTTAAGAGAGTTGGCGCCTACGCGGAGTTAGATCGGTTCGTCTGATCAGCCGCGTAGCCTTCTGACTCGAGTTGTCCGCTCGGAACCTCAAGGCCTAGAAAAGCCAAATCTTAGAAACTTAAGATAGAGCTATACCACTTCATTTTAGGGCACGATGCATTTACCTTAGGTGGTCGATCCGCATCGACGCCACAATTAGGAAGACATCAAACTTGTCGACGGGTTTCTCAACCCAACGACCAACCAAAGATATTACGTGTAGCGTGGCAATGATGCATAAATCCAAGCCTAATCATGACATGCCGAAATTGGAAAAGTGCACCGTCATTTGGTCGCCATTTCCAACAAAGGCATTATAGTTGGACGACGGACAAATCCGCCATAATCTCGCATACGTGACGCTTAGGCTTACCGCATAAAGCCGTCCCCGCATGTTAGGAACGCTGAATGTGCATGCAATATATCTGCTACATACCTGCAAATTATGTGCTTTATGCTAACACCGTTTGTTGCATTTTCTAAAGGATTTATCATCTCCCCAAAGGTCGATTTGTATTTGACTAAGCAATGACAAAGCATCAATATTTTCCAAGATCAAAGACACGGTCCAACGACATGACCGATTCAAGGGCATTTGAGCGGAACGAGTCGGAACCTGTCTTAGTTCCTATAGGCAAAACAGGGGTCTGAGAAAAGAAAAGCAGCATAGATCTGATCGAGCACCTCGCCCAGTTACCACAGCAAATGGCAACCCTACAGGCCGAAATCAGAAGGCCCAGAAACATCACTACATACAAGCAACTACATTGAGACCCACTTTAGGCCAGACACCCTTTTCAAAACTGGGACAATGTAGGAAACCGGACAGGGATTGCAAGTCCAAACAGGCCAGGCACGCAGATGTCAAGGGACAAGGCGGCGAAGTCAGATACGAATCGACCCTCCCCAAAACTCACAAATTTTCTTTTAGCGCAGGTCTTTTCATATTAACAAAAGCAGAAAGTGCAATAGCCGAAATGGAAAATGCGGCGAAAGGTTTCTTCGTATTAGCAGAAGCAGCAAAAGCAACAAAGGCAGAGGGTGACAACAATCCAAAGTCCGCATCAGAAGCAGCAGCAGCAGAAAGGGGCATCAACAATCGGCAATCAAAGTTCAGAGTTCCGCAACAAAACCTAGCGCATCAACTAGGGCACAAAGTCAAATTGGCAACCAATGCATCACACCCAACAGAGGCATCATGGCAATTCGTCAGTTGCAGCATTTAGCATGTCCATGCAAGGACGACATCTCAGTATTCATCTGGCGTAGCAGGGACAACATCTCTACCCATAAAATTGCACTTCTCGTATGTGTTTACCATTTCATTTAAACAGGTATACACTAATGTTTTCTCGCAGTGAGCATCTATCCTAAGGTGAGCAGCAAGAAGAACACGCCCAGTGCAACGACGCATCGCGATTGTGTCCAGCAACGACACCATCAAGATTGCGCTTCACGCAACGACGCCAAAGAAGAATACGCCCAGTAACGACGCATCGCGATTGTGTCCAGTGCAACGACACCATCAAGATTGCTTCACGCAACGACGCCAAGAGCAATACGCCCGTGCAACGACGCCATCGCGATTGTGTCCAGTAACGACACCATCGCGATTGCGTCACGCAACGACGCCAAAGAAGAATACGCCCAGTGCAACGACGCGACGCGATTGCGTCCAGTGCAACGACACCATCGCGATTGCCTCACGCAACGACGCCAGAGCAATACGCCCGTGCAACGACGTTATCGCGATTGCGTCCAGCAACGACACCATCGCGATTGCGCCCACGCAACGACACCGAAAGAATACGCCCGTGCAACGACGCACGCGATTGCGGTCCAGTAACGACACCATCAAGATTCCGCCTACGCAACGACGCCGACAACAACACGCCCAGTGCAACGACGCGACGCGATTGTGGTTCAGTGCAACGACACCATCGATCGCGCTTCACGCAACGACGCCAAAGCAAAGAATACGCCCAGTGCAACGACGCACGATTGCGGTCCAGTGCAACGACACCATCGCGATTGCGTTTACGCAACGACGCCAAGAAGAATACGCCCGTGCAACGACGCGCGATTGCGGTCCAGCAACGACACCATCGCGATTGCGCTCACGCAACGACATCATCAAGAACACGCCCAGCAACGACGCGATCAAGATTGCGTCCAGTGCAACGACACCATCGCGATTGCGCTTCACGCAACGACGCCAAAGAACAATACGCCCAGTAACGACGTTATCGCGATTGTGGTCCGTGCAACGACACCATCAAGATTGCTACGCAACGACGCCAAAGAATAACATCGCCCAGTAACGACGCACGCGACGGGTGTCTGTGCAACGACACCATCAAGATTGCGCTTACGCAACGACGCCAAAGAAGAACATCGCCCAGCAACGACGCGATCAACATCAGGTCCAGTAACGACACCATCAAGATCGCCCACGCAACGACGCCAAGAACAACACGCCCAGTAACGACGTTACGACGGGTGTCCAGCAACGACACCATCGCGATTGCGTTCACGCAACGACGCCAAAGAAGAACACGCCCAGTAACGACGTTATCAACATCAGGTCCAGCAACGACACCATCGCGATTGCGCTTACGCAACGACGCCAAAGCAGCGAATACGCCCAGTAACGACGACGCGATTGTGTCCGTGCAACGACACTCATCGCATTGGCGCTTACGCAACGACGCCAAAGAATACGCCCAGTAACGACGCCACGCGATTGTGTCCAGTGCAACGACATCATCGCGAACACGCCCAGCAACGACGCACGATTGCGGTCCGTGCAACGACACCATCGCGATTGGCCCACGCAACGACACCAAGAAGAACATCGCCCATGCAACGACGCGACAAGACAAAGAAGTTCACGCAACGACGCCAAGAAAGAACATCGCCCAGTAACGACGCGACAAGACAAAGAAGTCCACGCAACGACGCCAAAGAAAGAATGCTGCTTTACGCAACGACGCCAACGGCAACACGCCCAGTAACGACGCGATCAAGACAACAAGTCCGAAAATGACGCTATCATCAGCATATCACATCTACGCAAGGACGATTTCTATACTCTCGAAATTGCATTTCTTATTCATGCTTTATTACTCTGTCTTAGCAGTTATGCACTAACTCTCTCTTGAGCTTTAGTCTACAGGGACAGTTGCAGCAAGGACAACATATCCGCATTCACAATCATAACACGTCCGTGCAAGGGCGAAATCACAGCATTTGCGGCAGACATCACATTTTCGCAGGATAGCATTTTTATACTCAAACAGTTACATTGCATATAAATTCATACGTTATCATTTGCCTTAACAGTTATGCACTAACCGTTTGTTTAAGTCTTAGCATACAGGAACAGGAGCACAACGTGGAACTACCTCTTACAGCGAACCGAAGCAATTTGTACCTCGAATGTCGATCCGCTCTCCTCCAGCATCCTGCAACGCCAATGACTGATGTCATCATAATTCGATTAATCGACAATTTTAGATCCGCTCCCGCTTTGGTTTTAATTTTTTCACCACGTAACCTGGTCATCATAATTCGACATTGTGACAATTTTTAAATCGCTTCCCGCTTTGGTTTTAATTTTTCTTCAACAACCCAAAGGTCATCATAATTCGACACCGACATTTTTTTAACTGCATCGACTTTACTTTTTACTTTAGCATCAGAACAACCCAAAGGTCATCATAATTCGACTGGGACATTTTCAATCAAGGCTACTTTACTTTTACTTTAGCATCGCAACAACCCATGTCATCATAATTCGACATCGACATTTTTTAATCTGCATCAGCTTTACTTTTACTTTAGCATCGCAACAATCCAGTGCCATCATACTTCGACACTGGGACATTTTTCAATCTGTGTCAGCTTTACTTTTTAACTTTAGCATCGAACGCACCCAAAGGTCATCATAATTCGACATCGACAATTCCGAGTCCAGATCGCCCCACTTTTGAGTTCTAGTTTATAAACAGACAAAATTACATGAAGTCAGCGCTTTGTCCAAGACTCTTCCATCATCTCCGTACAAAGAGGGACATACCGCTGATACCAATTTTGACCCGTTTTTTCGTATATTTATTGTAATTTTAAGTATTGTAGCACACCGCATTTTAATCGTTATTTTTGCATATTTTATATAATATTCTATGTTTATTTATTCACAAAATGACATTGCATCTTTTTATTTTTATTTAAGCATTATGTTTTTGTTAATATTATATTTCTATTATAATAATATTTTGCATCTCTTTAAATAATTAATTGACGTCCTGCTTTAATTTTAATCAGACATTAAACATGTCTTAAATATTGCATTTTTGCGGCAGATTTGCATTTTAATAATTTTGCATCTTTTAAATAATTTTTCTTTAAATAATTAACTCGTTGCATTTTGTCAAACCAAATCCAAGATTTAACCCAATCCAAATAATTCAATCCAACACCACTTTTATTTTCATCCAAACACCCCCTCTTTATTTCCCCCTCATTTTTTAAATTTCAAACCCACCTTTCCCCCTAAAATACCAAACCTAACCTACCCCCCTATTATTTAATTCTTACCCCCCCCCCTTTATTAAAATAGGGGGGCAAATAACGCTCAAAGAAGACAAAAATAAAAGAGGAGCACAAAACAACAATCGAAAGCAAGACAAAATAGTGCAACCCATACAGACAAGAACAAAGACGCAGAGAAGAGGGCAAAATTTCAACGTTCTTTTTTTGTTTTTAAAGGAAGGCACCATACGTCAAAAAAAGAGTGAGCCCACTTTGTTTTGATATTATTTTTGAAGGAGAACCTTCTCCTCGCCTCCCTTGCCGCCGCCTCACTTCGCCGGAGTTCTAAAACTCCGGGAACCCCTTTTAAACACCCAAAGACTTCACGCCATCACCGACCCACTCAACTCCCTCACCAACTCGCCGCCACACACCCGCCGCCGCCATCGCCACCGATTTAATCTCACTGCCGCGTGGCGCCGCCCGCGACTCGCCGGAAGCGGCGCCGCCGCCTCTCTCGCTTGAACAACATCGCCGATTTAAAACTCCCGCGACGCTGTTTTTTCGACGCCCCGCTGGATCTGCTGCAATCGTGTTGCTGGACCGATTCTATTTATTTTGGTAATTTAGCCGAGTTAAAAACTCCGCGAATCGTCGCTTCATCGATTTTGTTTCGTTGTCGATTTTAACATTTCCGACGACTTGCTCGACATTCGATTTCGTCGATTGTACCATCGCGGTGGCGTCGCTCCGCGACCTCGCCGGAAGCGACGCCACGCTTCTCTCGTGGTTTCGTGAATGTTGAGATTGTCGATTTAAAACCCCATGGTCTCTTCGTTTTCCGACGAATTGCTCCACCAGAGCTATTCTCGGATCGATTTGGATATCACCGCCTTATTCTCGCTGAATCCGTTTGATTTTGATGTTTCACGGTTTCTTTGGGGATGATTTTACGCGATAAAGGGATCGTTTTGACTATCAGGTTTTTGTTTTGTTAAACTGATCGAACCATACCGCACTGTTGTTAAACCGATTTTGAACATGCTACACTATGTTATTTTATCGATTTTGAACAAATTACTACATTTGGTATTTTATTGATTTTTGAACAATGATATCGCACTTGGCATTTATCGATTTTGAACTTGATACTACATCGCCAAAGAAGGATTTATCCGTCGATCCGAGGCCTCCGTGGTGGCGAGACGAATATGTGGGCGAGAGGAAAGTGAAAAAGATTAGACGAGAATGCGTAGTATCGTTCACCAGGAGGCGAGTCGACCGCAACCGTAGCGATATTGGCTTCTCATGTCTTAGTATTCTTGGCATAACACTAGCTGAGCCCACACTATATAAAAAATATATCTTTTACAACATATTTTACATATATATATCTATATATATACATATATTGTTGTTTGTTTGGTAATTTATTTATCATCTACTAACTCTTCTACTAAGTGTCTTTTCAGAAAATTCTATATGCGCTCCCAAAGTTAAATCATTCGCATAAAATAAAATAAAAGCAAAATATCGCTAATTTATCTTCATTACATCTTTTATGTTTATTTGCTTTCATTACTATCTTGTTAAATACATATCTATATTAAATATTGGCATGCCTAGTTTAAATATCTTTTGATTAGTTTAATAATTAGAATACCCTTAGAATTGCATGATATATTTAGCACAATTTTAAACCTAAGTTTGAACGGACAACCGCAAGTTAGCGGATCCTTTAGGGTGCCTAACCCCTTCCCTTTAGGATAATAAAGAACCCTTACCTAGAATCTCGTGATAGCTTTCGCACCTTAAAATGGAGATCATTCGTAGTATTTTATGCTACATTTTCAGTGTCCTAATTCACTATAATAATTAGGTGGCGACTCCTTTAAATTGCATTTCGGGAATCCAACCATACGCCAGAATGCAATCCCGCTTCCTATCCCGTAAATGGGCGCATGTACGGCGACTCCATCGGGATATTTAGGTTCTAACCATAACAAACATAGGTTATTTATCAGGCTTTATTTTTCTTATCCGCTTAAAATTGCTTCTTCCGTGTTTCACATTCATTTGCTTTTATGTTTTGTCTAAATTATTCTACTTTACATATAAATATTTGCATTAATCGCTATTTGTTACCGCTTTCTTAAACCGCATTCCGCCATATTTCTTCCATTCGAAAATTCACAATCACACTCACGTTGCGTGCTTCGCAGACCGCAAATTTCTTTCAAAATATCCAAATTTTAGAGAGTCACGCGCTGAGTTAGATCGGTTCGTTCGATCACCGCGTAGCCTTCTCACTCGAGTTGTCCGCTCGGAACTCTTGGCCTAGAAAAGCCAAATCTTAGAAACTTAAGATAGAGCTATACCACCCTTCATTTTAGGTACGACGTCATTTACCTTAGGTGGTCGATCCGTATCGACGCCACAATTAGGAAGACACTAAACTTGTCGACGTTTCTCAACCCAACGACCAACCAGCATATTATGTGTAGCGTGGCAATGACAGACAAATCCAAGCCTAATCATGACATGCCGAAATTGGAAAAAGTGCACCGTCATTTGGTCGCCATTTCCAACAAAGGCATTATAGTTGGACGACTTGGACAAATCCGTCATAATCTCGCATACGTGACGCTTAGGCTTACCTGCATAAAGCGGTCCCCTGCATGTTAGGAAACGTTTGAATGTGCTATGTGCAATATATCTGCTACATACCTGCAAATTATGTGCTTTATGCTAACACCGTTTGTTGCATTTTCTAAAGGATTTATCATCTCCCCAAAGGTCGATTTGTATTTGACTAAGCAATGACAAAGCATCAATATTTTCCAAGATCAAAGACACGGTCCAACGATACGACCGATTCAGGGCATTTGAGCGGAACAGCCGAACCCGCTTAGTTCCTATAGGCAAAACAGGGGTCTGAGAAAAGAAAAGCAGCATAGATCTGATCGAGCACCTCGCCCAGTTACCACAGCAAATGGCAACCCTACAGGCCGAAATCAGAAGGCCCAGAAACATCACTACATACAAGCAACTACATTGAGACCCACTTTAGGCGCCACCCTTTTCAAAGCGGGACAATGTAGAAACCTGGACAGGATTGCAAGTCCAAGCAGGCACGCAGATGTCGGCGGACAAGGCGGCGAAGTCAGATACGAATCGACCCCCCCCCCAAAACTCACAAAATTTTCTTTTAGCGCAGGTCTTTTCATATTAACAGAAGCAGAAAGTGCAATAGCCGAAAGCAGAAAATGCGGCGAAAGGTTTCTTCAGATAGCGTATAAATAAAAGCAACAAAAGCAGAGGTGACAACAATCCAAAGTCCGTGATCGCACAGCAGCAGCAGAAAAGGGCATCAACAAAGCAATCAAAGTTCGTAGTTCCGCAACAAAACCTAGCGATCAACTAGAGCACAAAGTCAAATTGGCAACCAATGCATCACACCCAACAGAGGCATCATGGCAATTCCAGTAAAGATTTAGCATGTCCACGCAAGGGCGACATCTCGATTCATCCGGCGAAAGGACAACATCTCTACCATAAAATTGCACTTCTCGTATGTGTTTACCATTTCATTTAAACGGTATACACTAATGTTTTCAAGCTTGCGAGCATCTATCCCTGCGGGAAGCGGCATCGTCGAGCGGCGGCGTTATCGGCGTGTGTCGACGGCGACACCATCGGCGTTGCGTCGTAGCAACGCCCGGTGGCAATCGTCGAGCAACGGCGTTACTCGGCGTATGTCGACGGCGACACCGTCGGCGTGCGTCTGCAGCGGCGCCCGATGTAATCGTCCGAACGCAGCGTCGCCGGCGTTGTGTCGAGCAGCGACACCGTGGCGTGCGTCTGCAGCGGCGCCCGGCGGCAATCGTCCGAGCGGCGGCGTTATCGGCGTGTGTCGAACGGCGACACCGTCGGCGTGCGTCTGCCTTGGCGCCCGATGTAATCGTCCGAGCAGCGGCGTTATCGGCATTGTGTCGAGCGGCGACACCGTCGGCGTGCGCCGCGCGACGGCGGCAATACGTCCGAGCGCGGCGTTATCGGCGTGTGTCGGCGGCGACACCCGTCGGCATTCGTCTGCGGCAGCGGCGACAACACGTCGAACGCAGCGTTACTCAGCGTGTGTCGAGCGGCGGCACCCGTGACGCCGGCGTGCGGCGCCCGGCGGCAATCGTCCGAACGGCGGCGTTATCGGCGTGTGTCGGTAGCAGCGACACCGTGGCGTGCGTCTACGCATAGCGGCGCCCGGCGGCAATCGTCGAGCGGCGGCGTTATCGGCGTGTGTCGGCGGCGACACCATCGGCGTGCGTCTGCGCGCGACATCATCGGCAACACGTCGAACGGCGGCGTTATCGGCGTGTGTCGGCAGCGACACCATCGGCGTGCGTCTGCGGCAGCGCCGGCGGCAATACGTCGAACGGCAGCGTTATCGGCGTGTGTCGAGCGGCGGCACCGCCGACGTGCGTGCAGCGGCGATGCCGGCCAACCGTCCGAACAGCGGCGTTATCAGCATTGTGTCGACGGCGACACCGCCGGCGTTGCGTCCTGCAGCGGCGGCGCCCGGCGGCAATGCGTCCGGCAGCGGCGTTATCGGCGTGTGTCCGGCGGCGACACCGTCGGCGTTGCGTCTGCAGCGGCGCCCGGCGATACGTCCGAAGCGGCGTCATCGGCGTTGTGTCGAGCGGCGGCATCGCCGGCAACGCGTCGAGCAGCGGCGTTATCGGCGTTGTGTCGAGCGGCGGCACCGCCGGCGTGCGTCGTACAGCGACACGGCGGCAACACGTCCGTGCGGCGGCGTTGCTCCGGCCACGGCAAGTCTACACTTGGCGCCCGGCGTGGCGTCCGAGCAGCGGCGTTGCTCGGCCGCAGCAAGTCCAGCGCCAGCGGCCGGCGTGCGTCTGGCGGCGCCCGGCGCGACCGTCGAACGCGGCGTTATCGGCCGCAACAAGTCCGAAAATGGCCTTCTCGTGACGCATATCACATCTACGAGGCGATTTCTATACTCCGAAATTGCATTTCTTATTAGTACTTTATTACTGCTGTCTTAGCGATTTATGCACTAACTCTCTCTTGAGCTTTAGTCTACGAGGGCGATTGCGGCAAGGACAACATATCGCATTCACAATCATAACACGTCGTGCGAAGCGAAATCCACGGCATTTGCTGTGAGCATCACATTTCGCGGGATAGCGTTTTTATACTCAGCGATTACATTGCGTATAAATTCATCGTTATCATTTGCCTTACGCGATTATGCACTAACGTTTGTTTAAGTCTTAACATCTGAGAGCAGAGCCTGACGTGGAACTACCTCTTCTGGCAGAAGCAATTTGTACCTCGAATGTCGATCCGCTCCAAAGATCCTCGGCATCTGCCTTGATGACCCGAGTGTAAATCATAATTCGACATCTGGACGATTTTTAGATCTGCTCGCTTTGGTTTTAATTTTTGACCTCGCGGAACCAGGTGTCATCATAATTCGACATTGTGACAATTTTTAAATCTGCTAAAGCTTTGGTTTTAATTTTGACCTCCATGACCAGTGTCATCATAATTCGACCTGGACATTTTAATCTGCGTCGACTTTACTTTTTACTTTAGCATCACAATGACCGATTATGCGTCATAATTCGACCGGGACATTTTCAATCTGCGTCGACTTTACTTTTACTTTAGCATCGCACGACCCGATGTCGTCATAATTCGACCTTTGGGACGTTTGTCTGCATCGCCTTTACTTTTACTTTAGCATCGTGATCGGTGCCGTCATAATTCGACCTTTGGGGACATTTTCATCTGCGCGTCGACTTTACTTTTATCTTTAGCATCGCGACGACCGATGTCGTCATAATTGCGACAGGACAGTCTGATGCATCGGCCCATTTTGAGTTCTAGTTTATAAAGCAGGACAAAATTGGCTCTGAAGTCAGCGTCTTTGTCAGAAGACTCTTCCATCATCTCAGTACAAAGAGGACATACTGTGATCAATTTTGACCGTTTTTGTATATTTCGTGCAATTTTAAGTATTTTAGCACACCGCATTTTAATCGTTATTTTTGCATATTTTATATAATATTCTATGTTTATTTATTCACAAAATGACATTGCATCTTTTATTTTTATTTAAGCATTATGTTTTTGTTAATATTATATTTCTATTATAATAATATTTTGCATCTCTTTAAATAATTAATTGGCGTCTGCTTTAATTTTAATCGGACATTAAACATGTCTTAAATATTGCATTTTGCGTCGGCGTTTGCATTTTAATAATTTTGCATCTTTTAAATAATTTTCTTTAAATAATTAACGTTGCATTTTGTCAAACCAGTCCGATCTTAACCCAATCCAAATCATTCAATCCAACACCACTTTTATTTTCATCCAAACACCCCTCTTTATTTCCTCATTTTTTAAATTTCAAACCCACCTTTCCCTAAAATACCAAACCTAACCTACCCCTATTATTTAATTCTTACCCCTTTATTAAAAGAGAAGCGACACAACGTTGACAAGACAAAAATAAAAGAGGAGCACAAAACAACAATCGAGCAGCACAAAATAGGGGCAGCCCATACAGTCGCGGCCAAAGACGCGGCAAAGAGCGGCCCAACGTTTCTTTTTTTGTTTTTAAAGGAAAGCGCATACGTTGAAAAAAAGTGAGCCCACTTTGTTTTGATATTATTTTTGAAGGAGAACGCCTCTCCTCGGCTCCCTTGCCGCCTCTCGCTGCCGCCACGGAGTTCTAAAACTCCGCGAACCCCTTTAAACACCCAAAGACTTCGCGCCACCGACCCACCTCAACTCTCACCAACTCGTCGCCACACACCCGTCGCCGCCATCGCTCGACGAATCTCACGCGGTGGCGTCGCTCGGCGACCTCGCCGTGGAAGCGGCGCCATTGCCTCTCTCTGCACGGTAATGTTGAACATCGTCGTATTTAAAACTCCGACGACGTTGGTTTTCGGCGTCTGTTGGATCTGTTTTGCCTTGTGTTGTTGGGGTGATTCTATTTATTTTGGGTAATTTAGCGGAGTTAAAAACTCCGTGAATCGTCATGATTTCGATTTTGTTTCGTTGTCGGATTTTTAACATTTAGATGACCTTATCGGCGACATTCGATTTCCGTCGATTGTACCAGCTGCGGTGGCGTCGCTCGGCGACCTCGCCGGGAAGCGACGCCGCCGCTCTCTCTGCGTGCCGGTAATGTTGAGATTGTCGTATTTAAAACCCCGTGGTCTCGTTTTCAACCGAATTGCTCAATTCTTGTAGCTATTCTGGTGATTTGGATATCACCGCCTTATTCTTGAATCCGCGTTTGGGTATTTTGATGTTTTGCGGTTTCTTTGGGATGATTTTCTTTGTGATAGTGGGTATTTTGACCATTGTGCTCTTTGTTTTTGTTAAACTGATCGAACCATCCGCACTGGCTGTTAAACCGATTTTGAGCAGATCTACACTATGTTATTTTCTTGATTTTGAACAAATTACTACATTTGGTATTTCTTGATTTTTGAACAATGATCGCACTTGGCATTTCTTGATTTTGAACTTGATACTCTGGCCAAAGAAGGATTTATCAGTCGATCTGAGGCCTCAAGTGGTAGCGAGGCGGAATATGTGGGCGAGGAGGAAAGTGAAAAGATTAGGCGAGAATGCGTAGTATCGTTCACGGGAGTAGTCGATGGCCGTAGCGATATTGGCTTCTCATGTCTTAGTATTCTTGGCATAACACTAAATGAGCCAGCACTATATAAAAATATATCTTTTACAACATATTTTACATATATATATCTATATATATACATATATTGTTGTTTGTTTGGTAATTTATTTATCATCTACTAACTCTTCTACTAAGTGTCTTTTTGCAGTGCCGGGTATGAAAGTTAAATCATTCGCATAAAATAAAATAAAAGCAAAATATCGCTAATTTATCTTCATTACATCTTTTATGTTTATTTGCTTTCATTACTATCTTGTTAAATACATATCTATATTAAATATTGGCATGCCTAGTTTAAATATCTTTTGATTAGTTTAATAATTAGAATACCCTTAGAATTGCATGATATATTTAGCACAATTTTAAACCTAAGTTTGAACGGACAACCGCAAGTTAGCGGATCCTTTAGGGTGCCTAACCCCTTCCCTTTAGGATAATAAAGAACCCTTACCTAGAATCTCGCATAGCTTTCGCAGACCTTTAAAATGGAGATCATTCGTAGTATTTTATGCTACATTTTCAGTGTCCTAATTCACTATAATAATTAGGTGGCGACTCCTTTAAATTGCATTTCGAATCGACCATACGGCAGCGTAATCCGTTCGCTCGGTCGAAAATGGGGCGTTACATTGGGTGTTGCATGTTTAATAGGAAGAACTTGTAGTTGGAAAAATGCACTTAGAGTAGTTGCATGTAAGAAATGGGGTTGATTATGAAAGAATTGGTTAGGGGGATATTATGAGCATGTTGTTGCCTAAATACTACATTAGACTTGTTGGGTTAGTTGTTGTAACTTGTGGGGCTGAATTTTACACACCAAAGTTTAGGTGTGTAATCCCCTTGGTGTTGGTTGGTTGTTGAGCCTTAAACATGGCATTTGAGCGTTAAAAACCGACCTTGGAAAAGGTGGCAATGTATGTAGAAACAAAGGAAACGCTGCCCAATTTTCCGTAGGAAATTGGTGACTTTAACTTGGAAATTCTGCATTGTAATTAGAGCTTGATAAACGTATTGTGGTCATTTTAGGTTGACATACTACGTGCGGTAAATTGGACTTAGCTTGTGGATTGGCCAGAAGAGGTATGTGGAGCTTTCCTATCTCTTGAGCATGATTAGTTGTACATGTAATGCGGTGAGCGTCTGAGATTTGGAAATCTTCGTTTGTTATAAGTATTTGATACTAACTTCCTTTAAAAAGGAAAGTATAAAAATCCTTGGACTTAAGGGAATGTGTTTTACTATTGTTTAACTCTAATATAACGGCTTTATGGGGAGTTGGTTATATTAGCTTGTGAAAGTTTAATGGAGAAAGGTTTTGATGATTTGAACTTGTGGAAGGAAAATGGTTTTAAGGCATGAGTTGCCTAAGGCTTTACAAGAAATGAAGTCACTTAATTTAGAAGCTTGAGATAGTTTTAAAAGGAAATGTGACTTGTTTTGAAAAAAAATCGTAACTTGATACTATGTTGATTAGTATCTTGGAATTTTTGTATAAAAAGAGTTATTTCTTAAAAGGTTAAGTACATGATACTTGGGTTAAATTCGAATTTTTACTAAAAGACATGATCGTGCCTTAGGTATACTAAAATGAGAGGATGTATTAATACTATTAATAAAGTTAGGTGATTCTTAACTTGCTTGAGTTATGATAGGCGGTAGTGCTTATGTTGTGATGTGATAGTAGGTAGTGCTTATGTTATGTTTTATTAGCGGATGAGCTATGTTATATATGTTTATATTATTCTGGGTAAACCGGGTTATTATTTATGCCATGGATTTGCTACCCGTGATGCGAGTGCGTGCGCTTGTACTCGTGCGGATGCGGACCATAGGATCCGTGCGGGTGAAATAGTCCCGTGCGATGCTGCGATGGTACTCATGCGGATCCACATGATCCGTGCGGGTGAAATAGTCCCGTGCGGGTGAAATAGTCTATGGCGAGGCGGATGACCTCATGCGGGTCCACGGGACCTATGCGGGTGAAATAGTCCCGAGTAGGATTGTAATGATACTACGCGAGGTACCTGTTTTGATCGTGAGCCTCCTATTTTTATGCTACAAAACTTATACTTGTTACTCATTATTAGTAAGGCACGGTCTGACATAATTTGATTTTATCTATAACTTGATACATTTACGGACTTATGATATTACTACGGTATTTTCGATTTTACATACTTGATGCGTTGTGTCGACCCCCTTCATGGGCTGCGTTCATCTGCGAGTAAGGGAAGCGGTGGTAGATCCTCATTCCTAGGATCTTGTACTCAGTGTCGAGAGCTCCATTTCTTGGAGGCTCGACTTTTGGTATGGTTCTCCTGAGTCGTTGATATTTTGTACATTCAGGGGCATGACGGGGCCCTGTCCCGTCATAGTGTTATTCATTCTTAGAGGCCTGTAGTCTTGTCAGAACTTGATTTGTTAAGGATGTAACTGTTCGGTTTATGTACTTTTGGGTTAGCCATTTTGGGCTAGACTATTCTATATCTTAATGGTTGTTTATCTTGAGTTTATATTCCGCTGGTTTTCTCTGATGTTGTGTCACTAGGGTGCCCGGGTTAAGGCACCGGTCACGGGTCCGGGTTCGGGTCGTGACAAAAATTGACTGTCAACAGTCATTACAACCGTTGAAAGGATATATGGGGCAATATTATCTTAAGGATAGATCAATAATTTGGTCGACTCAGCAAGCCCTCATAATTGATCATTTTCAGATTTCTAACAAATAGTTATTGTTATTTTTCCGTTCTATACATTTGTACTCACAAGCTTAAGATAATATTCATTATTTCAACAACAACATGACTGGACAATATCAATTCAACCACTTCAACACTGAAAATTTCACAAATGCTCAAGGCAATCCCATTGTCTTCAATCCCACTACTCAAGGCACTATCAACTCCACTGTTTTTGGCACTCCCAGTGTCACCACTGATCATGACATTTTTAATGTCTTCCCAACTATTGTTTTTGGCACGTCAAGTGCCACTGGTTTTGGTACGTCAAGTGTCACCGCCACTACCTTTGGCACAACCAATGCCTCCACTGCTGCTTCGGGCACTTATAGTGCCTTTGCTCCGGTCCAAGGCGTCAACAACAACTACAATGCCTTTGCAACTCCTTACGGGGGTGCTACTGCCCCAACACCTGTTGTTTTTCACCATGAACGTCCTGAAAAGTTCATGGGTGCTCACTTTAAGAGATGGCAGCAAAAGATGTTGTTTTTCCTGACGGTTATGGAAATGTCACGTTTCCTAACCGAAGATCCTCCACTAGTTGGGGAAGACGTGGAGCCACAACCAAATAATTTGGCGGGAGGGGGCCAAGGTAACCATGTCGCTGACGACATGAGGATGGTTCGCGAAGCATGGAAACATAGTGATTTCATGTGTAGGAATTATATTCTAAACAGTTTGTCAGATCCACTATACACGGTATATTGCACCGTTGAAACTGACAAGCAGTTATGGGACAAACTTCAAAAAAAATACAACACCCAAGATGCGGGTAGTAAGAAGTTCATCATTGGGAAATTTCTGAAATTTCAAATGGTGGACAACAAAAGTGTGACATCTCAAGTCCAGGAATTTCAAATGATTTTACATCACCTGGATTTGGAAGGATTAAAGCCCAACGAACAATTCTTGGTTAGGACATTAATCGAGAAGTTGCCTCCCTCGTGAACTGAGTTTATGAACTATCTAAAACTCAAAACGAATGGGATGACCCTAGATGAACTTATTGTCAAACTCCAGATTTAGGAAGACAATAAGAAGGCAATGCCAAAGGGAAAACAACCCGATGAGGCTAAGGCAAACCTGACGGAAGTCAAAGGGAACTCAAGCAAGAAGCGGAAGTTCCAGAAGGAAGGCAAGCCCCAAACAATTTAAAAGTTCAAGGGAAATTGTAACCACTGTGATATAGTTGGTCACATGGCCAAAGACTGTCGCATGCTCAAACGTGAGAATAAGGCCAAAGGCAAGGCCAAGGCTAACATCGTTGAAGACACGCTCGTCAACGATATGATTGAGGAGTTCTCAGCGGTAGTTCTTGAAGCTAATCTCGTTGAGAATCCGGTGCAATAATGGCTAGACACAGGTGCTACCCGTCACATATGTTCCAATAAAGAAGCTTTATCCACATATACACCAGTCACAGATAAAAAATTGTTCATGGGCAATAATTCTTCTTTAGAGGTGCTGGGGGTAGGAAATGTTACCCTAAAGATGACGTCCGGAAAGGAGCTGATTTTGAAGGAAGTGATGCATGTCCCAGAAATTCAAAGAAATTTAATTTTTGGACCTCTGTTAGTAAATGTTGGTTTTAGGCTAGTGTTAGAGGCTAACAAAGTTGTAATCACTAAAAATAGAACTTTTGTAGGAAGGGGTTTCGTCTGTGAAGGCCTCTTTAAGTCCAATGTTGCACCTATAATGCATTCTGTTTCAACTATCAATAAAATTGCACCTTCTACTTACTTTATTGAGTCATCTAATCTAATGTAAACTATCAATCTATCCAAAAATTGGTAAAGCTGGAATTATTACCGTCTATTGACATAAACCCTCAACGTAAGTGTGAGGTGTGCATAGAGGCAAAACTTTCCAAGAGTCATTTTAGATCCGTCAAAAGGGATACCGCTCCTCTAGAACTTATACACAATGATATTTGTGATTTGAAGTTCGCTCAAACTAGAGGGGGAACAAGTACTTTGTGACTTTCATAGATGATGGCACGATGTTTTGTTACTTTACTTACTAAAAAGTAAAGATGAAGCCTTTGAAGCATTCAAACGCTACAAAGCATAAGTTGAGAATCAACTAGGCGGACGAATTAAAACTATCCGTAGCGATAGAGGGGAAGAATATGTAGCGCATTTTGAAGAACTTTGTACTCAATCGGGTATAGTTCATCAAACAACGACTCCTTACTCACCTCAATCAAACGGAGTTACTGAACGCAAGAACCGAACACTAAAGGAAATGATGAATGCTCTACTTATCAATTCGGGCCTCCCTCAAACCATGTGGGGAGAAGTTGTCCTTACCGCAAATAGAATTCTTAACAGAGTCCCACACAAGGGTAAAGACAAGACTCCATACGAGCTATGGAAATGAAATAAACCTACCTACAAGTATTTGAAGGTATGGGGTTGTCTGGCCAAGGTAAAAGTACCTATGCCAAAGCAGGCCAAGATCGGACCTAAGACTGTGGATTGCATATTCATCGGATATGTCAATAACAGTAGTGTTTATCGCTTCATAGTATACAAGTCGGATCATCCGAACATTTATGAAGATACGATCATGGAATCAAGGAACGCGTGGTTCTTTGAAGACACATTTCCATATAAGAAAAACAACATAACCTCTCGCAAACGAAGTTATGAGCAAACCTCTGATCAACTAGGAGTCACTGATCGGTGTATTTTATATACACCTTTTGAGTCTGTTTTAGTTAGTCTTTTGTCCCATTTTGCACATATAAGTGTCGTATTAGGATAGTTTTTCTTTCTATTGAGTCAAAGTGGTTGAAATGGCCAAATGGCGGAAAATGAGCAAAGAGAGAGATGCGGTAGCAGAAAGTGGCGAACGAGGCTAAAATCCGGACCAGCGCGCGGCTCCTGCGACAGCGAGGCGCGGCGCCATTATTCGAGAAGCGAAGGCTTCGGCTACCGCGCAGCAGCGAGATGAAGGCGCGGCGCTAAACATCCGGAGAGCTACATAAGATAGCGCCTCGGGCCAGAATATCGAGCGCGGCGCCAAAACACCCGACGGATCGCAGAACTTAGGTGCGCGGCGCTGCATGCGAGGCATGGCCGACGCGTAAAACTAGGTCTTTTGACGGATTTTTGGGTCGAACTGCGAGGAAAAGAATGGGCGTTTTAAACCTATAAAAGGAGAACCTGGCGGTTTTGAGGTTCCTTCGCACAACTCAAGATTCTTGCTTGGAGATTGGATACCATTTATTTTAGTAATTTCTTTTCCACTTTCTTTACTTTAATTCGGTTTTGTATGATGAGCATGGAATTAGTTCTTGTCATATTTATGGCTAGGAACTAATTCTCTTATAGAACTTTCTATGTTGAATTTCTTGAACCTTATGTTATAAATTAATGCGTGCTTATGGTAATTATTCTTATTGAGAGATCTATCCAATAATTGAGTTGAATTCTTGGTAGCTAATTGACAACTAGTTATCACTATATGATTTCTAATCAGTTACGAAAAGGTGGGATTGTGAATATCTTGTAAGTTGGGTGGCGATCTTGAATTGGGGATGAGAATACCTCGATTAGATTTGTAAGCGTTGATGAGAGACTTAACAACCCTAATTTTGCGCATTGTGCGTGACGGTCGACTAGGTTTTGTTCTTAATCCTCTATAGAGTTACCACTTATCAGAAAGGTAGGTAAGGAACAATACTGGGGTTGAGTGTTTATATAACCCTAACGGGAGTATAAAACGATTTCGTAAATCTGCTTTCTCCAAAAGAAGAATACCATAAGTTAATGTATTAGTAAGTAGCATAAGCGGATAGTAAGGATACATAGAAGCCCTATTCTCATCACATCTGAATTAAATCTTTATATTTAATTAGCTTTCATAACTCTTAGTTACAAACCAAACAATCAATCATTAATTCACCAAATAGATACTAGAAAATAGATAACTGATACTTGGACCCTAATCCTAGAGGACGATATTCGGTCTTATCCAAGACTATACTACTTGATACGATAACGTGCACTTGCGTTTAAAAGTGTGTGCATCTATACGCGCCATCAGTCACTGACTACCTAGATAGAAACAGTTCAGATCTAGTAAATTCTGAAGTAGCTGATGATTCGGAATTTAGTATTCCAGATTCTCAGGACTTGGAAAGGGAATGGAAATACCTAGGGGGGTGGGGGTGGGGAATCAATGTAAGGGAATGAAAAAAAAAAAGAGGTAAAGGGAATGGAAAAATAGGTCAAACAAATAACTTCAAAGGGAATCAGGAGATTTCATTCCCTTATCATAATTCTATTATCCCGAACCAAACTTAACCTAAGTCTAATGTGTTGTCAAACTTTTACAGATGATGTAATCGATTACATCATAATAAGAGCTATTGGGCTCGTTACATCATTGTGAGACTTATTGGACTCATTACATCATAGTGAGACTTACGTCATCCAAATTCGAGAAATATGATCTTTCCTCCTCAAATCGGTGAAGAAAATGAAAAGACAAAAATCAATGAATACTCACAGTTGTGAGGGGCAGAATCACATTTATAATTATAGCCTTATGGGTCAGATGAAATTCAATAATCTTGATTCAAACTCTCTACAAATTCATTTAATAAATACAAATAATCTATTTAGCACTAAGCAAAAAGTATTAATATCACCAATAAATTATCTCCTTTGATTCACCCAATCTATATTCAACGAAATAGAAAATTTACTAAAGTCAACAACGGGTTTCACATGCTGTATTTCGAAGAAGCGTGTGCGGAGTTCTACTGTCTTGTATTTCGAAAAGAAGCGTGTGCGGATTCGCCGTCACAAAAAAAAACAACGGATCATTTCCTTTTGCAAATGTAACTAAAAAAGTCACCATCACAATTCACAATCACAAATACATAAGGGATATAATGTAATTTTTACAACTAATTAATTATAACCTCTAAGGGTCTTATTACTGAGGATTCCTTTATAAAGAACTTGCCAATTCAAAGGCATGGATTCCAAGCTCTCATCATCAGATGATTCTCCATGCTTCTTCCTTGAACTATGATGAATAGAGCCCAATTCCACAACTTTATTGGAGAACATAACATTCTTCTTTGCTTCTGTACCACACAATGTAAATATCACCAAATAAATTATTATAGAAATTAATATAAATAGTCGTCCGTCCCCCAAAAATAGCCAGCACTATATAATATATGTTTGGGCCGTTATTAGGAGGGAAAATAGAGACTTTTTTTTTCGAATTACAAACCCAAATAGGAAATGTTTTTAAAAAAAAAAACTAAAAAGCTGGCGATTTTGTGTCAAGAGAAAAGGGTCAAAAGAGTCAAATTTCTTAGTACAAAATAAAATTGAGCAATTTAATAACTCCATTGCACTTTAAATCTAATCTTAACCCGCTATCATGAAAAAGTTTGGGGTTTTCCCTTAATATGCTAATGAAGCTTTAACTTGAGGGTAACTTTAAATCATAATTGAAATTAAATAGGTCAATTTAGACTCTTTTTTTTCTCAAAGTATAACCATTTATATTTCACGTTAGAACATTGTTTATGGTAAAGATAAATATTAAATCATTTGCTAATAATAAAGTTATAGATGAACTATAGAGTATGACAGACCGGTGTTTAGGGTTAAAATCGGATCGGACCGGACCGAGGACCGATTTTTCAGAAAATGAGGATCGAAGATCGGACCGAATTTTAACTGCACAACAGGGTAAAATCGGACCAGACCGAAGACCGAATTTTTAGAAAATGAAAATCGAAGACCGGACCGAAAAATCCGATCCGATCCTTTTTGATCGGGCCGAATTTGTGCGACCAACCGTGTTTAGAAATGCACAAAAATCGTCGGAGCGAAAAATGGGCCGGATCGGACCGAAATTGTCGGTCTTGATCCTCATAATTTGAGTTTCGGTCAGTCGATCCGGTCGAGTTGATTGATCGGACCAAAAAATTTAATTTTTTTTATAATAATATATATAATTCCTAATATATATTGAATTATATAATTCCTAATATATATAATATATATAATTCCTCATTTTCTAATTTTCTAATATATAATATTATATAATTAAAGATTCGGGTTAGGGCTTTTTTAAATTGAATTTCCAATACTGAAATTGACATTTTCGGACGCGGTGCCATGAAATTTTTACGTTGAAATCTATTGGACATCGCGAGATATTTAGATTTGAAAGGGGAAAACGTAACGATTTGGGGAAAAGGTGAAATTGAAGGGCAAGATGGACGTTTTTGGAGAAATCGGCGAAATCAAACGGCTTCAGGCCACCCCCGTATCGAAAAAATATGCGAAATCAATTTTTTTTAAGGTAAAACGGACGTCCCGAGCGCAAAGTTATGACCATATAAAGTTTGATCAATTTACAACCTATATTTGATATGTCAATACGTCCATTTGTGAGAAGTCTTGGCGGGGAGTGTGGGGCTAGGCTGAAATTTGGTGCATTGTCAACCGACCGGACCGAATAATCTGGGCCGACCGGGACAAGAAATTCGATCCGATCTTGATCCTAATGTCTGGATTTTCGGTCTTGATCGGTCGGTCAGTTTAATCTTTGTGCACTCCTAACCGAATTTTGGCTGCACAACAGGATAAAATCGGACCAGATCGAATACCGAATTTTTAGAAAATGAAGACCGAAGACCGGACCGAAAAATTCGGTCCGATCCTTTTTTTCGGTCGGGACCGAATTTTGTGCAGTTTTTCCCATTCTCGAAGTATTCTGGAACGCGATTTTCGTTTGTTTCACGCTAGAGCATTGGTAATGGCAAGGACAAAGATGAAACAATTTGCTAACAGTAAGATTATGAATAGACTCAAAGTATAACGGACAGTAAAATTAAGCAATTTTCGGGAGGGTATTACCTTTCCCCATTCTAAAATAAATTCAAAATATAGAGAGAAAGAGAGATAAAAATACCAATTTCAAGTTGAAGCTTGTTCATGAAATCAGAAAGAAGGTGTTTATGCACTCTCATGGCAAGGAGGACAACACTTCCTGAAACTGCAAAAACAGCCACAAATGCAGATCCTAATGAATTCTCCATTGACCCTTTTTTCTTCCTAGTGCAAAAACAGCCACAAATGCAATGTTTTTTTCTCCTTATTTTGAGGGGGAAATTAAAATCAAAGGAAACTTTCTTGAAAAACTACGAACAAAAACATTTTATTGATGAGGATATATGACAAGTTCATAAAATAATTAGATAGAACAAAGGAACAGTAAAATTGTTGCATTTAAAGGGAGTTTTTTTTTTAGTAATGGGAAAGAAAATGATCTTTCAATGGGAAAATGAATTGTCAACTGTTTTTTTTTTATTGTTTATATTTATTTGGTTCTTCAGTTTCTGTCGAATGCCATCAGCACGTATATCTGTGGCATTTGACTATTATTCTCGTAACACGAAAACAATAAATAGCCATTTTAAGGATTCTGAATCTACTCACACACTGCACAAGTGTAGTTAATCGTGGCGTGGTTTGCGGTATTGCGTCGGCCGGGTTTCTGTCTTGCTTTCGAAAGAGTAGCGGCTGCGGGTTCTTTCGTCAAAAAAAAAAAAAAAAAAAAAAACGGATTCTGAATCTACTTGTATACCCTAAAATTTAGTTTATCCTAGAAAAATCTTGTGTTCTAAACGAGATTATAGTACATCCAAAGATATTTAAATTAGTAAAATATTTAATGCTTAAAAAATTTAAGTCATTTATTATTATTTTTATTTTAAATTCACATTTACTGTTCCAATTAGTTGAGCGCTAACTAATTGGGACGTTTAAAAGAAATATAAATAGTACTATAAAAAATTTAAATGCTCTCTAATTTACGGCTATTAATTCTTACTAAATGACTTTCTTAAGGAATGAAAAACAAAACAATAAAAGACTAGATAATATGAACATGAATAGTAACGAGAGTAATTGTTCAAAAGAAATATACCAAGATGAGATATTTGGACTCCTTGTAAGGCTTGGATAATTCTCCTCCCATTGAGCTAGCTTTTGAGGTGTGAGTTATGTTCAATGCCTAATTTGACATGATATCAGAGCCTTTAAATACTGACGTCAACTTTCAATTAATGAAATGAATAATTTATTACTTATCTAGTATGGAAGCACAATGGAAGATTTTGACAATATTTTGTATTTTGAACATTCACCAATTTAAGTACCATCTTCTTCTTCCATTTTTTTTTGGTAAAAGACTAGATAAGGATTATGTATATATTCTAGAAAGGTCAAGCATATATTGCAATACTATGTTATTTTTGTAGGGTTTTGTTGGGTTCGTGTTCGCAGCGGAATTTGAAAATTTGTGTTTCAAACCCAACAAGTGACGAATTGTAGGATGATTATGTAGTAATGTAAAACATGTAAATACATAACATATTTATAACCGTAAAACTTTGATAGAATACTTACGGTTTGGAAATTCTGGAATCTTTTAGTAATTTCTGAGGGTGCGCACGCAATTGATCATCGACAACAAGTTCCAAGAACTCTGGTGTAGACCTCCTTCGAACAACTAGGAAATTCTGCAGAGGTTCGAGAGAGAATTTAATTCTTGGTTTCTAAGATTTAGAATAATATATGAATGATGATATATGAATAATGAATAGAAACCCTCTATTTATAGTTGTGTTTTAGGTCTAAAATGCAGCTAGGGTTTCCCATGGGTCAGACCTAGAAAATGAGGTGCAATGGGTCAGTCAGACTGATTCACTGCCTCGACGTCGTCACATTTTCATTTTTAATTAAATCTGAAATCCAATTTTAACTTAATTAAATAATCATTTATTCATTCAAATGTATCGATTATAAATCGAGCATTTATATTCTATCATTACACCCTTAGATCGAAGGAACAATTGACATAATGTTACCCTACATGCCTTCACGTATCGACACTAATCATATTAGGATCTACACGAAATTCCTAGACGACGCCGGAAGACGAACTCAATATGTAATATATTTACACGAATCTGATAAACTGAACCTCTATGTGGAAAGATAAAGTCATTTCATTTACGACACTCGATCAAGCTTAGGATTTGTCAAGTGTCTATCCAAATGACTTGGTCATTATATCTCATCTATATTGGTTGATAACAAGACCAAATCCTAGATATGTCTATTGCGTTGGCCAACGACTTAGTCAACCTAATATCACTGAGAAATTGAGTGCTCTCTCTTGAATATACATTCGAGGAATGAATTCTAATCTTGGCTCTACCACCTTTAATCCACATCGTAAATACCCAATACAAGTCGTATCTCAACCTATAAGGCATTTGAGCTTATGACAAAATCAAAATATATTACTCTGTAAATAAAGTGTGTATCGACCTCAAGTCTAAGAACTTCTATCTCTCACACACTGATCATACTTTATACATATATAACAAATAATATATCAGCAGGGTATATCAATACTTCCAAAGTATTCATGTGTCAATCACGAATAGTCATTACTCGTAGCATGTGAGACATACTACATCTTCTAAGGATGTGATGCAAACTACATGCCGACTTATCACATATCATCGATATCTCATTCTCGATGATCATTAGTCGAAACTATTTTAAGAGTTACGTTATAATATTAATATCTCACACTATTAATAACAACATAACCTCTAGGGATGCATATTATAGAATATTATAAACAATCAACTAATAATTCAATAATTGCAAATATCAAAATATTAATCTCCATTAATAATAATACGAACATACATATACTTTTAATTTTGAAAACTCCATCAATGACTATGTTATTTTGATCTTTAATTAATTAACATTAAGATGAATTCTCTATTACATTGAAAAGGTGAAGTGGATATGATTTTTCTTTTCTTTATTCATATCCAGGTAGTGATGTTCCTCTTTCGTTTGGTATTTGGTTTCTCAATTTATTATATTTATACCAATATCATCCCTAGTTAGATTCGGTATAGTTTGATCGGTTTTTTATCCTTTCAGATTCGATTTATTCAATATGGTGACTTCAATATGATCAATTTGAATAGAGAATTGTAACTTTTTTTTGATAAATTATACTAAATAAAATTTGCAGTTGAACTGAATGTAACAATCCAAATTGGAGTAGTCTTTTACATTAAGAAAAAAGAAACTAAAGATAATTCAAGCTATTTATTTAATTTCTCATCATCGCCAATATTTCACCTGAGATTCATCAAGTAATGACATTAGAGTAACACTATCTATTTTTGATTAATTCTATTTGATCTAATAAGTTAGTGTCATCATTAATACATGCATCCGCTTTTTTTGTGTGTCAATGCCAATTCTGAGTATGTATTTCAAGACATTATTGTAGGTGACGTATCAAAATTGTCATACGTGAGATCTGAATTTTAAAAAAAACATAAAATTCTAAGACCTCATTGATCACTAGGCTACAATCTTAGGTGCCCTACAAATCATTATCTTACCACTCAGTTTTTGATGATCATGGGAGAATTCAGTATATAATAGCTTAAATGAGGTTCTTTTTTTTTTTGGGATATAAACTAAATGCTTTACCGAATACTAAATCTAACTTTGGTTGGGGGAGGGGGAGTTTAAATACAATTATTCACCAAAAATCCAAAATTTAGTATGTTATGTCCCCTATTTGGCTATCTATTATTGTGTAAACTCCATATATACCCTTGTATTGTACTTCCTCCCCACACGTATCCTTGTCCCCTAACCTCTGTGGATCCCTTAACCAATACCTTTCTATTAAAAACAAAATAACTCTTCCCCCAAAATAGCCCTCCCCAAAAAAGTTATTGTACTTTCCCAACTTTAATTTCAGAGTCATTAGTTTTATTAGTTTATTTTAAAAATATTTTCTATTTTAATTATGTTATGTGATTTTTTTAGGATGTTAAAATAAAAGAATATCTTTTAAAAAATATAATATTTTAATTTTAAATTTTTATAA
Source organism: Przewalskia tangutica (assembly GCA_029844215.1). Classification (NCBI taxonomy): domain Eukaryota; kingdom Viridiplantae; phylum Streptophyta; class Magnoliopsida; order Solanales; family Solanaceae; genus Przewalskia; species Przewalskia tangutica. The sequence goes on along the minus strand of CM056738.1, from coordinate 91,889,620 downwards.
TCAACACAAATATTATGATATGTTTAAAATAGCAAGCTTTAAACAAGGTTACCAAAGTTGAAAGTTGCGAAGATAATAATACTGAGATGGATGTGTGGGCATACAAGGAGGGATAAGATTAAAATAATGATATTCGGAATAAAGTGGGAGTGGCTTCGGGGAGAATAAGATGCGGGAAGCGAGATTGAGATGGTTTGAGCATGTGCAGATGAGAGACACAAATGCCTCAGTGCGGAGGTGTGAGAGGTTGGCTATGAACGGGTACATGAAAGGTAGAGGTAGACCGAAGAAGTATTGAAGATAGGTGATTAGACGGGATATGACGCAAATGCAACTTACTGAGGACATAACCTTAGATAGGGGGTTGTGGAGGACACGAATTAGGGTAGTAAGTAGTCGAGCGTAGTCCTACTTACGCTTGCAAACTGGTAGTTGTAGGCTTAGCCTATCATACTAGGCGCGATATGACTTTATAGTCTCATATAGTTTGATTTCTGCTACTATGTGTTCTCTAGTGTACTTTGTGTAGCTTATTTACATGCGCTAGTTACTACTTATTGTTTCATAATGTGTTATCATGGCTATTTCGCTTTTGATATCAGTATTTTCATACTGACCGTATCTGACCGTTTATCTTGCTTTGCTGCTGCTTATACTCTGTCTTGAGTCGAGGGTCTCTAAAAAATAGTCGTTCTGCCTACCAAGGTAGAGATAAGGTTTGCGTACATTCTACCCTCTCCGGACCCATGTTGTGGGATTTCACTGGGCATGTTTTTTTTTTTGTTTAGGTCGGTGTTGATATAGAAATGGGTTGAAGGGGATGATGGGAGGATAAAGGGCTGAGGTAAGTGGGCTGCGGGTCTCGGGCCTTCTGGGTGTTAGGTTTGGGTTGGGTAGATAGTGGGCTGGTTTTAATTAGGTATTAGTTTTTAGGTGTTTTAATTTGGGTAGTGTATTATTAATTAATTAGTGGTAAATTAAATTAATAAATGTGGGTGTGCTATTTAATTAGTGCTTAATATTTTATACTGCGATGCAGTTATTAAAATCTTATTTATTATGCGTATTTTGCGATGTTAAATTAAATTAAATGGGGTTTATAAAATTATTTAAGTGCTAAATGCATATATGATATTTAAGGACTGTTTAATACTTTTCTAAATGCGACACTATTATTAAAACGTATGTATTAGATTAAAATGAATGAAATTGCCTTTAATAGATGTGAATATGTTGTTTAACGCGATGTCATTGTTAAATTATTCATTTTATGTATTTATTTATTTATTTATTCATCGTTAAGAATTATTTGAGTTTCAATTAATGGAAAAATAAGGCTTAAATTATGAATGATATTAATGAAATTGTTTGTTATTAAAACGACGAATGCGGGCGTGAGACTCAAGGTGTGCTTAGTGCTCTACGTAAAATGCGGTGTCATTATTAAATTGCTTATTTATGCATGTATTAATGTTTTATTGTTGCATTTTATTATTAAAAAATTATTTTAAAAATTAGTGTAATTTTATAGTTAAGGACTGGACGGGAGGGTCAAAATTGGGTGTCAACAAGTAGGACTGAAATTCCTTTCTAACTTTTACACCTTAATGTCTGGGGACCTTATAATGTGTCATCCTATAATAACATGCGATATTTCCTTACTGTGGTGAATGATTGTACTAGGTGGACATGGGTCTTCTTGCATCTTAAATCAGATGTAATAACTGTTCTTAAGAATTTGCTTATACAAATAAGAACTCAGTTTGATATGACTGTTAAGGGTGTTAGGAGTTAGGACAGATAATGGGACAGAGTTTGTGAATTCTGCTTGTCTAGATCTTTTCAATAGATTATGGATCATCCATCAAAAGTCCTGCCCCTATACTCCACAGCAAAATGGAGTGGTTGAAAGAAAGCATAGACATATATTGGAGATTGCTAAGGTCATTAAATTGTAAGGTCACTTGCCAACTAAATTTTGGAGTGACTGTATTGAAACTGCTGTGTATATTATTAACAGGGTCCTTTCTGCTATATTAGAGAATATTTTACCTTATGAGAAGTTGTTCAAAAGGACACCATCACTTTCACACTTAAAGGTGATAGGTTGTCTTTGTTATGCATCCAATTTGGTAAGGAAGGACAAGTTTAAGTCCAGAGTCATCAAGGTTGTGTTAGGAAAGGGTACAAGCTGCTGGACCTATCCACTGAGACAGTTTTTGTCAGCAGAGATGTGACCTTCCATGAGAATATATTTTTCTACCAACAATTCAAGGAGAATGGAGACTCAGCTCTATCTCCATGCTCTGATTATAATTTGTTTGTTGATGATGCATATGTTTTTTTTATTTCAGTGGAAGATGTAGGGAATATGCCTATACAGAATTCTGAAGGAGGACAATTACACACAGAAGTTGTGACAATAGAGATGCCATCATCTGCTGACAACAGTGTTGATAACCACATAGACAATTTGAATGATAATGAAGTTGCTGAGTTGGATGGTAGTGAAGCTGTTGAGGATGCTGCTGAGGTTGTTAGAAGGTCCAACAGAGTCAGGAGAACTCCAATCTGATTGAATGATTTTTTGCACACAGAGACTTCATCCAAATCAAGTCAAGTAGGCTGTGTGTATCCAATGTCAAAGGTAATAGATTACACCGGGGTATCTAATAAGTATCATAGCTGAACATGAGCCACAGACATTCCATGAAGCAGCCAAGGATCCAAGATGGGTGGAAGCCATGAATTCAGAAATTCAGGCTTTAGAAGACAATAAAACTTGGGAGGTAGTCGATCTGCCTCACAACAAGAAGGCTATTGACTGCAAATGGGTGTTTAAAATCAAGTACAAGGTAATTGGGGAAGTAGAAAGATTCAAGGCCAGACTTGTAGCTAAGGGGTATAACCAAAGAGAAGTGGTCGATTATCAAGAGACTTTCTCTCTAGTTGTGAAGATGGTCACTGTGAGAGGTGTGATCTCTGTCGCAGTTGCAAGAGGATGGGCTATCCAACAAATAGATGTGTTTAATGCATTATTGCAAGAGGGTCTAAATGAAGAAGTATATATGGCTTTACCATAGGGGGTTGCACATGGGCAAGGAAAGGTCTGCAAATTGACTAAGTCACTCTATGGTCTTAAGCAAGCCTCCCGGCAGTGGAATATCAAATTAACCACTGCCCTGATATCAAATGGATTTGTCCAAAGTCATTTTGACTATTCTTTGCTTATCAAGAGAAATGGAGATAACATAGCTATAATATTGATATATGTGGATGACCTTCTCTTAACTGGGAATGACCAGACAATTATTGATGAGACAAAGAGCATCTTGCAACATCATTTCAAAATCAAGGACCTTGGTGAGCTTAGGTACTTTCTGGGTTTTGAGTTTGCAAGAAACAAGGAGGGGATAGTAATGCATCAACGAAAATATTCTTTGGAGTTGATTGAGGATATTGGTATAACTGGTTCAAAACCAGTTACCTCCCCTATGGAAGCAAATACGAAGCTTACCTCTGCTGATTATGATGCACATATGAAGATAAAGTTGTCCAGTTAAGATGGCACTGCAGGCAAGGATGTTCTTTTGAAGGATCCGACAACATATCAAAGGCTAGTTGGACGATTGCTTTACCTGACTAACACCAGGCCAGATATTTCATTTGTTGTTCAATGCTTGAGTCAATTTATGCAGGCTCCCAAACAGTCGCACATGGTAGCAGCAGAAAGAGTTGTAAGGTATGTGAAGCAAGCCCAGTGCAGGAATGTTAATAGCGATGAAAACAAATGCAATTCTATCAGCTTATTGCGACGCAGGCTGGGCTTCCTGTCCCATTACCAGGAGATCAGTCTCAGGATACTTAGTATATCTTGGCTCCTCTCTTATCTCTTGAAAATCCAAGAAACGGCAGACAGTTTCTCGGACCTCTGCAGAATCTGAATACAGGTCTTTGGCATCGGTCGTGGCTGAGATTGTCTGGATTAAGGGACTATTTTCAGAGCTTAGTGTGCCCTTGCAACTTCCCATCTCGACTCATTGCGATAGCAAGTCCGCAATTCAGATTGCTACCAATCCAGTATTCCACGAGCGAATCAAGCACATCGAGATCGATTGTCATTTTATCAGGGAGAAGGTGCAATCAGACCTGATTTCCACAAAGTACATCACGACTGGTGAGCAGCCAACAAATATGCTGACTAAAGCTTTGCTACCGGGACACCATGCTTACCTTCTTTCCAAGCTAGGCTTGAAGAATTTGTTCTTAACCCCTATCTTGAGAGGGGTATTGAAGTTATTCATAAGTGAGCTAGTTAAGGGTTAATTGGGCTAATTGCAGGTATGTTAGTTAACTGAGTAGGGTCCAGTTATTTGTTATTTTCATTTACAGTGCATTTGTATTTTGCATTGGCTCTTCTTTTCTTTCTTAGTATAAATAGAGTCCTGTATGCATAATCTCATTTTGAGATTTGAGAATAACAAAATTAGAAAAGCTTTCACATGTCTACGCTCTCTTCTCCTCTTCATAAACTGATATCACAGTAATTAACAATAATCACAAAAGGAAAATTGTTATCCCTTTAAAGTTGTTGATGGAAAGATCAAAATGATACTGTAACATAATTTCTATTATGTTGAAAGAGATCTAAGTACACAATCTAATTCTCAAAATCATAACAAATCAAAATAGCTTGGCAACAAGGACAAGTAAATTTTATTGTTGATCACGTAACTATTACTTTTTTCACAAAAGTCACTTAACAATCTTTTTCAACACAAAAGTCACTAAACTTTGAGTATACTAGTACAAAATCACTAAACCGGAAAGTAACAACTTTCCGATGGATAATTCGTTTTTACTCATTTTCTTAATTATCTCAAATACTATGAAATTTTCATGGATAACATATTCAGTGAAATCCACAATGTGGGATCTGAAAACTTTTATGGATGCCAAACTTAAATAATGTTACACATTATGCACTCTGAAAGTAGATTGAAATCTTTCTTGTATCCTTAAAGTCTTAAAAAAAAAAAAAAATTTATGGCCTCCTCTCGTATCATATGCAGTTCTCATCAAATTATTTCCTTCATCTCTCCCTTACGTCCAAAAAATAAATAAAAAAGAGCATACATTGTCCTTTTTGTATTATGACTATTTTAGATGTAATTTGTTGTCTACTTTTTGTTTAGTTAATAATTTATTGCTTTCTTCACAGACCTGTCGGACCGGGGTGTGGGAACTTCTGGGGTGGGAGATTTCATATTTTGGAGCAATAATCTATTGCCCTTCAAGATGATAGATAATTCCAAATTTTGGCTAAAACTTTTACACCCATTTGGAGTAGTTAAAGTACTGATTATCTACTCAAAGGTGTTTGGTCCAGTGGCCATTTCACTAAGGGTATGCTAGGAGAGGTTCCGTGTTCGAGTACCCTCTCAGCGAATTGTTCCCCGGGGCATATTTCAGTGATAAAGGATGGGCGCTAAGACGCGCTGACATGCGCAGTGTGGGATCGATCTCCTACAGGGGTTGAGCCTTGTGTCATTGATCAGTTGTCCGTTCTCAGACTCTGGCTAATGAAGCACATCCCGCGGTTTATCTTGGTGATAGCGATGAGGGACCGAGTCTATCATCTCCAGGACGTCTAGATAATACTAGTGAAATAGTCAGAAGCAAGCCTGGATACCTTGATTATCAAAAAAAAAAAGTACTGATTATCTAACAAGGCCCTAGCACGTAACTAACTGTCATAGGGTGCTGGTCATCGAATTAGTTAACCAAAATTTTAGGTAATCGACTGATATATGTTTCAATTGGCGAGGAAGAAAAAACAAATACTTTATGTTTCAACATGAAAAAAATAATCTAATCTATATTTCAGATAATCATTTTAATGATATTGACAATTAAAGGAGGAATTTTTTCCGGACCCCGCACATAATAAAAGCTTAATGCATCGGGTTACCCTTTAAATATACCACCAATAATAATTTTCCATACAATTCAAGAGGTGTAAGGTCGATTCCTCCCTTTTCTCTTCTTCTTAAAAGATAGATTATTAGATTTAGTGTTGATCAATTCTCAACCTATCCACCTTCCCTTTCACATGTAATAGAATTTTCCTTTAAAAGAAATTGTATTTAGCGAACTGCATTTTTCCCCCTCACAAATGTGTATTTTTGTTAATACTATTTCTTTCTATCTGTCCGCATTGTTATATAGAAGTACCCGATATTTATATAATAGTAGACAAAGTTATTCGATATCTATGCTAGTGGACATAGTTATCCGATATGCTAGTTACACAATATCTATGTTGGTGGATAGCAGTATCTGATACTTATCTGGTTGATAAAATTATCCGATACATGTGCTTGTGAACACAATTAACTGGTACTCATGCTTTTGGACAAAAGCGAAAAATTGAGGACTCTATTGTAATATCATAAATATTACTAATAATATACTAGGAAAATTTTAAATTTGAGGAGAGCCCGGACCACCATGTAGCTCCGCCCCTGTTACCCGATATCTACATTAATAAATAAAATTAGTCATACATATCCTGGTGGTCCGTATAAATCAAGGTACACACAAACTATCTCTACCTATCAATTATTAATTTATTATCAAGAAAAAAAATGTTTTTGTTAACCTTTTTTTTAATGGTGAAAAAAGTCGGGTTCCAATGCTGACAACGAATATCGGGTTGAAAAAAAAGGCATCCATTTAAGTATTTTATGGATAAATAAATATTCCCCTCTGTTCTTTGTCTTGCCTTTTAGGTTCCTGAAAGGGACCTTACCGGGTCATTCTCATCTCCTCCTAGGGAACAACAACAATTTCTTCTTGACCCACTTTCCTTTCCCTTTCTATCAACAATATACCAGGTAACATTGTCCTAAATTGCTAAATGATCCCTGAAATTCTATCTATTTTTAGTTTATTTGCTTTCAATTATGTTTGATTATCTATTTTAGGGCATTTTTATTATGTTGAATGTAAATATGTAAAATTTCACATTGTTTGTGACTAAAGTTATTATCTTTATACATTAGCTTATATATTTTTAGATCTCTATTACGATTTGATTGTTTCATTACTTCATTTATCTTATTATATTGTTGGTATTACTGCCTATTATTATTGTTATCTTTGCATCTTTTCTTGAGCCCGGGTGAGTAAGATCTGCCTACACTCTAATCTCTTCAGACCCCACTTGATCAAGTGGTATTATACGGATATGTTATTGTTGTTGTTTGTGACTAAAGTTTGCACCTTTTTTGGGGTTGGGGGTGGGGGTTATGTTTGTTTGGGGAAATTAAGGTTTCCTAATAATTGTTTATTCACAGATTTAACATACCCATATGGTGATATCTAGAAGTGGTAAAATTTTCCTAATAGGGCGAAATGCACCTTGAAATTCTATTTATTTTGTGTGAAATTGGAGTTTAATTGCTCTTAATTGTGTCCAATTATCCCTTTTTCTGTTTTTTCTTTTGTTTGAATTGCAATTTTTGTGTTTTTAGGTTATTTTTATTATGTTGAATGTATGAAATTTCACATTGTCTGTGTATAAAGTTTGCATTTTTATAATGGATTTATGTTTGTTTGGGGAAATAAAAGATCCAATTTTTGGTCTATTCACAGATTTACAAATACCCATATGGATACATCGTTGAATTAAGAAATCGCCAATTAATTGTCTATTAGGAAAATAGCCAAATGCACCGTTAAGTTCTATTTGTTCGAATTTGAGTTTAATTGCTCTTAACTGTGTTTGATTTTCCTTTTTCTGTTTTTTTTCTTGTTTGAATTGCAAATTATTGGTTTTTGGGCCTTTTTATTATGCTGAATGTAAACACGTGAAATTTCACGTTGTCTGTGTCTAAAGTTTGCATTTGTTTGGGATTTATGTTTGTTTGGGAAACTAAGATTGGCAAAGAAACTAAGATTTCCAATTTTTTGTCTATTAAAGATTTATAATACCCATATCGTGATATACCCATAATCCCATATGGTGATCTCATTGCAATTGTTTGTTTGAATTGCAAATTCTCGTGTTTTTAGGGCATTTCTATTATGTTGAATGTAAATACGTGAAATTTCCACATTGTCTGTGTCTAAAGTTTGCATGTTTTTTTTTTTTTGGAAAATTAAGATTTCCAAATTTTTTTCTATTCACAGATTTAAAATACCCATATGTTGATAGGTTGAATTATAAAATCGCCATGTTTGTTGAAAATATTGATATGGTGATCTCTTTGAGAATAAGAAGAATTAAGAAATTTGCATTGCTTGGATTTTGTTTTTGTTGAATTGAGAAATAGTTCAAAGAGAAAATATAAGTTATCTTATCAGTAGCTATAAAGTTTTTATTTTTTCTGGTTAGGGATCTGTTTCTCCAATTTTTTTGCTTTTAGAGGAGGCTAATTTTTTCCCGAAAACAGCTGCTCTACCTACCAAGGTGGAGGTAAGGTCTGTGTACACTCTACCCTCTCCAGACCACCGTGTTGTTGTAGAGGAGGCTAATTTGTGTTATGAGATCTGAAATTACATTTTTGGTGGGGCTTTATTAGGTGTGTATGGTTTTGGGAATGGATGAGGTCAAGAAACTAGAGGGTAATATGACGTCACCTGCAGCTTTTGTGGAAGGAGGAATTCAAGATGCCTGTGATGACGCTTGCAGCATTTGTCTCGAGGCTTTCTGCGAAAGCGATCCTCCCACGGTGAATGCTAAAGACATTTAGCCTATAGTTAAATGTTTAACATAGCAATGTTTTGCCATATTGACTTGCTATTGCTTAATATATCTGGTTTATTTCTTTCATAGGTAACTAGCTGCAAGCATGAGTTTCATCTCCAGTGCGTCCTGGAATGGTATGTGGCTGCAAAATTCTGTTTTTACTATCTTCACGTTGTTTTTGAGAATATCGATTTACTATTCTGATTTTGGTTAGGACAAGTAAAATGTTACTGGGATATTTAAGGTCTATTGACCCAGAGGGGGAAATAATTTAACTAGAATACTATTGTGTATTTTGTTCTTTTTCGCTTTATAGGGTGGGGATGGTGTTGGTAACGAAATCTGAGATTGAATAGCAAACAGACAGGTGAAAAAATAATTTCTTTTACTAGTTTCAAGATGAGCCAGTGAAGTAGATCGCATTTGAGAAAATTATATGTCACAAATTTGAAAGTCATGTTACCTAACAAGGAAGAAGTGTATTGTGCGCACACACACACACACACGTATACAATAAACAAAGGAGAAGAAGATAATCTGACAAAAGAATAGAAGTGGTCTTTGAAAGGTGATTGGTGGAACTTGATGCCAGTGAGTCTATTGATGTTTGTTATCGTTGTTGCCATGTGGCACTGACTTTCTTTTCCTTCAACCATCTTTTAGTAGCAGTTACTCAATGCCGTATATTCTCTAGCCCATAGTTATTTTCACCAGTTTCGTATAGGATTTTGTTTTGCTTTGCTTTCACAAAAAGACATTATTATGCACTCAAACAATGAACCCAAAGCAATCTATGGACTTGTGGGGGAAATTGCTAGACATATTTCTCTCTGCTGTTGTACTATCGGAGAAGATCGGGTTTATGAGTCGCTAGATCGTACAAACATGTCTTTGCTGGAAATATTCAAATGGAAAACAAATGAAGCATTTTTTATTTGCATAATTAACTTGTAGAAGGGAGAAAAACTATTGCAAGGTTGGAGTTTTAGGAAGCTCTGTTGAGACAAGTGTTACATAATGAAAGATAATTTGTATAGTATTATTTAATTTGCTAGTTTACCTTGGTATTGAAGTTCAATAAGATTCATAAATGATAACTTCTAATTTTTTTTGAGAAGGATGATTACTTCTAATCTACTATCCAGGAAGTGAACCCTTTATTTTAAGGGAATCACTGACAAAAATTTGTGTGAAAGGATAAACGGAATATAATAAATAAGATCTCTTCTGCTGTAGAGAATTGCAGTTTACAGACTATTCCTACTCCCTGTACCTGAAATATGTTACAGAGGTTGTTTGTGAGAATAGCATGCAGTTTTTGGTAGATAGTGACATTCTTGTGTTCGTGTTATTGCTTATGCTTCTTAATTAGGTCTTGATATATAACAATTGACTGATTGAGAGCTTAGAATTTCTATGGCTTTTGTGATCAAATATAGCAGCATTATTACATTGACCTAAAGAGGAAATTAAGAAGCAATTCGTGGAAGAAAAAAATCCGTTCAGAATCAGAGACAAAGCCTCTCGTTATATGGTTATACTTTGATGTTTTCTCACCATTGTTGGGAGGTGGGATTTAAGGATATCGTGGACTGTATGAGTCACCTTGAACAAAGTGGCGATTTTGAGAAGAAAATTTAACCCTTTTGTTTTGTAATCACGATTCTTAATTCAATTGGTGTTTTGGACATCAAAAACCTCAAGACTGTCTGATGAGTAATGTATGCAAACAAGGCAACAAGCGTATTCATATATCAGAAAATGTCTTCATTGGGAGGTGGGATAGAAAGGAGGGTCCGTTATCCCCGAGTTTGGAAGGCTGCAGTTGGTCTTAAAGGTTCGTCTTAGATAGATTTCTTGGTCATAAAAAGAAAAGACGGATTCTAGATGCAGTTCTTATTACTAATGAGGTAGTTAACTCAAGACTAAGTAGTGAAAAATAGAGAATTCTATTGAAATACATAGAAAGGACATAGAATTAGTTAGAGTTTCTTGTATCTCTTGGAAAAATGCTGTTTGGAAATAATGCAGATGATCGATGAAATGTTGCATAAAAATAGAAAATTCTCTGTCATGATCAATGAAGAATCCCCTGTGGCTTCTCTGAAAGTATACTGTGTAATAAGTTCAAATTTTTTAAAACAGGTGTCAGAGAAGTTCTAATTGTCCAATGTGTTGGCAGTCCATAAGTCTGAAAGATCAGATGAGGTTCGTTTGGCTTCATTGTTTTTTTCAGTTCATCATTTTCATGATTCTGATTAGCAGGTATAGCCTTTACTTGACTCCAGTTGACTTCCCTCTTTCAGTAAAGAATTGTTCGAGGCTGTGGAACAAGAAAGGAACTTTAGAGTGAATACAGAAAGGAATGCTACACTATTTCACCTCCCTGAGCTAGGAGATTTTGAATTACAGCATGTATGTGGCCATCTTAAAGGATAAGCATTTTTCACCTGTCATTTGATTTATGAAGTTTCACAAGCTAGCATGTTGCATTTACCTCTATTTATTTCTTCTTTCATTGCACTGCAGTTACCCGTGGATATTGATGATCCTGATCTTGAAGAGCGCATTCTTCAGCATTTGGCTGTTGCTGCTTCAATGGGAAGGGCTCACCATGCGGGTCGAAGAGAGGGCTCAAGAAATCGCTCATCCACCAATGACCGTCCACAATTTTTAGTGCTTCCAACTCATCATAATTCATCTCCTACCGCTTCTGTTTCACCTTATCCTACCGGATCAAATTCTAATTCTGCTGCAACCACACAAGTTGATTCCCCTCTTCCCATTAGTTCCGGTAGCAGTGAATCACCACGACATACGCCTCACCTTTCATCAGTTCAAAGTAATCAACTTTCTGCTTTATCATCTGGTTCTGCCCTAACTCCAGCCACAACACAAGGAATATCTATTGGTGATAGGTAGTAATGGTTTCCGACATTTCAATTTTATGCATACACCTGGCTTTATCTTAAAATGTATTATGATGGGTTGGATTAGTTAACACATGCAGATTTTTTGAATCAATTTGACAATTTTCATTTGATTTTGGTTTTCCTTCTTTTTAGAAGCTCTTCTAGTTCGTCTTTGACACCAAGCCAAGGGAGAGCTGGACCATCAGAGTTCCAGTCATTATCAGAGTCCTGGAAATCTCGATTTAATTCTCTGTCAATGAAGTATGAATGACTTTATTCAATTATTTTTATTCTTAATCTATAAGCAGTTGTACTTATTTTATGTTCTTTGGTCATCTTAAGCCTGATGTCTGTTACATATGGTTTTTTCCCCAGATATAAAGAATCAATCTCAAAGAATACACGAGGGTGGAAGGAGAGATTGTTTTCTCGAAGTTCTTCAATGGCAGATGCTGGTTCTGTTAGGAGAGAGGCGAATCCTGGAATTGCTAGTCTATCTCACCTGATGGAACACCTTGAAGCTCGAGAAAATAGTAGATCTGGTTCTGTTTCAGCGGTTACTAATATAGTGGATTCTTCACACACACTCCAGAGAGACCATCGTAATATGGGCAATCATATTGGGAATGGATTGAACAGAAATTCAACAGCTTCTGCTGCAAGTTCAGCTCGGAATTAAGTCTTCTATTTAAGCATTCACCTGGCATCTGTCCTCAGCATTTCATCTTTGAATGTAAGTCTTTTCTCCTGTAAAGGGAAGCATTCTTGTTCCTTCAGTGATTTTTTTTTTTGCGGTTCTTGTCTATAACCTTTAAAGATGCTGTCACGTTGTTTCTTTTGGTGATGTTAAAAATGGGGTCATCATCATTGTTGCTATTATTGGTCTCACCGCATAAAAGGTCAAGATACATAATCATACGCTTCCGTTATTTGAATGAAACTTTGTTAATTTGGTAGTAGTGCGTGCCAATTCTGTTGATACTTTCAAATGCAGACCAATTAACTGAACCAACCCCATTTGATTTAGAAGTTTTGCAATATTAACCTTTTCAAAACAGATCATAATTTTGTTTGGTTTGAATTCATCTCGTTTTTAAAAAACAACCCAAATAGTTGTTTTTAAAAATGGTTTCCTAATATTTCCTAAAATTAGGTGGCGACTCTGAAGATTTTCAAAACCAGAGGAAAAATAACCATAAGTTGTGAACTAGTTTTAATCCGTTAACAATAGGGTGCAACAACATGGCGACTCCACCGGGGACTACCTAGGTTTGACCTTAGAAATTTAGTCTAAATTGATACATGGGGATGTTTTTTATTTTTTTCAGCTTACTATTTGTTTTAAATTACATATTACAATTTACTTCATTGCTATGATTGAAAGGACGCAAGCCAGAGCCAAACTTGCGTTATTTATTTGAAAAACGCTACATGTTACTGCTTTCCTTACACTGTCATTACACTTTCAATTTAGTTTATGAGTTGGTATGATAGTTTTACCATGTGCCTTCTCACGGACAACAATCCTACTCTGGAAATTCCTAGGAAAAAATCTTATTCTAGAAAACATAGGGCATGTCGCATACACCTTAGGCGAGGCAATTCAAGGTATTGTCGTCGCAATTAGGAAGTTACCCTTTTGTCGAAAGGTTCGATACCTAAATGACATACCCTTCTATGTGAAATTGATGAAATGATCCCTAAGATAGACACATGTAGTTTTATTTCTTTTGATATGCGTTCTATAATATACTTGATTTATCTCATTTATTTGCATAGTTACCGCTTCTTTTCAGGATGCGCTATCATGACGTATTCACGTTTGCTATCAACATTTTCTTACTGCTCTATATTTTTGATCGGGTACTTTTTTTCCTGCTTTGTTTGTCCTGAGCCGAGGGTCTCTCGGAAACATCCGCTCTACCTACCAAGGTAGGGGTAAGGTTTGTGTACACTCTACCCTCCCTAGACCCACGTTGTGGTACTTCACTGGGTATGTTGTTGATCCCTAAGACAAACCCACGATGGATTGTTGGACAAACACTTATCATACACTTTATCCCTTCTTTTCTGATGGAAATTAATCAAAACTTACCGGATATCTAAATGCTAGTTTCGCCCCTCATGACCTGCAAACTTGGTGGAAGATTATCAAAGTAGCACAAGGGGTTGAAATCCGAAGGCATTTGGGGTCATTGATGTCATTGATGGGTGTCTGAGCTAACAAAACTCTCACCAAATTACTGATAAAATTTTGGGATCCTACTACTTTAACATTCAGATTTAGTAGCATTCAGATTCTTGGATTTCGAGATGACTCCTACCTTGAAGGAAGTTAGTGGATTCACCAACCTGCCATTCGAGGAAAGAATGATGGTGCCCCCATCATTCATATCGGGAAAAAGATTCTTGTGTATTTTGGGATTTCATGTCTACATGGCCTTAAGGAACGCGGCAAATGATCGAGTGAAATTTGACTTTCTTTTTCAGAGGTTTGGTTGTCGAGAGAGCTTTGATCGATATTGAGACGAGTTTGCATGTGACCTCAGAAGGTGGGAGAAAATGCGGCCTCGAGTCTTCGCCATATCCTTGTTGGGATTTTTGGTTTTCCCAAAGAGATCCTATCAGATCAACATTAACCTTTTGCCACTTCTCATTAGCATTTTTCAGGGCCGAATGAGTTGAGATTGGTTCCTATGATCCTGGCTGAGATGCTTCGAGCTCTATCGGCTTGTTCAAGGGGACACAATTTTTTCGAGGGGACGTAATCTTTTGCTACAGCTTTGGGCCTGGGCCGTTGAACACTTCTACGGGCATCTCCCGATCATGGACTATTGCATCGGAACCCGTAGCATAATTCAGAGTCATGAAGAAATGATGAGGTATTGGGATGCGCCTTTAGGAGAAGAGTGGTGCACACTTCTGATTCATATTATAGGAGATCTTATTCAGTGAAAATATCCTTGGTTGGCAGGAAACCTTTGGTAAGGACGACAGATTTGTACTTTATTGAGTTGGATTGTATTAGACGGGATTCAGCCATACGCGCCGCTCAGAGTCTTGAAGCAGTTTGGAGTTACACAGGATGTCCCTTTTTGGTCCTATATGGCACTGCACGAGGATGGTTATGATAGGTTGGTTCCTGCTGCGCGAGTGACAATTCTGCAAAGAGAATGAGAGAATGTGATTGCAATTGGTATGGGCGAAGAGAGTTGGTGCATGCCTGAGTACTATGTCTGGTATAATGTAGGAGGTCTTGCACTTCAGCCGAGTGAAGAGGGATTTGAAGGGATCACAGACTAAGCAGTAGCCACCTGGCTTACATTTGAGATACTGCCCCTCATGGACGTCACTACCGCCATGTTCAGGCAGGTGATTCAAGGTTCAGTAAACCACATGATACAGTTGGTATATGAAGAGGAAGATTCGGTGGAGCCGAAAGAAGAAATGGAAGATGATCCAGAATAAGATCCGATAGAGCCAGAGGAAGAGATGGAAGATGCAGTCGGAATATAGGCCTGCAGGGAATGGCTTGGAGGACGGACCTGAGTATGATTCGGAGGCAGGTTGGGAGATAGAGACAGACCTAGAGGAAGACCCCGAGTCTGAAGGGACCCAATCATGACTGAAGGACCAGTGCACCAAGGCCAAATTAGGGGTAATAGACTAGGATACTTTTTCTTTTTAAATTTCTAAAAGAGCGCCATTTGACCCATCCCTTTGTATGCCCTCGTGGCCACCCCTCACATTTTTCAATTTAGATTCCTTTTGTACGCCTTTATGGCCACCCCCCTATGTTTTTATCTTTCACGCTACCATCGGCATACCCTTTGTAAGCTCTCGGGCTACCTTTGGTTGGGATGGAAGTTATGATTGTTCTAAAAATCTCAGAATGTATCAAAAGGGATCGTTATCACCAATTTGTGTGAAATGTAAGCTTACCAATAATGATCAATTTGTTGCAGTTAGAGCCAAGTCTACGTTTCACACAAATTGATGATAACTATCCCTGTTGACACATTCTGAGATTTTTAGAACAAATATAACTTCCATTCCAACCAAAGGTAGACCGAGAGCTTACAAAGGGTAGGCCGATGGTAGCCTGAAAGATAAAAACATAGGGTGATGGCCATAAATGCATACAAAAGGAATCTGAAATGAAAAATGCAAGGGGGTGGCCACGAGGGCGTACAAAGGGATGGGCCAAATGGCGCTCTTTTAGAAATTTAAAAAGAAATCCTAGTATATCACCCCTATTTTGGCCTTGTGCATTGGTCCTTCAGTCATGATCGGGTCCCTCGTCATACGCAGGGTCTATCTCCCAACTTGCCTTTGGATCATACCAGGGTCCCTCCTCCACGCCATTCCCTGTATTTCGACTGTGCCTTTGGTTCTTCTTCTGGATACACTGCGGGTGTATACTCAGGTGGCTCATTCGGATCTATCTCCAGCACTCCTCATTCCTCTAGGGCATACATTGCAGGATCATACTCCGGATCTTCTTCCATCTCTTCCTCTGGCTCTATCAGATCCTCTTCCATTTCTTCTTCATCTACCAACTGTATCATGTGGTTTACCGAACTTGGAATCACCTGCCTGAACATGGCGGTAGAGCTGTCCATGAGAGGCAATATCTCAAATGTAAGCCAAGCGGCTGCGAACTCCGTGATCCCTTCAAATCCGTCCGAGTCCAAGGCCTCCTACATTATACCGGGCATAGTACTCATGCGTGCACCAATTGTCTTCGCCATACCAATTGTGATCACATTCTCTTTGCAGAACTCGCACAGCAGGAATCAACCTATCATAACCATCCTCGTGCAGTGTCATATGGGACCAGAAAGGGACATCCTATGTAACTCCAAGCCTCAAGACTCTGAGCGACGCGTATGGTTGAATCCCGTCCAACTCAATAAAGTACAAATCTGCGGTCCTTACCAAAAGTTTCCCAACCATCGGTAGAAGTGTTCAACGATCCAAAGCTGTAGCAAAAGAGTACGCCCCTTGAACAAGCTGATAGAACTTGGAGCATCTCAACAAGGATCATAGGAACCAATTTCAATTCGCTCGGCCCTGAAAAAACGCTACGGACAAGTGGCAAAAGGTTAATGTTGATTCTATAGGATCTCTTTGGGAAAACCACCCAACAAGGTTATGGCAAAGACTTGGGGCCGCATTTGTTCCCCCCTTTCGCGGTCACATACAAACTCCTGATATCGATCAAAGCTCTCTCGACGGCCAAACCTCTGAAAAGAAAGTCAAATTTCACTCGATCATTTTCCACGTTCCTAAAGGCCGGATAGACATGAAATCCCAAAATACCCAAGAACCTTTCTCCCGAAATGAAAGATGGGGGCGTCGACATTCTTTCCTCGAATGGCAGGTTGGTGAATCCGCCAACTTCCTCCATGGTAGGAGTCATCTTGAAATCTAAGAATCTGAATGTTACAGTAGCATAGCAGGATCCCAAAATTCTATCAATAATTTGGTGAGAGTTTTGTTTGCAGGTCCGACGATGGAATCGGGTTGAAGGAGACATTCAGCAGTCCGTTGGTGTTGCGGCGGCGATATGACGCCTAAGGTTAGGGTTCTAGAGAGAGATGCGAGAAGGAGGGATCGTTTAGGTTTGGTAGGGGGGGTCAGGGGTGAAATAGTGTAGAGAATGGGCCGGCTCAGAGGGTGTTGTATTGGGCTGGGGTAGTGGGTTAGGCGAATTGGGGTTGGGGTTATTTTGGGCTAACGTATTTCGGATTAGAGGGAAAGGGAAGTGCCCCAATATTATGTAGATGAATTAATTTTATAACTCCAACTTCCTTAATTCTTTTTCTATTTTAATTAATTTAAAAAATGTCTCTCGTCCTAATTAATCTCCAAACGTATACATATATATTACGAAATGAGTAATTTAGTATACTTATTTTGTTTAAAAACAAGATAGTAGTAGTATAATTAAAAGAAAGATACTAACATTGATATTGGAATCCCAAAATTATTTTTTGGGTGATTTTAAATATAAAACATTTTAGTAATTTATTTAAGTAATTAGAATTATCTTAATTTCATAATATAATGAAATTATATAGTAATTAATGAAACATATTCAAAACTTAATTTTGGCGAGTTTCAGGACTGGGAAGCATATTAAAATTAATTACGGAGAAAATGAGGGCCAAAATTGGGTGTCAAGACCATTTTTTGTTTTCTAAAACTACTTTTTCCAAGACAATCCAGATATGATGTTCCAATTTTCCTAAAATTGTTTAGTGGTTGCATAATTAATTAATTACTGCCTGATTGGTAGTTTGGCAGCTCTAAAGTTGCCCTAGGTAAAATGTAGTAGAAATTCAAATGTGAAACAATACATCAGGTTTGGCTTTTTTTTGGTAAGTATCTAAATTTTACCTTATGTCTGGGAACTTGAGTCGGAATGGTGTCTTAGGGTCCAGATAGTCTCGTATAGGAACAGTGTCCTAGGCCAAGAGCTTTGTAGAGAACCATATTGTTTTTGACTTTTGTAAGTTATCTATTTTGTTGAACCGCTTGTAAGTTATCTATTTAATACACCATCTTACAAAAATATCCAGATAGCCTCACCTCTCTGGACCCTATGTTGCTCACACTCTCCAAAACTGTTGCCACTCCCGTGGCGGATCCTCCAAAAATGCTCAACTTTTGGAGGATCCGACATGCACCGGCGGCATTTTTGAAGAGTCCGGGGATATAGCGTGGACCTATCATCACAACAAGGATAGCTTAGTCCTGCATTCTTTTTTGGAAAACTAGGGATTGCTAACTTGCCTACATTTTTGGGTTGTATCTTTCCTGCGTTGAGTTGAAGCAAAACTATGGATCGTTAAATTGCCTACTTTGTCCCGTGCCCTGTACTAAGTGGACAGCTCTGCCATTGGTACCTATTTAGCTTTTGTTGTTAGTTAAAGGTCTCGTTTGGTTGCTTAAAGGCAACTCATAAAAGAAAAAATGTGTGTATATTTTTGTAAAAAGCTTAAGTTTTCCTTGGTCCCCTAGCTTTTCATATACAAATTGAGTAAGAATGTGGCCCTTTCACTCTTCTTCTACTCATGTTTTGTGTCATATATTCTCTTAATGTACTGGATTTCTTTCTCATTATCAGGTTATGAACTTTGCCGGGTTCAAATATGACATGCTGAGGACGAGATATTTTCTTTCCCTCTCTGGAGAGGAGAATAGCAGTTGCAACATGAATGTCATTTGCCTGTAAATTTGTTTATATACATTAACGCGAATCAATTGTCGGAACATATCCTCTAGAATCTGGTAGAGATCATTGTGTTGGATATTTACAAGATACTACTTGTTAAATCGACAGAATTATGTTTTGGTTATTATAGAAACCTTACATAAGGCTCTGTTTTAGGGGGCAGGGCGGGGGTGGGAGTTGTTTCTTAAAATGATTTATTATTTTTTAAAACTATTTTCTTGAAAGGCTAGAAAAGAAAACATTTTTACTTATTCCTTTTTGACATGCCTTGTATTTACTTTTTTGTTTTTCTTTATCTTGAGCCGATGATCTATCGGAAAAAACTTTTCTATCTGTACACTCTAATCTCTCTAAATCATACTTAATGTAATAGGAGATTATTGATGGACAGTGTTTATGCACTCGATATGTTTATTAATTATTTTGTTGAGTTTGCTAGTTTTAAAAAATTATGGGGTATAAATCATATTTCATATTTTTTCAAATAGAGGAGAGAGAGGTCAGAGGTGGTTGATATTTCACTATTTCGTTGAATTAGTCAAAAAGAAGGGATTTATTAAAGACCATGAATTACTTTGGAATAAAAACAAAAGACAAGTCTTATTTTTTTCTTCTCTTATAAGTATTATATTACCTCTAATATAGCTCATGTTCATGAATAAGTATAAAAAATATCCATCTTAACCTCTACGATATGACATTGATACAAAACAAATCATTTATTAAATAGAAAGTAAAAGTGGAGGAATCTCAAAGTCACATCTATTAATTTTAGTTTCACTATTTGTACGATAAATTTCACTTGTCAAATGTCAAGTCATGAAAAATATATTTTAATGTGTCGGTTAGAAGGCTAATATCAACTAATTTTTTAAAATCCATTTTCCCCTACTAAAGTTATTGCTTTTATGTTAATTTTTATGAAAGATATCATATGCATAATTTTTTTTATTGTCCCAAAATTACAATATTATAGTATTTTTCATGTATGGTAAGTTTGCCACTTGGAGTACAATTATAGACAGATATTTGTTAGAGAAATAAAGTCGAACCCACGATTTCAAGATCATGCTCATAATTATTTATTCGACTATTTAAAAGTTTATTTAAGATGCTTAATTCTTTCTTTTTCAATTAAGAAACCAACAACAAATAAGAGGAAAACACACATTGTGTACTCAGGACAAGGGTTAATGGTCAAGTGGTAAGTATTTTCTAACTTTTAATTAAATGTTTCAGGTTTGAGTTCTAAATATAAAATTGTTTCTGTTAGAAATATTTTACCCCAATATAGACTTTTTGGTGCAAATATAAATTTAGTCGACCCAAATACGAGTATCGGCCACCGAAAGAAAAAAAGAACACGTCCCTATTACTAGAAACAACAAATTAAACTCAGGGGGTATTTTATCTGTTTATCTTAGCCAAAACTATTTGAGTTGGACCCATTAACATGTAGTGACAAGAAAAGTGACTAATTCAATATCCATTAAAGCTTAATAATTTTCTCTTTGCCGTCAAAGAAACCCAAAATATCATTCATAAAAAGAAGATAAAAGACAGTTCTCCTAACCGATAACTTGGGATAGTCTTACCATGAGGATAGTCGAGTTGATGTGATGAAGCGCGGGGCCATGAGTCGCGAGTTCGATCCTGCATCGCATACCTTGATTGAAGTCGCGCGTGAGACTGCCGAGTGTAGTTAATCGGTGGCGTGGTTTGCGGTATTAAATCGTAGGGTTTCTGCTTGTATTTCGAAAGAGTAGCTGATTCGCCTTCAGAAAAAAAAACTTGGGATAATCTTTTCTTATTCAATAAATATATTACTACATTGTACTTAAAAGTTTCCAATGGAGATAAAAAGTCAGCTTAAAATTCTTGTAGGTCTAGTGAATTGTCCAAAAGATCTAATATTCAACAACTCAATAATCAAGAAATCACGTTTGAAATGACAAATATAATGAGGCTCAAAATTTGTGAGTGTGATAGCCAGTGACAGATTCAGAATTTTTGATAATATATATTACGATTTAAAAGAGTGAATCCTGTATATTTAACACGTGTATGTAAGGTTGAACCTCGAAACATTAATTTTGTAGAACCCACTAAACTACTAATCCGCCAACCCATTATTGATGTGAAGAAAAGATTGTGATTATTAAAGTTGTTACCACACACAAAAAAAGATCTAAAATTTCTTAGTGGGCCTTAAAACTAAATCTCCAAATAAAATAAAGGGCCTTAAGTTAAATGGGCCACAACCTAAAAACCCAAAAGAGACATGAACACCGACAAATGTTAAGGGCAAAATAGTCAATTCATAACCATGTTTAAGAACAAGACAGACAATCTTCCATTTGGCGAACTGTCTTTGTTTTTCCCAAGTCTTGTGACCTAATCTTAAAGTCACGCGTTTCACGCGCGATGAAAGGGACGTGGGACTTATTTTTTGTTACGTAGCGTATAAAACAACGGCGCAGTTGTGGCGTTTTACTCATAGACAGGACAGGACAGGACAACAACAGCTCGCTTCCCGGCTTTGATACATAAGCAAATTTGGAAAATTAAATTTTATATAAATTTAATTGGAAATTTATTGTAAAGATGGAATAAGATCCGTTGATGTATTTTAACTGAACACAAAGTTTAAAAAATAAAGTTTGTTTTTAATTTTGTGATAAAAACAAGCACTACAAGAAAGTATAGAATTGACAACAAAACTTTAGCAACAATAAAAATATTATTGCTAAAAGACGTAAATGATAACAAAAATTTAATACTATATTGTTGCTAAAAACATAATGACAACAAAAAAATAACTTGTTGCGAAAACTTATCGCGTCGGAGGTTATTGCAACGACATGCAATAATTTTTGTTGTTGCGGAAAATACTTTTGGCAACAACATTCAATATATGACAACAAATTTGTTGTTAACTGTTGGAAATATTTATTAAACGTGAAATAAGGTTGATCCTATTTAATTACGAATCGAACAATTGGGGCCCCACACGTAGAAAACGTTGTTTCCACACACGTGCACAAATAGTGTTAATGATCATAATTTCCTTAAATGGAAGAGATATTGGTACGTATACGAATTGGTTGAGACGTAAAGTAATAAACAGTTATTGACCAAATGACGTTGGTAAATAAAGGAAGAAGTGTACAAAGTGTGAATGTCGAAACGAGTCAGAAAAAAGACCGGGAGGCCGAAAAACCCATCTCGTGTGTATTTCACACGCATGTGCATGGCGTAACTGCAGGTCGCGGCGCTACGATTCGAGCGTTAAGCGAATTTAAGGTGATCTTTGGACTGACTTTGGAGTATTAACTCTCCATTATGTTGCTCATGAATTCAGCCATTATTTGGCTGAATTGTAACTATAATATTTTGCTATGCGTATTTATAAGCAAGTTAGTAGTGAAAGTATATGTATGTACTAGAGACAATATGTATTAGGACAAATGTACTTTATATACAGTCGTATTATTATTAATGGAAATTGATATTTTGACATTTTTAATTATTGAATTATTAGTTAATTGTCTGTAATATTCTATAATATGCATCCCTAGAGGTTACGTTGTTATTAATAGTGTGAAATATTAATATTATAACGTAACTTTTAAAATAGCCTCGACTAATGATCATCGAGAACGGGATATCGATGATATGTGATAAGTCGACATGTGGTCTGCATCACATCTTTAGAGGATGTGGTATGTATCACTTGCTACGAGTAACGACTACTCGTGATGGACACATGGATAATTTGAAAGTATTGGTATACGTGATAATGTTTGTTGATACATGTCTATGAGTTGAACATATAGACATATGGTGAATATTGTCGAACCAATATAGATGATATAATGATCAATGTATTCGTTGTAAATCATAAACGATCGAGTGCGTCGTGAATGAAATGATTTTATCTTCATAGAGGTTGATTTTAAATATTCGTAAATATATTTTTCGCATATTGAGTTCGCTCTAGAGTTCAGTGTAGACCCTAATATGATTAGTGTCGATATGTGAATGCATGTAGGGTAACACTATGTCAATTATTTCTTCGATCTAAGGATGTAATGAGAGAACATAAATGCTCGATTTATAGTCGAGACATTTTAATGAATAATGATTATTTAATTAAGTCAAAATTGAATTTCAGATTTAATTAAAATGAAAACGAGACGACGTCCCACACTGGACGTCGAGGGTCGCGACGCCTGGGACATAGGGCCGCGACACCTCCTATTTGGGTCGCGCCTCGAGCGATGGACGGTCGACCGTTGCACCTCATTTTTCGGTCGGCCGAGAAACTCTAATTGCGTTTTTAAACCTAAACTATAACTATAAATAGAGGACTTCTATTCATTATTTAATAGAACATTGCTCATATATTATTCGAAGTCTTAGAGACCTAGAATTAAACTCTCTCTTGAACCTCTGCTGAATTTCCTAGTTGTTCTAAGAAGGTATACATTAGAGTTCTTGTAATTTGCTGTCGAGGATCAATTGCGTGCGGACCCTCAGAAATTACTAAAAGACTCCATAGTTTCCAAACCGTAAGTATTCTATCGAAATATTACGGTTATATACATGTTATGTATTTATATGTGTTATATTATTACATAATCATCATACAGTTCATCACTTGTTGGGTTTGAAACACAAAATTCTCAAATTCCGATGCGTACACAAACCTAACAAAATCCCAACAAATATAGCTAGTTATAAATGACTATTAATGAGTATATAAATAGTTTAATTTACAATGTATTTATAAGAGGAAAAGTGTGGATCATGCTCCAAACTCATCAAAGGATTGTGCAATATCTAGACACTTCAAAGAGATATATCCGATTACATTGATTTAAGTTAACATATATATAATAATAGTTGAATTGACAATTACATATTTATATTTGTTTAGTAAATTTTTTAATATAAAAAATATAAAATTTGAATAAAAATAATTGAATTCACGTAAATCTATAACTTTAAAGCCAGATTCACTCGTACAAAGAGATCTTGTGAGAAGCTAATGTTTTTTTAAAGGGATCTTAACATTTTCAATGAGTCAGGTAAAAAAAAATCATGCGTCTAATCGTAATAATTTATAGTTGCTGTTGGTGTATTTTTTAAAAATTATTTTTATTACAAGGGGTAGGGGAAGGGGAAATGAGAAGGAAATTATAACACGAGGATTCGAACTTTAACCAACAATGTGAAAGTTCAGATAGTCAACCAACTGAGCTATTAAATCTCTACTCGTGGTCGGTGTATAATATTGATTATACATTAACTAGAATTTCTAGAAAAAAATAAAGACTGTTTTATTGTGAGTATTTATTGAACTGTTGTGCAACGTAAAAATTCCTTCTATAAAATGGAGAGTTTAGTTTCATGCCTACTTGGCAAAACCGACACTCCTTAAACTCCCAAAGTGGTCTATTCTTGCTTACACTAGTGATGTTATTTTTTGCTCCACTCACTAATATTCTGAATCTGTATCACTCCTGAACTTTCCACTCCTCGAACACCTCACAAAGAATATATATATATGTCTAAATAAACAATTAGTAATTGTTTAGAAAGTAATTGGGATATTATACTGTATAATCTGACAAGCTTGTTCGGTCAGAAAAACCAATTGGAGTACATTTTAGACATTAAAATATCAGGTAATCATCTAAAAGTGATGACAGCATTTTATAAAAGAAAAAATTTGTAATATCAAGAAAAACATTAATTCCTTTTTTGGGTTAAAGTTGGGAGCAAAGATTACTTAAACGCAACTCAACTAGAAACTCGAATTCCAGTTTGAACTATAAGGAGTGGAAGCAACTACTAAGAAAGTAATATCTTAAGTAACAGTAACGAAACGAGACTAGAAATTGAGAGACTTCGATCATTCAACTTTAGCTTCTGAAGGAGGAATCATGTCACTTGGAATTTCGAAAAGTGAATCATCTCTTTCATCAAATATGTCTATTCTCATTGAATTATGGAACAAGAAGAAAGACTTACTTTAAAGAGTAAGGAGAAAGACGAGTTGCTTCAGCTAAACCCTTTCTTCTATTCGGGAAAAATAGTTTTCATTTCCCATCTCATGGAAAACCCTTTTCGCTCCGCTTAGCCTTATCCCCCTCTAGGGGTATGAAATCTTCCTAAGTTATGGAAGTAAATTGTTAGGACGGGCCTAAAACCTTTAGCTATATGCTCAATTCTGAACAAAAAGTCCTCAAGCACTTTACTACTCCTTTATCTTGCTTGCATGAAGTCACTATTGGGGAAGTCCCTCCCCCGTTAGGAAGTTTTACATTTGAAAATAATAATTAAAGATCTGGAATCCAAACTCATTGAAAGTAATACGAGTTGGACTACTTTTGGTTTTCTAAGAAACTTTTTTGCGTTTAGGAATACTAGTCACCTTCTTAATTTATATGATCTCACTGATTATAAATGTACTTAGAGAATTAAGAGTATCATAACATTTTGACTAAATAGTAAATACCTCGGAACCCTGACAAATTTTATCCTATGTATACTTAAATTATTTTTTGTTCTGATTACTTTCATGAACTTTACAGTTTGATAGACTTAACTCTCTTGACGTTGACATAACAAAGAGCGTGAGTAAACTGAAATAATCCATGTGGCAGTGTGTGGTGAGAATGGTTGGGGGTCGAGAATCGAGAATATCGAAATGCCACATACATAAAGTAATTAAAAACTGTCTGATTTGATAAATCTTAAAAATGACGTGCATGATTTGCAACTTTTTGATATGATGAATTATGCTGTCTACAACCCAATATAATATTGATCAGTTGGTGCTATTACTACTATTCTATTGATATTAAGATTATATTTGGATTCGTGTGAGGTGTGCCATCGTACGGAGCTTCCGAAAAATGAAAAAAATTAGAGCATTTTTTTATTAAGTAGTATTAGTCAAAATTTACTGTAAAGGCCCATAATTCGCAAGTCTGAGCCTCCGAAAAATGAAAAAAAATAGAGCATTTTTTTATTAAGTAGTATTAACCAAAATTTACTGTAAAGACCCATAATTCGCAAGTCTTAACCCAATTAAGAATCTATTTTTATGAATTAGAACAAGACCCCAAAATGTTTGAGACGACCCTGATTACTGATATTCTATTATCATTCTGTCAACAAATATTTTACTTTGGCACTTTATTATCCTAATCCGAGTAAGACAAAATGTAGTACTATATCATTTTACTAAACTTTAAAAGAGATTATTGTCTTTCTAAATAGTCTTGAAATTCTAAAAGTTAATTGATAAAGGTAAATTTGATTTATTTACTTTCACTATCATCACTTGCGTTTCTTAAATATACAAGTTACAATAAAAAGATCATTATTTTATTCTTCTTCTAAATCTCTATTCTATATGGAGACTAATCATACAATTATAATAAAATTACAAGACTAATTAATATACAAAATAACATAAACTAATCTTGATACACCGATGGGCTGGACCGTGTATATTAAACACTGTTCATTTTGAACTATAACGTGTTACATTGCGTGGATGGTAAGCTATACATTATATAACAATTATACTTCATATGTCTCAAATTATGTGACACTATTTCTTTTTAGTCTGTCTAAAAAATGTCACATTTCAATAATAAAAAATAACTTAATTTTAAAATTCACGTTTTACCCGTCATGAAATAATTTATATCCTTACAAATATCTAAGATTTGTTTTAAATCACAATTTTCAAAAGTGTTCATCGTTTTCTTAAATTTTGTACCAAATCAAACGGTGCCATATATATTGGAACGAAAAATGTACCTCCTACCCATTTATGTTTTATTTGCAAAATTTCAATATTTTATTCTTAACAGTTCTAATAATATACGAATTTTATTCTTAACAGTTTAAGATACATACAAAAGTTATTTGTGTAACTGTCGAATGTCGTAAATCTTAAGGGGTGAACCGTGAAAATCGAGAACTCTGCAACTGCAAGAATAAGAATATGAGATAGAGATACTGACAGCACCGACCAACAAACTGCAACACCCAACAATAAAAGAGGACAAAAGAAAACACACACGGAAACACATAAACACAAGCAAAACAACTAACTACCTGTTTGGCCAAACTTCTGAAACTATTTTTGTTTTACAGAAACACTTCTTAGGCCAAATTAAGATTATCCAACGGGGTGGGATATATCTGAAAGTATATATGTCCTAGAAACAATCATTTTAGGAGCACATGTACTTGAACACATTCATATTATTAATAAGATTAATATATACTTGGCATTTGTAATTATTGAATTATTATTTGATTGTTTATATTATTCATTAATGTGCATCCCTTGAACTTACATTGTCATTAATAGTGTGTGAGATATTAATGATAGAGTGTAGTTCTTAAAATAGCCTAGACTAATGATCATTGAGAATGGGATATCAATGATATGTTATAAGTCGACATGTGGTCTGCATCACATTCTTAGAGAATGTAGTATATCTCACTTACTGCAAGCAATATTTGCTAGTGATGGACACATGGATACTCTTAGAGGAGTATTGGCATACCTGGCGATAAACTATTTGTTATACATGTCTAGAGTATTATCGTGTGTGGGAGATAAGTCCAGACTTGAGGTCAATATCACTTGTTTACGAGTAATGCACTTTGATCTGTCTAGCTCAAATGCCTTATAGGTTGAGACGCGACTTGTATTGGGTGCATTCTGAAGTAGATTGAGTGGTGGTTGAGCGAAGAATAGGATTCATTCCTCGATTGGAATTTCGAGAGAACACTCGACCTTCCGGAGATGTTAGGTCGACCAGTCATTGGCGATCACGAGAGACATATCTAGGATATGGTCCAGTTGTCGACTAATATAGATGAGATAAAGTGATCAAGCCATTTGGATAGACACTTGGCAAATCTTAAGCTTGATCGAGTGTGTCGCGAATGAAAGGAATTTATCATCTCACGTAGAGGTTTGTTTACTTGAGTCTTGTAAGCGTCTTCACATATTGGGTCGTCCGTGGCGTCTCAGGAGTTCCGTGTGAACCTTGATTTGGTCAGTCTTGGATGTGTGAAGGCCTAAAGGTCACACTAAGTCGATTGTCTTTTCGGTCTAAGGGTATATTGAGAGACTGTAAAATATCGGATTTTGAATCAAGATATTTTATTTTATAATAAATTATGGGATAATTTTCATTTGATGAAAATTAATTAATTAAGTTAAAATTAAGTCTTGGATTTAATTAGAACTAAAGCGTCGAGAAAATAAATAAAGGAAGCATGATAATGGGCCCTGACCGCCCATCGCAATTGGATTTGGGTCGAGTTTTGAAGCCCGATCCAAATCGATTAGGTTTAGGTTTCATCACTATATATTTGGCACTTAACCCATAATTTCAAGAGAACTCATTTTTCCACTTTACGAACTTAGAGTTCAGAAATAAATTCTCTCAAACCTCTGCCAAGATTTCCTAGCTTTCTTGGGCAAAGGAATATCTTGGCGAGGCTTGCACGGATTGACAATCGCGTGCGCACCTTTTAGTAGAGATCGCATTAAAAGCATAAAGCGTAAGTTTTCATGTTTTTGCGATTTGAATTATCGCATAATCATACGGACGATCTTTGTTGGAGCAAGTAAGTAAACAAAATTTTAAACTTTATTGTGCCTTACTTGTGTTTTTACATCCAACAAATCCTACGATGTATCGAGCTCAGTGGTTTAATGATTATACGATAATCTTTAATAACAATATGTGAGAAATTAATTGTTTCGATTTAGAACTGATTTTCGGAATTTAAAAAAAAAAAAAAATCAAAGCGATCGTCATTGTTCACGATGAAACGATCGTCATTCCATTGGCGTGAACGATGTTGCGATTCTTCGTCGGCGTGAACAGCGGCTGATTTAAAAATAAATTGGGGACGATGACAAGACCAAGATCGCTTCATGGCGAACAAGAATCGCGATTCTCGTTCACGGCGTGAACAAAAAAAAAAAAAAAATTTTGGTCGCGGAATCCGACGGCGTGACGGTTTCCGCCACCACGCATTTAAATCAGAAAGTAATAATACCACCGTGTTCGTCTCGACGAGAGGAATCTAATGGTGGTAGTGTTACATGGCAACGATGACCGGAAAAGGAACACCACCGACGGTTTTAGAATCCGCCGGCGGCGTCCCAGATTCCGGCCACCGTGGGCCACCAAATCGGTGGTGAAAACCACCGGTGAGTTCGTCCCGACGTGTGCCATCGCTTGGTGTGTTTTAATTCCGTCAATTTCGCCCCGAAATCTGAATCCCAAATTTGATTTGGAGTTGGATTTGATTTTGAAAATTTGAAATAGTGTAAGGACCTTTTTGCAATTAAAATTAGGGTTTTAAATTGTAGATTGGTCCTTTAACAAATCTGAAAATATTTTAAGTTCTTAAAATTACAAATTAGTCCCTGAGATATTTTCTGAAATTTTAAAAGTTTTAAAATCAGCAGATTCAGTCCCTGGGTCAATCTGTAAATTTCAGAAAAGCAGATTTGGTCCCTGGGTAAATCTGTAAATATTTTAAGGTTCTGAAAATTGCAGAAATACCCCTGAAAATTAAATTTTAATTTCTGAATTATTAAGGGACTGTTTGGATGAGCAGAAAATTCCGAAAATTGAAAATTGAGTTTAAATTTTGAATTTAAATATTTCCTAAATTGAAACAAAATTAATTAACCCACAATTATTGTTATTTAGCATATTATTTGATAATGTGTGCACAAATTAATTGTTTCTCCTAATTGTTTAATTGATTGTCATTTAAATAATTAGAATAGAGTCCGCAATTATTGTCTGGGTAGGCGGCACCCAGTAATTGTTTACTTTCAATGACCGCTATAATTGTCTGGGTAGACGGCGCCCAGTATATGATTAAAACCATCTTATATCATGCCTATTGGGTTTGATGGTTTTCCATCTAAATGTGTTTAGAAATTGCATGATAGGATTTCATATGATGTATGATATAAAAGTTGATCTTGTCATAACCACGAATTAAAATGTTCCCAAATTTAATACAAGTCTCATTTAAAATGAACGTGTCGTCAGTTATAATTGATTGTGGTGCAAAATCCTTTTCGACGAGATGAGTATTTATGCCCCAAAGATTTGCTCTAAGTCTACGAGACTCGACCACTTTCATAGATGCATATAAATGTTGTAGTAGGTGATAAACCTTCGTGAGTATTTACACCGATGTTTGCTTGATGAAGGCTAAGCCCACTTAGATACATAATTGCGATGCATAACCGGTTGACTTGCTAGTTGTCTTGGCGTAGTGTCGGACAATGAGGACGCAGATCGAATTGTTTAGAACATTCGGTCAACCAAGAGTTGCAAATTGTTTGCAATTGGTTTAGAACCTACGGATCGTGTTGTTGAAGTTATCACCTCAAAGAACGCGAGACAACATGAGTTTGGATCTTGGCCCATTATGGCCGTATTTGATATGAGTCCGTATTCTTTGGGTCAAAGAGTATGTTAAAATAGTGGGAGCTAATTAAACTAAAGACCATTAGTTAGTTAGTTAATGAATGTGTTCAATAGAAATTATATTAAAGTATTAATTTCAAGTCTATCTTTTCTTGATTCTGTCGAATCTATCACTTAAAATGTTGGTTGAAGCGAACAAGTTGAATGGAGCCAATTTTCTGATGGTTAAGAAATCTGCGTTTGAATCTGCGATTATAAAAGATTGAGTATGTATTGGATACACCACTCCCTACGATCCTGCTGAAGATTACGAAGAGTATGCTCTGTTTGACAAAGCGACTATCGAAATATCTTGATGATCTTTGCGGCCTGATGTGTTATGCTATCTTATGACTTGAGTTACAAAGACAAAGAAAATATGGGCCCCAACGAGATGCTAGAACACTTGAAGAGTCTACATGACTCGCGATCTCGCATAAACGAGTATGAGCTGTTGAGAGATCTTTTAAGTGTAAGCTAAGCGAAGGGTCAAGTGTCACAACATGTTTTGAAGATGATTGGATTAATTGAGAGGTTGGCTTGATTGGACGAAGCTGCTGTGAATGTTTCGTTAATCTAATCTTGAACTCGCTCACGGTTTCTTTGAGAACTTCATTGTGAATTACAACATGAATGGAGCGAAAGCAAGTCTCCCGAACTTCATATGTTGAAGACCTTCGAGTCGCCCACCTCCAAAGGTAAAGTTGTGCTCATGGTGGGCTCATCTAGCAAGTTCAAACCTAAGGGTAAGAATATGCGAGAAGAAGAAGGGTAAGGCGGTTCCGCCAAACCCATGTGTGAAACCTAAAGGAGTTGTTGAAAGAAGGCCAAGATAGGCTGCGATGCGCCTCAATTGTAAGAGAAAGGGACATTGGAAGAAGAATGCTGCCCAGGGAGACAAGGCCTGAGTGCGCCTATTTGGACAAGGTATGTTTGTTATTGAAATAAATATGTCTATAACTAATTCTCATTTGTTGGGTATTGGATACCGCTTGTGGCTCGCACATTTGTAATAATGTGCGGGGGCTAGTGTGAAAGGTTGGACCTTGGGAAGTAGATCTACGTTGGCAATGGAGCTAGAGTTGATGCGAGCAGCGTGGGGACTTATAGACTAGATTTACCTTCGGGCTTTTGTTTAGAACTTAATAATTGTTATTTTGTCCGTCTTTGACAAGAAATATTATTTCTATCCCTATGTTAGACATTGAGGGGTTTTCCTCACATATTACCAATGGAAACTATGTTTTGTCTTATAAAGGTTTTATTTGTGGAAATGCTCCGCTTGTGGATGGATTGTATGTTCTAAACTGTAGCCATGAAATTTTCAATATACAAAATAAAAGAGCTAAAATAAGTAATCAAAGAAATCCCACCTACTTATGGCATTGCAGACTTGGTCACATCAATGAATCAAGGATAGCAAGATTGAGGAAATTAGATTACTTAGAACCATTTGACTTAGAGTCATTTGGTGATTGCGAATCTTGCTTAAGAGGAAAGATGACAACCAAATCACTTTATGGGAAAGGATGCGTGTTAAGAAAGAGTGCTTGCGTTAGTCCATACCGATGTATGTGGGCCTTTTCCAACTCAAGCTAAGGGAGACTTTCTTTATTTCATCACTTTTACAGACGATTTCTCAAGGTTTGGGCATGTGTATCTTATGAAGCATAAGTCTGAAGCTTTTGAGAAATTCATGGAGTACAAGTCAGAAGTAGAGAAGCAACTTGAAACAAGTATTAAAACTCTTCGATCAGATCGAGGAGGTGAGTACTTAAGTAAAGAATTTCTAGATTATTTGAAGCTTCATGGAGTCCATTCAGAATGGACACCTCTAACGCCACAAATGAATGGTGTTCTTTGAGAGGAGAAATCGTACCTTATTAGATATGGTTAGATCCATGATGAGCTTCTCAGCTCTACCAACATACCTATGGGGATATGCATTGCAAAGCTCAATCTACATTTTGAATAGAGTTCCATCAAAGTCAGTTGAGAAAACTCCATATGAGATATGGAATGGCAAGAAGCCAGCACTTAAACACATGCGACCCTGGGGTGCCCTGCATATGTAAAGAAGTTGCTGTTGGCAAATTGGAATCTAAAAGTGAGAAGTATTATTTTGTAGGGTATCCTAAGAAAACAAGAGGGTACTACTTCTATCTTCCTGAGGAACATAAAGTAATTGTTTCCAGAATTGCAACTTTCCTTGAAGAAGACTATGTCTACAAGGAACAGAGTTGCAACAAGATAGAACTTGAAGAAATTCAAGAAGTACAAAATAATGTAGAGAATGACCCCTTGTCAAATAACCTAGACAAGGATTCAGTGGGAGTATTTGATGATGATTGGGTACTTAGAGTACGCCTTGCCCGATGGGAGTGTTGTGAGGATCTGCAGAAATGCAAGACCTCATGCACAACTAACGATGACGATGACACAATAGTTGTGCATCATCCTATTCAAAATGATATTCTGAAAGTTCTCAAGGTGGTGGATTGTCCAACACACAAACATCTTCTCAAAATCAAAATACGCAGACATCAAACGCAGAATGTTCAACTCAGTAGACCACGAGGACTCATCGTGCACCTGAAAGACTTAATCTCCGTGTTGAAACACATAATGAGATAGATATTCCTGAGGATGATGAGCCTACTACCTACAACGAAGCAATGTTAGACATTGATTCACGAGAGATGGCAAGAAATCCGGAAATGAGTCTATGTATATAAACCAAGTATGGAACTTGGTTGACTTGCCAACGAGGTTAGACCATAGGATGCAAATGGGTCTTCAAGAAGAAGATTGATGCATATGGCAAAATACGGACTTATAAAGCAAGATTGGTGGCTAAAGGTTATAATCAACGGCTGGGTCGATTATGATGAAACTTTTACTTTGTTGCAAAGATTAAGTCCATTCGGATTTTGCTTGCTATAAATGCATACTATGATTATCATATTTGGCAAATGGATGTTAAAACCGCTTCCTCAATGGTAATCTAATTGGTGAGGTGTATATGATACAACGAGAGGGTTTTACATCTAAGACTCAACCCAAAGCAAGATGCAAACTACAAAAGTCCATTTATGGACTTAAGCAAGCCTCGAGGAGTTGGAACATTTGTTTTGACAAAGCAATCAAATCGTTTGACTTTGTTAGAAGCAAGGAAGATCCGTGCGTTTATAGTAAACGCACAAATGAGAGCATTGTCTTCATTGTTATATATGTAGATGACATATTGATAATGGGAGACAATAAAACTCTCATGCAATCAGTCAAAGAATGGTTATCCAGAACCTTCATGATGAAGGACTTGAGTGAAGCCTGCTACATTCTTGGAATTAGAATCTACAGAGATAGACCTAATAGATTGTTGGGTACAAATCGTATACATAGACAAAGTGCTAAACGCTTTCTATGGAAAATTCCAAGAAAGGGAATCTTCGCATGGGTCAAGGCATCAAGTTGTCGGAAGGATTGTCCTTCCACAGTGCGAACTCGAGCGCGTGAAGAGAATCCCATATCTTGGTATAAGATCAATCATGTATGCCATGACTGCATAAGGCCGGATGTGGCCTATGACTTAGCATGACTTACAAATTCCAGCAGAATCACGGGAGGAACATCGAAAGGCCAAGAGTATTCTTAAGTATCTTAGACGAACTAAAGAATACTTAGTCTATGGCGACAAGAAGAGCTAGTAGCTACCGGGTACATCGATGCTAGCTTTCGCAGATCTTGATGACTTCAAATCTCACCGTTATGCCTTCATTTTAAATGGTGGAGTAGTTAGTTGGAAGAGTTCCAAGCCGAAGATTCGACAACGCGAAGCGGTCGACATGCATCGGATCGGAGTCGGTAAAGAAGTTCGTCGCGATATCCGAAGTTCTTAAAGGAATTAGGGGTTGTTCAGTACGGTTGTCGAATAACGATTTATTGTGACAACAGTGCGATTGCTCAAGCTAAGGAACCAAGATCAACGAATAGAAACAAGCGTGTACGAAGGAAATACCACATTCTCGGGAGATGATGGAGAGAAGAAATAAAGATAGACTATATTCCCGAAAATAATCTAGCAGACCCATTTACTAAACCATTAAGCTTGGTCAAGCATAATGGTCATTTCGAAAATATGGGCATTAGATACATTGGTGATTGGCTCTAGGCCAAGTGGGAGATTGAAAGTATATATGTCCTAGAAACAATCATTTTAGGAGCACATGTACTTGAACACATTCATTAATATATACTTGGCATTTGCAATTATTGAATTATTATTTGATTGTTTATATTATTCATTAATGTGCATCCCTTGAACTTACATTGTCATTAATAGTGTGTGAGATATTAATGATAGAGTGTAGTTCTTAAAATAGCCTAGACTAATGATCATTGAGAATGGGATATCAATGATATGTTATAAGTCGACATGTGGTATGCATCACATTCTTAGAGAATGTAGTATATCTCACTTCATCGCAAGCAATAGTTGCTAGTGATGGACACGTGGATACTCTTAGAGGAGTATTGGCATACCTGGCGATAAACTATTTGTTATACATGTCTAGAGTATTATCGTGTGTGGGAGATAGAGTCCTTAGACTTGAGGTCAATATCACCTTGTTTACGAGTAATGCACTTTGATCTGTCCAAGCTCAAATGCCTTATAGGTTGAGACGCGGCTTGTATTGGGTGCATTACGAAGTAGATCAAGGTGGTGGTTGAGCGAGAATATGATTCATTCCTCGATTGGAATTTCGAGAGAACACTCACCGGAGATGTTAGGTCGACCAAGTCATTGGCGAACGCAAGAGACATATCTAGGATATGGTCAGTTGTCGACTAATATAGATGAGATAAAGTGATCAAGCCATTTGGATAGACACTTGGCAAATCTTAAGCTTGATCGGTGTGTCGCGAATGAAAGGAATTTATCATCTCACATAGAGGTTTGTTTACTTGAGTCTTGTAAGCGTCTTCACATATTGGGTCCACACGTGGCCGTCTAGGAGTTCGTGTGAACCTTGATTTGGTCAAGTGCCGATGTGTGAAGGCCTAAAGGATCACACTAAGTCGATTGTCTTTTCGGTCTAAGGGTATATTGAGAGAATGTAAAATATCGGATTTTGAATCAAGATATTTTATTTTATAATAAATTATGGGATAATTTTCATTTGATGAAAATTAATTAATTAAGTTAAAATTAAGTCTTGGATTTAATTAGAACTAAAGCGTGAGAAAATAAATAAAGGATAACAAATGTGGGCCACTGATCGCCCATCTGCATTTGGATTTGGGTCGTTTTGGCTTTGATCCAAATCGATTAGTTTAGGGTTTACTCACTATATATTTGACACTTAACCCATAATTTGAGAACTCATTTTTCCACTTTACGAACTTAGAGTTCAGAAATAAATTCTCTCAAACCTCTGCCAAGATTTCCTAGCTTTCGGGCAAAGGAATATCTTGAAGAGGCTTGCACGGATTGACAATCGCGTGCGCACTTTTAGTAGAGATCGCATTAAAAGCATAAAGCGTAAGTTTTCATGTTTTTGCAGATTTGAATTATCGCATAATCATACCAGACGATCTTTGTTGGAGCAAGTAAGTAAACAAAATTTTAAACTTCCGCTGTGCCTTACTTGTGTGTTTTACATCCAACAAATCCCTACAATATCGACTCCCCCGACCCCCCTACCCTGTATCGATATCGGTATTCGGTATTCGCAGAATGACGGGCCGAGAAAACCCGACCGACACCGACTCACCCCGCCCAGGCCCTTCTAGTCATCATCAGACAACTTTGCCCAATTTAACCGTTGTGCAACGGTCAAATCCCCTCCCTCCCTCAACCCCTCTACCCCCTAATATTTATTTAATCCTTAAGTTATTATATTTATACTTTAACCCAATTTTTTCAACTATAAATACTTCATTTTTCTATTCATTCTTTCTCACAAATCTTCCTACAATTACAATATCTGTAATAATCTCTCAATCTATCTCTCATCCTGCTTATAACGGTTTTCCTAGATCAATTATTAGGAGAGATATTTTTAAATTTGCACACGAATATCAACAATATTTACGTTATTATTTATATCATTACCCTGAAAAAGTATCTATCACATCTGATATAGGTCGTAGTACTAACGACCATGATTATTTAACGGTAACATGTCATTGAGTAGATTATAAATGTTGTATGCAAAAATGTATTTTAGCATATAGATATATAGATAGTAGGCACACTGATATTTTTATTCAAGAAAATATTTCTTCTGTTTGCGATTATTATGACATAACTGATAAAGTCATGACTATTACATTAGATAACGCTCATTCTAATATTTCTGCTGTTAGATTATTAAAAATTGTCTTAACTCCATCTTTTTCAGATCATTTTCATATAAATGTGCATGTAATATTTATAACTTAGTTGTAAAGGATGATATATCACTTTTTGAAGACATTCTTGGAAAAATTCAATTTGCTATAAACTATATTTTTTAAAATAATAGAATACAACGACTAAAAGAATATAAAAAAACTTGTCACGATTGTGGTCTAATTTACAGAAAAGTTCCCGAAGAAGTATGCACTAGATGTAATTCTTTATACAATAAACTACGTGTTGCTTAAGAGTATAGACAACCTATAACCAATTTTTTAACGCCCGTAATTGAAATTCTAATGATATGCTTATAGATTTCGATTGGGATACAATTTTAGAACTTAATACATTTTTAGGAAAATTTTATCTAGCTACTAAAGAATTTTTCGGTGTTTATTATCATACTATTTCATCAATGTTATTTTATATAACTCTAATATTTATATTACTTAGTGAATATATGGCAAAATCAGCTTATAAAGCACCTATTAAAAAAATGTTTATAAAAATGAAAAATATTTTATTCTTATTCCCCCAATATTTTTTATTAGTGCTGTATTAAATTCGTCTATTAAAATAGACGGTTGTAAAAATCTTGTTGAAACTATTTACGATTGCATAGATACACTTCCACCTCCACCTCCAACTCCTAAAAATCTAAATGACCAACCACCTGTTGAAATAAGTAGAGAAGAAGTGTTGTCTAGCATTCAAGATGAATGTAAAAAAAGTATATACGCATTACCAACAAGAAAGTGCTAGCAACCAACCGACTTCCATGTCATCATCTTCTTCTTCAACACAACCTCAAAAACGACATATTGTTTCTACGGCTAGTATTCAAAGCCTCAGACAGAGAATGTTTAGTGGTACCATTTCTAACCAAGCTAGCGAGTTTGATGTTTTTGTTTTGCAGGGTCTTGTACCGTACGAAGCAATTGAAAATGAAGAAGGACATGAAGACTTGCTAAAATACTGGAGGGAGAATGAGAAGAATTTTTCAACACTAGCAAAAATCGCCCGAGATGTGTTGAACATTCAAGCGTCATCAACAATGTTTGAAAGGACATTTTATGCGAAAAGATTTCAAAGAGGGGAGCACAGACATTCATTGGCAGGAGACTCATTAGAGATTGCAGTTCTATTCAGAGACTGAATTCGTTCGGAGTGTAGGAGGTGCGACCAACCGAAGATCAGCGAAGAAGAAGACTACAACTACAACGAAATCTTATCTGACGGATGTGCAAGCGACGTCGACCAATTTGACCAAGATATACCAATTTCAAGCGAAGAACCACAAGAAATTATAAAGAAACTAAAAAAAGTGTTTCTTAAAATGTAATTCTTTTAATTGTAATTTTACTATGTTATTTATTTGCAACTTTCATTATCACGAAGTTGCAATTTTTAAATTGTATTACCAAAAAAAATTATACTTCTAGTCGAATAATATAAGATGCACAAAAACAACCTTGGGATGTTTTTATTAAACTATCTTGTTGTGTGTGTGTGTGTTATTTATTTATTTAATTTAAAGGCAAATAAAAAAATGACCCCATCCGAACCCCACTGACCCTCGGATCGGAAGGCGGCGGACCCACTTGACCCCGCCCCACCCCTCCTAGTTGGAAAGCCCTAGGCCAAACAACAACTTTCCAGAAGTAGAAACACTTTTTAAAAAAGCCAAAAAGTGTTTCTAGATAGGAAGAGAAGCAAAAACACCAATTTGGTGCTTCTCGAAAAGCTCTCTTTGCTCATTAAATGAATTTTTTGGACCCATTTATCCTTTTCTTTTCACAAAATTCCTTTTAATCTCACATAATATCCCCATATAAATAGAAATTTGGGAATGGGGTAGGGTGGGAAGGCAGCGGGGACATATATTTTTATTTTTTTATATAAAAGTAACAAAAATATGAAATAGAAATTTGAGGAAGGGTAGGTGGGGGTAGGGGTAGGCGGGGGTAGCTAAGAAAAAGTTCATTTTTTTATAAACGTAAAAAAAATATGAAATAGAAATTTGAGGCTGAGGTGGGGTGGGGGGTAGGGGTAGTGCGGAGGGTAAGAAAAAATTCATATTTTTTATAAATTGTTTATAAAAGTAAAAAAAATATATAAAATAAAACTTTGAGAATGTGGTAGGTGTCGGGGGTAGGGGGAGGTAAGAAATTTTTTCATATTTTCAATCATTTTTTATAAAGTAACAAAAAATATGAAATAGAAATTTGACGACGGGGTATGGCAATGTGATAAGGCAGTGGGGTGGGGTGGGGTGGGGTAGGAGTAGTGGGGGTAAGAAAAAATTTCATATTTTTATAAATTATTTATAAAAGTAAAAAAATATAAAATAGAAATTTGAGGTGAGAATATTTTCAATCATTTTTTTTAAATAAAAGTAACAAAAAATATGAAATAGATATTTGAGGATGGGGTAGGACAATAGGGTGGGGTCGGAAGGGTAGGTGGCATGGGGGTAAAGTGGGGTAAGAAAAAATTCATATTTTTTTATAAAAGTAAAAAAAATATGACATAGAAATTTGAGGATGAGTGGGGGTAGATGTGGGTAGGACGAGGGTAGGTTTGGACATATTTGAGTCAGTGACTATCATATTGTCGTTATATTTTTATGTACAATATAATATTTTTTTTTATTAAATGTTGCAATTAAATAATTTAAAATAAAATTATTAAATTGTAAAGATATACTAATTTTTAGAAACATAGAATAGAAAAGAATATTTTAAATAGTTTCAAATCTATTAAAAAGAATATTCTAGCAAATTTGCATAAATGTGAGCCAAACAGGAAACCGTTTCTGTTTCTCAGAAGTACTTCTATAATTATAGGTCAAACACCCTAATAGATTCTCTAGAAACAGTTTCAGCAGAACTATTTCTAAGAAACAGAAATACTTTTTCAGAAGCTTGCCAAACAGACCCTAAGCAAAAGAAGCGGCGTGGCTTAAACTAAAAAACCAGTTCTATAAAATATTTGATTTTCATTCTTAACTGTAAGACATCAATTAATATTCGAATTTATACAAAAACATGTGTTAAAAAACACCTCTAAGGGCTTGTGCATGTCAAATTAGATCTTGAGCCTAACTTACATTCCAAAAACTAACTCAAAGGAAAGAGAATTGTCAAAGTCTTATTGTAGAATTGTATTAACACTTAAAGAAGACTGAAAAAGAAGGCGAACATGTTTGCCTAAAGGGCAAGAAAAACACTATTGGACATGTTTTCATTATTACAACGAATTAAATTATTGCTTCTAAGAAAATTAAAAACAGGAGTTCCTGAGTGTCCAAGTCTATTGTGCCAGGTTGACGGAAGATTGTTGCTAAAGCGGTGGGAAGAGCGACATGGGCAGTTAGAGATGTGGGAGAATTGACAATGGCATCAGACGTGGATAGGAAATGATAGAGGTCCCCTTCACTATTACATCTCGTAAGGAGTTTTCCGGTACGTAAGTCCGTTACAGAAAACCCAAACGGGTCAAAATTGATTGATACAAAATTATCGATGGAAAATTTTCTAACGGAGATTAGGTTCTTGATAATATTTAGGACATATAGGGTTATTTAGGGAAAAGTGGGGATGCAGTGGTGAGATTAGTGTGTGGCCAAACTCTTGGATTGAAATGCGATGACCGTTTCCGATCATAATAGATTGTGGAGTATTTAAATTTTGCAGTGGAGGAAGATTATCAT
Source organism: Przewalskia tangutica (assembly GCA_029844215.1). Classification (NCBI taxonomy): domain Eukaryota; kingdom Viridiplantae; phylum Streptophyta; class Magnoliopsida; order Solanales; family Solanaceae; genus Przewalskia; species Przewalskia tangutica. The sequence continues at coordinate 91,849,058 of CM056738.1, read as the reverse complement.
AATTATTGGCGAGGTGAGATGTGACGCCAGTATTCATATACCATACATTATCGAGTTCTGAAATTGATGTGACTAAAGCAGCCCAATTGAATTGGGAAGGCTGGAGCAGGCTGGGCTCAGAAGTGGGCACGATTTATGTAGCAGTCATTGTGCTCCCGATTTCTTTGGGCATTGCTAGGCTGAGAAAGTGGGTCGGATGGCTGTGGCCCATCGACTAGTCTGGGGCGGACTGCTTGACTACCTGAAAGTGGGTCTGTTGGTTGTGGCCCATCACGCTGCTCTATTTGTTGAAATTTCACTCTTGTAGCCACGGTGTTTGGCGGGCGCATCCATTGGACTCTTCTTTGGAAGCCAGTTCGGCAGACCCTCTGCCACCAACTGCTGGCATTGCCAGCGCGTGGTTGTGCTCTACCATGAAGGCTATCGGAGAGAAGGCAAGAGAAAAGAAAAATAGGGGTTCGGGACGTATACGAGGCATATAAGGGGAATTATCAATCGTATACGAGGTGTATAACGGCTTAGAGAGGCTGTATTCAGGTAGTATATAGTGGTATGGAGGGTATATAATTCATATACAGAGTGTATATCGGCGTGTAGAGGTTGTATACGAGGGAGGGTATACGACCTGTGAGAGATATATAGAAGGAAAAAGGATTTTATATCAGTAGTATACCATAGGTATGCAGGGTTGTTTGTAGAATTGGAGTGAAGGACAACTATATCAACGTATATTAGAGGTATACCAGCGATATACATGCGGTTTGGCACCGAAAAAGATAGGTAAGTGCGGCCAAATTTAGGTTTTAGGTCGGGAAGGATTAGTGACTCTTGATACCATGTAGAATTGTATTAATCTCCCTTGGGGAGTCTTTTTCATTAATACAAATATATATAGTGTGTACAATGTGGAGTTCTAATACAATAAGGATCATATAACTATCATAATTATACATCACTAATAATTACATAATATATGGTGAAATTCTACTAATATTCACTAATACTTATAATTATGAGTTCAAAGTTTTTATTCGTCACTGATGTGACACATTCTCTTCACTCTAAGAGTTCATTAGGAAAAAAACCAATTTTAGTAATTATTGTTAACCCTAATAGTTTCAAGTAAAAATTCACCCAAGTATAGTTTAAAAGACACTGGAATAAATATTAACTGATCCACATGCTCTTTCTCTCACACAAGTATAAAGGATTTAGACGGTAACTTAGGCTCCGAGATATCTGACAACAACTAGACATGTTCAAAGCTCGGATCGGATCGGGTCAAGTGGCTTTTTCTGCTTTGATCCTTCTGAAACCCTACGGGTCACGAGTCAGTCCTGACCCGCTCTACAAAACAAAATATGTGGTAAAATAATTGAATTGCTATTTTTGCTAGCCCGTTTCATATTATAATTGAATTCTGTCAAATAAGAAAAAACAAAAGGTAAAATATAAATGCAAATACTTCAAAAATTAAATAGGTGAAAATAAATAAATTGATATTCCCCACACAAACTAGCAACAACTAGTATAGACATACAAAAAAATACAACTTCATACTATATGACATTGATTCTAAACAAAACAAGAAAACACAATAACAAGATGCAAAGTAACAAACGTTAGCAATTTGGGACTGTGAAAGCTTAAAAAAACTAACTTTGAACTATTTTTCCTCAAATAAAATGAAGCGGGTCGGGTTGAGTAAAAAATTCTGATCCTGACTCGACCCTACATATGAACGGATCCCGGCTTTTTCGGGTCAGATATAAATTGATCCTGATAGTTTTATCGGATCAGATTGGGCCGGGCGAATCCCCGACCCGATGAATAGGTCTAACAACCACTATCGAACACTGACTTTAATCGTGATTTGTTCTAGTTTTCCGCTTCCACTACACAGAGAACATGTAATTAGCGGCGGATTCAGAATTTTCATTTAGGTGTTCGAAAAAGATAAAAAAAGTTAAACATAAAAAATAATATTGTCCATGAGAATTAAACCTAGAATGTTAGAGATAATTTTGAACATTCTGGATCACTTGAGCTAACATTAACATTTATTCAAGGAATTCAAAATTTAATATATGTATATAAACATAAAAAATCTACCTTATATATAAAATGTAATTTTTTACCGAGTATGTTCGGGTTAACACCCTCGACACCTCTTAAATCCGCCCCTACATTAACTGTCATTTTTTTTTAATTTATGCACTATTTAGTTAGTTAAGATTAACGTGTTCCTATATTAGGTAAAAATTTATGCGCACTTTATATTTCTACAAATAAAAAGAAGAAAAAGAAAAAAAAGCCAATGAAAGTGCAGCTAAGCATAAGCTACCGTCACAGCCGATTAATGCAATGAATATTGACAATGGCGCGTGGCCCCCACTTTACAGCCTGGTTACCTAAACAACAAATGAAACCTCTTCCTCTTATTATGGAGGGAACACCCACAAACTTTAACGTAACTCCACTTTAGTCCCCAAATAACTCTGACCTCACCTTTTTATTTGCTTCATTCTATTTCTCCACATATCCTCCCCCTTTTTTAACTTTTAAGCAAAACACTAACATACCTCTCAAATTAGCCACACCTTTTCCTTCTTAGTACTCTCATAAATTAATCTTAATATTTAAGTTATATATACTAATTATACTAATAATATATTCTAATATCAGTAATGTGTTTGATTATAATGGAGTTACTCATCTCATTTTCTATCAAGCCATAGTTACCCTAAGTTAATACAATAATGATTATACTTCATTCCGGAGATGGATTTAGAATTTTAATTAGACTTATGAATTTTGAATTTTAAATCAAGATAACAACTAATTTTGGATAAATTATTTTTATATATTAATAGATTGTTAACACATACACAAAATTAAAATTATTGGGTGCAGCTGAATTCGTAATTTCAATAGTAAATTCGTCTTTATTTTAATTATAAGCTAGTTGGAATTGACTAAATGAATATTTACTATTTATTTTGTTCCATGAGAATTTATTTCATTCTGCTATTTAATAATCTAAGTTTTCTAACATGCTTAGATATAAGTTCTTTACATTCTTTCACTAACATGCAAATTACTAACAAAATTAAAAGATATTTTGTAAGTGAAATTAGTGAACATAATTTGTTACAATTTGAATAAAAGAAAAATCATTGAAATGATTTCTAATATATTATTAATTTTAGATCTTTTATATACAAGGAAAAATCTCTTATTAAACATATAAACTTACGAATAAATTTATGAAAGACTACAAAATCAAAACTCGATATAAGCTCACCAACATTTTTATTAGTGTATCAAGCTCACTACACTTAATGTAAATTAAGGAACTAGATGAAGTACATTTATTGCAGTATTATTATACAACACTTAAAACGCATAGTTATTGTCAAGGAGAAGTAAATCTAAGATCACAATTAATCAAAAAAAATCTAGGATCACCAATTATTAGGACATGAAATTAGGTACTATATAATATCATTATCATAGCCAATAAATAAAACTGAACTTTCCAGTTAGCTAGCATTTCTATGTGCATAAAAACTTGAAGTCCAAGTTCCAAATTCTACTTACCCCCTCCCCCCACTCCCAAAAAAAGAGAAGAGAAATATATATGTCTTCACTTAAAGCCAAAGTCTGCAATTCCAATATACACATGAGTGACAGAACATAGAGAAAATAGAAATATAGAAAATAACACTCAACCCTCCCTTCAATACTTTATTATTCCACCAAACAACAACAACTACTACTACATTACATTAGTATACCCCTTCCCATTTCCCCTCTCTTTACTAACAACAACAATGCACACAACAGAGTCCCTCAACCCAAGATAACACGTTGTTCTCTACCGACACTTTCAAGAACTAGAGAGAGAAACAAACAACACACATTCTAGAGAGAGAAACCTTGAAATCTTTAGCCATGGATTTTGAGATGTATGGCATTACCATCACTGTTATACTTCTTTTCTCCATTACAACAAGTGCCACTACATTTCAAGAACACCCAAATGGGACAACCTCAAAATCCACAAGTACTTCAATAGTACCACAAATCAACTCCAACTCTATTCTTGTAGCTCTTTTGGATTCACACTATACTGAACTATCTGAGTTAGTTGAAAAAGCCTTATTGCTTCAAACACTTGAAGAAGCTGTATCTAAACACAACATTACCATTTTTGCCCCTAGAAATGAAGCACTTGAACGTGACTTAGACCCCGAGTTCAAACGTTACTTGCTTGAACCAGGAAATCTAAAGTCATTACAAAATCTATTACTCTTCCACATGATACCCACCCGCATTGTGTCCAAACACTGGCCAGCGCGTGTGCACGCGACCTTATGTGCTGGAGATGATAATGTTGTTCATATGGTAGACAAGAACGGAGAGAAAACAGTAAGCTTAGCAAAAGTTATTAAACAAGATGATATTGTTAAACCTGATGGTATTATCCATGGGATTGAGAGGGTTTTGATACCCAAATCAGTCCAGCAAGATTTCAACACCCGGCGATCGCTCAGGTCAATATCCGCTGTGCTGCCCGAGGGAGCACCGGAGGTTGACCCGAGAACTAACCGGTTGAAGAAACCTGCACCCGTGCCCGCTGGCGCACCACCGGTGCTTCCGGTGTATGATGCTATGGCGCCGGGGCCATCTCTGACTCCGGCACCAGCACCTGGCCCGGGTGGACCTCACCATCATTTCGATGGTGAGAGTCAAATTAAAGATTTTATTCAGACGCTCTTGCATTATGGTGGTTATAATGAGTTAGCAGATATTCTAGTGAATTTAACTTCATTAGCTACAGAAATGGGGAAGTTGGTGTCAGAAGGGTATGTTTTAACTGTGCTGGCGCCCAATGATGAGGCTATGGCTAAGCTGACGACTGATCAGCTTAGCGAGCCTGGGGCGCCAGAACAGATAATGTATTACCATTTGATACCGGAGTATCAAACGGAGGAAAGTATGTATAATTCAGTGAGGAGATTTGGGAAAGTGAAGTATGATACATTGAGGTTACCACATAAAGTTGTGGCTGAAGAAGCTGATGGTTCGGTTAAATTCGGGGCAGGTGAAGGGTCAGCTTATTTGTTTGATCCAGATATTTATTCTGATGGAAGGATCTCTGTGCAAGGGATTGATGGTGTTTTGTTCCCTATTGAGGAAATTAAGGTTGCTCCTGTAGCTGCCCCTGTTGCTAAGGTTGTTGCAAAACCAAGAAGAGGTAAACCTTTCTTCTTCTTTTCTAATTTTGTTTTATGATCCTATCTAATTTCTTGTCTAATTTGGGATTTTACTATATTAGTGTGGTTTCTATTTGTTTAATTCAATTAATTTGATTGGTCAGCTATTATCAAGTTGTCCTAGAAATTATATAAACTGTGGATGGTTATGTGTGTATCATGTTAATTATGGAGTTTTTGATTCTTGAAAGTGGTTAAAAATGGGAATTAAGTGGATATTTTCTTTTGAATGTTGCTCTTTTGATATTAAAAATTGTGTATTTTTTCACATTTTTCTTTTTTGATAAATTCTAGTGATTATCACAAAGTTCTGCATGATTTTTATCATTTTATTTATATGTAGGGAGTGTTGATTCTTGAAGAATGGCATAAAAGATGAAGTTTTTTCTTATAGATTATGCTATTTTGATGCTAAAAATTGAGTCTTTCTTATGAGTTGTGGTGATTTTCACAAAGTACTGCTTGATGTCGTAATTGATAAGTATTTTCTTGATTCTTGTAAACATAGCTTAAAATGGGGATAAATTGAGGTTTCTATGATTCTACAACAACTACATACTCAATATGTTCCCATAAGTGAAGTCTGAGGAGGGTAGAATGTACGCAGACCTTATCCTACTTTTGTGGGGTAAAGGGGTTGTTTCCGGAGGTTTCTATGATTTTGCTAGGTTAAAAATTGTGTCTTTCTTAGTATTTTTGGTGATCATGAAAAAATGTGGATTTTTGATGATTGGTGAAAATGGAAATGGCATTAAGCCTTTCTTGAAGCCACTTGGTTCCAGCTTTTTCTGGTGAATACTTGCACTTAGAAGTTAGAACCTAAGCTACGTATCTAACTTTTGCACATGATTCAACCTGTCATCTTTATTAAATTTCCTTAATGTTGGTTAGGCAGTATATGTGAGTTAAGATTTCATTGTCATCATTTTCCTATTGATTAATTAGTTTCATAATTACTTTGGTTACAAGAAGCTATAGGTGGTTGGCATGGCAATTGGCAAGTAAGTATGCACATTATTTGGACACTGCCAAAAATAGTAGGTATAGAATCTGTCGGTGAGCCATAACAGAAGGGGGGGCTTTTCTCGATGTGATGATTATCCAAAAATTCATTTAACGGAGTTAGTTGTAACTTTTAGTTTGGGTACTTTAGCAGTTGAATTATGAGAAAGGGTATTCTTGTATCTTGATTAGGGGTTGTGTTAGGTAAAACTTATCTCAAGACTAGAATGATTATGATTGATTGAACACTAATCACTAAGCCAAAATAGATGTGGATGAGCTAAACCCCACTTAGAGAAAATGGTTATGATTATTTTGTTGATCCTTAATGACTAAGCCTAATCTTTAATCCCATTTAGTATAAATGTTTGAACTAATTCTTGATGAACGAAATTATTTGTGCCGGAGGAAAGTTCTAAGTATCCAATAGATCAGTCGAAGGGTGCGCATAAGTTATTCGGACACTAACGTCATAAAGAAAACAAAGTAGAGACATCAAGACCAGTCTGTTTGTTGACTAACACTTAGCCCCACCTGCTCTTTTATTTTATTTTAACTTTCATGATCAGCTGTCATCAATTGTTATCTCTTGGTTTAACATAAGTTTTTTATAGTTGACATTAACATTCACTTAATTTTATCAATTTTCAACCTTATTTTTATAATTTTAAATGTAAAGTTCCAATCTCTTTTCAACCTTCTTTACTTAATCAAAGTTATATTCTTTGTGAGTTGGCTAACATATTTGCCAACAACACTTTCTTTGTGTCTTTGCAGGAAAGTTGATGGAAGTAGTATGTGGTACACTGGGGTCATATGCTTTTGCTAGTTGTCATTAAAATTTGTATACTTGAGGAACTTCTGAAGATAAAGAATTGAAAGAAAGAATGGGAGTGTCTCAAAATATGTGTATTGTTAGTCTACTTAGAAAAATAAAATTGGGGGCCATAAAAGAAAAAAGAAAAAAATCTTACAAACTTTCTGAATAAATGGCAGTTTTTAGGAGGGTTTTTGTTGATGATGGTGATCATATCATAAAAACATATAAGGGAAAGGAAGGAGAAAAGTGCTAGGCATTGAAGTAGGAGAAGAATCAGACTCAAAAAAAGCTGAGAAGGGAGAATATCTTGTCTTATTTCATTATAAATACTGTAATTACCTATAAATTTTTTCATTTGTATTTAAGTTTGTTTCTGCCGACAGTGTTTGTATGAAGAAAAATTGTACTCCAAAAACAAAAAGAATAAGTCTGCAAGAGCATCTTTTTTGTACTCTAATGTGTCACGGGTGGTGTGCTTATTGTCACTTTTTTGATACCATAGCTTGTGAGTTGACTATACTTTTTACATTTCCTTTTGATATATAATATGATGAGTGTGCTTTGTATTAATGTGTGTGGGTTCTAAGCTTCACTTGTACCTAGAGATGACAATGGATTCTGGACCCGATCCGGATCCGGTGGATCCAGATCCGTTTTATAGGATATGGATATTCAAAGTTTGGACCCGACGGATCCGGATCGGACCCGGATCCGTTTATGATGGATCGGATCCGGATCTGGATCTTGTCTTTGAGATCCGTATCCGTCTGAATCCGGCAGTGAATCCGTTTTTTATTAAATTAATTATACATTTATTATTTATACATCATGACACCGAATCCGTTGTAATCTTAGTTTTATTTTATATTCAAAGGGCCGAAGGCCATTATTATTTTAATTGAGACATGTTTTGCGTGTTATTCTTTAATCATTATGTTAATCATTTATGTGATACTTATGTAGTAGCTTAGGTATTGAGAGGATTGTTTCTCACTCTGCATGATAGCGATAGGCATAACAATTGTCAACAATGTCATTTAGTCCTAATTTACGGATGCATTCCCCATGATTTCGTTAAATTAAATTGACTATTTTTCTAGAAAATTTGGACTGATTAGAAGGTATAACTTAATAATTAGTCACTTTGATTTGGATCCAGATCCGATCCGTGGATCCGGTGGATCTGGATTTGGATATGATTTTATGGACCCTATGGATCTGGATATGGATACATGTATGTAAAACGGATCTGGATCTGGATCTAGTAGGATCCGGTCCAGATCCTACCCGTTGCCATCCCTACTTGTACCCGTTTTGCCTTTTGATTGTTAACAATAATCGCCTTACATAATTCAATTTAGCCCTTGTTTTGGGATATTTCTATGTGCTTACGCAAGTGTACATATCACTTAAGTAATAAAGATTTGTAAGACTGAGTTATCGTATCAGGGATTAATTTATCAATTACCTATAGTCTGATTTTTAGTTTCTAATTGGTTATCAATAATTTTATGAAGTTATTAATCTAAGAATGCAGTAAATATATGGACAGTAATCACAAATTAGAATCACGTATGGAAAAGATTAGGGATTCTCACCTTCATTAACTATCCATCCTATTATTTCATTAATACCTAGTCTTCTTCTTCTTCTTTCTATTGAGATAGCAGATTAACATGTTCTATATTCCGGTTAGGACATATAAAAACTCAACCTAAGTGGGAACTTTCTATATTTCTATGATAAATTATACCACATAAGAGGATTAAGAACAACAACTTTAAACACTACATAAGTATCGGGGTACTTTCGTCCGCAATTTTAATCTATGTCTAAACAACTATAGCATATTCAAATCTCTCTTTTCAGAGCTCGATTTGAAATCATATAAGTTATGAGAAGTAATGACCAGTTAATTATCAAACAATCATCACAAGTTGAATAGATCTCAATAACCTAGAAGAAGAAATCAAACTATAGCATTAATATCATAATGAGGGGTTCAAGCGAATCCAGCTTAAAACCCTAACAAAGTAATTTGTTCATAATAAAAGAATTACAAACTAAAAATCTCATACATACGCTAATACTGAAGAACAAAGAAGAACTGAAATTGCAAGAATCCTTAAGCTCCAAATCTGCTCTGAGAGGTGATTTCTGGTCCCTGAATAATGAGCCAAAACCTTCTATTTATACTTGTCCCAAAACCTTTATGAGTCTTAGGGTTTCTGACTGAAATTCGGCCCATTTTTTCAAATTCCGCGTCGGTAACGCGGCTAGCCAGGGTGGCGCCGCGAAAATGACGTATTGTGTTTCAAAAAGTGTCGGGTCTTGAATTAGTCTCCACTTAACAAATTTTTTAAAGAATGATCATAACTTGAAAAAATTCGTTGGGAAGAACTTATGTTGCCCATCATGCATAAATTCTAGTGTTTGCCTATAAACAGAATTTGTGGTCAATTGAACAGAACTTTTGTCTTATAGGCATAAGCTTGAACTTATATTTGATAGGCAATAAAAGTTTTGTCTCTGTTGCCCATTAGACATAAGTTCTAAATTTTGCTTATAAGACAGAAATTGTGGTCAATTGAACAGGTACAATGTCTTGATATATCTTGATTTTTTGCTAGATGGACATCAAAAGCTTTGCCTAGCAAATTTTTCTAAATGAAATATATTTTTTAGAAAATTTGTTAAGCGAGACCACCCCTTCCTAAGGCTATTTGTCAATTTAATCCTAATGGAAGCGAATGAAAAATATCATGCTGACTAGAAACACATGTTTTTTTCATTGCTATTCAGTAGGAAATTTATGCTATAGAACATGATTTTTCACTTCATTCCACCGAATCAACTTACTGGAAAAACGCATGGTGGGGAAACAGGTTCCCACTGAAACGATGGGAAACTTCATGAAAACACTACTATTTAGGGTTTTTCCACCGACATTCAGTGAGAAATAGTCACTGAACATTTTTAGTGAGAAATATATAAGTGAGAAAATGGAGATTTTTTAATAGTGAGTATGTTTATTGTTTGTGAGGTGGTTCCTTCAAGAATGGTCTAAACACACGTAAGTGTAGGGTTTTGTTGAGTTCAAAACATATAAAAGTTGGCACAACGGAAGTTTAAAATTTATTTACTTACCCAACAATTCCATCTGGTATAGTTATATGACAATTGAAACCTGTAATGTAAAACATAAACAAGAACACTTACATGTTGCTTATCTGGAATCTTTTACTTAGGGATTACACGCGGTTGTCCCTTCGATTGCAAGCCTTTGCTACGACGTATTCCTCTGTCAAGAAAGCCAAAAATCTTGACAGAGGTTTGAGAGAGTTTCTTTTCTAAACTCTAAGTCTAGAAATTAGTTTTAAATTAGTGTGTTATTGATAATAAGGTTTAGTGCTGTATTTATAGTTGTTTTTAGGCCACAAAATGAATTAGGGTTGGGCTGAGCGACCTAGCGAGTGCGATGCCCAGTCTGGGCCTCTTTACGATTTGCTTGGCGCCTCGGCTGGTAGGCGTCGCGGCTCGTTACGTCCCGTTTCGTTAATATATATTCAACACGTTTAATTAAATCCAAAATCTAATTTTGACTTAATTAAATAATTTTCATCAAATAGAAATTATCCCATAGTGATTATCAATTTAAATATCTCGATTCTAAATAGAATATTTAATACTTTCTCAATACACCCTTAGATCGAAAAGAAATCGACATAGTGTGACCCTATAAGCTTCACATATTGACACTAATCCAATTAAGGTCCATACGAAACTCCTAGACTGCGCCGTATGACGAACTCAATATGTGAAGTACGTTTACATGAATCCAACAAACATAACTTTTATGTGAGATGATAAATTCCTTTCATTAGCGACATACTCGATCAAGCTTAGGATTTGCCATATGTCTATCCAAATGGCTTGATCACTTTATCTCATCTATATTAGTTGACAATAGGGTTGTTCAACGGGTCGGGGTGGGGCGGGGTCGGGTCGGGGTTAGCGGGGCTGGGGGTAAGACGGGGTAGGGTGCTGGCGGGGTGTGCCGCCGCCCCGATCCAGAGGGGGTTGGGGTTGGGGTGGGGTCATTTTTTTCATTTACCTTTAAATTAAATAAATAAATAACACACATACACAACAAAATAGTTTAATAAAAACATTCTAAGACTGTTTTTGTGCATCTTATATTATTCGACTAGAAGTATGATTTTTTTGGTAATACAATTTCAAAATTGCAACTTCGTGATATTAAAAGTTGCAAATAAATAACATAGTAAAATTACAATTAAAAGAATTATATTTTAAGAAACACATTTTCTAGTTTCTTTATAATGTCTTGTGGTTCTTCGGTTGGAATTGGTATATCTTGGTCAAATTGGACGACGTCGCTTGCACATCAGTCGGATAAGATTTCATTGTAGTTGTAGTCTTCTTCTTCGTTGATCTCCGGTTGGCCGCACCTCTGCACGCTCCGCGAATCCGGTCTACGAATAGAGCGCAATCTCTAATGAATCTCACGCGATGAATATACGTGCTCCCCTATTTGAAATCTTCCCGCAGAAAATGCACTTTCGGACGCTGTTGATGACGCTTGAATGTTCAACACATCTCGGGCCATCTTTGCTAGTGTTGGAAATTTTTTCTCATTCTCCCTCCAGTATTTTAGGAAGTCTTCACGTCCCTCTTCATTTTCAATTGCTTCATACGGTACAACACCCTGCAAAACAAAAACATCAAACTCGCTAACTTGGTTAGAAAATGTACCACTAAACATTCTATGTCTGAGGCTTTAAATACTAGCCGCAGAAACATCATGTCGTTTTTGAGGTTGTGTTGAAGAAGAAGAAGATGGCATGGAAGCCGGTTGGTTGCTAGCACTTTCTTGTTGGTAATGCGTATATACTTTTTTTACATTCATCTTGAATGCTAGACAACACTTCTTCTCTACTTATTTCAACAGGTGATGGGTCATTTAGATTTTTAGAAGTTGGAGGTGGAAGTGTATCTATGCAATCGTAAATAGTTTCAACAAGATTTTTACAACCGTCTATTTTAATAGGCGGATTTAATACAACACTAATAACAAATATTGGGGGAATAGAAATAAAATATTTTTTCATTTTTTAATAGGTTCCTTATAGCTGGTTTTATCATATATTCACTAAGTAATATAAATATTAGAGCTATATAAAATAACATTGATGAAATAGTAGGATAATAAATCCCGGAAAATTCTTTAGTAGCTATATAAAATTTCTCTAAAAATATATTAAGTTCTAAAATTGTATCCCAATCGGAATCTATAAGCATATCACTAGGATTTCGATTACGGACGTTAAAAAATTGGGTTATAGGTTGTCTATACTCATAAGCAACACGTAGTTGGTTGTATAAAGAATTTCATCTAGTGCATACTTCTTTGGGAACTTTTCTGTAAGCTAGACCACAATCGTGACAATTTTTTTTATATTCTTTTAGTCGTTGTATTCTATTATTTTTAAAAATATAGTTTATAGCAAATTGAATTTTTGTAAGAATGTCTTCAAAAGTTTTATACCATCCTTTACAACTAAGTTATAAATATGACATGCACATTTTATATGAAAAAGATCTGAAAAAGATGGAGTTAAGACAATTTTTAATAATCTAACAGCATAAATATTAGAAGAAGCGTTATCTAATGCAATAGTCATGACTTTATCAGATATGTCATAATAATCGCAAACAGAAGAAATATTTTCTTGAAAAATAATACCAGTGTGCTTATATATCTATATGCTAAAATACGTTTTTGCATAGACTATTTATAGTCTATCCAATGACATGTTACAATTAAGTAATCATGACCGTTAGTACTACGGCCTATATCAGATGTGATAGATACTTTTCCAGGGTAATGATATAAATAATAACGTAAATATTGTTGATATTCGTGTGCAAATTTAAAAACATCTCTCCTAACAGTTGATCTAGAAAAACCGTTATAAGCAGGATTGTACATTGATCTTATATAATGAATAAAACCAGGAGAATCAGGAAATGAAAAAGGCAAACCCTCCACTGCAACTAATTTTGATAATTCTTCCTATCTTTCATTTTATCGTATTTAGGGCCTACAAATGCCCCCGTCATAGGGTCAATTTGACCCTGTACCTGGTGCGGGACAATATGTGAAGCTTGTCCCGACTGAGAGGCCATTGTTGACTCACCCTTCACTTGAGCCTTATATTCATCCCACCTAACTTTGTATTTGGTATTCAAATGCGTAGTTAAACCTCCCGTCCCGCTCTGATCTTTTTCCATTTTAAATTTATAAACATTTTTACAAATTTTGAATGTAGCAACTTGATTTTGTACGTCTCTATAAAAAAAGCCCATACATGTGATGTTAATTTTCATTCTGATGGGCCTCGTCTCATACTAGGCGGAATAGGAGGCGTTCCAGTTTGAGGTGCATTAGTTGGCGTGTCATCTAGATTAGTTGGTGTGTCATCTAGATGTTCTTTCCAAATTAAACTCTTGTTGATTTCCAGAAAATAGCTCATCGTCTAAATCTAATGGTACTTCAGAAAATTTTTCAGTATCAATAAAATCATCATGTCTAGGAGGAATAAGATGACTAGAAGAAGGACCCTTGCCCTTGTCACCCCTACTAGAACCAGACATACCCAATATACCTCTTAATCCTTTCATTTTAATTTATGCTAATAAATACTGAAATAGTTAAAGATAATGAAATTAAGTGTCTAATTAAAATAAAGAAACAATAATAATTTAATAAAGGAACAAATTTACCAAACGTCGACGTAACGTCGACGTGTAATCGAGAGATGTTGAAAATTGAAACTTTGTTCAACGGATGTTCCTCAAGCTTGTTGCCAATTCCCAAATGAATAAATTAAATTGAATATTTAGAAGACAATGTAAAGAGAATGAGAGATAGATTGAGAGATTATTAGAGAAATATTGAGAGATTATTAGAGAGATTGTAATTGTAGGAAGATTTGTGAGAAAAAATGAAGAAAAATGAAGTATTTATAGTTGAAAAAATTGACTTAAAGTGTAAATATAATAACTTAAGGGTTAAAAATAAATATTAGGGGGTAGGGGGAGGGAAGGGGTATTTGGCCGTTGTACAACGGCCAAATTGGACAAAGTCGTTGTGCAACGACTAGTAGGGGTCGGATGGGGTGGGGTAGGGTCGGGGTCGGGGTGGGGTCGGAGTCGGAATTTTTTAGCGACCCCGTACCAATACCGATAGCGAGTATCGGTATCCGATACCGGTACAATGTCAATCGGGGGGCGGGGTCGGGGTCGGTATACCCCGCCCCGTTGGACAGCCCTAGTTGACAACCAGACCATATTCTAAATATGTCTCTTGCATTGGTCAATGACTTGGTCGAGTTAATATCACTGAGAGGTTGAGTGTTCTATCGAATATCCAATTGAGAAATGAATCCTATTCCTGGCTCAACTACCACCTTAGTTTACATCGTAATGTACTCAACACAAGCTATATCTTATCCTATAAGGAATTTAAGCTTAGGACATGGTCAAAGTACATTACTCTGTAAACAAGGTGCATATTGACCTCAAGTCAAAGGACATTTATCTCCCACAGGCTGATAACACTCTAGACGTGTATAACAAATAGTTTATCAGCAGGGTATACCAATACTTTTCAAAAGTATTCATGTGTCCATCACTAGTAACCATTACTAGTAGCAGATGAGACATACTACATTCTCCAAGAATGTGATGCATACCACATGTCGACTTATAACATATCATCGATATCCCATTCTCGATGATCATTAGTCGAGGCTACTTTGAGAGTTACACTCTATCATAAATATCTCACTCTATTAATGACAACGTAAGCTCAATGGATGCGCATTAATGAATAATTACAAACAATAAAATAATAATTTAATAATTGCAAATGTCATAAATATATTAATCTTATTAATAATACGAATGTATTCAAATACATTTGTCCCTAATAATGATTGTATCTAGGACATACATACTTCATACTTCAGTAGGAGCAGATACATTCTAGTGACAAGATATAAATGCAAGGATAAAAGAGACGGGGTTGTAATTTTGGAAGATTTCTTTGATTTAAAGGGAAAGTTTAGGTGTTCAAAGGCAGAATAACAAGACATATGCTTGAATTATTGTATTGTGAGATACAGTGCCATTTTGTGTTCCTTCTGGAATTGTTGGGAACAAAGACAAGTGACAAGAAGAACTCTAAGAGGGAGCCAACATTCCCTTGAAATTTTCTTAATCTCTCCAAAAATTATTTTTTCTCGAAAAAGAAATATCAAACACAAAGATAGAAGCACAAAGCGATGTTTTTTGTTGAAAGAGAACTAAAACAATAAGAACTAGCCCAAAACTAAGAGAGGGAATGAGAACCCAATAACATCTCCCGTAGCACGCGAAGAAATACTAGAAAGCACGTGTGAATGCCATTCAAAACGAGACCCTTGACTAAAGAACAAATTGGTTAAACCATTGACTACCGAATTAGGATTCAAATAAGGCTTTGTAAAAAAAAACAAAAACGAAACCTTATTTGAATCCTTTATGAGGTCCAATCTGTTATATGTTTGTCAAGAAATAAGATGAGAAGGGTATATTTTCCCAGCCCGTAGAAGTTAAGGAGGTAATTAATAGGATTTGCAAAAGGGGATTATTATTACCATTCAAAAGGTGAAGGGGTATAATTTCCTAACTCTTGAAGGTTAAGGGGCTAAATTGAATTTTACTCTAAAACTACTACTAATAAAGTTGACAAACAAGAGCAAGAAACCATACACTTACATACTAATAAAGTTGACAAACAAGAGCAAGAAACCATACGTTTATATCTAGAGTTTTAAATGTTCAAAGCCATAAGCAAATAATGGAAAAAATCGTGAAAAGTTACAAATTGCAACTACCTAAAAGGCTGAAAAACTTGTCGAGTTATATCAATTTAAACATTATTATAGCGTCTTCTTGAACTGTTGAAAGTCGAGGGATTAGAACTTAATTAGACCAATGTAACATGATATATTGGCCTCTCTACCCCACAAAGATAGAGGTAAGGTCTGAGTACATCTAATCCAGACTTCACTATGTGAAATTATATTGAATATGTTGTTTTAACATGATATATTGGCAAAAAGGAAATTGTGTAATTAACCATTACTATAGACGATTTTATAAACAAAGAGGGACGGAAGAGGACAATGTCAATAATTGGAATACAAAAAGTAAAAAACTAAAACAAGCAACCGACATTTATTTGTTGGGAATCAATCATCAATAATCGATCAATATATATATAATAAAGCTAAGAATTAGATTGTCGCCAGTGAGTAGGTTGGCTCAATATTTGGATGACTCATGTTGGGCTGCAGACCTCACTGGTTGTGGCTGATCAGATGTGATTCATCAATCTCTGATCGGTAGAAAGGGTGGAAGCCCTATGGGCGAGAAATTTTGCCTTTTTTGCCCCCAAATAAAGCTAGAAATGAACAATCCTATGTGGTACTTCTTCGTGACCTCTATTGGCATTTTTTTTTTCTTCTTCAAATTTTTAACCTTTTCCTCTTCATTTCTCTATTTTACTAAATAAAATATTAAAGATTTCATTCCTCCACCCATAATAAAGACTTACTCACCATTTAATACATTATATTTGCCATAACTTTCCCTATAATTATTGTGATTACTTTATATATATATAATAATAATAATAATAATAATAATAATAATAATAATAATAATAATAATAATAATAATAATAATAACAAAGGAGGTGATGTGACACCTCTCTTTGGCCAAGAAAAATATTTATCTTTTTCTCATTTTCTCATATTTTAATTTTAAAAAGTCATCTTCATATCTCATATCTCTTTATTTTTTTTTATAAATTTCACTCTTAATTAATATTAGTAACATTCATAACACCCAACCCTTTCATGATCATAACCCCCAATTATTTAGTATACAAATTTATGACACCTTAAAGTTACACCAACTCTTATTCATATAAATTTGTTTTGAGCCATCTTGATTATCCTCTATTTTTGTAGTGCAATAGCCACCACCCATAGAGGACATTTGCTTAGGTGTGATATGAATGGGGGAATTATTTAGAGAATAATATTAATTTTTCTTAGCTTCTCTTTTTATTTGTTAGTAACTTGATTATGTTATTTAGTATTTTTTAAAATGTTCATCTTCTTAGTTTTTTTTTCTTTGTTGATGAGGTTAACTTATTGTGTTTTCAGGCTAGGGTATTTTCGAAAGTTTAAGCAGAAAAGGAAGTCATGTATATGTGCATGCTGCTCAAGGAAGTACGTATATATTCTTTGGATCAACGTTTAATAAGCCTAATGATAATATATGTGAATATAAAATTAGTTTGTAATTTTCAAAATATAGTTTAATTTATAGGGAAGTTTTTATTTATGTTTTGTTGTTGATAAAAGTCATCAAGTTTTTCTGATTTTCATAGATCTAATTTTCTAATCGTATAACTAATCGTCACGTCGTTGGACGAATATTTTAGATGACCACTTTCAATGACGCTTTCAATCAACTGCTTATATGTACATGACTTTTGAAGTTCAATTGGTACTGTCACCTTTGTTCACGAATTCCAAATTCAGCAATATGAAGTCTCCACCCATTCACCATAATATTCTTCGCCTACTACAATACCATCATAACAAGTAAACTAGACTAATAAAAGAATAGTTCGTCTAAAATAACTTCAATAGACTAATAAAATAACAACTCATCTAAAATAACTTCAATTAAATGAATCTTCTACAATTGAGCTGATTAAACATGAAATAACTGAAAAAAATTGATTGTTGATTAATTTTTTTCTACAGATCTGCAGAACCACAAAATCAAACACTCACAAATACATAACAATAACATATTCTACAACTTACCGGGTGCAAGTATAGACGACTATAACTATTGTGATTAATGCACAAGCAATTGAACTAATAAATTGGTGATCAATTTCGATGATTTGAATGAAATTTATCAGAACAAAAATGGAGATATCCGAGCAGGACGAATAGATGAAACTGAGGGCGCTGAATCTTAGAAACACGAAGGTGCATCACTGAATATGAGCAATTTTACAATCAGTAACGAACTAGGGGAAGGGAATTAATGGCAGTAGTCGTGAAGAAAGAAGAAGTAGTTGGCAGCAAGGTTTTTTGCCATTTTGGAAAAATTATTAATAATTTGATTCAAACAAAAGTATATTTTTTAAAACTTGAGGGATGGTTTGAAATCTTGGAATAATTATATATATATATTTTTTTAAAACTGGGGTTTTGTTTTAACTCCCCGATAACTTGTCTTCACTTAATTAGCATTAATCTTAAAAAGGGTCCTGTCATCTAATAATTAAAACTTGGGATCCGGATTTTTAATAAAAACTAGCAATAGGCCTGCCATCAAACTTTCCGGAGTTAGTCTGACCTGATTTGTAATTTTTTACACTTATTATAGAGAAGTTAAACTATAAAAATAATTAAGTGATGTGGGGACTAAGGGCAAGTGAACACCACCACATTGACTTTAGTCAATTTTATCTTCGATTGGAATCAAGAAGAAGATGAGGAGAATTGGTATACTGAACATTTTAACAATTGATGTGCCTCGGAACGTTCCCATCATTTGAAATCATGATAATTTAAAATTGAATTTTTTTTAGACATGCAATTTGAATTTTTTAAATTGTAATTTTTTTTTATAAACATAAAAACCCAACAAGTGGTATAAATTATCAAAACTTTTCATATTCTTATAGAATCTTACCAAATGAGCAAGTCATAGTTAATAACAAAATTAATACGCTACTAGAAATCCTTTCTAAAAAATACATCAATTGATCACATTTTAGTTAAATAAAATGGAAAATTGAACATCAGTTGTAGTGTAACTACTCTTTAATATAATCCTCACACATGGTTGGTAAGAGTAAATTTGTTATAAATACACTACTAACTTGTAGATATTTTAATATTTGGAATGATTGATAAATATTGTTGAAAATATTTATTAAACGTGAAATAAAGTTAATCCTATTAATTATGACTCGAACACTTGGGGCCCCGCACGTCGGAAACGTGGTTTTCACACACGTGCACATAAAGTTCCAAGGATCGTAATTTCCTTAATGGAAGAGATATTGATACGTATACGAATTTTTTGAGACGTAAGATAATAGACATTTATTGACCAAATGATAATGGTTTCATGTTGATAAATGAAGGAAGAAGTGTATGACGTGTAAAAGATGAAACAAGTCAGGAAATACGTGAAGGGCCGCGACGCCTCGATGGTCGAGCCGCAACGCTAATGACGGTAAAAATCCACTGGAGGCTATTGGAATTTAGGCGTCACGGCGCCTTCCCGAAGGGCCGCGGCGCCCACCCGAAGGGCCGCGACGCTTCGACTCCAATATGACCGTTGGACACGAAATTCACCTAACGTTTGGGCTGACTTTGGAGCATTAAGTCTCCATTATTTGCCTCATGAATTCAACAATTACTTGGCTGAATTGTAACCCCTAAATCAATGGTCATTACATGACATTGAAGGCCTTTATTAGGCTATTTGGGAAGACACATTCATCTAACTATAAATTGAGGCCTTTGGCTCAATTCATAACACACCTCAATTCAGATTTTTGTCAATCTTCTTCCTCTCTTGCAATCACCAATACACTCAAGATCTTTTTTCTCTAAGCGAACACTTGAGTCTCCTTTGCTCACTTATTTGATTGATGTTTTATCTTGGGAGATAAGTTGTCATTACAACGTTTAAAGGAATATACGTGACAAGATTATCTTAAGGATAGATTGAACAAACAATCGACTCAGCAAGTCAATTACTTTGTTAATTTCCATATTTCTAACATCATTGTTGTTGTTGTTACATTCTCATTTTCTTATTACTACACAATTTACTCACAAGCTTAAGATAATCTTCGTTGTTTCGACAACAACATGACTAGTCAAGAGAAATTGAACGCTGAAAATTCCACCAATGCTCAAGGCAACCCCACTGCCTTCACCACCACTACTCAAGACAATCCTAATGCCTTAAACACCACTGGTTTTGACACAACAAGTGTCAATCCTACTGCTGCTCAAGGCGTTCCAAGCGCCTTTGCTACTGCTCAAGGGAGCGTCACTGCTCCAACACCCGTCAGATTTCACCATAAATGCCCCGAGAAGTTCATGGGCGTGCACTTCAAAAGATGAAAGCAAAAGATGTTGTTCTTCTTGACGGTTATGAGAATGTCACGTTTCCTAACTGAAGACCCTCAACAAGTTGGGGAAGACACGGACCCTCATCCAAATGAAACGGCGGGAGGGTGCCAAGGTATTCATGTCGTTAACGGCATGAAGATGGTTCGAGATGCATAGAATCATAGTGATTTCATGTGCAGGAACTATATTCTGAACAGTTTGTCTGATCCTTTGTACACGGTTTATTACATCGTTGGGACTGCCAAGGAGTTGTGGGACAAATTGCAAAAGAAAAACAACACCCAAGATGCGGGTGCCAAAAAGTTCGTCATTAGAAAATTTCTGAAATTTCAAATGGTGGACAACAAAAGTGTGCCATCCCAAGTTCAGGAATTTCAAATGATTCTTCATCACCTAGACTTGGAAGGATTAAAGCCCAACGAACAATTCTTGGTTGGGGCGTTAATCGAAAAGCTGCCTCCCTTGTGGACCGAGGTAATGAATTACTTGAAACTCAAAACGAAGGAGATGACCTTAGACGAATTTATTGTCAAACTCAATATCCAGGAGGACAATAAGAAGGCCATGCCAAAGGGGAAATAACCCGCCGAGGCTAAGGCGAATCTGGCGGAAGTCAAAAGGAACCCAAGCAAAAAGTGAAAGTTCCAGAAGGTTGGCCAGATCCAAACAACTGAAAAGCTTAAGGGAAATTGCAACTATTGTGGTAAAGTTGGTCACATGGCCAAAGACTACCGCAAGTTCAAACATGATAAGGCCAAAGGCAAGGATAAAGCAAAAATCGTTGAAGACACACTCCTAGACGATATGATTGGAGAATTCTCAACAGTGGTGCTAGAAGCTAACCTTGTTGAGAATACGACGCAATGGTGGTTGGACACGGGTGCTACCCGTCACATTTGTTCCAATAAAGACTCATTCTCCACGTATACACCAGTCACAGATAAGAAGTTGTTCATGGGCAACAATTCTTTTTCAGAGGTGCTGGGGGCTAAGAAATGTAGTCCTCAAGATGACATCCGAAAATGAGTTGATTCTGAAGGAAGTGGTGCATGTCCCAGAAATTAGAAGAAATTTAATTTCTTAAATTTTATTAGTTAATGCTGGTTTTAGGCTAGTGTTAGAGGCTAATAAGTTTGTAATCACTAAAAATGGAACATTTGTAGGAAGGGGATTCGTATGTGAAGGCCTCCTTAAGGTTAATGCTACTTTTGTAATGCCTTCTACTTAGGAAGGGGCTTCGCCTGTAAAGACCTCCTTAAGGCAACTACTGCACCTGTTATGCCTTCTACTTAAACTATCAATAAAACTGAGCCTTCATTTTACTTGATTGAGTCTTCTAATTTATGGCACCATAGATTAAGACATATTAACTATCAATCTATCCAAATATTAGTAAAGTTGGAATGACTGTCTTCTATCAACATAAACCCTCAACGTAAGTGTGAGGTTTGCATAGAGGCAAAAACTCTCCAAAAGTCCCTTTAGGTCCGTCAAAAGGGAAACCGCTCCTCTAAGAACTCATACCGATGTACAAGGTCTAAAGTTCGCTCAAACTAGAGGGGGGAACAAGTACTTAGTGATGTTCTGAGATGATGGCACAAGATTTTGCCACCTTTACATACTTAAAAGTAAAGATGAAGGCTTTGAAGCGCTTAAACGCCACAAATCTGAAGTTGAGAACTAACTAAGCAGATGAATCTATCGACAAATATAAGGCTAGGTTGGTAGTCAAGGGCTATCTCCAAAAGGAGGACCTTGACTACTTTGACACATATTCACCGGTGTTTAGATTGACATCCATACGTATATTCATAGCTATCGCCGCCTTGCGGGATCTTGAAATACATCAAATGAATGTCAAGACAGTCTTCCTAAATGGTGATTTGGAAGAAGAAATATATATGGACCAACCCGAGGGGTATATGGCTCCAGGACAAGAGACAAAAATGTGTCGGCTTGTCAAATCGTTGTACGGGCTGAAACAGGACCCTAAACAATGGCACGAGAAATTTGATAGTACCATACTATCGAAAGGGTTCGCCATTAACAAGTGTGACAAATGTGTTTACATGAAAGGAAATGCCGATTCGTTCGTCATGATATGCCTCTATGTAGATGATTTGTTGATCACTGGAAGCAGTCCTAGGATAATCCTAAAGACTAAGAACATGCGAAAATAATATTTTGACATGAAAGATATGAGTATCGCAGATGTCATCTTAGGGATCAAGATCTCTAAGACATCTAACGGACTGGTCTTGTCTCAATCTCACTACAGTGAGAATGTGCTGAAGAAATTTGAGATGTTCGACAGTTCACCGGTAACGAAACCATTGGATAGAAGTCAAAAGATTGACAAACATCTTGGTGTGCCCGTACGCCAGGAGCGATATGCGCAGATGATTGGTAGTCTGATGTATCTCACAAACTGCACTCGACCTGATATTGCTTATGTAGTTAATAAATTGGTTAGGTTCACCCGTAATCTGAGTGATGATCACTAAAAAGCGTTGAATAGGGTACTACGGTTCATGAAGTTCATGCTAAAGTTCGGGTTACACTATTCTAGATATCCAGCGGTACTAGATGGGTACAGTGATGCAAACTGGATATCTGATAGCGAAAACATTAAGTCCACCGGCGGATATATTTTTATAATCGGTGGTGGAGTTGTGTCTTGGAAATCCTCTAGGCAAACCCTTGTTGCCCGATCCACGATGGAGTCAGAATTTATCGCTTTAGATAAAGCGGGAGAAGAAGCTGAGTCACTTCATGGTTTCTTAGAGGATGTCCCATGTTGGGATAAACCCGTGTCTTTTGTAATGATCCACTCCGACAGTCAGTCGACTCTAGGATGGGCATGAAGTTCTATGTACAACGACAAGTCTCATCATATTCGACGGAGACATGAGTCCATTAGGCAGCTGATCACCTCGGGTGTTATTTCCATTGATTACGTTAAATCTAAGGAAACATATCGCAGATCCCTTGACGAAGGGAATAACCAGAGATCAAATATACTGTCTGTCTAAGGGAATGTTCTTAAAACCCAATCAACAAGAACTGATACGGTGGATATCCAACCTTACCAACTAGAAATCCCAGAAAGTAGGTTCAATAGGAAAACTAAATCGTAAAGGTTCAGTTGAGCGCTTCGGAGAAAACAAGAGCACTTCGAATAATGATTTCTTCTTAAGAAACATAATCCAAGGTTGTTCCCGTAATAGACATAAAGTGCTACCTGTAGAAGGGTAAATGATAAGTTTCCAAACCTTTAATGATCCTCAATGTAGATGTTAGATTGGAGAAATTTTTAATGGTTTCTGACACTTGTGTAGTGGGGTAATGCAGGATACCTTATAGGAGACCACCTATTTAAGTGCGAGGACAGGCCACCTCAAATGAACGCACTTAAGAATCCAAGGGTATCCACGGCCCACGATGGACAAAACATTTAAGGAAGATAGAGTAAGGAAAATGTTGTGTTGATACCATTGTCTTGGCTTATATTAAACACTGACGGTTCAAGACATCACGTTCACTACGCAGTAAATAAGTCCGATGGTATTCTACTATGGAAGGTTAAAAGCTACGGCTATGTCACGATCCGAACCGACGGGCCACGACTGGTGCCCTACCTGGGCACCCTTATACCCTAACATCACATATAATCAGCGGAAGCTTAAGAACAACTCATAATCTTATAAAAGCAGGAAAGCCGACAAGGCTGCCACTATATACAAGGTATCCAAAACAAATTATAACATATACATGTCCAAAGAACACATTAACCACTCACACCTGTCTACATACCTCTAAGAGTATACAATAACTATGACGGGACAAGGCCCCGCCGTACCCCTGAATGTACATAGGCCTGTAATAGCAAAACTATACCCAAGTGACAAGCTCTGGAACAATGGAGATATCCCAAAAGATGAACAAGGATCCTAAGCTCGCGGATCATGGCCCGAGTACATATACAGCAGGAATGAGCGCAGCCCGAAGAAGTCGATCTAACAAGATACCAAGTATGAAAACATAAAGTACAGTAAGTAGATCATAACTGCACAAAAGATGACAGGGACAAATATGAAAATCAAATACCAGATCCAACCGTGCCATATAAAATAAGAGCCAAATGTACCACTATAATACTGTACTACTGTATCACTTTACCACTGTATCACTGTACCACTGTACTTTATAAAAAGTGATGGTCAACTGTGCCTTTTAAAAAGTGAGAGTCATATACTGTCATGAGTATCTATACCCGCCTCCTGGAAGCATGTCCATGGAACCATATACATATAAACATTGCCGGCTCTTAAGTGAGGGACTCGGTGGATGGAATAATAACACTTTCACGAATAGATATCATGAGCAACCTTGTGCAATTTAACTCATCTTTTGACTCTCAATAAAATCATATGCTGCCCGGCCCATTCTGGGACACGGTAAAATTGTTTTTGACTGTCAAGGGAATAAAACCAAGGTACCAACATTTCATGTACCAATCATTATAATGAACTATCATTTTTGGAAACCAAGGTACCATCATCTCATGTACCAATCATTAAAAGGAACTATCATTTTTGAAAACCAAGGTACCAACATCTCATGTACCAATCATATATAATGAACTTTCCTTTTAGAAATGCCAAGGTACCAACATATCATATACCAATCACATATAATGAACTTTCCTTTTAGACATGCCAATGTATCAATCACATATAATGAACTTTCCTTTTAGACATGCCAAGGTACCAACATATCATGTACCAATCACATATAATGAACTTTCCTTTTAGACATGCCAAAGTACCAACATATCATGTACCAATCACATATAATGAACTTTCCTTTTAGACATGCCAAGGTACCAACATATCATGTACCAATCACATATAATGAACTTTCCTTTTAGAAATCAAGACACATTCACTTTTAAAGTCAAGACACTTACACTTTCAAAATCAAGTCACTTACTCTTTTAAAATCAAGTACTTACACTTTCATTTAGAAACACCCAAGACACTATCATATCTTTAAGGATTAGGATCCAATAGAGCTATGTACATCCACCGTACACTTACTTCATATAAACATGTCAAAAGAAGAAATGATAGTTTCACATACCGCTTGTCGTCTGTACCAACTCGATAATCTAAATTCGCCTCGCCCCTCTGGCTAACATTATGGAACCATCTGAATGGAGATAATAGATTTGAATTTGCCTAATTAATTCTCATATGAGCCATTAGTAATTTATATCATGAGATTTTATCTAATCAGCTGTGAACTAGAAAATGTAAAACAAATTGGTTATATTTTTTATGCTAAAAAACAATGCATGTTTTAAAAGACGGTGCAGGTGTTTTATGACAGAATGCATTTTTTGATAAAAGATTTATAAGGATAATACTATAAAAATATACGTAAAGTATTATTTATAAAAATAAATGATGCAAAATTGATGTATTTACTAGAGATATGCATTTCATTTGCAAAAATCGATTTTGATTAACATATGCATGGTATGATATAAAATATGCTATTTTTTGCAATTGATAAGAAGATAATTTTATTATGAAAATAAATTATAATGTCATTAAGTGAGTTATGAGAAAATCAATTTCTTTTGGTTAATTTCGTGATTGGGTATGCAAATAAAATTGTTTGGCAAAATTTAGATATGCATGACAAGCCTAAAAGACAAGCAAGTTAGAAGTGCATTTCTAATTTTAAATTACCTTCCCACCTTATATGTTCAAAGACTAATTGCTCTAGATCTCATATTAATTACAAAGTTAGATAATAAAATTACATTAATAAAAGACACGAATGAGGCAAGGAGATTAAGAGAGTAAAAAAGAGTGAGATGGATGACGACGTCATTCCGTCTCATTTGTTTTGGAATTTTTGAAGCGGAATGCGGTGGACACAGATGCGGGCATTCATGCGGTGTGGCTCGTGACGAGTCTCACAATAAGACTCTTCATTCGGCTCCGATGCATTGCATGTAGAAAAATAAAGAGATAAGGATTAGTACATGTCCATGATTTTACCAAACATAATAAATAGATGTTGGCCTAAAAATTGACACATATGAGTTATATTTCACCATGTATGCATTTAATATCCCTGAAACTAGGCAAATATATCGGTGTGCGTTTAGAGCCAAATAAATGATAGAAACTCAAAACATGCCACAACAAACAGTACGCCAACTTCAAATCCCTTGTATCCTAGACCCCTTTATTTATAAAATTTGTATTTATTAAAACAGTTTGGCCGAAATAATTCCCACTTGATGACAATACATTTAGACGCCTTACTAGAATTCGAACCAGACATACCACACTTGTTCCAGCATAATAAACAAATTCTTTATGTTATGAACGCAATAAAATATGAGGGATTCTCACTATCCAGACTTAGGAAATGCCACAAACATGCTCACATATAATATTTTAAGCTAGAAAATGATCGTACTCTTCTATTGATGTACAATCATTAACCACAACAATCCAAAATGCACGATTGTAGAGGCCAGAGTCAACAACCACAGTAAACAATGGACATGGCTTGTCAGGGAATGGAAGTCTCGAGTTCAGGCCCCTTCCCAGGTCCCCTATTTGCTAAAACAATTCCAACATCAACTATACCCTATATATATCTCACTACGTGATCCTACATGTGTTTTGACAAATGCAACCATAGTTTTAACACGGAAGCTTGAATCTCAAACCAACAAAGACAATATGGACACGCAAGTAGATGCAAACAATTTTCCTGCCATTCTTGACACCCATGAGAACCAATTTTACCTCAATTTTGACTACAATAAGCCTAATCAAACATGGTAATTGAGATCCAATCCAGGCATGGTCTTAACCAACATGAAGAGAAAACGTGATTAATTAATCGGCACATTAACCACCAGAGAAATTCAATAAGAGCAGGTTTCCATATTTACTGAGCCTAACAAGATGAGACACATATGTAGAAACTAACACCTAGGCACACGAAGCCTATTTTCATGTTTGTTTTACTACTCTGGAGTCTGGACTCACAAACAACAGGTCCGCCAATATGCTAGCAGGGACGTAAGAATACGCGACTTATTGAAACATAGAAGACAGGCTACAACTGACATGAAGGGGCCAAAATCTGTAAACCAAACTAAACAGAACCACACCACGTTATTCATTCGGCATAGCAGTGTCTAGACCACTACAAGACACAGTGAGGACAGAGGGTTATAGAATATATGGCAAGTCAACTAGTTTAGCATATATCTCATAAATACTCACTCTTATACAACCGTTTACGTGACGAGCATTTAACCTATGCAAGCGATTGCTGTAATATTTATAATGAGCACAAATAACATAACTCAGTCGATCCCATAAACTCAAACAATAGCTACACCATTCAGTCACACTGCAAATGATAGTAAAACACATCGACAATCGCAGTTGCAAAAATAGCATAAGCAATCATTCATATCAACTTGACACGCGTTTAAGCAGTCATACACAACTCATATTGCACATTAATATCGAACGAAATTCAAGACGGAAAGGGTGATGAATTTACCTTCTCTGGGCAACGAACCGAGGCAGCGTATCAAGTCGTCGATTCACTCGGAGAATGCGATTGTGCGATAGAAAATAAATGAAGCTTTGCGAAAATTCTGGTTCTTAATGGCGGATTACTTTCTCTAGATGGTAAAGTTTTTCCTACGGTAAAGGTATTTTGCTCTGTGGAAATTAATCTTTTCATGGTATTTTCTACTGCTTTTTCTTTTGGATCCCATTGTATGTGTATATTGGTTAGTTTTTATAGCCACCATCTTGGGTTCTAACTTGGTAAGTTTTTATGCGATTTTATTTGTGATTTCAGAACTAATTTTGGTAGTTTTGGTACTGTTTTGTGAGATTTCAAGGTTGGTTTTTAGATTCTTTTGGGGCGAGATCTTTATTATGGCAACTGATTTTATGGTCCTTGTTTGGACGATTTTTGGCATTTATTTTGGTTCCATTTCGGGTGATTTTGAAACGGCTCTTAGTGATGGTATATGGCAAGTTTATGAAGATTCTTGAGAGATTTTGGGGTTTGATTTAGGTACGTTTTGGATTAATCAGAGGGGTGGGCGGCTAAGTGTTCTTTTAGGTTAGAAGTTTTCCTTTTAGGTGTTAGGGAAGAAGATGGGTAATAGAGGCTTGTGGGTATTTGGGCCGCGGGTCATGGGATTTAGGATTTGGGCATTGGACGAAAATCATAAGGGGAAATAATGTTTGTGGGCTGATGGGTATTGGTTTTTAAGGTTTTGGGTAGTAATTTAAATAGTTTATTTGACTGGGTAGAAACTTAAGTGTTTGTTTTAATTATTGGTAAATGAATGAGGTTTAAGTTATTTATTAAAATTGCTTTGAGTGTTATTAAAATAATAGATGCGGATATGATGTTTTAGGATTGCTTAATGCTTTTATAAATGCGACGCTATTATTAAAAATATGTATGTATTATCATTTTACAGCGTTAAATTAAAATTAGTTTAATATGAGTTTAAATTGCAAATAATTATGAAATTGCTTTGAGTATTAGTAAATGCGGATGTGATATTTAAGAATGCTTAGGGCATTTATATAAATGTGGTGTCATTATTAAATTGCTCATTTATGTATGTATTCATGTTTTATTGTTGTATTTTATTATTATAAAATTGTTAAAATTATTTTAAAAAATTAGTGTAATTTTATAGTTAATGATTGAACGATAGGATCAAAATTGGGTGTCAACAACTTGTCCCTCTTTGACTGGAGATAATGGAAGAGTCTTCAGACAAAGTCGTTGACTTATAGCCAATTTTGTATCTATCCTCGGAATTAAAGCAAAGAATAAGAAAAACAAGGGCAAATGCCGATTCAAAAATTGTCCCAGTGTCGAGTTATGACGACACTGGCTGTCGCGGGCTCAAAATTTGTCCTAGTGTCGAGTTATGACGACACTGGGCTATCGCTGGCTCAAATTTTGTCTCAATGTCGAGTAATGACGACACTGAGCTATCGCGGGCTCAAAATTTGTCACAGTGTCGAGTTATGACGATACTGGGCTATCGCGGGCTCGAAATTTGTCTCAGTGTCGAGTTATGACGACACTGGGCTATCATGGTCAAACACCAAGGTAGGATGACGCGAACTCAAAATTTGTCTCAGTGTCGAGTTATGGCAACACTGGGTCGATGTGATGTTAAAATAAAAATAAACTGGCTTGAATTTGGAAGTGTACCAGTATCGACTTATGATGACGCTGGGCTTATTGGTGTGACGAGATGTTGGGGAGAGTGGACCGACGCTCGAGGCCGCTTCTGCCATTTGTTGGGAAGGTTGGCCCCCCAACAAATTGCCCCGGTTCGCTGTAAGAGAAAAATCCACGTTGTGCTCCTGCTCTTGCATGCTAAAGCTTAAGCAAATGTTAATGCATAACTGTTACGACAAAATATGATAAAGCATGGATATACAAGCAATGTGAATCTGAGAGTAGAGATGTTGGCCTGGGTAGCGTGCTAACGACGTCGTTGATGGCATTTTTGTGTTGATATGAAGTTGCAGATGCTGAGGTATCATCCTTGCATGGACGTGTTGCCATTGCGAATGCGGATTTGTCGTCCTTCCTGAAACTGCTCCTTTAAATTGAGGCTTTGTAGTAAATCTCAAGAAAAAGTTAGTGCGTAACTGCTAAGACAAAATAATAAAGCATGAATATATAAGAAATGTAATTCTGAGAGTAGAGATATCGTCCCTGCGCATATGTGATATGTTGATGACATCGTCTTTGCTCGTGGCTTCATTTTGGACGGGCGTCGTTTCGGACTTGGCATCATTTTCGAACATGGCGTCGTTTTCGGACGTTTTCAGACTTGGCGGCGTTTTTGGATATGACTTCATTTTCGAACTTGGCATCATTTTTGGACTTGACGTCGTTTTCGGACATGACGTCGTTTTCGGACTTGTCGTCATTTTCGGACATGGCGTCGTTTTCGGACTTGGCGTCGTTTTCGGACATGTCGTTATTTTCGGACTTAGCGTCGTTTTCGGACTTGGCGTCGTTTTCGGACATGACATCGTTTCGAACCCGGCCGCTTTGGACCGACGTCGCTTTGACCGGCCGCTTTCGACCGGCGTCGTTTCGGACTTGACATCGTTTTCGGACATGGCGTCGTTTTCGGACTTGGCGTCGTTTTCGGACATGACGTCGTTTTCGGACTTGGAGTCATTTTCGGACATGGAGTCGTTTTCGGACATGGCGTCGTTTTCGGACTTGACATCGTTTTCGAACTTGACGTCGTTTTCGGACTTGGCGTCGTTTTCAGACATGACGTCATTTTCAGACATGGCGTCGTTTTCAGACATACTGTTGATGATGTCGTTTTCGAAGACGTATTGTTGATGGCGTCGTTGCGTAGACGTAATGCTGATTGCGTCATTGCGTAGACGTACGCCGCCGGGCGCCATTACGTGGGCGTACGCCGATGGCGTCGTTGCAGACGTACGCCGTGGCGTCTTTGCCAGACGCATCGCTGATGGCGCCATTATCCGGACGCCAGCGGTGACGATGTCGCTGTTCGACGCGCAGGCCGCGACGCCGCTTGTTCAACGCGCGTTGTCGATGACGCCGCTGTTCAGACATTTTGCCGGCGATGACGTCATTGTCTGGACGTTTGATGACACTGATGACGTTATTGTGTTGATGCTTCTGCTCCTATGAATTAACTCATGCAAGCCAAGCTTAAGGAATAATTATTGCATAACTGCTAAAATGAAATGATGAATATATGAGAAATACAATTCTATGAGTTAGAGATGTCGTCCCTGTTTGGTGTGTGGGTGCTGCGAATGCTGAGACGTTGTCCTTACACGGACTTGCTGGATGCTACGAATGCTTAAAATGTCATTAAATGTATGTATTGCAATGATGTCTTTGATCCGGATGCGATGCATTTGTGAACCGCCTGGATTGCACTGATGCCCTTGAGCTAGGTGTTGTGCGTTTGTGAACAACATGAGTTGCCTTTGTTTTGAATATTGTGTGTTTGTGAACTGCATGAGTTGCAATGATGCCTTTGATTTGAATATTGTGCGTTTGTGAACCGCATGAATTGCAATGTGACTATGCGGTCGAGCTGATGCGCTGGACTTTGTTGTAGAATTTAACTTTGATTGTTGATGTTCCTTTCTTCTTCTGCTGCTCTTGCTAATATAAAGAATTGTCGAATTTTGAACTTTGATTGTTCTTTTTTTTGCTTCGCCGCTTCAAGAACAAATAAATTTAAACTTTGATTATTCCGTCTTTTTCGCTACGCTCTCGTGAAGGCGATCTGCACATCGCTTTTTATTTGCTTTTGCTGTGGGGTTTGAACTTTGATTGTTATTGTCTGCTTCTGCTAATATGCTGGGCCTTTTGTTGTATTTGTTTTTGCTTCTGTAGTATGACTAACATTTTTGTTGTATTTTCTGTCTCTGCTGTTGTATTTTCTGCTTCTGCTAATATGAAGAACCTGCACTCAATGAAACTTGTGAGTTTTAAAGGGGGGTGGGGGGGGCGGTAGATTCGTATTGACTTTGCAGATTTGATGCTCGGACGCCTAGCTTGTTCGGATCTGCGACCCCTGTCTGTTTTCAGGTCCCATTTTAGAACATCTTTGTGCTCTTCTCTCAAATAATTAAGTGCTCATTAGTCATCTGCTGGGTGATTGTGCTTTTGATCTTGCGAAGTATGTGCATTCTGCCACCTCTTAGTCAGATATGAATCGACCTTAGGTTGGGGAGAAAAGGAATAAGACCTTTAAAATGCAGTAATTATGTTAGTATAAGACATATAATTTTGCAAAGGTATAAGTAACACGTCATATCGCACAAAGCAACAATTAAAAGCGAACCTTAACATGCATGAGACCTCTCTTATGCCAGAGGTAGGCTTAAACGCCAGATATGCGAGATTATGATAGATTAGTCTAAGCCGTAAACTGCAATGTTTTGTGGGAAATGACGACCAAATTACGGTGCACCTTTTCCAATTTCGGTATGTCATGATTAGGCTTGGATTTGTCTATCATTGTCACGCTACACATAGTATGCTGGTTGGTCGTTGGGTTGAGAAACCCGTCGACAAATTTGGTGTTTTCTAATTGTGGTGTCGATACCAAGGACCGACCCACCTTAGGTAAATACATGTATGCCTTAAAATAAGGGATGGTATAGCTCTATCTAAAGTTTGCTTAAGATTTGGCTTACTAGACGCAAAGTTCCCGAGCGGACAACTCGAGTGAGAAGGCCACACAGCTGATCAGCCGGACCGATCAACTTCGCGCCTGCGCCAACTCTCCTAAGATTTGAGTATTTTGAAAGAAATTTTACGGGTGCACAGAGCACACCTCGCATGTAGTGTGTGATAGTGTGAATTCTCCGTAAGGAAGGAAATATGAGCGGAATATCAATTTAAGGAAAGCGGTAAAAATAGCAATTACAACAGTTACAAATAAAAACAATTTTATGTACGCAAGAAAATTAAATGCAAAAAGTAATGCTCAATAATGACCCTAAGTCTGTTGTGGTCAAGAACCTGCTTATCCCTAACGGAGTCGTCATTCTGTCACGCCCTTTTTTTACCGCGACATTATTCCAGCGAATCCTGCTTATTAGTTAGAAATAAAAATAAAATGCAAAAAAGGATGCTATAAGTGCTAAAAATGGTGCTAATTGCTAAAAGGGTCCGCGGAGTCGCCACCTAATTAGTTTGAGTGAATTAGGACACCTAAATATCAACTAGGTAAAATCAACACTAACTCCATTTTAATGGTCTGCAAAACTTTTGTGAGATTCTGAACAAGGGTTCTTTATTATCTAGAGGGAACGGGTTAGACACCTCTAAGATCCGCTAACTTGCGGTTGTCCGGTCAAACCTAGGGTAATTATTATGCTAAAAAACAATGCATGTTTTAAAAGATGCTGCAAGTGTTTTATGACATAATGCATTTTTTGATAAAAGATTTATAAGGCTAATACTATAAAAATATATGTAAAGTATTATTTATAAAAATAAATGATGCAAAAAATTGATGTATTTACTAGAGATATGCATTTCATTTGCAAAAATCGATTTTGATTAACATATGCATGGTATGATATAAAATATGCTATTTTTTGCAATTGATAAGAAGATAATTTTATTATGAAAATAAATTATAATGTCATTAAGTGAGTTATGAGAAAATCAATTTCTTTTGGTTAATTTCGTGATTGGATATGCAAATAAAATTGTTTGGCAAAGTTTAGATATGCATGACAATCCTAAAAGACAAGCAAGTTAGAAGTGCATTTCTAATTTTAAATTACCTTCCCACCTTATATGTTCAAAGACTAATTGCTCTAGGTCTCCTATTAATTACAAAGTTAGATAATAAAATTACAAATAATAAAAGACACGAATGAGGCAAGGAGATTAAGAGAGTAAAAAGGAGTTGAGATGGATGACGACGTCATTTCGTCTCATTTGTTTTGGAATTTTGAAGCAGAATGTGGTGGACACAGATGCGGGCATTCATGAGGTGTGGTTCGTGACGAGTCTCGCAATAAGACTCTTCGTTCAGCTCCGATGCATTTCATGTAGAAAAAGAAAGAGATAAGGATTAGTACATGTCCACAATTTTACCAAACATAATAAATAGATGTTGGCCTAAAAATTGACACATATGAGTTACATTTCACCATGTATGCATTTAATATCCCTGAAACTAGGCAAATATATCGATGTGCGTTTAGAGCCAAATAAATGATATAAACTCAAAACATGCCACAACAAACAGTACGCCAACTTCAAATCCCTTATATCCTAGACCCATTTGTTTATAAAATTTGTATTTATTAAAACAGTTTGGTTAAAATAATTCTCACTTGATGACAATACATTTAGACACCTTACTAGAATTCGAACTAGACATACCACACCAGTGCCATCATAATAAACAAATTCTTTATGTTATGAACACCATAAAATATGAGTTATTCTCACTATCCAGACTTAGCAAATGCCACAAACATGCTCACATATAATATTTTAAGCTAGGAAATGATCATGCTCTTCTATTGATGTACAATCATTAACCACAACAATCCAAAATACACGATTGTAGAGGCCAGAGTCAACAACCACAGTAAACAATGGACATGGCTTGTCATGGAATGGACGTCTCGAGTTCAGGCCCCTTCCCAGGTCTCCTGTTTGCTAAAACAATTCCAACATCAACTATAGCCTATATATATCTCACTACGTGATCCTACATGTGTTTTGACAAATGCAACCATAATATTAACACTGAAACTTGAATCACAAACCAACAAAGACAATATGGACACGCAAGTAGATGCAAACAATTTTCCTGTCATTCTTGACACCCACGAGAATCAATTTTACCTCAATTTTGACTACAATAAGCCTAATTGCACATGGTAATCGAGATCCAATCCAGGCATGGTCTTAACCAACACGAAGATAAAACAGGATTAATTAATCGGCACATTAACCACCATAGAAATTCAATAAGAGCAGATTTCCATATTTTTTGAGCCTAACAAGATGAGACACATATGTAGAAACTAAAACCTAAGCACACGAAGCCTCTTATCATGTTTTTTTTACTACTCTGGACTCACAAACAGCAAGTCCGCCAACATTCTAGCAGGGACGTAAGAATACACGACTTATTGAAACATAGAAGACAAGCTACAACTGACATGAAGGGACCAAAATCTGTAAACCAAACTAAACAGAACCACACCACGTTATTCATTTGGCATAGCAGTGTCTAGACCACTACAGGACACAGTGAGGACAGAGGGTTATAGAATATATGGCAAGTCAACTAGTTTAACATATATCTCATAAATACTCACTCTTATACAACCGTTTACGTGACGAGCATTTAACCTATGCAAGCGATTGCTGTAATATTTATAATGAGCACAAATAACATAACTCAGTCGATCCCATAAACTCAAACAATAGCTACACCATTCAGTCACACTGCAAATGCTAGTAAAACACATCGACAATCGCAGTTGCAAAAATAGCATAAGCAATCATTCATATCAACTTGACACGCGTTTAAGCAGTCATACACAACTCATATTGCACATTAATATCGAACGAAATTCAAGACGGAAAGGGTGATGAATTTACCTTCTCTGGGCAGCGAACCGAGGCAACGTATCAAGTCGTCGATTCACTCGGAGAATGCGATTGTGCGATAGAAAAGAAATGAAGCTTTGCGAAAATTCTGGTTCTTAATGGCGGATTGCTTTCTCTGGATGGTAAAGTTTTTCCTACAGTAAAGGTATTTCGCTCTGTGGAAATTAATTTTTTCTTGGTATTTTCTACTGCTTTTTCTTTTGGATCCCATTGCATGTGTAGATTGGTTAATTTTTATAGCCACCATCTTGGGTTCCAACTTGGTAAGTTTTTATGCGATTTTCTTTGTGATTTCGGAACTAATTTTGGTAGTTTTGGTACTATTTTGTGAGATTTCAAGGCTGTTTTTTTTATTTTTTTGGGGCGAGATCTTTTATTATGGCAACTGATTTTATGGTCCTTGTTTGCACGATTTTTGGCATTTATTTTGGTTCCATTTCAGGTGATTTTGAAACGGCTCTTAGTGATGGTTTATGGCAAGTTTATGAATATTCTTGGGAGATTTTGGGGTTTGATTTAGGTACGTTTTGGAGTAATCAGAGGGGTGGGCGGCCGAGTGTTCTTTTAGGTTAGAAGTTTTCCTTTTAGGTGTTAGGGAAGAAGATGGGTAATAGAGGCTTGTGGGTATTTGGGTCGCGGGTCATGGGATTAAGGATTTGGGCCTTGGACGAAAATCAGAAGGGGAAATAATGTTTGTGGTCTGATGGGTATTGGTTTTTAAGGTTTTGGGTAGTATTTTAAATAGTTTATTTGGCTGGGTAGAAATTTAAGTGTTTGTTTTAATTAGTGGTAAATGAATGAGGTTTAAGTTATTTATTAAAATTGCTTTGAGTGTTATTAAAATAATAGATGCGGATATGATATTTTAGGATTGCTTAATGTTTTTATAAATGCGACGCTATTATTAAAAATATGTATGTATTATCATTTTACGGCGTTATATTAAAATTAGTTTAATAGGAGTTTAAATTACAAATAATTATGAAATTGTTTTGAGTATTAATAAATGCGGATGTGATATTTAAGAATGCTTAGGGAATTTATATAAATGTGGTGTCATTATTAAATTGATCATTTATGCATGTATTCATGTTTTATTGTTACATTTTATTATTATAAAATTGTTAAAATTATTTTAAAAAATTAGTGTAATTTTATAGTTAATGATTGGACGTGAGAGTCAAAATTGGGTGTCAACAATAACACCACAAAACAGTCCCTAAAACAGCACAACAACGTCCCATAATTTCATGCAGTTTTCGGCCAACAACCAAAACCAAAGCTCTTTTCATAACCCCTTAAAGTCCAATTTGTTACAACACTTTTATTTAAATAGTTTATACTTTCAATAACAAGATTTCCTTCATCTAATAACATGTAACAAGTGGTGATAACAACAATAATAACCAACGAGTCCAAGTAAGGAAAAATAGTCCAAGAATCGGCCAACACACTAGTCACAACCACATGCATTTTCTTACTTCCAATCCTTCTTAATACATGTTCATCCATTAACTATAACATCATTTAACTACCAATAATTTATTAAGAAGAAGAACTCTTACCTCAACTTAGCCAAAACAGTTCTTAGGTTTCGGCTCCGCCCTTCACATTCACACCACTTCTTCAAGCTACAACATGCATGCACCCTCTACAAGCTTGTAACCATCTTCCTTTCTTGTTTTCCTTCCAAAAAGTTCATTTCCAAGCCTAGGGTTTCAAGACACTTTTCGGTCAAACCGTGGTTCAAAGTTCTTGGAGAGTTAACTTGGCTTAGAACTTGGGTAGAGGGCTTAATCTTGAAAAATAAGTTGTCTTTTGATCTTCACTTTTGCTATGGTATTTCGAAAACTCAAGGGACTTGGAAGAGAGAAAAGAGTTTAGATGAGAAGTTATTTGTGTGTAAAGTCTTGCAAGACTTGTATTTACTTGGATCCACTTGTCCACTTGTCTTTCTCATCACAATAATATCTCCACACTTAGCCAAATCTTGCAACACATAGATATAATTGGAGCTTTATTACACAAGTGGGGAGGGACACGTGTCACCCTCTAATTCGCCCATAATTCTCTTCACAAAAATAATTCCATACTTAGTCCAAATTTCTTAAAATTTCGATGGGCCCACAAAATTGTGAAATTTTCGGTGGACCCCATATTATCAATGCCAAGACTTCATAATACAATACTAAGTTCATAAATCTATTGGAAGGAATTTAACTACTAGTTAATGAATTTTTATCGTCACATCCGTTGTATCAAAAAAAAAATCCATATTCGAAAATATAAATATACTTTCCTTCCAACATTCAAACCTTATATCCTAACTTACGTTCTCATTTCATTGCCCTGGAATCACGGCGTGTAACATGCTACCTCTCCAGATGCAACATCGTTCCGCCGGATGATTGCTAGGAAGGCACCATGTGCGTGCGCCAAAATCTCTTCCAAGATGGGATTGTTGGAAATATTTATTAAACGTGAAATAAAATTAATCCTATTAATTATGACTCGAATAATTGAGGCCCCGCACGTCAGAAACGTGGTTTCCACACACGTGCACATAAAGTGTCAATGATCGTAATTTCCTTAATGGAAGAGATATTGGTACATATACGAATTGTTTGAGACGTAAGATAATAGACGGTTATTGGCCAAATGAAAATGGTTTCATGTTGGTAAATGAAGGAAGAAGTGTACGACGTGTAAAAGATGAAACAAGTAAGGAAATACGTGAAGGTCATGCGCCACGGCCGAGCCGCGACGCTTAACGGAGCTGGTCAACGCCACCGCTCGTCCGGAGTGGATCGGGCCGAGACTATGATGTACTGGGTATTGGGACAGGAGAAGGAGGGTGGCCCAACTGCTGGAGCAGTGTCCCACTGGAGGAGGGATCGTGCATCGGGCCGAATCAACAGTGCCCACCATCGGATGGTTTGATCGATGGTCGGGCCTGGTCCGTGATCCAGTGGGGCCACTATTTGTGTACCTGCGAGTCCCGGGCTGTGAATAAAATGTGTTAGATACGAAAGCTTATTATTATCCAAAAAATCATAAGTATGAGTCCCGGTTTCATGTATTTTAGCAAAGGGAAACCCCGTTTCATCAAAAATGACGTTGCTATTTACAAATATTCTTTTGGAAGAAATATCATAACATTGGTAACCACGATGATTAGTAGGGTATCCCAAAAAAACACATTGAGTGGACCGGGCTTGGAGTTTTGTGATTGTGGTGGATGGAAAGAGAGGGTAGCAAAGACAACCAAACACTCTTAGATGATGATATGAAGGCTCTCATAAGTAAAGCATTTTTAGTGGAGCTTGGTAAGACATGTTTTTATGAGGACGAATATTCAACATGTAAGTAGTCATTTGAAGTGCATAATGCCAAAAGATGGGGGGTATGAATGCATGAGCAAGGGATGTTCTAACAATATTATTGATGGTTCTAATTTTGCGTTCTGTCTTCCCATTTTGCGAGGAAGTGTGAGGACAATATAGACAAAAATTTAAACCATTTGTTTTGAAAAAATCCCAAAACTGATTATTGTCAAATCCCCCCCCCCCCCTATTGTCACATTGAATACTTTTAATCTCCCGTTCAAATTGAGTTTTGATGAATGCCTTAAAAGTGAGAAATGTGGAAAACACTTGCGATTTCTTTGATAGAGGAAATGTCCACAAATAATTAGAATAATCATCAAGGATAAGCAAATAATATCTATGAGCAGAAGAACTCAAAATGAGAGAAGTTCAAATATCACAATGCAAAATATCGAAAGGCATAAGAGTGCAAGAAGTAGAAGCAATAAATGGCAATTTCACATGTTTACCAAGTGCACAAGAATGACACTTATTCAAACTCCGAGTCTGGGTACAAGAAATAAATTTATTTTGTTTAAGAGAAGCTAAAACAGTCTCCCCCGGATGTCCTAAACGTTGGTGCCATAAAGATGGTGTCAAAGCTACAAAAGTAGAATGAAACTTGGATTGATGAGTAGGTAAGTTTATTGGATAGAGCTCCCCCTTGCTATCACATCTCATGAGAAGCCTCCCCGTCTGAAAATCACGCACGGAAAATCCAAACGGGCCAAAATTAACAAATACCCAATTATCAGTTGTAAACTTCCTAACAAATACCAAGTTTTTGATTATTTTTGGAGCATATATGACATTACTTAAAGATAGTGGTGGGTTGGGTGGTGACAATGTAGTAGAACCATGCCCTTTAATTGAAATTGAATGGCCATTTTCGACAACTCTATCATTGCTCAAATTAAAATAGGATGTCAGATTACCTTGGGAGGACGTCATGTGTGACGTTGCCTCGGAGTCCATGTACCAATTTGAATCTGGTGAATTTAGTCCAAGAGTGTGCATGGCGGACTCGATATCCGTTGGGTTGACCATGGTTGAGTGAGCCTCATGCCACTGGGTCGGCTGAGGTCCCAAACCACTGCCGAGATCGTGCATCAACATGCTCGCTGGGTCGGCCGACCGAGGCCTGTGTTGAGACGTCACGCCATCGCTGACTAGCCAGCTGGTCGCCAGATCCGCTCGCCCGCTTCGCTGGATGGGATGCGGTGCAAGGCCATCGCAGCCCGGGCCGACGGACCACCACCCTGTCCGTCACCGCCGCTGGTTCTGCCATCGCCCTGCTGCCACTATCCACCACCGGAGGTGGTGCCACCATTTCCACCGCCACCGGAATTCCGGTGTCCTCCACCTTTGTTATTTTCGCAATTTCCATCCTTATTTTTATCATTACGTCCTTTTTGTCCCTTATTTTGGTGAGAAGGATCAAAAGAAGTACCATCATTTGAAGGAGTGTCAATGAAGGCAGAATTTGAAGTAGTTGAGGCCTTTTTATCAAGCCCGACTCTTCAAGTACAAGCATGAATCTTGCTTGATAGAATTGTGGTAAAGGGTTACTTTGACGGATTAGAGTTCCCACTCCGCTATATGCATCAGTGAGACCAGCGACCACTTGAAAGACTAACCGGTTATTAGTAACCGGTGAACCGACGTTTCTTAACTGATCTGCCAATACTTTGAGGCGTTGACAATATGCCGAAACATTGGGAAAATTCGCCATTTCAATGGTAGAGAATTCCTGTTCTAGTGTAACAGCGCGAGAATTTTGATTGTCTTGAAAAATATCTCTCAACCGGTCCCACGCCGCCATGACTGTTGAATCTGGCTCCATTATGGTGTGCAACAAGTCCGTGGAAATTGTTGCATAAATCCAACCGAGGACTGTGGCATCAAGCGTTTCCCACAAGTCCTTGTCTGCATATGTGGTTCCTTTCCCTTCCCATCTTTTGGTGGAATGATATGATGAAGGACTTTGTGAGCCCTACAACATATTTTAAATAATTCTGCTCAAGAAGCATAATGCACAGTTTCCATCTCCAGTTTAACAGAAACATGTGTCTTAATATTTGAAATGGCTAGAGCAGGATGAAAAGATGATTTAGATTCTGACATAATTTGGTTGAGATGAGGGTTGTTCAACAATGGAGGGATAAAGCAAAAAAATTAAAAAAAAAAAGTAAGGCAATTCGTCCGAGATGAAGTCTTGTTCGAAAAAAAATGAGAGAAAATATTGATCTTTCCTTAACTTTGATACCATGTAAAACTTTGAGATTATTTTCCACAAATTACATTGTTCCATTAGGTAAGAATATATGCATCTAATACAATGACTAGGAATAGTAAGTCTTCCTTAGTATAATTCTAAGAATATTCCTATACAATAATTATCTACCATATAGGATGAGATATTACATTAATACAAGATATTTACACAATATTATATTAATAATATTATTTTAGAATATTCTAATACTAATATTCTAACCGTTTCACGTTAACGTTAAGTGGAGACAAGTTTTTACTAGTTCATGAGTCCTATGTAAAAGAGAGGCACGAAGAAATTTCCCTAGGCTATCTTTGAGAATATGGCCACTTCCCACATGTCTATTTGATAATTATAGAGGTAAAGCCATAATTCAAAGTTAGTAAGTTTCATCGGTCGAATTAGGTCAGTCGCGGTTCGGTTCGATTCACGTTCTCGACTCTTTCTCGGGCATATACTTGCGGTTCTCGGTGCTTAAATTATCGCTATGCGCTAAAGCAGCGTTGCGATGTTCTCCGCTCGATTCTCCGTTCGGTGTCCCGGAGTCGTCGTCCGATGGATTTGGATGCAGCGATTGGCGGTGCGCCGTCCACGATTTACACAGTGGTGGGTGGGGCAGTGATGTCACAGTCCACTGCCTCAGTCAGAGTCAGTCCCAAGTTGCAGTGCTGTAGACATGAATGAGCAGAGGGGAACGGTCAAAAAAAAAAAAAAAAAAAAAACAAAAAAAAAAAAAAAAAAGAATGAAATCTTATTATACGTAACTATTTTGAATCTATCTTTTTATATTTAGTTGGAAGTCAAAAGCAATGCGTTTAGTTGAATTCACATAATCCTCCCTAAACCAAATTTACTCCGAATAATTAGGCGGAACCATCGGTGTTTAATTTTAAATGAGGAAAGGGCAATTTCCATTTAACTAAGCAGAATGAGGTTTTTTCCTTTACCGATACCTATTTTTGCGTCTTTCTTCCGGAAACTTACGAGATGCTATTTTTCCGGGGAGTCCGACTCTTCAATCGAAAAAGACGGCCAAAGTAGCCTACCGGGAAAACACAAGCTTAACACGTCTTTCTTTATCTTTTCATATCCGAATGTCTTTGTCGAGTTGGTTGGCATCATTCGCTCCTTTCTGTCTTTTCATTGTCCGCTCCGCCCAACAGACACGCACTAACCCACCGAAATAAGGTAAAGCTTCTTTTCCAACCCTTGTACGAGACTCCTTTCTTCGTACAAATGCTCGTAGGCGAAAGAGACCTTCCTTTGCTCCTGTCGGCGGGATCAGCCAGTGTCCCCGTGTGTAAGGCCTCAATTGAGATGGAGCTTAGTAATTTTGAAGAAATTCCACCATTTCATGCCATTGAATTTCATAGCATACTCTTGTGAGGGATTTAGTAGCATTGTTTCCTGCCTTAATAAGCTACGGAGTAATTCTTAATCTAGTCGTGGGCTCGTAATCTCTTAGGGTCATTCTCACAAATTCCTTATTTTGGGGTGGTCTTAAATTTTTGTCCCTCAAATTTGTAATCTTTAATTTTTACCCTTCTAACATTTTTTAGCGTAGCATAAATTAGATTTTGCAAGACATAGTTTAAGTGTAACTTCGATATATGTATCATAACATCCATATAAATTATGTTGGATAAGGAACTTTCAATACTCAACATAATCTGAAAACAGCATAATATAAGATTTTGGTCAGCAAAATTTACGTTTAACTTCGACATATGTATCATAACATCCACACAAATTATGCCGGACAAGGCAAACTTTCAACACTCAACATAATCTGAAAAACGACATAGTTTGAGATTTCGTTCAACATAGTTTACGTTTAAATTCGACATATGTATCATAACATCCACACAAATTATGCCGGACAAGACATAATTTTCAACACTCAACACAATCTGAAAAAAATACTACAAAACTAAGGCGCATAACTTAATTCCTACATAATTTATGTCGAGCGAGACAAAAGTTCAGTTTCCAATGATAACAATGTCACAAAAACTATGTCTTGCGAAACAGATCGGAATACAACAACAATAACATACCCAATGAAATCCCACAATGTGGGGTCTGGGGAGGGTAGAGTGTACGCAGACCTTACCTCTACCTTGATAAGTAGAGGGACTGTTTCCGAGAGACCCCGGCTCAAGACAAAGCACACGTCCAAGCAAAGTAAGACAAACAAAGTGAGTAAGCCATGATAGCGAATTCTGAAAAAGATAAGGAAGTAAAAAAAACAATAACTAATGCAAGTAAATAAGACAAATAAAATACACATAGCAACATAAATCAAACGACAAGAGACTATAAGACAATAATATGCCTACTAGTATGATATGCTAGGCGAGCCTACAATAATAATACTACAACTACCAGTTTGTAAGCGTAATACTTCTCCGGCCTACCTCTATTCCTCTTGTACCCGTCCATAGTCAACCACTCACACCTCCGCACTGGGGCATTTGTGTCTCTCCTCTGCACGTGCCCGAACCATCTCAATCTCGCTTCCCGCATCTTATCCTCCACCGAGGCCACTCCCACTCTGTCGCGAATATCATCATTCTAATTCTATCCCTCCTTGTATGCCCACACATCCATCTTAGTATCATCATCTCCGCAACTTTCATCTTTTAAGTGTGCGAAGTCTTGACCGACCAACACTCCGCCCCATACAACATAGTTGGTCTAACCACCACCCTATAGAACTTGCCTTGAAGTTTTAGTGACACATTTTTATCGCACAAGACTCCATATATGAGCCTTCATTTCATCCACCCTGCACCAATATGATGTGTGATATAGTCATCAATCTCTCAATTCCCTTGGATAATAGACCCGAGGTACTTGAAGCGCCCTTTCTTTGGAATGATCTGAATACTAAGCCTCATCTACACGCCTGTCTCAAGGTCGCTTCCGTTACTGAATTTGCACTCCAAGTATTCTGTATTGGTCCTACTCAGCCTGAACCCTTTAGACTCCAGAGTCTCTCCAAACCTCCAGCTTATCGTTCACTCCACTGTGAGTCTCGTCAATTAGGACTATGTCGTATGCGAATAACATACACCATGACACCTCCCCTTGAATTTATTGCGTCAGTCCATCCATCACCAAGACAAATAGGAAAGGGCTAAGATTTGATCGCTGATGCATCCCCATCATCACTGGGAAGTGCTCTGAGTCTCCTCCTAATGTCCGTACCCTGGTCTTGGCTCTATGATACATATCCTTGATTTTCCTAGTGTATGTCACATGTACACCTCTAACCTCCAAACATCTCCATAGAATCTTCCTAGGGACTTTGTCGTATGCCTTCTCGAGGTCGATGAAAACC
Source organism: Przewalskia tangutica (assembly GCA_029844215.1). NCBI lineage: Eukaryota > Viridiplantae > Streptophyta > Magnoliopsida > Solanales > Solanaceae > Przewalskia > Przewalskia tangutica. Next base: position 91,804,400 of record CM056738.1, on the reverse strand, counting down.
ATATGTAAGTCTATTTTCCTCTCCCTATACTGCTCCACCAACCTCCTAATAAGATGAATGACTTCTATAGTTGAACTCCCCGGCATGAATCAAAATTGATTCTCGGAGATAGACACGCCTCTTCTCACCCTTATCTCCACGACTCTTTCCCAAACTTTCATAGTGTGACTTAACAACTTGATACTCATATAGTTGTTGCAACTCTGGATATCACCTTTGTTCTTGTACAAAGGAATCATTGTACTCCACCTCCATTCTCCGGGCATCCTCGCCGTCTTAAAAATGACGTTAAACAACTTCGTCAGCCACTCCGAACCTGCTCTACCTGCACTCTTCCAAAATTCAACTGAGATCTCATCAGGCCTGATCGCTCGTCCCCTGCGCATCCTGCGAACAAGACCCTGAACCTCCTCAACCTTAATGTTTTCACAACACCCAAAATCCCGGTACTTACCAGAGTGCTCCGCGAAACAGATATGGATATTTTCATTGAATAAGTAGCATAAGCAAAAATTAAAGACCACAAATATGAAGGGCAAAAATTAAAGACCAATGCGTTTGAAGGGAAATCCACACGAAAGAATGTTTTACTTCACCCTACAAGAGGCAGGCTGAAGTGCACATATAACCGATTTTGGTGTCACTGGTTGTAAATTTTTGTATATTTTCACTTTCAGATAACTTCAAACATGCAGTGTGTATAGGGAAGTAGGTACCAGTACACAACAGCTATAATAAATCCCAGAACTAGGAGAAAAAAATTGTGCATTCAGTAAAACCAGAGTAAATGTTGAGAATGATACATAGGAAGAAAAGCAGCATGTTGAATCTGACTTAGAACAATGAAGAAGTTTAACACATAAATGTGACAACTAACAGAGCACAATTGTTTTCCAGAATGATACACAATGGTACTGAAATGTTCAAAAAGAATGAAGTAGCTGAGAACCAACATGTACAACTTGTAACCGCAACATGCACACCATATTCACAACTCAACGAAGCACAAAACACTTTAATTCAGAGAACAAAAAAAAGCCTATAAATAAATACAGAAAAGACAACTTCAGTAAGTTCATTAACCTTCAACCGTGACTTCAGCTTGCACGATGACTGGATTTGAAGGACGTGCCACATTGTCTTCTACACAATTCATTTCAGACTCAGGTTGAATTTCATTTTGTTCTGTTTTCTCTTCTGAACCCTTTGCTTCAACAGGTTTTGCTTTAGTGATCGAGGTTTTTGGAGATTGAGCGCTTGTCTTTGAATTCTTAACTGGCTTCCCTTTTGAAGCAACGATATCTTTATTGGCTAGGGGCGACTTACACTGTTCCTTGATCATTTTTGGACTGAAGCATGACCCTCCACTTTCGGAGCTATTAGTCATGGATGTGGAGTTCTTATTTCTTCCAAGCTTAGGTGATGTGGCGCGTGTTGTTGGTATCTGCAAAATTCAGCGAAACATAAACATATAATGCAAAAATACCTAGTGAATGACTCACACAAATCAGAGCTAACAAGAAAGGGAACATGAATTGCATAAGACGGAAGTGGCCTAAGAACGAACAAGGGTATCAATTGTAAGTTACCAAAAACGATGAAAACCAAAAAAAAAAAAAAAAAAAAAAAATTAGAAGCTAATTTAGTAGAAGGAAATGTCTTTGGAGTCTATGATAATCAGTCTTATTATTTTTCACAAGAAAAAATAAAAGCTTCATCATCCCGGAAAAAAAAAAGACAGCCTTGAAAGAAGAATGATGCGTACCAGTTTTAGGAGTTTTAAGAGTAGAGGACCATGAGAAATTCTAATTAGCTGCAGCCTTCTTATACAAGATTCATTTAAGCGCCTCCATAAGATAATAAAAGAGTTTGCGTTTTGGTTAGTCGATCTAAAGCATCACGAGAAATAGTTGATGAACACAAAAGCTATGATTCACCAACACATGCACTATTTTTCCAGAAGTTATTTTTCAAGAAACCGTCAGCATCATAGACACTTTTAAATTACAAACATTTATCTCATATTACGGGCATATCATGTTATGGAAAGACAATTTTTTCGAGATTCACACTTGATGACTTGAAGCATTTTGTCACAAAAAAAAATCAACCGAAGATACTTTCTTTTGTCTCTTCTTCTCTAGCACATTAATACGGACTTACTATAAAAGGAAGTTAAGTGCCAGCTTTCTCACATTAGGGAAACACGATTATGCAATGCTAGAGGGTTAAATATATCTCAATGAAGCACCAAAATCAAAACTTTACCTTCTTCAGTTCAACTTTCGGAGGGGGTTCCTTGTAGAAGCTTGGAATCGGAGTAGCTTTAAATGTCAAGCTCTTCCTAAATTGCTTTATCTCTACCTCTTGATTTTCCTGAATCAAATCCAAAATCCACGAAAAAGGGCTTAGTTCAGATTAGTTCTTACAAACTATGTTGCTCGGACTCTTCAAAAGTAGTGCATTTTTGGAAAATCTGATACGGCAGCAATATTTTTGGAGTCTGAGCAAGATATAGCTTATAAATTCAGTAATAAAAAATAGGTATTGTTTGAACTAACCTTAGATTTTGCTAGCAAGTTACTCTTTTCCTCTTCTCTGGCCTGTATCCTCTCTTCGACCTTTGCCAAGAACTGATGAACAAGGAAACTAAGCTGTAATGTTTTGCACTAAGCTAATATGTACATGATAGTCATAGGAATCAAAGGTTAGACTACAAACCTCCTTTCGCTTTTCAGCACGTTCTTGCAACCTGAAGGAAAATCCAGCACTGCCACGAGTAGCATTGCTGATTATAGAAAAAATAAGTTAGATTATTGGCCTAATTGAGGACCAAAATAAACAAGAAAGTAACAACATAAGAGCAGTACGAGGAAGTAGCAGAACAGGCGTCCTCATCGTCTTTAAGAGGTGATGTAGCTTTAACAGGTGTTGTCTTATCATCGTTTAATCTGCAAATACAAACATTTGGCTATCAGAACAATCATTGGCAACGAAACATAATGTGAAGGTAAACATCTAAAAAATACAGGTGAAAAGTTTTAAATTAAGAAAACCAACTTTATCTAGCAAAATTCACTTACCCTTCAGAAGTAGCTTTCTTTGCAATTCTTTTGGCTGAAATAGACTTCCCAGACTTAACGCGGAAACAACAAAGGAAATTTGTGAGATATGGCATCCATACTCAAGGAAGGGAAAGGCAAAACGATCATGAGTGTTGAGAATATAATTAAGTAAAATAAAAGTGTGCTCTCTCTAAGCATTTTAGATGAGATGGTCACACACTTCAACATGGTATCAGAACAGGCAGAGATCCTGAGATCGAATCTCACCCGTCACCCATACTATCAAAAAGAATTTCCACCTTTTAGATGAGAAGTTTACCAGCGATTGACGAAGACTTGGGACAGATTTCTTCAAACGAGAAGCAGACGAGAGTACTGTTCCATTCGAATGTGAAGCCTCGTGTGTTATCCCATTTGGTATCCAAGGTTTAAAATCTGATTTCTTTGTAGAAGCATCGATGCTCTTCCTCGTTACGTCAGCATTGCCACCTCTTGCAGGGAATGAAAGGCTTTTCTCCATACTTCCCTTTTTCGAACGAGTCAATGCAGACGAGCCTGTTGAATCCTTAGCCATTTTATTGTTCTTTTTAGTACCACTAACGGATACCTTATGTTGATTTGATGCTTTACTTTTCGGAACATTCTCGGGTAATTCAGTTTTGGATACAGATGAATTTAGTGTCTCATCAGCCTTTTCCTCACTAATATTCTCCTCTTTCTTCACATCCACATTTTGTTCCTCAGCCACAACAATCTTTTCCACTTCTACTGGAACCCCATTTTCAGACTCCATATACCAACACTATCTGAAGCAAAACAATAGATAAAAACTCAAGATTTTTTGTATCCATCAGTAGTTGGAAGCTACGTGGCTCGAACTCTCCAAAATTGTTGCCACACCTGTGTCGGATCCTCCAAAAATGCATCACTTGGGGAGGATGCGACACACACTTCGTTGGCATTTTTGAAGAGTTCGACCAACATGGATTGAAGGACAAATCATACAAGCCTAAAATCCAATCTATAAAAGGACCACATATTGAAGTCACTTTCTTTCAAATAAAAATCATATCTTTAAAGAAACGACAAAAAACCATAAATGAGGGGAAAGAGGAAAAAAACAAGATTCAATTTTCACTTCTTCATCTCAGGAAACAGAATTTTAAACAGTAGGAACATTGACACTTCTTTTATTGTTGTCTTTGTTTCTTCTCTTGAGCCAAACATCTATCGGAAACAACCTACCTACCTAATGAAGGTAGGGATAAGGTGGCGGACGTAGGAATATTTTCAACTGGGTGCACACATTTAATAAATAAGGGATAGGTGGGTCACCATACATTATATATACATAGATTTAAAATTTTAACCTAGCTAAACCGTGTAATTTTCTGACGAAAGTGGATGCACTTGCACCCATAATGGAGGTTGTGTGTCCTCCCTTGCGTACACTCCATCCTCCCCAGACCCTACCTGGTGGAATTATACTAGGTATGTTGATGTTGTTGAACATTATTCAAGTAATAATAATTGAAGAACAACTAAACATAAAATTTGTAACAAAGAACCAACCTCTTCAAATTCCAAAACCCAGAAATCAATTTTCAGTTCTTGATCTCAAATGAACAGAATTTTAGACAGCAAGACCACTGACACTACTGCTTTAATGACACAAATCATGAACAACTAAACAGAACATTTAAGGTAGCAACATCCTCTTCACATGGTCGGATCCAAGATTTGAACTTTGTGCATTCGAGTTCAAGATTTCATCACAGCCCATTTCATTAACAAATATACAGGTTATGAATTAAAGCTACTGATTCAAAATGAACACATAACTCAATACAAATATTAACAAAGAGTGAATTATACTAGTACTGTTTTGAAAACCAACATGGCAATTAATATTTCAAAGAAATATGAGAACTACTTTGAGAGTTTAGAATAAATGGTACCTTTTTTCTGGGGTCTTGAAGATGATTGGTGGCAAAGTGTGCTTTAGAAATGGTACAGCAAATTCTGGAATTCAAATGGCACTATGGAATGAAAAACTGGCGTTAGAAATACTGGAAACAGATAGGAGAGAGGGAGGAAGGGGAATGGAATTATGGATTCACATTTCACTCCACTGGTAAAATCAAGAATGACCAAAATGACCCTTCTTCCACCAAATTATTAGACAAGTATATGAGAGAAAAGAAATTACTCTTTTAGTCCCAATTTAGGTGGCACTATCTGATCAAACACTAAATTTTAAGAAAAAAAGGAGAATTTTTGAAAATTTTAATTTAGAACAAGTCTGATTATTAACGATAAAATTAAAAATTTAAGGTTAAATAATTTTTATTTCCATCAATAGATTATATATTGTTGTGCACTTCAATAAATTTGTCCCAATATAGCATGTGGAGAACACGTCGGTGATAATTTACAAGCCTAATGTTCCAAATAAACATCAACAACTTTCAAAATTGGAACATAATAGATGATTGTCTAGGAATAAAGTGTTTTATTAAGGAATTGTGGTAGTTTATTAATATACCCTACAATCATTAAAAGCTAATCAATCATATAAAATTAACCCCTTCAAAAAGTAAGAGGTAAAATGGAGAAAATAAGATTAAAAGTATATTGAAATTGCAAATAATCAACTATTATGAAAAAGTAAAAATTTCCTAGACAGTTATTTATTTTGGAACGGAGGGAGTATTAATTACCTAGTTAAAATTAAGATATAATTAATGTGTACCATGCATAAACTAATTAATAAATGGTGGGCCGTGGTTGTTATTTTATTTTTTGTCAATTCACTAACATGCGTTCAACACGCAAGAGAATATTTATTAACTTCCATTTTTTTTTTTGCAGTTGCATCAATCATGAAAATTGCCTGTCAAAGACAACCCTATCTGCTAACACGGGTTAAGGAAATGCACTTTTCTTTTTGTTTGGAATAAATGGAGCAAAAATGTGTATCATTTACATTATTTGGGGGCAATAAAGGTAAAATCTCTCGTTCACGGGACATTCACCCTCCGACTCGACAGAGATTGATGAAAGAGGTAAATCATGGTGATTAAGCGGTCCACTAAGTTGGAGGCACATTATCGATCTTCACAAAGAAATCATCCCGTAAAGGAGGAATAGGCTACACACTATTTAATCGAGCCGAACCGCATCTACTTAGCAATCTACCACCCTGGAACCCTGAGCTACGTCTTGAATCAATAGTTTGTCTTCTTGGAATTTCATTATACTCAATTTAAAGATGTTAAATATTGGACCAGATTCAGTTTATCAATTAATGTCCCATATTTTTCTTTTTGTTTCTTTCTTGTATAATAATGAAGCATGTAAACAAATTAAACTGTTTGACTAAAATAAAGCCAGTCTTGATTCTTAGTTTCTTACATTAACCGGATAAGTTTTCAATGTGATACAAAACTTTAATTAATCTTCTTGTTATATTTTATCTCACAAATTATGGTTTCATTGCACATGTAAATTAAAGAGAAAGATTTCACTATTTATCTAAACATGAAAAAAATGAAAAACTATCGACAAAAATAGCGAAGTAATAGAATTGAAGAATAAAGTCATTTTTGATATAAAAAAAAACTTTACACAATAGTAAGATTTCATAATATGTACTATTTGAATTAATCAAATCTCAAAATGAATACCGAACATCTAGCGAGATATGAAGAAAAATAATTGTGGTGTTTGATGAGAAAATGGTAAGAAAAAAGATGTTTGTAATAATTTAAATCCACAGAAAAAATAAACGAGGGCATTTAAGTAAAAACAGGAGAACGCCAATGATATAGAAGAACCGAAAAAACTGTGTAAAGTGAACTGTAGAAGAACGTGGGAAGATCCATGTATTATGAAACACTACGAAGAGGCTGTCGCAGACCTGGCATGACACAGCAACGTGATTGTGTCCCACGTTTTCCTCTTTCTTTGGGCCCCACAATTAAGGAGGACTTTTGTTTTCTTCCTTCTTTTTTTTTGATAATTGATATTTTCAAGCTTGCGCCTTCGCTGGTATTATCCAGACGTAGGTGATGACACCGATCCTTCAATAACATCATCAATAAATCGCGGGATGTGCTCCAGTGACTAATTTTTGGGAGTGTACAACTGATCAATGAGACAAGGTCAAATTCCCCAACATGCAGAATTTTTTCGTGCATGCGGGGAATCGAACACACGCTGTCTATGTCAGAACGTCTTATAGCGCTCAGACTTTACAACTAGACTATGCCCCGGAGGACTTTTGTTCTCTTCCCTTTCAGCATGTATGGACGTAGTAATTACTCTATATCGTTAATTTTTATTTATCCACTATTAACTTTGCACATTCTTTAAGAAATAATAAATGAAAGTTATCATGATACCTATATTAATTGTTGCATAGTTTTAGTAGACCTAAATAATAATTTGAAATGAATAATTAATATTATGAATAAAATATTAAAAAAATTATCTTTTCTTGATATGCTAAAAGTGACAAATAAAAGTAAAAGTCTATTTTTTGTATAGTGAACAAGTAAAAGTGAGCGCATAGTCTAAAATTGAACAGAAAATGAAAGCAAAAATAGTACTAATTAAAGTTAACAATATTGTCGACCTGTATTTTTTTTAAAGTTTAATTTCACTATTTTCATTCGAAAAGGGGTGGCTTCATTAGAAGACAAGATGCCGGAAACAAGACTTAGATGGTACTTATATGAGAGGAGGAGAGGTATGGATGCCCCAGTGTAGAGGTGTGACATGTTGCTATGTATGGTTTCAGGAGAGACAGAGGTAGACCGAAGAAGTAATGGAGAGAGGTAATTAGACATAATATGACACAGTTGCAGCTTACCGAGGACATGTCTTTAGATAGAGAGGTCGTGGAGGACACGAATTAGGGGTAGAAGGTTAGTAGATAGTAGACTCTTGTTTTGTTTTTCCTTCCTTACCAATAGTTATAGTATTTTTCACGGGTTTCTTTTCCTTCGTTGTCTGATACTATCTATTGTTTCTTGTTTTTCGCTTAGCACATTGTTGTGTTGTTACTTATTATTTTTTGACATGCTTTGTATTTGATTTTTTATTTTGCTTTATTCTGAGTCGAGGGTCTACCGAAAATAATCTCTTTATCTCCTAAGATAAAGGTAAGGTATGCGCACACTAACCCTTCTCATACCCCACTTATGAGAATATACTGAATATGTTGTTATTTTTTCATTCGAAAAATGTCTCTTTTTGCTCGAATCCTAATAGATCATCAGGTTTAGGTATAAATGTATAATGAAGGATAATTTTAAATTGTAATTAGAAGCGAATGTATAAATTAAATTTGAACTTCTATTCTCTAAGTTTGTGCTATATGAAATTCACTCATTTCATGTTAAGAGTTTCGTAAATGACGAGAACAAATACGATTGATGATTTGGTAACATTAATGATTACAGAACAGTCAAATTGGGTTCGAGCAGCCTTATTTTTAACTTCTTCTCTCTGCTCTCTGACCTAACGGCTACAACAGCGCCAGAAACATTTAGTACTCTAGTCTCCACCGGCACCACTCGCTATCCTCTCTCCTCTCACCCCCAACAATCTCCATCCCCACCATCCCTCATCGACGACAATCGACCCGACGACCAGGTAACGCCGCCGGATTACTACGCCGGTAAATTTTTCCGTCATCTTCCCTTTTACTTCTGCTTCGCCTCTCTTTTCCTCCTATTCTTCTTCTACTCCTATTTGTTTCTCTATTTTTTTTATTTTCCTACTTCTGCCACTCGGACGACGACCGTGTTACTAGGATGTTCTGACACCGGTGAACACTAGTGTTGTATATTCTGGTGAGCTAGAGCTGTAATTTTCTATAATTTTCTGTTTGGAAACCCTATTCGTTGGCCAGAGTCCTGGCCGAAAATCCCAATTTTCGGCGACCTGCAATTAGAATTGTATCAGAGGGGATCTGCAATAGTAAGCAAGCAAGAGAGGAGGAACACAAGGAAACACCATCAATTTGTGGAGGAGCATCTACGATCCAAATTCTTTCTTACTAGAATTGGTACCTCTGATACACTTTTTTAGCATTGTCTATCTTTTTCGTTAGTTAATTAATTGCCTTAGTTTGAGTGTTGCATTTTGCTTGATTTGGGTAGCTGATTTAGTTGTTGCATTCTCTGCTTGTTTTATTGATTATAAGATGCATACTTTTCTTATTTCTTGCAATTAGATAATAGTATATTGTTCGTATATAGTATTTATGACTCTAATGGCTTTAGTAAATGATGGTAGACTAGGGTTATGTTTTCGGGGACGGGGGCGAGGGTTAGATGGGTAAGTAGGGTAAGGGAGATGCTAGGCTGAGAATAGGGTCTTGGAACATTGTGACTTTAATGGGGAAGTTTATAGAGCTAGTTAAAATTCTTAAGAAGAGGAGGAATACTGTATTTTGTATCGAGGAGACCAAATGGGCAGGACCTAAGACTAAGGATATGGACGGGTATAAGTTATAGTTCTCGGGTAGGTCGAGATATATGAATAGGGTAGGTATTTTTGTAGACAGCGAGCTAAGGGATCAGGTAGTAGAGGTTAAGAGGGTCAATGACAGGATGATGACGATTAAGTTTGTAGTTAGAGGGTTCACTATGAACATTATTAGTGCTTACGCGCCGCAGGTGGACTTGGACGAGGAGGAGAAAAGGCGCTTTTGGGAGGATTTGGATGAGGTGGTGGGATGTATATCACCCACTGAGAAGTTATTTGTATGAAAATATTTCAATGGATATATCGAGTTAATTTTGGGGGGTTATAGCGATGTGCATGGAGGCTTTGACTTCGGGGACAGGAATGGGGAGGTGTCTCACTTTTGGAGTTCACTAGAGCCTTTGGGATGGTGATAGATAATTCGAGGTTCCTGAAGAATGAAGAGCACTAGGTGACTTTCTGTAGTTCAGTGGCCAAGTCTCCGATAGACTTTTTGCTCCTTAGAAAGGGTGACAACGACCTTTGTAAAGACTTCAAGGTTATAGCGAGGGAATATCTTACAACCCAACATAAGCTTTTGGTGATGAATTTGAAGATCAAGATGAAGAAGAAGATGCGGGTTGTGGATGACAGGTTAAGAATAAAATGGGGGAGTTTGACCATGGCTAGTGCAAAGGAGATGAGGGAGATGTTAATGGCCAAGGGAGCTTGGGGAAGTAGTGGGGATGCGACCGATATGTGGGACAGGATGGCCAGTTGCATTCGAGAGGTAGCTAGAGAAGTGTTAGGGGTCTCGCGGGGTAGTCGTGGTAGGCATCGGGGGGACTGATGGTTGAATGGTGAAGTTCAAGAGAAGGTAGAAGCGAATAAAACAACGTATGAAAAATTGGTAGAAAGCCAGAATGAGATGAAGAAGTGGACGAATATGGAACTATATAAGTTGGCGAGGAATGAGGCAAAACTTGCGGTTATGGCAGCAAAAATAGTGGCTTTTAAACGCATGTATATGGAATTAGAGAACAAATACGGAGATAAGAAGTTGTACAAACTATCCAAGACGAGGGGGAGGAGGGTCCGTGACTTGAATCACGTGAGGTGCATCAAGGATGAGGATGACAAAGTACTGGTGGAGAACACACATATTAGGCGGAGGTGACAGTCTTACTTTCATAAACTCTTGAATGAGAAAGGAGATAGATATATTATGCTATGAGATCTGGAGCAATTTAGTAGGTATCGGGATTTTAGGTATTATATAAACATTAAGGTTGAAGAGGTTAAGGGTGTTGTCGCAGGATGTGCAGAGGCCGTGTGACCAGACTGATGAGATCCAGTTGAATTTTGAAAGAGTGCAGGAAGGGCAGGTTTGAATTGACTGACTGAGTTATTTAACGTCAATTGTAAGATGGCGAGAATGTCCGAAGAATGGAGGTGGAGCATAATGATTTCTTTGTACAAGAACAAAGGTGATAACCAGAGTTGCAATAATTATAGGTGTATCTGTTAGGAATATTTTGTATACATTTTTTGAGTAATTTTTAGTTAGTATTTTACTCATTTCGTTTGTGTTTAGTATAGTATTAGGTCTGTTTTTCTTTCTTTTGAGTCACAACGGTCCTAAATGGAGAAATGGCAAAAAGAAGATGAAATGAGCATAATTTAGATGAAATTGCACAATAAAAGGACAAGAAATGAAGTCTAAGAAGTCCCAGGAAGTATAGAAGAAATCAGAAGAAGAACCGAAAATCCTGAACTGGGCCGTCGACGGCGCCGCGACGCTAATTATTCTGAAAATCTGAGTTTGTCGCAGTACTTTCGGCACCACGGTGCCATTCTGCAGTACCGTGTTAGGCATATTTCATATACCTATTTTGAGTCATTTTCGATTAGTATTTTACCCATTTTCGTTGCGTCTAGTACATTTTTAGGGTTGTTTTTCTTTCTTTTGAGTCAGCGGTTCAAAAAGGCAAAATGACAAAATGGAGCGAAAAGGAGGTCCCGAGGCAGAAAAAGGTCGAAAATCGATGACTCGAAAAAAGCATATCAGCACCGCGGTGCCCAGAGGCAGGACCTCGGTGCCAAAACAGCAGAAACCCGCAAAGACATTCAAAGACAAAGTGCATTGAATGAAGCGTGGTGCCATTTATTCAGAGAGTTGCAGGAGTTCGGCACCGCGGTGCTGACCTGCAGAACCGCGGTGTCGGTACAAAAATTTTCAGTTCCGAGTTAGAATTGGCCAAGGGAAATAGGGTCCCTCGGACACGAAATTGATACCTATTTAAAACCTTAGGGATCAGTTTTTAGGAGGGGGGTCCATTCTTGAACACAAAAACAACACAAGACACTTGGAGCAACAATTGGAGACTTTAATCTTCGTATTTTTCTTTTCTCTGTATTTATTTCAGTTTATGTTGGATTGTATTAGTTCTTAGCATGTTCATGGCTAGGAGCTAATTACTTTAGTAGGGTTTCCATCGAATCTTCTTGAAACTCGTTCATATAGTTAATGCATTAGTTAATGATTTCTTCTTCAGCATATTAAGATCTATTCAATAATGCTTTGATTGCTTGATAATTAATTAGCTACAAATTATCATTACCTATATGATTTCGAATCAAGAACCGAGAGGAGAGATTTGAATATGCTGTAATTGTTTAGACACAGGTTAAAATCGTGGACGATACTTGTGTAGTGTTTAAGGTTACTGTTCTTAATCCTTTTGTCTGGTAAAATCTATCATAGAAATATAGAAAGTTTTTGTACAAGATTGAGCTCTCGTATATCCTAACCAGAATATGATGACAGATTAGTTAACTTGTTATCTTAATAAGAAAGAGAATCATTAGCATTGCATTAATACGAGAAAAAGTGGATAGTCGAGGAGATTGGAAGCCCTATTCCCTTCATAACTGTTATAAACCTTTAGTATTATAAATCTAGTCTAGTTTACTGTACTTCACTTTAATGATAGTCCTTAGTACAGAACCAAACAATTTATCGATTGCCAAATAGAAACCAAAGTTTAGAAGTTCGGTACTTGGTAACCAATCTATGTGGACGATATTCGGTCTTACAGACTATATTAATTGTGAACGATACGTGCACTTACGTGAGCATTTGTAAATCGCCTGAGTTTTTGACGCCGTTGTCGGGGACTGGAGTATAATCAATATCGAACTATCTATCCTTATTTCTAATTTGTTTTTTTTATTTGAGAACATTTTGCCGTGATCTGTTTGCTTGTTTTTTATCACTTGCAGGAAAGACAAGGAAAGTGCTGATCCTTTGATAATGGAACATCAGCAAAACAATAATTTGGCGGATGGCTAGCTACCGCATGTCTTAAGACAAATCCCTGCAGAAAGAAGCTTGGGAGATTATGTATTGCATATAGTGACAGGGGTGCAGACTTGCATAAGGCTCCCAGCAATAGGAGCCAATAATTTTGAGATTAATCCTGCTATTCTGGGTATGGTGCAGAACACAGTACAGTTTAGAGGGTCGCCATATGAGGAGCCACATACACACATTGCGAATTTCCTGGAGCTTTGTGCCACATTCAAATACAATGGTGTCACTGATGATGATATCCGGTTGAGGCTCTTCCCATTTTCGCTCAGGGAAATGGCGAAGATTTGGTTGAAATCCCTGCCAACAGACTCTATCTTCACATGACGGGACCTGGCACGGAAGTTCCTTGAAAAATTCTTTTCACCAGCAAAGGCAGCAAGACTTAGTGGAGAATTGAACAATTTCTATAAATGGATGGAGAGTCATTGTATGATGCTTGGGAAAGGTTCAAGGATTTGCAGAGGAAGTGTCCACATCATGGCCTTGAACAATGAAACTTGGTGCACATCTTCTACAATGATCTGAGTGGGATTACTGGAACAATTATTGATGCAGCTGCTAGCGGTACTTTCATGAGAAGGACAACACATGAAGCCCATGACTTGTTGGAAGACATGACCACAAATAATCACTTGCCAGATGAGAGAACAGTGTGGCGTAAAAGCGCTGAGTTCATGAGACAGATGCTATCACTGCACTGCAGGCACAAGTTGCTCTCTTGACTAAGCAGCTCCAGCAGAATCACATATCCGTAAAGGCAGTCCAGATGCAAGCAATTCGTGAAATTTTTGGGGGTCCGCATACCTTTTATAGATGTCCAATAACTTATTTAAACCACATCCCAATGGAGCAGGCTCAATGTCAGGATGTGGGACACTTTCAGAGGCAATACAACAATGCACAATCTAACACATATAACTAGGGGAGGAAAAATCATCCAAATTTTTCGTGGAAGAATGATCGTGATTTAGCTCACCCACCACCACCACAGTGAGTCAGCTGAGTTGAAAACGGCACTATTGACATTGGAAAACTCCCAAGCACAATTCGTCACAGAGACAAGGTCATTCATGGCAGAAACTAAGTACTCAATTTCAACCTTGGCCAATTCCCAAGCAATAATGACCAACTCTCATACCCAGTTCATGAGGAAGATGAGATCTTCTATTAGGAGTTTGGAAACTCAAATAGGGTAGTTGGCAGAGAAGTTGAGTGATAGATCTCAGGGGGCTCTCCCCAGCAAGACAGTGATGAATCCAAGGTAGAAATGCCAAGCAGTTAGTCTGAAAAGTGGGAAGCAATTAGAGCAGTGGGGGCCCCAACCAGGAGTGGAGAATACAATTGAAATAGAAAATGAGGGGGTTACTGATGACCACCCTAATTTAGAGAAGTCTCCACCGGCATTAAGGAGAGAATATGTAGACAGAATCCCTTATCCTCAAAGACTGCGGAAGAAGTCCTTAGACAAGGAGTTTTCCAAGTTTTTAGAGGTCTTCAAAAAGCTGTATATTAATCTCCCGTTCATTGAAGCTTTAGAGCAAATGTCAGCATATGTAAAATTCATGAAGGACATCCTGTTTAAGAAGAAAAAGCTGACAGATTATGAGGCAATAGCCCTGACAGAGGAGTGCAGTGCTATCTTGCAGAAGAAACTGCCCCCTAAGTTGAAGGATCCAGGGAGTTTCACCCTACCTTGCACTATAGGTAGGGTGACATGTAAACGGGATTTATGTGACTTAGGGGCCAGTATCAACTTGATGCCTCTCTCTGTGTTAAAAAGACTCGGTTTGGGGGAAGCAAAGCCGACTACAGTGAACCTGCAGCTAGCTGATCGCTCAGTCGTACATCCCAGGGGTATTATTGAAGATGTGTTAGTGAAAGTGGGCAAATTTATCTTCCCGACTGATTTTATCATTCTGGATATGGAGGAGGATGAAGATATGTCAATCATTCTTGGGAGACCATTTATAGCCACAGGAAGGGCCCTTATTGATGTTGAGAAATAGGAGTTGAAGCTTAGAGTTTAGGATGAAGAAATGACATTCAAGGTGTTTCAGCCACCACCTGAGCCAGAGTTAACCTTCAAAGTTTTCAGACCAACCACTGAGCCCCGAGTCGATGAGAGATGTTTTGCTATTGCGGCAGTTGACAAGATTGTGCCTGGGAAAAACCTCACTAGTATTGATGCTTGTGGGGTACCATTGAAGAAAAATGTGGAGACTGAGAGTAAGACCAGGGCAACAACAAATAATGAAACAATAATGAACCCTCCTGAAATCAATTATGTGAAAAAGAGGAGGAGGAAGAGGAAGCGATTGGTGTTGAGATGGTTATGTGGAGGGGGAACTCTACCCCCTTAATCTAGTAAGTGAACTGCGTCCGGCTAAAAGACATTAAAGACAACGCTACTTGGGAGACAACCCAATGTTTAAATTCTGCAATTTATTTTAATTAGGACAATCTCACTTTTGGTGTGTTTGCTATGTTGTGATGTCAGGTGAAGGATTCAGAGGATAGAGCATGAAGGAAAGGGTAAAAAGACACGAAATCGAGTCAAGACCGCTGACGGGACCGCAGACCGTGCCGAATCTTCAAGAAAGCCTCAGTACTTTATGCACCGCGGTGCCACAGAGGCAGAACGACGGTGCCAGTTCACGATCCCCGAAAATATGAAAAGGCCCGGAATCGCCAAATCTCCTCCCACAGATACCGTCACAATGCAATATATGTCGCCACCACCACCATTTTGAGTTGATGTACGTCTGTAAGTCATCCCTGTTTCATCTTTGAGTCATACACATTTGGGACAATGTGTCAGTTAAGTTTTTTTTGGGGGGGGGGGGGTACTTGTATTTTCTTATAATTTTGAGTCGTTGATTTGTGTCTTTTATGTGTCTATATGAGTCACAATTTTTTTTATCATGCATGCTGTAGTTGCTTGAAACGCTTAGTGAATTAAGTAGGATAATGTAATGGAATAATATGTAAAAATCTGTGTGCTTAAGTTAAATATGTCAAAGATTCATGAAAACCTGATTAGTTGGAATATTGTGTGTTTAGCTTGTGTATGTCAATTGCGAAAAATGTCCTGCATGCTTGTTATTTAAGGCAAAATAATTAGGATGTACATATTAAGGGGAGGATTCAGACATTTCTTTGTTAGTCCTTCTTACCTTTCATTACCTACCCTGACAATGAATTGTATCCCTAGTCAGCCCTTTGAGCCTAAAATGAAAAGCTATTTCTTTGACACCCCAATTCTCTCATGTACCATTATCAATAACTGATGATACGGAGGAAAAAGAAAGTGAAAAAGAAATACAAAAGAGAGCAAAAATAAATTATGCACCCCAATTAAAATATGAAAAAGCTTAAGTTTGGGGGTGCCAATGCGAATGTGTATGTTCTGCTCTCAACAAAAAGAGAAAAGGGAGTAATGTGTATGAACTAAAAAGAATACAGTAAGGAAGAGAAACAAGTTGAATGAAAAACGTTTATGGTACGTAATTTGAGCCTAAATGCCTAATTTTACCTACCCCTGCCTAAGCCTACATTACAACCATGAAAAGTCCTGATGATCCCTAGTATGTATGTCCATGATTAGTGGAGAATAACAAGTAAACAGGCTATAGTACCTTGACAAAAATGCAATGACATTGACATGCATAAGTTAGGTATTCATGCTTTCAGTGATTGTGACTGAAATGAATCTGCGAAATATCTAACTTGAATTTCTAGATTGTTCAATGCATGCTACATCTATTCCTACATATTGTCCTAACTAACGTTCATGTGTTTCTAAGTGACATTTTGCAGCTGTTTGACGTGAGTCTTTGAGTCTTTTTTATTTTATTTCTTTGTTTTGTTTTCTTCTTTGCTCGAGGGCGAGCAAAATTTAAGCTTGGGGGTTTGTTAGGCATATTTCATATACCTATTTTGAGTCATTTTTATTAGTATTTTACTCATTTTCATTGCGTCTAGTACAGTTTTAGGGTTGTTTTTCTTTCTTTTGAGTTACAGCGGTTCAAAAAGGCAAAATGACAAAATGGAGCGAAAAATTGGCATAAAAGGAGGTTCCGAGGCAGAAACATGTCGAAAATCGATGACTCAGAAAAAGCATATCAGCACCGCGGTGTCCAGAGGCGTGGATCAGTGCAAACAACAGAACTCGCAGCTCTTTTCAAAGACCGGGTGCATTCAGAATCAGGTGCCATTTATTCAGAGAGTCAGAGTTTCACCGCTGCTGTCGACTGCGCAGAATCCGCGGTGCATTTAAATTTTTCAGTTCCGAGTTGGAATTGGCCAAGGGCAATAGGGTCCCTAGGGCACGAAATTGATACCTATTTAAAGCCCCAGGGATCAGTTTTTAGGAGGGGGTCCATTCTTGAACACAAGAACAACACAAGGCACTTGGAGCAACAATTGGAGACTTTAATCTTCGTATTTTTCTTTTCTCTGTATTTATTTCAATTTATGTTGGATTGTATTAGTTCTTAGCATGTTCATGGCTAGAAACTAATTACTTTAGTAGGGTTTCCATCGAGTCTTCTTGAAACTCGTTCATATAGTTAATGCATTAGTTAATGATTTCTTCTTCAGTGTATTAAGATCTATTCAATATTGCTTTGATTGTTTGATAATTAATTAGCCACTAATTATCATTACCTATATGATTTCGAATCAAGAACCGAGATGAGATATTTGAATATGTTGTAATTGTTTAGACACATGTTAAAATCGTGGACGAAAGTACCCCGATACTTGTGTAGTGTTTAAGGTTACTGTTCTTAATCCTCTTGTGTGGTAAAATCTATCATAGAAATATAGAAGGCTTCTGCACAAGATTGATCTCTCGTATATCCTAACCGGAATATGATGACATACTAGTTAACCTGCTATCTTAATAAGAAGGAGAATCATTAGCATTGCATTAACACGAGAAATAGTGGATAGTCGAGGAGATTGGAAGCCCTATTCCCTTCATAACTGTTATAAACCTTTAGTATTATAAATCTAGTCTAGTTTCCTGCACTTCACTTTAATGATAGTCCTTAGTACAAAACCAAACAATTTATCGATTGTCAAATAGAAACCAAAGTTTAGATGTTCGGTACTTGGTAATCAGTCTCTGTGGACGATATTCAGTCTTACATACTATATTACTTGTGAACGATACGTGCACTTGCGTGAGCATTTGTAAATTGCCTAACATACCGCGGTGTCGATGCAGGATTTCTGATTTTTTGGACCGAATTTGACACGTTCTCAGGGCCCGAAAGGGCAACTTTTTCACAACTATAAAATCCCTAAACCCTAACCTTATGGAGGCATCTTATACATAAATCTAATTCATACTTTGGGGAGGCAAGAAATGAGGCTACAACACAAGATTGGAGACAACTTTGGTTCAAGTTTCTTTTCTTTTCTTTGTTTTTATTTCAGTTTATATTGGGTTTGTATTAGTTCTTAGCATGTCTATGGCTAGGATCTAAACACTCTATTAGGGCTTTCCTATTGAATCGCTTGAAACTCTATTTCATGAATTAATGCAGTAGTTTGATTTTGTCACGACCCGACCTCGGTCGCGATCGTACCTCTTGGGTACCTGTCAGTGTACATCGAGAATAGCGGAACATACATAACACATAACTTATAAAAAGGTAAACATCACTGGCCAGCCGATAAGACTGCCTTCCATAAAAACATACTTAATCAAAAGTATAGCAGTATAACTTGTTCTTACAATCAAAACACATACGTGACTACGCACTTAAGGATAACAAGCGTGGGCGGGGTCCCGTACCTCGAATATACACAATTCCTATAACATCGTGGAAAAACCGTGCCAACAAAACAAGCTTCCGAGGAATGGAGCTTCGACACCGAACGGTGATCCTAAGAACGAGGATCCACCACCGCTACCCTTACCAACAGATTTAACGCAGCCTGGGAAGGGGGTCAAGACACAATATGTACCAAGTATGTAAATCGAAAATATCAGAATGAGGATATCATAAGTCTAAAAGTGTTTGAGTCATGGAAGACAATCAAAATACGATAATCGTGTCTTACTAACAATGAGTAACAAGTATATACTTTATCGCATAAAAATAGGAGGCTCGTGATCAAAACAGGGTCCCTCGCCCGTAGGATCAATAAGCAATCCTACTCCTGGGCCTATTTCACCCGTAGGGGTCTTGTGGACCCGCATGAGGTATTCCTCGCAGTTGTACTACCGCATGGGACTATTTCACCCGCATAAGCCCATAGGACTCGCATGAGGTATTTCTCGCATCGTGGGTAGCAAATCCACGGAACAGGTGGTATAACGATCTTGGGGATTTACCCCTCATTTATACTCTTACCCTGAAGCAGGTGGTATAACGATCTTGGGGATTTACCCCTCATTTATACTCTTACCCTGAAGAAGGTGGTATGACGATCTTGGGGCTTGCCCCTCATTCATACTCTTACCCTGGAGAAGGTGGTATAACGATCTTGGGGCTTGCCCCTCATTTATACTCTTACCCTAGCTCAATCGGTCATCATATCATAATCATATATATAAGTTACGAAAGCTCACACTTCTTATTAGTCTTGTTCATATACCCTCTCATTTTAGTTTACTCAAGGCACTAACATATTTAATAAAAGAAAATCCGGGAATTTAACCCAAAGTACCACATACTTATATTCTTTAAAAATGACTCTTTTTCATATAAAACCTTTGGGCAATTGATGCCTTAAAATCAATTTTCCTTTCATAAATCAAGTCATTCGTCCTTACTTATCTTACTTAGAGTAAATCTCTTCTTATTATCCTTTCATAAAGCTAACAAACCAACTTTCCATAAAGTTGTTATATTGACCCTATACTTTAGTAAAAATTATACTTTTCCCATAACCAGGGGACTTATACTTTTTAAGACGAAACAAGTCTTTATATACTTAAAACAAGTAAGAATACCAAATCTTGTACGTCTACCGTACTACATAGATACAACTACTCATGCTCAAGAGATAGGAAAACTCCACATACCTCTTCGGTCAATCCACTTGTTAAGTCCAAAATACCGCACGTAATATGTCAACCTATAATGACCATAATACGCTTATTAACCTCTAGTTCAATGTAGAAATGATCCAAGTTCAAAGTTACTAATTTCTATGGAAAATTGGGCAGCATTTCCTTTGTTACTACATACTTTGCCACCTTTCTCAAGGCCGAATTTAACATCCAAACGCCACATTAAAGGCTCAACAATCCAAACATTCCAAAGGGGATTACACACCTAAACTTGGGTGTGTAAAATTCTGCCCCATAAGGTACAACAATTTACTTAACAATTTAAGGTAGTATTTAGGCTACAACATGCTCACATAATCTTCTTAACCAATTCTTTCATATCCAAACCATATTTCTTACATGCAATGAATCTAAGAACATTATTTACTACTACAAGTTCCTTCTTCTTCACATGCAACACAAATAACTAGCCACAAGAGAAGAATTGTTACCTTAGAGCTTTAACCAAAATTATTCCAACAACTTTGCTAGCCTCCTTTCCAAGAATACCACCACAATAACTCCTACAAGCTATCCAAAAGATTCCTTCTTGTCCTAACTTTTCAGATTTTCCTTAGGCTTTGAATTCCTCTTGGAATTCTAGAGAGAAGTGAGAGCTTTAATTTAGAGAGAGAGAAGGATTTGAAAGATGACCAAGTCTTCAAGACTTGGTCAATATAAGACATGCAAGAAATCAGATGGGGGGGGGGGGGACACTTGTCACCCACCCATGACCTCTTTTAAAAAAAAACAGTGCCGAAATCCCCACTCAACTCGCGAGAACCGCCTGGCCGCGCTGAAACTTCTGCCGACTCTCAGGACTTTCCGGCGCCGCGGCGCTGCAACTTCAACAAGCCCTCAGATATTTCCGGCGCCGCACTGCGATCGGCACGCGTGGCTCTCGCGGAAACACCTTCTACGTCGTCTGCGCACTGAACTTGTAACTCCCATAACTTTCTACTTCGATGTCCTATCGACGAACGGTTGGTTGCGTTGGAAACTAGACTCAACGAACTACGCAATAGGCCTCTGAAACACTTAGGAACTCTCAATGTAGAGGGTCATAACCCGCCTCAAAGTTGACCAAAACCCGTCCGAAACAATTCGTCAACTTATCTTTCGAAAATTTTAAGTCTTACTCCTTTCGCACGCTTTCATACGCATGGCCAGAACTACGGGGTATAACAGATTTCTTCTTCACTTGATTAAGATTTATTCAACATTGGTATGAATGTTTGATAGTTAACTGATCACTAATTATCATAATCCATATGATTTCGAATCAAGAATCGAGAGGAGAGATTTGGATATGCTGTAATTGAATAGACGTAGGTTAAAATCGCGGATGAAAGTACCTCGATACTTGTGTAGCATTGTAGGTTATTAATCTTAATCCTCGTATGTGGTAAAACCTATCATAGAAATATAGAAGGTTTTTGCACTGGGGTTGAGCGATTATATATCCTAACCGGAATATAAGACAGTCTAGTTAACCTGCTATCTTAACGTAGAAGAAGAAGTCATTCTTGTTGCATTAGGGATTGAAAAGAGTGGATAGTCGAGGATATTGGAAGCCCTATTTCCATCATAACTGATTAAACCAAAGTATTATCATAATTAGTTTATTTTCTGCAATTACTTAGTCTTAGTTATTAGATAAAAACCAAAACAAATTAACGTTCACCAAATAGAAACTAAAGCTTAGATAATTGGTACTTGATAACTAGAGGATGATATTCGGTCTTACATACTATATTACTTGTAACGATACGTACACTTGCGTGAGCAATTGAAAATCGGCTAACAGTATCAAGCTGTTAAGCCACACTATGAAAGTTTGGGAAAGGATCATGGAGATGAGGGTGAGAAAAAGCGTGTCGATTTTCGACAATCGGTTTGGATTCATGTCGGGGATTTCGACTATAGAAGTCATTCATCTTATTAGGAGGAGATGGAGATGCTGAGATGGATGTGTGACATACAAAAATGGATATGATTAGAAATGATGATATCCGGGACAGAGTGGAAGTGGCCTCGGTGGTAGATAAGATGTGAAAAGCGATGTTAAGATGGTTTGGGCATGTGCAAATGAGAGACACAAATGCCCTAGTGCGGAGGTGCGAGAGGTTGGCTATGACGGTTCAGGAGGAGTAGAGGTAAGGCGAAGAAGTATTGGGGAGAGGTGATTAGACGGGACATGGTGCAAGTGCAACTTATTGATGACATGACCTTAGATAGGGGGTTGTGGAGGACACGGATTAGGGTAGAAGGGTAGTAGGTAGTCGAGCGTAGTCCTACTTACGCTTGCAAACTGGTAGTTATAGTGTTTTTTTAGTGTAGGCACGCTTAGCCTATCATACTAATAAGTGTAATATTGTTGTATAGTTCCATGTAGTTTAATTTTTGTTGATATGGGTTCTTTAGTGTACTCTGTATATCTTATTTCTATGCGTTAGTTACTGCTCTTTTTTCCAGAATGCACTATCATGACTTTTTCGCTTTTGATATCAGCATTTTCATATTGCTTTAAATTTTTTGCCTGAATCTGACCGTTTCTCTTACTTTGCTTGTGCTTATGGTTTGTCTTAAGCCGAAAGTTTCTCGGAAATAGCCGCTCTACCTACCTTGTAAGGTCAGCGTACACTCTACCCTCCCTAGACCCACGTTGTGGGATTCCATTGAGAATGTTTTTGTGTTGATTTGGTAACATTAATAATATGAGATAATCCAAAATATAACAAATAATTAATTAAGCAATTTTGAGTAATTCTGAAACATTCTCGGACCTTTTCCTTTAAAAAATATATTAAGATGGTGCTTTAATTTAAACATTATCTTTAGGGATGTCAATGGGGTGGACGGGGGAAGGGTACCCCATATCCGTACCCGCCACCTAAAAATCACCCCACACCCTCCCCACCACCCATCACGGATAGTAATTTCTCCACCCGTACCCGCCTGGCGGGTATAGGATTACACCTGCCCCCGTTCCACCACTCATCACGGGTAGTAATTCCTCCACCCGTACCCGCCTGGCGGGTATAGGATTACACCTGCCCCCGCCCTACTTACTCGGCGGGTACCCATTACCCGCCTCACCATCCGTTGGGTACCCGCATACCCGTCTACCCGCCTTACCTACCCACCTAAAGTATTAAACTAATCATGTATGTTATACACTTATACACCATCTGTATCAATAAAATTAACAAAACTCAAATCCTGCATCAGTAAGTTAACTCTTCAAAATTTGTTTAAAATATTCTACATTGATTGATATCATAATGTACCAAAGTTCATTTAACAAAACAACTAAAAAACAGCTCCCACAATTTTTTAAAGCAACTAAAAAAACAAACATTCTACATTGATTGATACAAACATTTGCTTCCATGGCTTCTTCAATCAATCCTTATCATACATCAACCTCTTTCACCTAAAATATAGAAATTTAAAAATTTAACATTGTTTGGCGGAAATCCACCCCGCCCCACTACCCATGGCGGGTAACACTTTTGATACCCATACTCCACCACCCACCAAATCATCACCATACCCGACTCAACTGGAGTGGGTGCGAGACGATACCTGCATTTACCCGCCCTAGTGACATCCCTAATTATCTTTGAAGTAGCAAAAACAAACACTTATTCCGCATATAGGATTTAATTAATAATTATCTCTTATTTTTTCGATGTATGAACAATTCCTCTATGTGATGAATATGAGTAAATTATATCTTAGTATCATTACAAATTCAAATAAATTTAATTGAAAATGTAAGTAATATATGGGTATAATTGGGTAAGAGTTATGATAGATAGATATAGGTGACTCCTCGACAAAACACTACGTGACAATTACACCCATCAATCATATGTATATTCATCAAGTATGTACCATAATGGTAACACTTACTGGTAGGCCCCGTGGGCTACGGATTCGTAAAATGTAAGATTAAACTCGCGAAACTAAGAACAAAAAACAGTCACTGGATGTTGCCTTCAATATTGGGTCAACCTCTGGGGCAACTTTGTAATAAAACAGAATAAATCTTGTAGAGTATATGCAGCGAAAAAAGTAAAGGAACACAAGGTTTATATTTTTAAGGGTATATATAAATATATCCGTTGATGGTCAGTGACCAAAAGAATTGTATAAATTATATACAATTACAAAGAATTTCTTGTACAAGATGAAGCATAAAATACTAAAAAGAAATTACAAACAAAATGAAGTCGCAGATGACTTCGCCTAAAGTTACAAATTCTAAAAGATAAAATACAACATCTTCATTACACTCGCTTGATCAATGATCTTAATCTAGAATAGAGATAGCGATTGCACTGTGGGACAAGATGTTGTTAAAACAACTTTAGGCTAATTGGTGATCCAGTTTTCTATTGTAAGATCCAAGAGCTCTTTTGACTTGTTGTCGTTGTAAATCTGGATAATAACTGTACTGAAGTTACCCTCTATTTATAGTGTGAAACTTCCCTTGAAATCCTCACTGCTTGTTGTGGAGGTTGAGTAAAATGTGGCAGCAGCATTGACCGATTCATCCTCTTGAAAATCCTCAACTTCTTCCTGAAAATCTTCACGTTTCGGACTGAGTATTCCTCTGCTTTCTCTGCACGCTTTGACTGAGTTTTTTTCACCACGTTTTAAACACAGCAGACTTGTAAGCTTGCCTGGGTCATTTTTTACTCGCAGTAACTTTTTCTGATTAGGCCGGAAGAATAAGCAAAATCGTTACATAGATGTTGGCTGAAATGTTGCCACAACATCGCAGACAACATTCTTGTTCACACAAGAGATGTTGTCCTGAGTATTTTCAGATGTTGCCACAACATCCTTCCAACATCAACAATCTCCCCCTTTTTGTCTTTCTTCACAAAACTTCATACGTTGCAAAATTGACCAGGATACTGACTCCAGATATACTCCTCGATAATCTAAGAGACAATAAGATTATTGTCGTGCTCCCCCTTAACCTGCAGTAGTAGACTTCAAGCAAAAAATTCTTTTTCTTTTTATTATTATTATTTATTTTTTATTTTAAGATTAGTTAATCATGACTTACAACAAATAAGCAGTAAACATTCATAACACATCATACATAGGTACCATCCATCGCATTAACCAAAAGATATCTAAAATAAATATTTACAAGCCCAAATAACATAATCAAAACCAATTGTATGTTAGTCGCAATCCGCAACACAATGAGTCATAAAAAACAAACACAACTTCACCCATCACATCTTCAAACTTCATCAAGCAATCTTCTCCTCCTGCGTGCTTGGCCCAACACTTTCTCCCCCTTTCTGTTTGCTTCCTTCAGTAACATCACTATCCCCCCCTTTTTGTGAAGAAATGACATCCTCATAATAGCTTTTGACACGTATAAGCTCCAGAATCTGTCTATCGAGATCTGCAATGTGCTTTCTCAGTCATTCTTTGGACATCGGGAAATTATCCTTGATGTGGCCAGGAATATTGGCAACATCCGTGGTAACATTTTCTGTTTGAGCAGTGTCCCAACATTCTTTCTTCCAGGGTAGATCCACAACCATGTCTTTTCTGTTCACTACTGCTTTCTGGACTGGGTAAACATCTAGAGGTTTACTCAGTTTCTCTCCTTTTGGAGGTTTAAGGCCTTGGTTACGCAGTATTTGGTAGATCAGTGACAGGACATGAAGGGCAGAGTTCGATTGTTTTTCAGCCAAGTTAGCAACATGGTTGAAAATTAATGTTCCGAGATCAACTCTGTGGTTTCTTCCCAGTTTATACAAAAGTGTTGCTTGGTCAAGTGTTACCACAATTTCATTGAAGGAAGGCAACCAATTATATATAGCAATTCGGTGCAATGTTGCAAATAAGGCAGTGAGTTTTGACACTGGACTACGAGGAGCCCAAGAGGTGATCAAATTCCAGTGAGGTATTTGATCATCTCATTAAGCTTTTCAGTAGTAGGGGATGTTTCAGAGGTCGTCTCATGTATAGGTATCCCAAGGGTGAAATTTATGATTTTAGGGGGGAAATCGTACATCTTGTCGTAGAAATACACCTTACCGAATTTCTTCGATGATGTGTCATTTACATCAAGTGTTAGGTTAGCATAGAAAACTCTAATAACCTTTTCACAAAAGGTTTTTTTTCCATATACGGAGCTTAATACATTGCGACTGCTCAAAAAATAAATTAATCCATACTCAGCGAATGAAGATGAATCTATTACCTTTTCACTTCTAATGCTCCTATTTTTAAACCAGTTCCAGTTATTTGAGCGTGTTCTACTGTGGAACATAGGAGAGTAGGGAATTACCTCAGAATCAGATTTAGATTCTGGATTCTCTTGTTCAGGTGATGGTGTTGCTTCAGATGTTGGGGCAACATAGTCAGGGTCGACATTTTTTTTTTCTAATGTTGCCTTTGATGTTGAGGCAATATTTGCATTCGAACTCCAGTAGGTTCTTCGAACCCTTTTGGCATGAACCTTCTTAGAGGAATATCATCAGATAACTCATCTTCTTCCCTTTCTGGTTCAGCTGGAGGCGTGGCAACCGGTGGTGTTGGTGAACTCTCGATTTCAAAATCAGAATCAGTGCTACTGGTGGTGATGGAATCAACTGGGACAGTTGATTTCTGAGAAGGAGCACCTGATTCTCCCCTTGGCCTCTTTGTTGATCCTTCTTCAGTACAATGACGTTCAAAAACCCTAGTCGATCTTCTTCTGATTTGGAATGCCTTGATGCAAGCTTTGGGACGTCGGGTGTTGTATCAACATCGATTGGGTTCTTGAAGTCATCTGGGTATGCCACACTTAGAGGTTCATCTGAACCCAGCAAAATCATCGCCATAGAAATATCTTCTTCATTGGGTTTCAACTCGTTGATGGCTTTGTAATGCTTATACATCATTTTGGTGTTTTGGGGACTAATCGACTTTGGTGAATAGTCTATTGATGTTGTGGACTTAGGGGAAATGGACATAGGAGAGGGTTTAGAAGAGTTGGACGAATTTAAAAAGTTTTGAAAAATTGGTGGTGATCTTTGGGCTGTCATTTGATGGTTCGGCTGGTGGCTGATTGATGTGACAAGACAGACGTAATAATGAGGATTTTAATCAAGGCAATCTTCAATTTACACACAAACTATTTTCCTTAAATTTAGATAGTGCAAAATATTTGAACTCTACACTCTACACATACCTAAAAACAAAGGTCTTTACATGACACAAGACATTACAAAATTTAAACGAATCGATCATCCTTATTTTTTGGATTTTTGTTATTTTATAGATACTTGTTACAGATTAAACTCCTGAATAAAATAAGGTAAACATGATCGACCAATGTACTAGAACACGATGTTGCGAGTAATGTTGGCAACATTTCAAAGTTCAACTAGCATTTTGAGACGTCAACGATTTTCTGATTTGGCAAAAAGATATCCGTATATGTTCTCTATGAGACTGACCGCAGAACAAATGTGACATTTTACCATTGTCCTTAATCAACTTAATTGAACACATATGGATAAAAAAATTAAGGAATTTTCAACCTTCTTGAAGCACATGGTACTCCTATAGAATAGGAACGGTACCAACCTTAGAGCTTTGCTCCTTTTTTTTTATGTAAAACCAAATCTTTAGTTGAGGCTTCACCTTCTTATGATACTCATTTTTATGATATGCATCATCGTAGAGAACAATATCATCTTCAAACCTTGCCCTTGTGAAGTCAAGTTTGATTCCTTTGAAACGATTGAGCAACATTACTTACACTTCATATCCTGTACACTGACCCAAATGATAAATGTTACCAGAATGTTAGGTCAACATTTAGGACAACATCTACCTTGCTTGTCTTATTTTCAGAGAAAACAAAGACCAAAAGATTTCTTCAAGCTAGAAAATCTCTCATGATCTAAGGGTTTGGTAAAAATATTAGTTAGTTGTGAAATAGTATCAACATGTTCGATTTGAACTAGCTGTTTTTCCACTAAGTCTCTTAAAAAATGATGCCTTATGTCTATATGCTTGGTACGCGAGTGTTGTACAGGATTTTTGGAAATGCTTATTGCACTCAGGTTATCACAATAGAAAATCATGGAGTTGTTAGAAAATTCATAGTCATCGAGCATATGCCGTAACCAAACTAATTGAGCACAACAACTTCCGGCTGCCACATATTCGGATTCGGTAGTCGAAAGTGACACACAATTTGTTTACGGATGTACCATGAGACTAGGTTATTGCCAAGATAAAAACATCCACCAATAGTACTTTTCCTATCGTCCACATCACCGACCCAATCTGAGTAACTATATCCGATTAGATTAGGATTAGTGTCCCTAGAGTACCAAATTCCCAAGTCACTTGTACCGGCAATATATCGTATAATACGTTTCACGACATTAAGATGAGACTCTTTGGGATTGGCTTGGAACCGTGCACACACACATACACTAAACATAATATATGGGCGACTGACAGTAAGATACAACAGGCTACCTATCATGGATCGGTACAATGTTGGGTCAACACCTTGTCCAACATCGTCTTTACATACATGTTGCGTAGAGCCCATTGATGTCTTCATGTATTTTGCATTTTCCAGCCCAAACTTTCTGACAAGATTCTTGGCATATTTTCTTTGGGATACAAAAATCCCCTCTTCATTTTGCTTAATCTGCAAGCCTAAGAAAATGTTAGTTCTTCAATCATGCTCATTTCAAATATTGTCGACATAGCTTCGACGAATGACTTCAAGAGAGATTCTTTAGTTGAGCCAAAAATAATGTCATCAATATAGATTTGAGCTATGAATCTATGATTACATCTACTCCGTGTCTCTTTATGAATAAAGTTCTGTCAGCTTCTCCACGGATAAAACCAAAATCAATAAGAAAGTTAGTCAAACGACCATACCATGCACGTGGTGCCTGTTTTAACTCATACAAAGATTTCTTGAGCTTGTATACATGTTGTAGATGGTGAGGATCTTCGAATCATTTTGGTTGTTCAACGTATATTTCCTTGTCCAAGTATCCATTGAGAAAGGCACATTTAACGTCCATTTGGTGCAAGGTAATTTTCAAGTAACAAGCAATGACAAAAAACAATCTTATTGATTCAAGTCTAGCCATAGGTGCAAAGGTCTCGTCGTAGTCGATACCTTCAACTTGTGTATATACTTGAGCAATAAGTCGAGCTTTGTTCTTCACAATATTCCCTAACTCATCTGATTTGTTTTTCTATATCCACTTAGTACCAATAATATTGGTGTTGTTGGGTCATGGTACCAAATCCCAAACCTCATTTCGGGTAAACTGCTTAAGCTCATCTTGCATAGCTTGTATCCAAAAATTATCTTTCAATACTTCCCCAATATTCTTAGGTTTCAATGTAGATGTAAAACAAGAAAGGCTAACATATTGGTATATGGTGGACATACACACATACCTTACCATCTCTCGGTAATTGACTGGTTTTTTCTCCCTCGTTCGCCTCTGCTAAAAAACTCCCTCTATCACTAGGTCGGGTGGATGGTTCCTTCTAATCCTCGATGGAGGGTCTCTTCTTACTTGATCATTCAGCTTCGTAGTAGACTCCTCCTCGACATCTTCCTCGGTGTTCTCTTCTTGGGGTTCTGATGTGACTTCTGGTGTTGGGTCAACATTTGGGTCAACATCTGATGCTTCAGTGATTTGCTCCTCTTCTACTGCAACCACAATGCTGTTTTCTGAGGATCTTTCAGATATGTCCAGAAGATCATCAAAAATCACATTGACAGACTCCTGAATGGTCTTTGTCCGAAGGTTGTATATCCGGTAAGCATGGCTATTCTGAGAGTAGCCGACAAATATCCCCTTGTCACTCTTGGAGTCGAACTTGGCCAGTTTATCCCTATCATTAAGAATATAGCACACACACCCAAAGACATGGAAATACCTCACAATAGGTTTCTTTCCATTTAACAGTTCATAGGGCGTCATTTTGGTCCCTGGACGAAAGTAGACTCTATTTCTTATGTGACATGTTGTGTTCAATGCTTCAGCCCAAAACCTCTTAGATAATTTCTTAGAACTCAACATTACTCTTGTCATTTCCTGTAAGGTTCTGTTCTTTCTCTCGGCAATCCCATTTTGTTGATGTGTTTTTTGTGCCGAAAATTCATGGAATAGGCCTTTCTTATCACAAAATTTTGCAAAGGTCTGATTTTCAAACTCCTTTCCATGATCAGATCTTATTCTAAAAATTGAAGCACAAAACAGGTTCCTAATTCTAGAGTAAAGAGTTTTAAACATCTCAAAGGTTTGTGATTTTTCCTTTAAGAAATATATCCAAGTAAATCTGGAAAAATCATCAACTATCACATAAGAGTATCTCATTCCTCCTAGGCTATCTACCTCAATTGGACCCATAAGATCCATATGCAATAATTGGAAACAATGAGACGTACCTGAATGTTGTCCGTCATGTTGGACAACATTGTGAGAGACTCGGGTCTGCTTTCCCTTCAAACAATCCTCGTATATTGTTGTATCTTTTTTATCCTGTCTGGGAATGCCTTTAACAACCTCAAACGAGATCAGTTTCTTCAAGGTGTCGTAATTGACATATCCCAACTTCTGGTGCCAAAGTGTCAAGTCACCTACCTTTGCGGAGTTGCAAACCTTTTCTCTACCTACTAGATAGCAGTTATCTCCGGTTCGGGTTCCTAACATGACACACTTGTTTGCAGAATCTGTAACTTTGCATCTAAGTTTGTTGAATTTCACCTCTAGATCATCATCACATAGTTGGCTTATGCTAAGGAGATTAGCAACTCAACCTTCTACATGAAGCACAATTTTCAATGCTGGTACATTCGGAACATTTAGAGTTCCTCTACCAATAATCTTACTCTTATTTCCTCCTCCAAAGATCATGTACCCTTCATTGAATGCTCTATATTCCTTCAATAGACTTTTAGTACCTGTCATATGACGTGAGAAGCCACTATCGAAGTACCAAGAACCTGTGATATTAGTACTCAAGGCTGTTATGCACACATTACATTTCAGATTCATTTTGGGTACCCACTCCTTCTTAAACCTTGTCTTCCTTCCGCTTTCAGGCTTGTTGATGTTGTCAGTGATGTTGGGCAACATTGGTGACAACACTTTATGAACTAGACGTAGAGCAAAATTTTGAAGCTTGTAGCAGTATGGCATGAGATGTCCTGACTTTTTACAAAAGCTACATACAAACTTCGATCCAATCATAGTGCTCTGAGAGTTACAATCATTTTCTTTGACGAAGTTTATCCTCTCAGTTGGACTATAGATCCGGAAAGTATTGGTTTTTCTTGGAGAGTGATAACCAAGTCCAATCCTTGTGGGATTCTGAAGTTCAAAATTTCATCCAATTTAGAGGTTCCCATGTTTAGCCTTTGAAATGTGGTTTCAGCTGTATACAGTCGTGCACGAATCTTACCAAGCTCAAGGTCCTTGGTAAGTGTCACATCTAATCGGTTGATTGTGCCTTTCAAATTGCAGTTCTCAAGAGCTAATGATTTTGCTTTTGAGTCTAGTTGCTCAGATGTAGTGATTAAGGCAGTACAAAGACTTTGTAATTCCTTTATCATTTCGTCTTTCGAGTCAACTAGATCCAAATCAGCAGCCTCAATTGAAGAAATAAATCCACTATAGCAATGTTCATCAGAATAATTAAAGTAGACATACCTGTTTGATGACGCAAACATTTTCGATATGGCCTCCGATGTTGGGTCAACATCGTCAACCACCTCTTCATCGTCGGACAGTGAGTGTTCAAACATTGCTGCAAGCATTGCCTGTGGTTGTTCTTCTTCTCGATCTTCTTCTTCCTATTCATTCTCATCATCACTGAGGGTTACCCACATGACTTTACCAATTTTCCTAAGGGTGTTTGCACACTCATTAGCGAAGTGTCCCCAACCCGAGCATGCATGACATTGCACTTTCTCTAGTTGAGTGGGATTATAATTGGTTCCGTCGGAGTTGGATTTCCTCAGTGGAAAGCGGTTACTTTGCTCATAAGTTGACCTATTAGGCTGCTTATTGAAGAGCGGATTCTGATGCTTGTTAAATTTTGCTTTGCTACGATCAGTGTTGATCTTTCTCACCATAGAATTGAATATACGGGTGAGTAAGGCAACAGTTGCATCACTCCCCAGTTCCTCCAGGGTTTCTTCCTCGTTTTCTATTTCAGATTCGGAGGTTTGTACTTGGAGTGCTAAAGTCTTGTCTTTATATAGATCTCTTTGGCTCTTCATGTTCATCTCATATGTTTGAAAGATGTTCATTAAAGTGTAAAGATTCATAGTAGCAAGATTATGGGCTTCTTCAATAGCACAAATCTTAGTATTAAATCTTTCAGGAAGAGATCTAAGAGCTTTATCCACAAGTTGTGTGTTGGTTAAAGGAGACCCAAGAACTTGACACTGATTAGCAATGTCAATCAACTTCTCAAAATAAGATTTTATGTCGTCAGACTCCTCCATCCTCAAGCGCTCGTATTGACTCAAGATCATTCTAAGCTTTGTACGTCGAACACTTGAGGTTCTCTCACAATGTGTTTGTAAGGTTTCCCAAGCATCCTTGGCCGTTGTACAATTCTGGATAAGCTTGAACATATAGAGATCTACACATCCAAATATCGCATTTAGGGCTTTTTCGTTAAAGCTTGCTGAGTTGATTTCTTCCTGGGTCCATTCAGACTCGGGTTTAGTGAGAACATCACCATCCTCATCTGATGGATACTTGAGAATTACATAGCCTTTGGATACAGATCTCCAGGCTCGAACATCAATGTATTTGATGTGCGAATGCAGTCGAATTTTCCAATAGGCATAGTTAGATCCGTCAAGTATTGAAAGTCTACCAATGTGCAGCTGAGTTCATAACCATAATAATCAGAATCAAACACTTATTATATCAAGTGTGAGCTCTGATACCACTTGTTAGATCTCGTGGGCTACGGATTCGTAAAACGTAAGATTAAACTCGCGAAACTAAGAACAAAAACAGTCACTGGATGTTGCCTTCAATGTTGGGTCAATATCGGGGGCAACTTTGTAATAAAACAGAATAAACCTTGTAGAGTATATGCAGCGAAAAAAGTAAAGGAACACAAGATTTATATTTTCAATGGTATATATAAATATACCCCTTGATGGTCAGTGACCAAAAGAATTGTATAAATTATATATAATTACAAAGAATTTCTTTTACAAGATGAAGCATAAAATACTAAAAAGAAATTACAAACAAAATGAAGTCGCATATGACTTCGCCTAAAGTTACAAATTCTAAAAGATAAAATACAACATCTTCATTACACTCGCTTGAACAATGAGCTTAATCTAGAATAGAGATAGCGATTGCACTGTGGGACAAGATGTTGTTAAAACAACTTTAGGCTAATTGGTGATCCAGTTTTCTATTGTAAGATTCGAGAGCTCTCTTGACTTGTTGTCGTTGTAAATCTGGATAATAACTGTACTGAAGTTCCCCTCTATTTATATAGTGGAACTTCCCTTGAAATCCTCACTGCTTGTTGTGGAGGTTGAGTAAAATATGACAGCAGCATTGACCGATTCATCCTTCTGAAAATCCTCAATTTCTTCCTGAAAATCTTCACGTTTCGGACTGTAGACTGTAGTAAGATAACATATTTTATGCATTCAAGGATGTAGCCTTGTATTCAATTATAAGTAATTGCAAATCTCAAAGGTCGGTCTTTAAATTACAATAACTATAAAAAATGTTAGGTTATTTTTAAAAATATTATTTTTGTCCTGTTTAATTTGTGTAGTATGATTTCCAACGAAACAGATTCAACTGAATCCCTCAACTCTAGTAGAGTATGAAATATCAAATTGAACTGCAGCCACATGACAATTTCTCTTCATTATGACAAGACTTTCAAGTGACAACTAAGAATATTGATTTTGAATTGGTATTTTACCTAATATTGATTTCCCAAGTCTTTTTCTTCTGATTATCTGTTTCTTCTCACCAAAAACGAAAGCTCCTATATAAGAAAATAGTCACAAAATTATTAAGGATAATGATTTCTTAATTAATTGGGATGGACCCACCTTTACCATCAAAATCACTCTTAATTTATTACTTCGATTAGAAAAGATTTGTACACCCCACTCGGATTTGCATTATCTCCTCAACTAGTTTGTATAATTTTTTGGTACAACTCAAAATTATGCAACCTTAAATTTATACGGACCAATTGTTATTTAATTGAAAAACCTGTTTAGCTAATATAATGAATACTAATTTCGATCGTTTTAATTAGTTTGACTATCGAACTCACAAACCCATATGGGGTAGTTGAATCATAAGATTAATCAAATTAGTTTAACAACAATGAAACCGCATGGGCAGCTTTGTTGGTTCCAAGGATGAAGTTTGGAACAAATGATCAAGGATCGAGTCATGGCGGCGGTGTAGGGTAACCTAAAAATATGAGGGATCTAACGTTCATTCAAGTGGTGAAGACGATCCACTATCAATTCTCCAGTAATTGTGTGAAACTCTAGTGAGAGATTTCCAACTTTTGGAACAAATGAATAGAGAAAACAATAGACGAATAAGGTTCGTTCTAGTGGTAGAGGACTTCCTCTATCAACCAGCAAATTCAAAATTCGAACCAATATTGAAGAAAAGTGAGAATACTATTAATCCTCTTTAGTAGGGTGGGGTGGGGTGGGTGGGGGTGGGTTGAGGGTGGGGAATCTACGAAACACTAGAGACTAAGGTTCATTCTAGTGGTAGAAGACATCCACTATCAACCAGTAAGTTGGAGATTCATGTCAATTTCGAGGATAAGTGAGAATACTGTTGAACACTAGACTAAAGTTCGTTCGAGTAAATATCGAGGTAAGTGAAGTTTATCTTCCTGAGTAAGTTTGGGGGAAAAGATTAAGTAAACATTTTGATGGAATTTAAACCTCAAATCACCATCAAACAGTAAGTTAATGTTAGGGCTGGCCAGTGGGCCGGGCCGATCCGGTCCCGACCCGATCCCGGTCCCGTACCGGCCTCGTTTAAATTAAAAACAATTAGCGGGTCCGGGTCCCGCCCGATCCGATCCCGCTAGGACCCGACCCGTCCTGGTCCCGCCCCGGTCCCGTCCCTTGCCAAAAATAGTCGTTGCAATAACGACCATTTTACATTTTGGTCGTTATTGCAACGGCCATTTTTGGCTTCCCCCAACCCCCCTACCCCCTTTATATTTATTTTTAACCCCTAAGTTATTATATTTACACTTTAACTCAATTTTCTGACTATAAATACCTCATTTTCTCTTCTTATTTCTCACAAATCTTACTACAATCTCTAATCTCTCAAATTTCAATCAATCTATTTCTATACAACATTGTCTAATACATATTCACTCTATTTATTAATTTGAGAATTGGGAGTGAAGTTGACAACTAGCTTGAAGATTAATCTATCGAGCAAAGTTTCAATTTTCAACCTCTCTCGATTACACATCGACTCTACCTTGGCGTTTGGTACATTCGTTCTCTCATTAAATTATTATTTTATTTTTATTTCATTTAGCACATTTAATTTCATTATCTTTAACTTTTTAAGTCTTTAACTATTTAATACCATAATTAAAATGAAAAAAACAAAAAATGTTTTGAACAAGGCCTTGGGTATCAAGGGCAAGAGTACTTCTTCTAGTATTCCTAGACAAGATGATTTTATAGATCCTGAACTTTTTTCTGAAATACCATATGATCTTGACACAAATGTTTATCCTCAAAATGAAGAAGATTTTAATTTAGATGACACTCTAGATGATGATACGCCTACTAATGTAGATGATGATACACCCACTAGTGAAATGCCTCATATCCCCTAAGATGAGACGCAGGTCCCAAGAAACGATCATTAACATTGTATGGAAATATTTTCACAGGGACGCATCAATCAAGTAGCTATATGTAAAACTTGTAAACTGTTTATATTTTTAAATCCGACAAGGTCACGCGGATTCGGGATTTAGCAAGACACCTATGCAAAAACACAAAGTCCTTGTACGCCCAATACCTTATTGAAAAAGATGGTGAGCAAGCGTCCTCTCAATCGGGACAAGGTTCACATATTATTCCGGACAAAGTACATGGTCAAATTAACCCTATGACGGGGAAGTCAGAGTCTAAATACGATAAACATAAAGATAGGAAGACTAGCAAAATTAGTCACGTGAGGGTTTGCCTTTTTCATTTCCTGAATCGCCTGGTTTTATTCATTATATTAGAGATATGTAAAATCCTGCTTATAAAGGTTTTCCTAGATCAACGGTTAAGAGAGACGTGTTTAAATTTGCACATGAATATCAACAATATTTGCGTTATTCATTATATCATTTAAATTGCAAAGTCGCTCTAACTTCTGATATAGGTCGTAGTACTAACGGTCATGATTATTTAACGGTAACTTGTCATTGGATAGATTATAAATGGTCTATGCAAAAACGTATTTTAGCATATAGATATATAGATAGTAGACACACTGGTGAGTTTATTTCACAAATTATTTATTTAGTCTGCGATTATTACGGAATAACTGATAAAGTTATTAGTATTACATTAGATAATGCATCTTCTAACAATTCTGCTATTTATGTTTTAAAAGAAGTTTTAACTCCATCTTTTCCAAAACATTTTCATATCAAATGTGTGTGTCATATTTATAACTTAGTTGTAAAGGATGGTCTTTCACTTTTTCAAGATATTCTTGAAAAAATACAATTTGTTATAAACTTTATTTTAAAAATAATAGAATTCAACAGAGAAAAGAATATAAAAAAACTTGTCACGATTGTGGACTATCTTACAGAAAAATTCCCGAAGAAGTACCAAATAGGTGGAATTCTTTATATGACCAACTAGTTGTTGCTTATGACTATAGAAAACCTATCACTTTATTTTTTAACGCCCATAATCAAAATTCAAATGATATGATTGTGGATAATGATTGAGACAAAATTAAAGAACATATTGTATTTCTAGAGAATTTTCAACGAACAACAAAAGAATTTTCTACTTTATATTATCTTACTATTTTAACTATGTTGTTTTATATAGCTATAATATTTTTACTTCTTAAAGAATATATGGAAAACCCTGTTTATAAGACAGCTATTAAAAAATGTTTATGAAATTAAAGAAATATTTTATTCCTATTCCCCCTATTTATATTATTGGTGTTGTATTAAACCCGACTATTAAATTAGACGGTTGTAAAAGTCTTATTGAAAATATTTATAACTGTATGAACGTACTACCACCTCCAACTCCCAAAAATTTAAATGTTTAGCCACCTATTGAACAAACGCTAGAAGAAGTGTTGGATAGCGTAGAAGATGAATGCAAAAAAGTATATCGGCATTACCAGCAAGAAAGTGCTAGTAACCAACCGGCTTTCGTATCATCTTCTTCTGCTTCAACACAGCCTCAAAAAAGACATGATGTTTCTGCGGACAGTATTGAAAACCTCAGAAATAGAATGTGCGGTGGTAGCACTGCTAACAAAATTAGCGAGTTCGATGTTTTTGTTTTGCAGGGTACTTTACCTTACCAAGCAGTTGTCAATAAAGACGGAAATGAAGACTTGCTGAAATATTGGATGCAGAATGAGAAGACATTTCCGACACTTTCAATGATGGCCCGAGATATTTTGAACATTCAAGTGTCATCAATCGCTTCTGTAAGCGTTTTTTTTGCAGGCATATTTCAAATAGGAGAGCACAGACACTCATTAGCCGGAGACAGCTTGGAGATGACGGTACTATTCAGAGATTGGATACGAGCGGAGCGAAGAAGGTGCGGTCACCCAGAGATTAACGAAGAAGAAAACGAAAACTACAACGACATCTTATCTGAAGGCATGAGTAGCGACGTGGAACAATTTGACCAAGATATATCAATTCCAGCTGAAGAACCACACGAAATTATAAAGAAACTAGAAAAAGTATTTTCAAATTGGTAATATATTTCATTGTAATTTTAGTATTTTTTTCTATGTCTTTTGCAATATTTTTCAACAACAGTACACTACAATATTGTAATTCTGAATCTTGTATATTTCAATGAAATAATTAATAATATAAGAGGCACAAAAACAGCATTGGGTGTTTTTTTTACACTCTTCTTGTCTTTGTTTAATTATTTAGTTTATAAATATATATGAGTATAATACTATAATAGTATAATATGAGTATATGACTATCACTATATGACTATATGTTACTTTGTTAGTAATTTAGTATTTTTAATTTAGTGGGAAAAAAAACCGTCCGTCCCGTCCCGACCGATCGCTTCAATGACCAGATCGACGACACGTGATCGTCCCGCTAGTATCGGTCCCGCCTGGCCCGCTCCAGCCCGACCCCGCTCCTCCTCTCCGTCCCGACCCCGTCTCGAGCCCGCCTATCCCGATTTTAGTGGGCCCGGCCTTGCCCACTGGCCAGCCCTAGTTAATGTTCCTTATTAGGACTTGTTATTGCATTTATGACAAATTTTCTCCATCACATGACAATAATGTGTTGAGTCATAAGTTGTACTATGTTTTATTTTATGTTTGTATTCATTTTGGTACAATACTAAGTTTATGGCATTAATTTCCTAGTAAAATGCAGGAACGCACTTCATAGTACTCAACCAAACTTATTTAAATAAGGGATTAAGATGATGGAAGGAGTATAATTACTAAGAAGTGTAAGATTTAGCCCATATCCAATTTTTCAAAGTTGTAGCCAACTTTTGGAATTGGCAATCTCATATTTCAAAGTTGGTAGCCAACATTTGAAATTGACACATTTCATCCCTATAAATAGGGAGCTCTCTATGGTCTTTTAACACACCAACAAAGAGAGAAACATAGAGAGCAGTGAGGTATTCCATAGATTGTGTAAGAAAACAATCTGTGAAGAAAAATAGAGTAAGCGATATTGTAGTGAAGTGAAAAAATCAAAAGGGTTATTTCTTTTGAGTGTGTAGTAGTCTTTGGAGTATTTATACTCGTGACTACACATTGTAAAATTCCTTGCTATATTGATATCAGTTGCTCATCTTAGTCGTGATTTTTCCCTTATTCAAAAGGGTTTCCACGTAAAAAAAATCGGTGTCATTATTTCTTTTATTCTCGCTGATTAACCGTAACTTAGTGTTCCACGTTTATCACTAATACCGTGAATATTAGTTTTGCGGATCTATTTTTATTCCCAACAAGTGGTATCAGAACCAAGGTTATGTCTGATTATGTTCTATGATTGCAGCACGACCTGAATTTCCACATCAGAAAAAAATTACTTTGCTCTCCTGCTAATAAATATTATTTGTATTTGTGAAAAATGATGGAATCCAACACTAGTAGAATGATTATTTTGAGTAGTGTCAATTATGTCATTTGGAAGGGCAACATGGAAGATTTGCTCTATGTCAATTTTTTTATCAACCAGTCTTTGCCACTAAAAACCTGATATTAAATCAGATGAAGAGTAGAATCTGTTACACAAACAAGTTTGTGGCTTTATTAGACAGTGAGTTGACGATAATGTGTTGAGTCATATTTCTGCGGAGACAAATGCTCGGACCCTAATGAGAGTAGCTTGAAAGTTTGTATGCTCAAAAGATTGGCAACAACAAGATATTCTTGATTAAGAAGATGTTGGGTTTAAAATACCTTGATGGTGCTTCGATAACAGATCATCTGAATAAATTTCAGGGGATCATGAATCATGTATCTTCTATGGACATTAAATTTGATGAAGAAATTCAATGTTTGTTTCTACTTGATTTTCTACCAGATTCTTGGAAAACTTTTAGAACTTCATTGTCAAATTATGCTCCGAAAGGTGTATGGATCTTGCCAAACATAGTGTTTTAAATGAAGAAATGAGACGAAAATCTCAAGGTTCCTTCTCGTCAGATGTCTTGGTGACTGACTCTAGGGGGAGAAGCAATAATCGTGGTTTTCAAAATAGAGAACATAATAGAAGTAAATCTAGAGGCAGACATAAAGATATTAAGTGCTATCATTGTGGAAAGAAAAGGCACACAAAGAAGTTATGTCGGGTATTAAAGAAGGAGAACATAGACAAATAGGAAAATAAAGAAGATGGTAATTGTGTGCCACCGTCACTACAGAAGATTGTGTTCCTTGATGCAAATCTGATAAATATTACTTGTGATGAGTCAAGCTAGGTTGTGGACAGCGGTGCTGAATCTCATGTGACATCAAGGAAGAAGTTTTTTTCATCTTATACTCCAGATGATTTTGAAACCTTGAGTATGAGTAATGAAATTGTCTCTAGGGTGACTGGTATTGGAACAATTTATTTGGAAACTAGTATTGAACTAAACTAATTTTGAACAATGTGAAACACACACCTGATGTTCATTTGCACTTGATATTTATTGGTGTTCTGGATGATGAAGGTTATGTTAGTACCAATGGTGCTGGAAAGTTGAAACTACTAAGGGTTCCTTGATTATGGCTCGTGGTACAAAGCGATAGTCTATACTAGACTACAACTTCTACTTGTGCTAATATGGTGAATGCATTTGCGAGCGATAACTCTTCAACGTTATGGCACAAGAGGCTTAGCCACATCTGTGAGAAATGACTCAATGTCCTGACTAAGAAGAAATTATTATCAAATTTTGAAAGTGCTAAATTAAAAAAGTGTGAGCACTTCTTGGTTGGAAAACAAAAAAGAGTCTCTTTCAAGTCTCATCCTTCTTTAAGAAAGGCAGAGTTGCTTAGTTGGTACATTCAAATTTATGTGGTCCTATGAAGACAAGGACTTTGGATGTTGCACTTTACTTTGCTACGTTTATTGATAATTGCTCAAGAAACTTTGGGTCTATGTCTTGAAGACTAAATATCAAGTGTTGAGTGTCTTTAAGCACTTTCAGACTTCAGTGGAAAGAGAAGCTAGAAAGAAGTTGAAGTATATTCGTACTGATAACGGTGGTGAATATTATGGACCGTTTGATGAATACTGCAAGCAACAGGGTATCAGGCACCAAAAGACTCCTCATAAAACTCCTTAACTTAATGGTTTGGCGGAGAGAATGAACATGACCTTGATGGGCAGAGTCAGATGTTTGCTTTCTGAAGCACAGTTGCCGAATTCCTTTTGGGTGAGGCTTTATTAACCGTTCCACATGTTATAAACCTATCTCCTACCGTTGCTTTGCAAAGTGATGTTTCAAACAGAGTTTGGTATGACAAGAATGTTTTTTATGACCATTTGAAAGTATTTGGTTGCAAAGCTTTTGTACATGTGCCTAAATATGAGAGGTCAAAATTAGTTGTCAAGACAAGGCAGTGCATCTTATATTGATTCTTGGTTTGGCTGCTAGTCTAGATTTGGAGATTGAGCAAATGGATGTGAAGACTGTTTTTCTTCATGGTTACTTAGAATAAGAGATTTATATAGAACAACCCGAGGGCTTCAAAGAAAAAGGTAAAGAAAATCATGTGTGCAAACTTAAGAATAGTCTTTATGGATTGAAGCAAGCTTCCAGACAATGGTACAAGAAGTTTGAATCTGTTATGGGGGAGCAAGGCTATAAGAAGATATCTTTAGATCACTGTGTGTTTGCACAAAGATTTTCTATTGATGATTTATCATCCTCTTGTTATATGTGGATGATATGTTGATTGTGGGCAGAAATGCTTCCAAGATTGACGAGTTGAAGAAACAGTTGAGTAAGTCTTTTGCTATGAAAGACTTGGGTCATGCTAAATAGATTTTGGGCATAAGAATTACTCGTTTCAGAGATGAAAGGAAGCTTTATTTATCACAAAAAAAGTACATTGAACGTGTACTAGAGCGCTTCAACATGAAGAGTGATAAGCCTGTTAGCACACCTCTTGCTTGTCATCTGAAATGGAGCAAGAAGGTGTGTCCTACAACAATGGAGGAGAAAGAGTGCATGGCCAAAAATATCATATTTCTCTGCCGTCGGAAGTTTAATGTATGCAATGGTGTGCACTAGGTCAGATATTGCTCATACAATCGGTGTTGTCAGTAGATTTCTCAAAAATTCAGAGAAAGTGCATTGGGAAGTTGTGAAGTGGATACTTAGATATCTAAGAGGAATCTCAAATAAATGCTTGTGTTTTGGAGGATCTAATCCAATCTCGAAGGGCTATACAGATTCTTATATGGCAGGTGACATTAATAACAAAAAATCCACTACTAGATATATGTTTACTTATTCGGGGGGGCTATATAATGACAATCAAAGTTGCAGAAATGTGTCGCATTATCTACAACTGAAGTTGAATATATTGCGGCTACAGAAACTGACAAGGAGATGATATGGCTCAAAGGATTCCTTCAAGAACTTGGATTGTAGCAGATGGAGTATGTTGTTTATTGTGACAGTCAGAGCGCGCAATTGACCTGAGTAAAAACTCCATGTACCATGAAACACATCGACATCAGATATTATTGGATTCGTGAGCAAGTGGAGAACGAATCGTTCCAGGTCAAGAAGATCCACACGAGTGAAAATGCCTGACTAATATGATTTTCAGAGACAAGTTCGAGTTATGCAAATAACTTGTTAGCATGAACTCTATGTGAAAAAAATGAAGATACCACCTTCATGTGAATGAGACTGGAGGGAGAGATTTGTAAGGTCCAGCCCATACCCAATTTTTCAAAGTTGGTAGCCAATGACAATCCCATTTTTCAAAGTTGGTAGACAACTTTTGAAATTGGCAATCTCATATTTCAAAAGTTGGTAGCCAATCTTTGAAATTGGCACATTCCATCCCTATAAATAGGGAGCTCTCTATCTCTATGATCTTTTAACACACCAATAAAGAGAGAAAAACATAGAGAATAGTGAGGTATTTCATAGATTGTGTAAGAAAACAATTTGTGAAGAAAAATAGAGTGTGAGCGATATTGTAGTGAGGTGGAAAAATCAAAAGGGTTATTTCTTTTGAGTGTGTAGTAGTCTTTGGAGTATTTATACTCGTGACTACACAGTGTAAAATTCTTGCTATATTGGTATCAGTTGCTCCTCTTGGCCGTGGTTTTTCCCTTATTCAAAAGGGTTTCCACGTAAAAAAATCGGTGTCATTATTTCTTTTATTCTCGTTGATTAACCGTAACTTAGTGTTCCATGTTTATCACTAATACTGTGAAATATTATTTTTGCGGGTCTATTTTTATTTCCCAACATACAATCTGTGGAAGTTAATCAGTGACTCAAATAAAGAAAGAGAAAAAGGAGAAATATGAACAAACATTACCTTATTTTGTTGAAATGTTTTACAAAGAGTGCATCTATTCTAGAATATATATTAAACTGATTAGCTAATTATACAACTTGAGAGTAAATTAATAAGAGCTGGCATGACCCTACTATACACTTCTGTACATTCAAAATCATGGAGAAATATTAAAAACAGAAAAAGAAAAGAAAAAATAAGTACAAGATCATTGTGTGACAGCAAAATCATGGGAGGCTAGAAAAAGGAAAGAAACAAGAAGTACAGATATCTTTCTGTGTCAGCAAACCTTTGTTGCATCCCGAAATCCGATGTTAAAATTATTGGGCAAGCGTCTGTTACCAAAATTTGCATTTCCTTTTTTCATCATCGCCACAAATTCGTTATAATCTATCCGGCCATCCTGAAATATAAGAGCAGATACTTGAACACCGTAATAACAAAGTAAGAAAAGCATCAGGTGCAGCCTAACGTAATAAAAGACACGGATCATTGCGAAAGATTCTAGTGTTGTTCTATATGTTTTGATACTCTCGCATACATGATATAGCTGAATAATTCATTATATGACTAAAGAATATGTGACAATGTGGTTGTGTTGATATCAATGTTATATAGTCTATCAATAGTTTCATACATTTCTAAGTATATTTGGAAAAGAGAAATGCCAGTAGAACTACATACGTTGTCTTGATCAACTTCTTGAATGATTTCGTCCAAGCGGACGTCCTTCATGCCAAATTCCTCACAAGCCTTTTGAAGTTCATCTGCAGTAATAAACCCGCTCCCATCTTTGTCAAAATATGAAAATGCAGCAGAAAGATAATCTTCTTTCTCAGCTTTGTTGACATTAAGCATTGCAGCTATGAATTCACCATAGTCAATGGTACCACTGTTGTCAACATCAGCCTGCATTTTTTGGGGAGAAAGAATTGGAGTTAAACAAAAAGAAAGATGTTTAAATTTATCTAGATCTTCACACCAACACATATAAAGCAGTTGCTTGGCACAAATTCATAGACAAATAGCATATCTTAGTTACTAATAAAGAGTATTAATTATGTGCTCAATAGCTCAATGAAATAACCAAATGCTGTAACTGTAACTTTTCCAATTGTGAGTTAGAACTCTTAGGTGCCCCAAACCAGCAAACGGTGTGACAGAAATTTGACTGCACAGTGGCACTTTGGATACTTTTATGTAACTAAACAATGACAATTTCATAGAGAGGTACATTTAATGGTGACATGCAAACAACAAATTACGGCTATACAAGCAGAACCTGTTACTGAATTGCAAAAGTAGTAAAAAAATTCACTACTGATATACTTTGTTGAAATTAAATTTGGAAAGTAGTTGGAAAAGAAGGTGAACTGCAGATCAGATCTCTCTAGGTTGGTGATCTAAAGGTTGTCTGATGAAATTGATTCGATGGCGCCTTCTAGACTTAGTTTGTAGGGATGTAGAAAAAGGCATCATTAAACTTGTGTCTGACTTGCAACAAAAGAACTAGATATT
Source organism: Przewalskia tangutica (assembly GCA_029844215.1). Lineage (NCBI taxonomy): Eukaryota > Viridiplantae > Streptophyta > Magnoliopsida > Solanales > Solanaceae > Przewalskia > Przewalskia tangutica. Next base: position 91,759,583 of record CM056738.1, on the reverse strand, counting down.
TGATGGACAGATATTCTGTCACAAGAAAAATGGAATGCCCATTTTTCCTTTAAAGGCCTTCTATGTACCACAGCTAGACAAAAAATCCTTTAAAGAAAGGCAAACGTCATGCTTAATGTGACCCCATTCAACAGTATCAGACCGTGAGAGACAGATACATACAGTTGTTAAAAGGGTATTATACAGACATATAGAGAAAAATTCAGAAGTTAGTAGAATGAATATACAAGAAAAAAGGATTAAGTATTTAAGAAATGCGCAGTGAGTTCTCAAAGCCATTTCTGAAGGATTCAACACTTCTGAACTGATTCCCATCTTTACAATCCTCACATAGACAGAAAAAAAAAACAGATAGAGAAACGATCTATTTCAGCCTAATTTGATGATCTTTATGGTCATATGGAAACTTTGTCATTGGAATTACTTAAACACTGTGATTAAGAAAAGTTAATGATTTCTTTAATTGGCCATGGCATTTAATACTGAATAGTTATGGAGGAAACGTACCGCCTTCATCAAGTCTTTTATCTCTGTCTCACTAAGATCAGCTCCAAATTGCTTTAGTCCAACCTTCAGTTCATCTAAAGTAATATGCCCACTGTCATCTGTGTCAATCATTTTGAACATCTCTTTCAAGCCAGCAATTTCCTCTTCAGAAAGACTCTCTGCAATAACCTGTATGAAATAAATAAATTTATGTGATTAGAAGAAACAAGAGACCTATTTGAATCTTGAGCTAAATTAATTTTTCATGCATGTGTGGGGAGCTATAGAGTTTAACTGAAACTTTAAATTTAGAAAAATGGCTTCTTTTTCCATTTCTTAGGGTTTGCGTGTGTGTGCGTGTGTTGGGGGTTGGGGGGGTTGACATCCACTTTTAGTGGTAAATCTCATTGAAACTATCTTAGTTAACTAATATCTTACCATGAGAGCCATTTTCTTAAGCTTGTTCATGGCAGAAAACTGTGTTAAGCGACTCAACACTGCAGAATCAAGAGGCTTATCTGGAGCCACACCATCAATCTTCACCCAAGGATGGCCTGCAAAAGGGAAAACAAGAATAATAAGCGGAATCTAGAAAGTTCAATGACAACATACTTTGGAACTTACAATGCAAATGCGGACACATATAGACAATCAAATTCTAACACAAAAGAGTATTGTTTCCCTTCACCTGCTTTCAAGATCTACTTGCAAGTATAATTTCCGATCCTACACCAGACACATATACATTGCTCTGATTTTGTTATTCTTTTAGACAAATATGTTTGAAATTCTAGTTTTACTAAAACTGACGTAATATCTGAGGACTCAAATAGACCAAAGAAATACCAAAAAGACATTAAACTTCACCATGTTCTCTCTGCTGCTAAGCAAAATTTTGCTCACAACATATCTAAGCATAACTATGATAAGCTGGATATTAAATACAAACTTGAAATTCAATGACTACTCACATAGAACTTCATGTGCGGTAAGTCGCTCTTTGGGGTCCCTAACAAGCATTCTCCTTACCAAATCTTTCGCATCTTCAGAGATGTTAGGCCAAGGATCCGATGTGAAGTCAATATCGGCACGTAAAACCTCGTCAAATATTTCCTGCTCACTTTCTATCAAAATAATGAACGAAGAAAACATGAGAAGCTGTTTTTGGTACTTCACATAACCAAGAAACCATGGAAAACTTGGAAAGATCAACTTACCACCCCAAAATGGAGGTACACCAGTGAGAAGAATGTAAATTATTACACCTGCACTCCAGATATCAGCCTCCTGACCGTAACGCTTAAGCAGAACTTCTGGAGCAACATAATAAGGACTTCCAACAATATCAGAGAATATTTGCCCTGTGGTTAAGAATATAATCCAATCAACAAAGAACATTGGTGCATGCTAAAAAACACATCTTATCAAGAGAGTTAGAATTTTGTATAGAACAACTGATGCTAAGGATATTTTCCATATATGATGGTGAACATCAGATCAAGGACAATAATAGCCCTTCTACTTAATATAACTTTTATAAAATCAGAAGCAGCAGCCTCTGCCGACCTAAGAGTAATAAACAAGAATGAGTTCTCAAAACTAGCAGATATTTCTGTACCCTTGGTACCTTTTAATAAAATTTACCTTGTCAAAAAATATAACTAGCAGAAACAGATATGCAATGCTATAGACTTCGCAAACCAGTAAGTTTGGAGCTTTCAAGGCTTTGGACATGGAAAGACTTCAGTCTATCCATGTCAACTGGACTGCTTTGGACCAAAAAAATAAGAATTAGGAGCTGGTTTCATGAATTCCTAATAAGTAATTCCTAAAACAAAGGCAGCTGCAAATGTTTAGTTCAAATTGAAGACTTTCTGAACAAATATCAAATTTCAAATCGTAGATTCCCACAATAATTCTACCAGATCCGTAAAATTATTTAACAGATTCCTAAAATATTGCTTTCATTTAGTATCTCATCATTTTTTAATAACCGAGAAATCCCCAAGGGTCAGTGGCACACGGTTCGAAACTCGATAATGGGGCCACCTCCTACCCTTCTCCACTTAAATGCACTTTTGTATATAGCCAGGTTCGAACCTGCGACGTACACCTAACCTACACATCACACATTGATCTTCTTCGACAAACCTCATACAAAAATCCACAATAACATGAGGGCTTTTTGGCATTAAAATTCAGAAATTTTGATGGAGTTAAAGGCAGAGGAGGGATTGATAGGTGAAGTTTGACGGCTGCCATGAATGGATAGATTGTTATGGTGGGCTGACGGAATTCTTTGGGATCCCCGTGCAAACCCACTCATGCCATTTAAAATGTATCAAAGCACTTGCCAAATTGTTATTTAATTATTCTTATTAAATTTTGAACTCTCCTTGTGAATATAGGAAATTTTGAATGTCTCCTTCATTGTAATATCTAGTGTGGTCGCAGTGATAATTCCACCAAACTATATTTCCAAGTGTGTGTTCGTGATAGAATTCATCAATTAAGCCATCATTCATGGCATGTGACCAAACACAAAAGGATATCTTTGACCCTTTTGGCATGTTGTCAACTACATAATAAGATAGCTATATATGTCTAATACAAATTGATATCCAAATCTTATGATATTTATCGTATTACATAGTTGTCATCATGCCAAAAAGTTCAAAGCCCGATCTCAGGTAATATAAATACTCCACACAACAATTCCTCTTGACTTTGATCACATGTTGCGGATGATTCCTTAAATGATGCATTCTATCATGAGCACACACTTGGCAATAAAGTTGATGAACTTTTACTCGACACATACTGGCTAATACGATGAAAGAAATACATTCAAAAGTTCCTCATGAATTTATTAACAAGGAGAAAGTTTACGACTAAAGGAGATTAATTAAGAAACAATTTTGGCAAGTGCTTTTGATATATCTCAAAATGGCATGAGCAAGTTTGCATGGGATCTCAACACAAATATGTGCTTTGATGAGTGTTTGGGAAGACTTTTGAAAGAAAAAGTTGTCATCATGCCAAAAAGTTCAAAGCCCGATCTCAGGTAATATAAATACTCCACACAACAATTTCTCTTGACTTTGATCACATGTTGCGGATGATTCCTTAAATGATGCATTCTATCATGAGCACACACTTGGCAATAAAGTTGATGAACTTTTACTCGACACATACTGGATAATACGATGAAAGAAATACATTAGTTCCTCATGAATTTATTAACAAGGAGAAAGTTTACGACTAAAGGAGATTAATTAAGAAACAATTTTGGCAAGTGCTTTTGATATATCTCAAAATGGCATGAGCAAGTTTGCATGGGATCTCAACACAAATATGTGCTTTGATGAGTGTTTGGGAAGACTTTTGAAAGAAAAAGGCAGTATTCACCAATCCATTTGCATGAGACACATTAATAAAATAGAATTGCAAAGAAAATAGGACAGTCGCTTAAAGTAGCATGTCTGATCATCTTTTATTTGCAAGTATGAAAATACTTGTAGGTGAAGGTGTTCTAACTACACCTCATTTAAAGGATTTCTAACTCATGCTTTGAAGCATACACAACTTAATTGTTTGAAAAGAGTTCTTCTCCTTCATGCTTACACTATTTACCTCTGAAATCTTTTGGTTTTACATGTTAAGCTAAAATATCCAATATGCTTCCATTAAAATTAGAGTCCAATAAGCAAGAGAACAATTGTTTCAGTCCTTCCACGGAAAAGGTTCATGCTTCTTAATAAGCGGATTAGAGTAAATAAGTTCTAGTTTTGTCAAAAACCTTGTATCTACCAAATGTTCTGCGGAATCCTCACAAGAACCTCTTGCCATCTACGAACCCACTGAAATTATACATGCGAGAATTAAGTTCGGTGTTAAAACAAGACCTGCTCTCCAATATTCATAACAATTAAGCAAAGATTATCAACGGATAACTACAGAAGCATATTGCTTATCAAGTAGGTAAATAAAATTCCAACTACTTTACCGTCTTACTTCTATGATACCAAACTTCTTACTTTATCTCTTGACATGGTAAACCAACCCTCCTGAACCTCCCTACCTAGTAATCCAAAAGTGGCTCTTCCCATTTTGCTCCCTTGCTAACTCGAAGTGTCTCGAACTCCCATCCTCATGATTGGAGGTGGATAGAGGTGGAGCCAGAATTTGAACTTTATCGGTTCTAAATTGATTATAGCGTCATCGGGTGTTAGTAACTGGGTTCTGAATTTAATATTGTACATATTTAATAAATTTCTTAATACAAATACAAAGTTTGGACTAAAGCTACTTGTTCAGCGGAACCCGTACTTAGACTTCTAGCTCCACCCTTGGAGGTGGAGTGTCCTTACTACTCGGCTATCCCTCTTTTGTCAAGTACCAAATTTCCTACTTACATGTGCTTTGAAACATCTGTCAGAAAACAATTTTTTTCTTATGCATACAACCACTAAAACTAATTCAAAGAAATAGAGAAACATGAGAAACGAAAAATATCTAGGAAGTAAATGGAAGAATTTGGAGAAAGTGCACAAATACCTGGCTTGAAAAACATTGATAGCCCGAAATCTATAATCTTTAGAGGTGAATCCTCTTTCTCGTTGACAAAGAGAAAATTTTCAGGCTTAAGGTCCAAGTGCAACACTCCTAGAGCATGGCAGGCTTCTACTACACCAACTATTGTCCTTGCAAGCTCAGCCGCTTGTCTCTCCGAGTAATGTCCCTGCTTAACAATCCTATCGAAGAGCTCGCCTCCTGAACATAATTCCATCACAACATGAACTGCAACAGAATCCTCGTATGCCGCTTTTATTGAAATGACGTTTGGATGTCCAGATAAGTGATGCATTATCTGAATTTCTCTCCTCACATCTTCCACATCTTCAGGTGTCAATAATTTCCTTTTTGCAATAGACTTACAAGCATACTTTTTCCCTGTTGCTTTTTCAACACAGAGGAATGTGGTCCCAAATTGTCCATGTCCAAGTTTCTCTCCCAAATGATAATGCTCCTTCAGAAGACCCGTTTTCGTTTTCAACACAAAATCAACCTGGAGTCCTGCACTAAGCATTCTCTTCACATGATGTGGCTTCTTCGGTTTAGCTGGCTCTTTCGATTTTGCCTTATCATGGATTGTGTTGCCAGACTTTTTAGGTCCAATTGCTTCTGTAGGTTTTAAATCAACTGACATCCTCTCCGGTTGAGCGTCTTTCTTGTCTATTTTCGTCTGCTCGGGCTCTTCCCTGTCTATTTTCGCCATTTCTGGGGGTTTATTCTGAATAGAGTTATCACGTTCAGGCTGTTTGTCTTTAGAAGGTTCTTCAATACCCTTTAGTTTTTTCTTATTTGTAATCATTTCAGGTGATCGGGACCGCCAAAAGAATAAGTTGAAGAAACCACCCTTTGAAAACTTTGCATGAACACAATTATTTCCCATCTATTACTATGCTCCTCTCCACCAATAATACTATACACATTTGAACTCATTTATCAAGCCCATTATCACCGCCCAAAAATGGGTTGAAATTTGAAGCATTTGAAGTAGTAAACCATTCTGAAACAGCTGCAAATAACAGCTGTAATTCAAAATCAACTGCAAATAACAACCATAATTCAAAATCAGCATTCTTCAAAATAATCTAGAGACAAAACCTTTGACCCAGCAAATTTCCAACTCATACAAGTAAAATAATCCAATATACACTTCTAATTGTTTTCTAAAACATAGAAAAAATAAGAAAAAGGCCCAGTATGATATAGATAAGTCTCCGATAGTTCTCTCACTCCCCACACACAATCAAAAACCAATAAAAACAACAACATACCCAATGTGGTCCCACAAGTGGGGTCTGGGGAGGGTAGAGTGTACGGAAACCTTACCCCTACCTTTGTGGGGTAGAGATGTTGTTTCCGATACACTCTTGGCTCAAGAAAATCGTTTTCTAGAACAGGTTTGGGAAAAAATGCAAGAGTAAAAAAGGTATTATGGAAATATTAAAGAAATAAAAACCAAATTAAACAAAACGGTTATCGCACTATCTCGTTGTTGTTATAGTTCTCTTATCTGAATGTTCTGTTCTATTTTCCTTATTAGTTGCCATATTTTCTTTACTACAGTGTTTCCATTTTCGTAGCTACTATCGGAAACATCATCTCTACGTCCACGGGGTAGGGGTAAGGTCTGCATACACTCTACGCTCCCCAGACACCACTTTGTGGAATTATATTGGGTATGTTGTTGTTGTTGTTAACCAAAGTAAACAAAACAACAGAAGTAATAAAATTGAAGAACAAGATAACTCTATCATAATAATAAGAATCTTGGTAGAATCGCGTGGCCTTCGATTAGTTGATTGATTCTCGCTTCGAAGCGGTTCGAGCCACAGCACTGCGATGGGAGTTCATTTCTCCTTTGTGAGGATGACTCTTGGGCACTGCATCGCGCCTCCCACCTAGTGGTCCGCTGAGTACCATGATTTACCTCCTCCACCAATCTCTGTCGGGTCGGAGGGGTGGGGGCCCTGTGGGCGAGGGATTTCGCCTTTTGCTCCCAAGAATACTGGTAAGGAAGCATAGAGGTGATCCAAACTGTAACCATGCTCTACCTACTAACCTTCTTGTAAGATGATATTAATCTCCCTTGGGAGTCTTTCATTAATATCAAGGTATATATAGAGTACAATATTCATCCCTTATACAATAGGAATCCTAAGCCTATACAAAAGAGGAATCCTAGTCTTACCATAATTATATTTACACAATATATGAAAATATTTTAATTATGGGTAGGGAATTTATTGTTTCCTATATTTACACGTTTACACTTCTAGCCGAATACTCGACCTTCATGTCCGTCATCAATAAAACAGTTAAACAAAAATCATGCAACAACTGCTATACCTCAATACCAAACTAGTACATGTAGGCTAATTAAACAATAACCCATAAATTAAAAAGACCAAAATAACCAAAACAACATCAAGAAACAGAGAACTTACGAGGAAAATTCAAAGTTTTCGAGCCCCTCAATTTCGGGTTTCCAATTGAGAAGGACCCAATACGTGAAAATGAATATATTGTGCAATTTAATATGAAAATTGAGGAACAAAAGGAGAAAGAGGCAGCCCAAAATGGTTAAATAATAATTGTATGTGAAAATTGAAGAGATTATTGGGTTTTACAAGCTAATTTTGTGTTTTAATATCATTATATGTGTATAAATGTTAATCTATTTGGGATTGAATGTATCTCTATATTTTTTTAGGAGAGAAAGAAAGACGAGGGACAGAGGAACGCCCAGAAGTGACAGGTTTTTCAGTTACAATGTTTCAAGACACGTTTGCCGAAAAACAATTATAAACAAGTAATGGGGGTACAATATAAATACCGGAAAGGTATTCTCATTACAACAATTGCCCCTAAATTTCTTTGTAATTACGAAACACACATCTATTTTTCTTTTTTATACAACTTTGTATCTTAAATTAGAGAAAAGAGCCGAATATACCCCTGAAATATTGAACATAGAGTAGTTATGCCCTTTATTTTCTTTTATAACTGATTTTTTTTTTAATTAGTTAAATTGGTTTTAAAAAATATTCCTTTTTTTCTTTTTCCAAATGTCACATGTCACCGTTTAATTCGTTACTTTGTCATGTGACCGTGAATGTAAAGTATATTATCAAAAAAGTGTCAAATTGGTAACATTTTTAAATAGCAAAGATGTTCAATAGGTACAAGTCTCGATTGAGGATTGAGGTGTTTAAGGGAATTATGTGCGTAGATGACTTCAGCCTTTTAGCACAAAATGGCCTTACACATCCAAGTAGAGTCTATATGCCAAACTATTAGAATTGAATTATGTCATGTATTTGGGTTTCAGCATAAAAATGCCCTTACCGCTAGCCAAGTAGAGCAGATATGCCTCTCCACTAATGCACTTCACAATAGTTGTACACTAACATAGAAAAAATATTTCAGTATCAATATGACACAATTAGTGAACTAAACCAAAAACGTATAGAAGTAAAAATATATCATAAAGATTAGTGTATTTTTTGTTCTATAGGTTATTACGCTAATGAAGCTTTTAGCCTATAAATCTACCAGATTCTTTTATCCTCAAGGATTATGTTCACCAGTTTCCTCCTCTAAAAACAAATAGATGCCGAAGTTCATTAATTGTCATTTTTCTGTTAATTAAAAAACTGACTTCAAAAGAGGGGGATTATACCGAAGTTCATTAATAGCCGTTTAACTTCAAAAGAGGTGAAACTCCCGCTATATGCAGGGTCGAAAAGGATTGGACAACATTAGATTACTTCATATTATTTTTGCAAAAAGCTGCTTCCAAAGCTTGAATTCATGACTCCCTAAATTACACAGGCAATGACTTTTACCGCTAAGACACTCCTTGATTAATTGGCTATTGATTTAAAGGTTCATATTGGCTAGTCCGTGAAAATGGCATTTCACTCTTCATGATGCTTCATACCAGAAAAAGAAAAAATCATAAAAAATTGTCGTCGAGAATCATCATAAAAGTTAATCTGCACCCAAATTCTTTTAAGTTAAACGTCAAATACTGGGTTAAAGCAAAGACAACGAGCCAGTTATGCTGGAACCAAAACATATTCATCTGAGGTGGAAGCATAATCTTCCCCCCTCAATTTAAAAGCAAAATCTAAGATGTCCATAAACATAGTAGCAACATATTCACAAATCTATGGCAATAGTGACTGATATGCCTTGAAAGGATCTCCTTAATTGCCTCAAACATCTCTAGCCAGGCAAGAAAGATCAACCTCTCCATCGAACTTGGTTGGTTGAGGAGAACCATCTTTAGGAGGATAAGATTCGATGGGTATACCGCATCTCTCAGGTGAGAGTGACATGTCATCATCAAAGACGCGAGGAACGCTGAATGCACCAAAGAAGCCGTTCTTCATCTCCTCGGCTGCTTCAAAGAAACGATCAAGGTTACTGAAGAAGTTTCGATCAATATTCTCAATATCACTGCGCAGCCCAGGGAAGTCAAAAGGCACACTTGACTCTGTAGAATGTGAACCTTTAGTCATTTGGTCTGTGACATCTTCCTCGGTGTATTCTTTATTAGACTGTACCATCTCGGAAGGCCTGACAAAAGCAAGAAGTTAGCAACAAGTCGGACAATCAATACTAAATGCCCACGCGTTTCATATTTAGAATCAGACACCAAATAAAAAAAATAAAAAAAGAGAACCTTATTTAAGGTGTCACAAGTTTGAGTTGATCAACAAGAGGTTATTCAGTGATACGCATTCTCACGAAAGAACATTACTAAAAGATAGCCTAGCAACTTTCATTTATTAACAGTACTCTTTAAATATCAAGTCAGAATTGCTGAAACTAACAAATAGCTGTTTATACGTGCCTTCAATAGTCATTTATGTGTGTGATTCTATGTGGCCTTTATATATCTGAACGTTAAGCTATATCTGTTCATAATAATGAACTCTCCTCTTCTCTTACACCGAAGTATTTTTCAAGCGTTACCTGCAATTTGGAATTAAAAGGACATATATAACTTAATTAATGCAGAACGTGTCATGACCAAACAGATTAGGGTGTGTTTGTAGTAGCTGAAGCTTTTTGAGAAGTGTTGAGATTTAGAGAAAGCTGAAAAAGTGACTTAACAGAAGCTTCTGTCCCTAGCCCTAGTTGTTCCCTTTTTCGTATGTATATTGGTTGTTTTCGCCCCAACCTAGGTTAGGGGGTCGTTAGCTAATTAATCAAAAGCTTGCTGCTGAAAAACGTTGCTAGGCTAGCGCGGCTCGCTTCGCTCTTCAAGCTCCGCCCCGTGAGGACTCCATTGCGGCATTAAGTAAGGAGTTGGAGGAAATCAAGGCGCATCCGGGCAAAGAAGGAGGGAAAAAAGTCTCCCACCATGTGAGAAAAAGGTATATAATCTGTGGGGTGTTTGAAAAAAGTGCTGAAAAACAGAGAAATTTGTAAAATGAGTGTTTGCATGATAAAAAAGTTTATTTCAACTTATAAAAATGAAATATTCATATTGCGCTCAACATGATAAAAAGGTCACTATCCACCAAACAGAAAATTACCTACATTACCAAATTAATCAAATTTAGAGAGTAAAAATTAATACTTTGGACCTAAAACTAGAAATTAACAGCCTAAAGATAACAACTTTAGAACAGTCCAAAACCTAAAACTATAGACCAACAGCCTAAAGATAACAACATTAGAGCAGTCCATGCTAGAACAGCAGAATCCAAGAAAATTATTGACCAAAAATCATGGAGTTTATTATCCACCTAACAGAAAATTATCTGCATTACCAAATTAATCAAATTTAGATAGTAAAAATCAAGATTTTGGACCTAAAACTAGAAACTAACAGCCTAAAGATAACAACTTTAGAACAGTCCCACGACTAAAACAACAGAATCCTTGACCAAAAAATCTTTTATATTAGGGTTGAGGGCAATCTTGGGTTATTAGGTTTTTGTAAGGGATAAGAGTGTCAATTCAAGTTAAACAAAAAAAACCAAGCCGCTTAAGCTGGTAGTGACCAACTTCTCATAAATCACATTTTCCGGCTTTTTTAAAGAGAAACCAACGTGAATATCAGTTTCTCAAACACCCAAAAAACAGTTTTTTCTACATTTAAGCCATAAGCTAAAGTAGATAAGCTACTCCAAACAGGCAAACACCCACTTAGTCATTCTAAAATCAACCAGTTGTTATACTTCAGGAAAAAGTGAACAGAAGATCAACTAATAGTCCTCCCCACTCAATTTAATTTTGTCCAACCTGAGAAATATAATCAAGCCAACTACAAGGAAAAATCAACAAAGAAATTAGTAGTACTAATAAAAACAGAAGAAAGTGTGTTATATATGGAGAAAAGGCAGAAATTAATTTAAAGAACTGCTTTGCATAGGAATCCAACTGTTGATCAACTGCTAGACACGACCCTTACAGTTGGCTCCCGACCGACGGACCCAGTAGACGATTTGTTTAGTGGGTGCTGCTAATTTATTTTATCTGTTAACAAAGAAGTTTCTACAGAAATATATATTGCTCGCGTCGGGATCAATGGGTGCTCGAGCACCGGCGCATTACACGTCGGTCCGCCCCTGACCTGCATGGTAGTAGCTAGTGGACTAGACCATTGAGCTTCGTGGACGCATCAAAATGTTATATAATGGCAATGGCTGGGGAAGCTATCAAATGCATCTAGCAGAATCTCATTCCATGTACCCCTTACACCTTAGTTATGTCTTGTGAAACAGAAGTAATCAAGTATAAATGTCCTCTGTTCAAGAAAGCCTTTTCCAATAAGTCCAAGAATCGTCTATCCTTTTTCTTTTTGGGTCACTAAGGGATTCTCCAGTCCAACAATAGGATCAACAAAATAGCACCTCATTCTGTGTGCTCTTTGGATTGTCTACATAGGGAGAGGTAAAAGGTCATGGAAGAAGACAAAGTACTTAAAGATGGACTCCAATCCCTTGTACAACTCATAACCTTGGGTAATTATCCTGGATAAATATCACTGCTTTCATGCATATGTAAAAACTAGAAGGTACTAACCCATAATGGTGCAGATAAAACAAGAAAGCACACATACTAAGTATTTCCCAATAACGTTCCTCAGTAACGACGCATCAGATGTAGGAATTTGTTGGGTCTAAAACACATAAGAAGGCACATCGAAAGTTTAAAATTTTGTTTAACTTATTTAAACCCAACAACTCCGTCTGGTATGATTGTGTTACAATTGAAATCTACGAGGACAAAAGTAGACTTACAGTTTGTGTTATCTGAAGTCTCTACTAGAGGGAGCGCACGCGATTATCCTTTCGACCGCAAGCCTTTGTTGTGGTATATTCCCCTGTCAGGAAAGTCAAGGAGGTTTGAGAGAATTTTATTCTCTGAACTCTGAGATCAGAAAGTAAGAATTAAATGTATAAATTCAGTGTATGTGAAATTATGGGCTAAGTGTTGAATATATAGGTACGGTTAATGTACAAATCATACTGGGATTAGGCTTAAAAACCTGATCCAAATTCGAGTTGCAGTGGGCCAGTCGGACTGGGCCCACTGTCGTACAGGCGTCGCGGCGCTACCCCTTGTTTTAACATTTCAGCACGTTTCAATTTTAATTAAATCCAAAATCTAATTTTGACATAATTAAATAATTTTCATCGAATAGAAATTATCCCATAATTTATTATTGGTTAAAATATCTCGATTCTAAATCGAATATTTTATATTCTCTCAATATATCCTTAGATCAAAAAGACAATCGATTTAGTGTAACCCTTTAGGCCTTCACACATCGACACTTAATCAAATTAAGGTTCACACAGAACTCCTAGACTGCGCACTCAATATGTAAAGTACGTTTACAAGGCTCTAGTAAACATAACTTTTACGTGAGATGATAAATTCCTTTCATTCGCTACACACACGATCAAGCTTAGAATTTGTCAAGTGTCTATCCAAATGGTTTGATCACTTTATCTCATTTATGTTAGTCGACAACTAGATCATATCCTAAATATGTCTCTTGCATTGGCCAATGACTTGGTCGACCTAACATTACTGAGAAGTTGAGTGTTCCTCTCGAATATTCAATTGAGGATTGAATCATATTCTTGGCTCAACTACCACCTTGGTTTGCATCGCAATGTACCAAATTCAAGTCATGTCTTATCCTATAAGGAGTTTAAGCTTAGGACATGATCAAAGTACATTACTCTGCAAATTAGGCGCGTATTGACCTCAAGTCAAAGGACTTCTATATCTCACATGCTGATAATACTCTAGACATGTATAACAAATAGCTTATTAGCAGGGTATGTCAATACCCTCTAAGAGTATATATGTGTCCATCACTAGTAACCATACTAGTAGTAAGTGAGACTTACTACATTCTCTAAGAATGTGATGCAGACCACATATTGACTTATAATATATCATTGATATCTCATTCTCAATGATCATCAGTCAAGGCTATTTTGAGAGTTACGTTCTATCATTAATATCTCACTTTATAAATGACAACATAAGCTCAAGGGATGCACATTAATGAATAATCACAAGCAAACAAAATCATAATTCAATAATTGCAAATGCCAAATTATATTAATCTACATTAATAATATGAATGTGTTCAAGTACATTTGTCCCTAAAATGATTGTTTCTAGGACATACATATTTTCACCAGATTCTTAATGGAAGCTTAATTCTAGTCGAAAATGACGATTCACTAAAACAACTTCTCTTTTTGTTTTGACGTTGTCAACATCCCGGAAAAAAAAATCCATTGTTAGTGATTCGGCTTTCTATCTTAAAAAAGATGATGAATTCTCAGTTTATCTCAGATACTATCATACTTGCATTTTATAAGAGCCAACTGTTCCTTTGCAATAATGGAATTAGCCTCTTCCATTAGAGTGAAAGACCAATGATTTAGCAAAAATAAGTTACAATTTTTAACCAATTTAGATGTACAAAGTTGTAACCTTGAAAATGCAGAGTTCGATGAGCTTGTTCAAATCTCCAAGTAAAGAACTATGTCCGATTAAATCTCGAGTGACTATCACCTAATAACTTGAAGGAAACAATCAAATAAATGAATAATCTCTCAATTTGAGCATAACTAGGGATGACAATTAGGGCCGGGCGGGGCAAAACTTATTTTTTGTAAAAATTTAATGGGGCAAGGCAGGTCAAGACCGGATTAGAAACTGAGTCGGGTTAAAAAGTTGACACTGTTACAAACACAATCTTCTTCTCTGCTCTTGCTTTTCAAAGTCACGCTATGGCCTCACTGTGGCTGTGGATCTCTGCAATTTGTGCCGATATCTTAATTTTTATTCCCTTTTTGCTTTCCTCCTTTGTTTCCTTGGTTGGAGTTTGCAATATCTGAAGGGTCTAATTATTTTTGGGCATAATTTATCATTTGCTTATAATTTGTATTCCTGTATTTTGATGATAGTAGATTCTGTTTTCAAGTGTTTCACACAAATAAAAATATAAATTCAGGAGAACTTTATATTATATATAAAATTAGAAAATGGTGGTCTGATTCATCAGTCGGAGACAAGAAATATGAACATGGGTTTCATGGACCAATTAGAAGATGCTAATAGTGAAAATCTGCAGCTACACGGTAATCGGAAAAAAAAAAGATTAAGAAGTTCAGAAAAATTTATTTTGAATACTGCAAAGTAAAAATATTTGCGTCTGTGTACATTCTACCATCTCCAGACCCCACATTATGAGATTTTCATTGGGTATGTTATTGTTGTTGTAGTACTGCAAAGTAAAAATTACTGGGTCTGTTGTTGTTGTTGTAGTGCAAAGTAAAAATAAAAAAAATGATGAAAAAACATAAACGGAGCATGGCAGAGCAGGACAAATTTTTAAAAAAATATTAAATAAGACCGGGCGGAGCGAGTTAAAATCTTACTAGCTGAAGGCTTGTCCAGCGCTGCCCACCCAATTGCCATCCCCAAGCATAATGAGAACTAGACTCCCTAATAAGAATAGTATTCTATCCTAAAACATAAAAGAAACCTTTCCACAAACTCATTTTTCTAACTATCACCATCTAAATATTACTCCTAAAACACACCTCAACTTAATAATACATAGGTGATGATAGTTCACGTAGTAAAATGAAACAAGTGATAGTTAAGGTGTGAAACTCTCGCAAAAATGTAATAATTCTTGATGTATTATTGATCATTATCTCTTAAAAAATTATAGTTTAATGCAACCTAATTTCTTCCTAAACCTACAAATAAAGTTAACCAGAAAAACATAAGAATAATTTATTTATTTTACCTCCCAATGCAATCCTTGAAGGTCTGTTCAGTCTTTTCGCACTTTCGGATAAACTTTCCGGGTTCGGTCTCTTCGGTTTTGCACTGAGTGCTCACAACCTTCCTGGTAGAGCACCGTGCACAGCCGTCGCCGGAGTGCTTGGATACGTCGTCGTTTTCGTTCCACACCCAACCCATTGTTGTTCGATTGCTTGGCCAACAAGGTGAAAGAAATGGAATGAGTTTAAAAAGGAGATAAATAAATATAGGGAAAAAGTGCAAATAAAAAAGACACTCAATTCTATTTTTGGGATACAAATTACTTTAGTTGGTATTTTAGTATAGGCCGTAGGACAGTAGGACTCCAGCTGATTTCGTAGTCTTGTGTATAAAATTAAACTATATATTTTTACATACGACAAGTACGTAGTACAATTACTTTTATACCATATCTATCTCTCCAATAGGAAAGCGCTTGATATACAACGTTCATCTATAGCTCATTATTTTGCTCAAACACAAGAAGATATTGCTTCAAAATATTTCTCAGATATTTTACCAATTCTTTCTTCTGGAGTAAAGTTTCAGAGTTTTACGATCGTTTCGGAAGTTTCAAGATTTATTACTTTGAGAGTAAAAATTTCAAAATCTTACTACTCAAGGAGTAGATTTCAATGTCTTACTATTTCAGGAGTAAAATTAAAATTTCTACTACAAGAGTAGAGTTCAAAATTTACTACTCCGGGAGCAGATTTATGACTTTACTACTTCGGTAGTAAAGCATATAGTATTTAAAATATTTCATCTCAATTTTTCTACCTCTTCTGGAGATGAATCGTGATATTTTCACAACCAAATGCACGTTCATATTTCTAGGTTTTACAATATACTGTCACATTCACTTCAGGGAATGGATCTTTATTAGTATAGCTTTAACAAAAGCTCTCATTCTTCAGGAATTGAACACAATCATTTGAACGTGCCTTAAGCATATCAAATCGTGATAGCTTAAACCCTCTTTTAGGATATTGCTACTTAGAAGCAAATCAAGATATACATATAATATAGAGAATTTTCTCTAACATATCTCGGGCTTCAAAATAATTAATGCTTTAAGCTATGAAGCGCCGTGAAATTTAACCACTTCCGGTGATTATAAATCAAAAGGAGATAAACTATATAAATATCTTATTTGATAAATATGGAGCATAAAAGGAACTTTGATGCTTTACTTCTTGTACCCGATCATCCTTCTACCTAATATCGACAAATACATGTGACACGTGGCAGGGGACTATGTATTGTGGAGCATCAACCTGTAGGGGTGGTAATGGGGCAGATTATGGCGGGTTAGGGTAGGACAAGCCTTGACCTGCTAAGATTTTAACCCGCCCTGCCCTGTTTAGCATTTTTTTAAAATTTGTCTTGCCCTGTTTATGTTTATGAAACAAGACACAAACTTAAAACAGTCATAACTTCTTATCTGTAAGTCTGATTAATCCCCATAAAGTATCAAACTGTCGATAACAGAGAAAACTAAAAAATTTATTCAACACAAACTTTCAGTTTCTCTACCGATTTGTACAGTTTTTACGTTATACATTCTGCTCTTTCAGATTTTCGTTGATCCGAGGCAGAAACTTTAAACAGTGATAACTTTCAAACCATACTTCAGATTTATCCCCGTAAAGTCTCAAACTGTCGAGAACGGAGTAATCTAGAACTTTTATTCAGCATAAACTTTCAGATTCTTTACCTATTTGTACAATTTTTATGTTTTACATTCTGCTCTTTCAGATTTCGGTTGATCCGGGACAGAAACTTTAAACATTTATAACTTTCAAATCGTAAGTTGGATTAATCCCTATAAAGTCTCAATATGACCGTAACAGAAAGGTGTACAACTCTATAAAATTGTATCAAATTCTAACAAGTACAACCCATCGTAACAGATTATAATTTCACAATTCAAACTAGTTAGAATTTTCTAAAAATTATAACTTATTAACTGCCCTGTCCTATTTAGAATTTTCTAAAAATGTGTTTTGACTTGTCTCGCCCTGCCCTATCCCATTTAAACATTGATCTGTCCTGCTCCGTTTAACGTTTGATCTGTCCTACCCCGCCCTGTCCTGCCCTGCCCTATTTCCAATCCCTATCAACATGTCACCTGCATCACTCATGCCGCCAAATACCATAACTCATCAATATAGTAATATGTTAAAAGAAAATAAAACAAAGAGAAGTTATCATTAATCTCCAGCGAGCCATACAACATGTGGCATATCAAATCCGTAAAGATGGAAGTGATTAAGTGCTTGTTTGGTTGGGCTTTTGGCCAAAATTGGAGTATTTGGTTCAAAATCGAAAAAAGTGTTTTTGGCTTCCAAAAGCACTTTTGACTTTTATTTCCAAAAGCTCAAATTTTGGGTTTTTTGGAAGTAGATGTTGATTTTGCCCATTTTTAAGCCAAAAGCATTTTTTTTATTGACAACCAAACACCTAACTACTTTTTGATAAAAAATTCTACTTGAAAAGCTCTACTCCTAAAAACTCTATTTCTAAAAGTCATTTTTAATAAGTTGTACCAAACGGGCCCTAAATACCATAAATATAAACATAATGAAAGATTAAAATAAAATACTTATATTGCACTCATGTAATTTCAAGAATGGCACTTGAAATAGAAAATCAAACTCAAAATGGTAGAGTCTCTTGCTGATAACGTGTTATGAAATATGTATGTGCAAAGTTACCCTCTTTATTCTTCAAATTATACTGCACAAATATAAGCATGATGAAATAAATGTCACGATAAACCAGAAGTTTATTGATACAAATGACAATTCATGTCACAGTATATCAGAAATTTACTAACATAAATAGCACATAGCTTGGTAAAGTTGAAGTTTACTATTATGGTTGGCAAGAGCAGTTTTGCCATCCTGATTCAAATATGATGTACGGATTGAGTATTCGACATACAATGAAGAACTAGAAGATTCTTCAAGAATTAATTTACTTGTTCTCGTAATAAGTTGATTACACCAGTTAATGTTGGGATTTAATTCCCTAAATTTTGAAAAATATAAAAGGTGAATAAGGGTCCGTTCAACTGCAATGTGATGTCTTAAATAGATGCAAATATAATACAGTCGCATGTGCGTTTATTGTCAACCTATAGTTTGACATTTACGAAGTTGTTTGCTCAAAATAATTGAGCTGAGAGCACAATTTTCAGATTATGTAATCAAGACAGTTCACTTAATAATGGTGGTTGATATTCAAACTGGTTTAGCCTTGAATGCCCTCCGGTAAATAGCTAAATCGTTGCTTATGAGAATAAAGTTCCATGTGTTGGTCCGAGATATGATATATTGCATACAACAATGTTTGTATGCTTCAGATCAATAAATTATATAAATTCTCCCCTAATAATTGGTTCAAGGTCACGAACCAAATATTTTCATCTAATAGTTTACCGAGGGTCTTGAAGAAGAACCCTCGGTAAGACATTATGTTAAAAAAGAATTGTGATCTCCAATTG
This sequence comes from Przewalskia tangutica, assembly GCA_029844215.1. Classification (NCBI taxonomy): domain Eukaryota; kingdom Viridiplantae; phylum Streptophyta; class Magnoliopsida; order Solanales; family Solanaceae; genus Przewalskia; species Przewalskia tangutica. The sequence goes on along the minus strand of CM056738.1, from coordinate 91,740,694 downwards.
TATGAGTGGTGTGATTCATACTGGGCTGAATGTCCGTTGACTCAAAAATCGCTTACAGTATGGTTTATCTCCCTAAAAATTCATATGTGTCATGAAAAACCAAGAAGCAGTACATTGTCTCTCGCTCGTCAGCAGAAGAATATCGTTCAATGGCAATGATGGTCTGTAAATTAAAATGGTTGAAGAAAATCTTGTATAGCTTGAGCGTTGAACATAAATCTCTGGTGAAAATGTAATGTGATAGTCAAGCGGCATTGTATATTGCACGAAATTATGTGTTTCACGAACAGACTAAATATATTAAAGTTGATTGTCATTATGTCTGTGACACACCCAATCTAGTATAATACTTCTGAGTTATGTTTCAACCAACGAGCAATTGGCTGATGTGTTTACAAAAGTTTTGGACAAATAACAACATGAATATTTACTTGGCACATTCGACATCTCCATGCTCCAACTTAAGGGGGGGGGGGGGGGTATTAACGGACCCGAATCGAAAAACCTAATCTAAGCCTTATAGGTTCATGGTAGAATCATATTCTAAGTCTAATAATTTATTTTTGCTGAATTGTAATTATGATAATTTTATTAAAATAAAAATTTCTTGTTAGACTAGGGAAATGAAGAACTTATCTCTATAAAGAGATTATTGTGATGAACGAAAGGCAGAAAAAATTCTCTCATTATATTTCTTTTCTCTAAATTTTCGTCCCTTCTTGATTTTAACAGAATCAATAGTGTTCTCATTGTTCTTCTTATGACAAAAGCCTTCAACTTATTGGAGAACGATCCACCCCCACACACACACACACATGTGTGGTGAGTTTATCCTCTTTTAAAAATGTAATATGAAACCAAATGTACTTATTACCTCAATAACAGTACGACAAGTATTGGGAATTCTACTTAACTTTTCGAACATAAACGTTTTGGTTTCTCAACCTCTATCATATTATATATTGTGAAGCACTGTAAATAACTTTTAGTCTTTCCAAAGTAAGACGTGCTTAAATTAGTGTTCTACCTTTATGATTATCATAATTGTGCTTTGACAGAATAAAATCGTTACATAGTTATCAATTCCTAGAATATCCTACTAGATGGTATCGATCTTACTGCACATATATAGGAATAATAGGATACCTATTTCTTTTTGGTTTTGTTACTGCAAATAGAAATTAAAAGAAAAAAATATATATTTTAATGTCCACTAAATCTAGGGTGCCTGGAACGTGCAACTCATAGAACTTACGAAGGGTAGAGAGAAAATAAATAAATTAGGTTTAATAGCATTTTTGGTCCTCAGTCAATTCATAAATTTAAATTTTAGTTTCTATTATATTTGACTAAGCACTGTAAAACTTCAATTAATTTAATTGTGCACACAAATTCAACATAATTGTTAATCGACACATCACTTGATTACTCATTTGATATGTTAAATATGTATTATTATTCCATAATTAACGATAATATAATTCTATAAGTATTCAAAGATAACATATTTTCTATATGAAGAGACAAAAAAAATACATTTTACCAAAAAAAAAAAATTGAGAATAACATAGGGACCAAGAGTGCATTATTTCCAATAAATTATTAACTTAAATTTGGAAGGAAATGAATTAATGAAATAGACATGATATGCAAACATCTTAATCTTTGGTGCATGGAACGTGCAATTGTAGACTCATTAAGAAGAGAGAGTCAAATAAATTGTTAACTAGCTATTTAAGCAAACTTATATATACAGTATACTATATAGTAATTAATTTAGTATTGGATAAAATTGAAGAACTTGTACGTAGCCGAAAAAGACGTTGCTCGCATGAAACAAAACAAACTAGAAAATGATAGATTAGACTTTAGAGGACGTTGACATAATGACATCTAGCCAAGTTGGTGTAGCAGTAGAACGCGGAATCGCAAGGTCACGAGTTCGAATTTCGCATAAACCTTCTTGGCCAGTCATTACACACGCTTGCCGCTGTTAATCTACCGACGTGGTTTGCGGCTATCATACAAATGAGCACTCCCGCACTCGAAAGAATGCACGCGATTCCTTCACAAAAAAACCTTCGCAAAAACCGCCAACATTTAAATTATATACACCACTAAATAATAGTAAGTTTTTTATATCAAGTATAATTTAATCAGTTATGACATGTCACTTAATATTATTCTAGATTACTAATTAATATTATCAAATAAAATTATATTTTAATTGATCTAATTGTTAGTATCTTTTACATTATCAATCCATATACTACTAAAATGGGAATTTTTCAGCAAACGTTTTTTATGGGATCGGTCAGAAGTTCACTTTGAAATTCGTCGAAAACGTTATCAAGTTTCAAATTTAATTAAACTTAAAAGAAGTTTATATATTTTGCATATATATTCACAAGAAATCACTTCATCCATACTTTTCTTTTTGTCTCAATTAATATTCTTTTTCTACATTTCTCTCAAAGTCCAAATTCATTTCTTTCAACCAAAAACGCCACTAATCTTCCCTCTCTTTTTTTTTTTAAATCTCTCACGTAAGCCGTATGGCTTCCAAAATCTTTTAATTGGACCAATTTCTTTTTAGTCTTATACCAAATGGAAAATATTCAAACACCAACCATTCCCATGCATAATTCTCATAAAACCAACTATTTTCACAAGATCATGAATAACACCACTATCTCCGATCCAAATTTCGGCACCGGTTGGTTCCTCGGATCGGAACAAGTCGGAGGATTCGACTACGCGATTGGTATTTCAGCTGGCATTGTCCTCTTGTTTGCAACCATCACAATTGAAAGAATGTAAGAAATAATCTCTTGATTATTCTTATTAATGAAAGACATATATATACAAGTTACAAGGAAGATTCTCTTCCTATTTTACATAGGAATCCCTATTCAATAAGAATACTAACTTTACAATTATGATAATATTACACTAATAATTAAGGTGCAACTCTAAGTCTAATATTTACCAATATACAAGGAAAGGGCAAGGGCCCCACAATACACTTTGGATGTGTATTGTGATGTTTAACACTTCGCAGTCATACGCGCCTTCGCACGAGATCGCCTCTAAAATCTTCAAAAGGATCGGCGGAAGACTTTAGTAAAGATGTCCGCAACTGATATCCGGAAGGACGCGGCAGACGCTGCATTGTCCTTTTGCTACCTTCTCTCGAACGAAGTGAATATCCATTTCTATGTGTTTAGTCCGCTGGTGCTGAACAGGATTACCAGAAAGGTAGATGACACTTATATTATCATAATATATCAAGGTAGCTTTCTCAATAGGACAATGAAGCTCTAAAAGAAGATTTCGTAACCAACATGATTCGGAGACCACATTAGCTATCCCTCGATACTCAGCCTCTGCACTTGAACGTGAAAGCGTAGATTGATGCCGCGCACTACGACCAAGTTGTTACCCAAAATATACAATATCCGTGACGCAGACCGCTCGTGTCGTGACAACCACCCAATCAAGATCTCAGATAGAGACCAATATGACGCCGACGGCGATACAAATGCGCCATACTCGTTGTTCCCTGAATGTACCTAAGAATGCGTTTGAGTGCATTCATATGTTAAACTCTGTGATCATGCATAAACAAACACACCTGCTGTACGGCATATGTAATGTCAGGTCGCGTAAACGTCAGATACTAAAGGGTGCCTGCAAGACTACGATAGCTGGTCGGATCCTCATAGGGAGAGCCAGCTGCAACATCCAACTTGGGTTTTGTATCAACTGGAGTAGAAGTGGACTTACAGGATGACATCCCATCCCTATCAATGATTTTTGCTGCATACTTCTTCCGTGATAAGAATAATCCGTCTGCATGACGAGTGACTGCAATCCCAAAAAAATAACTCAATGGGCCCAAGTCTTTCATGGCAAACTCAGAACTGAGCATTGTCATAATAGACCTTCGCAAAGCATCAGAAGAGGCAGTAAAGATAATATCATCAACATATAACAATATATAAGCCATGGAAGAACCCCGACGATATATGAATAATGAATTATTAGATCTGCTATGCGAAAAACCTATAGTCGAAACAAAGTCAACAAACCTCTTATACCAAGCCCGTGGAGACTGCTTGAGCCCATACAAGGACTTCTTTAATAGACATACATGATTAGGATATCTAGTATCCCTAAACCCCAAAGGTTGATGCATATATACTGTCTCCTGAAGATCACCATGTAGGAAAGCATTCTTCACATCCAGCTGATGAATGAGCCAAGATTTCGAAAGAGCCAAGCTGAGCACAGTGCGAATGGTAGTCGGCTTGACCACCGGGATAAATGTCTCACCACAATCCACACCAACCTGTTGAGTCTTACCATCACCTACAAGTCTAGCCTTATGCCTTGCAAATGAACCATCAGAATTTTCCTTATGAACAAAAATCCACATAGATCGGATAATATTAACACTACATGGATGGGGTACCAACTCCCATGTATTATTATCAATAAGAGCATTATATTCCTTGGTCATGATAATTTTCTAATTAGAGTCATTTAAGGCGCATACACGACACGGTAAAGGGATTTAAGAACATTAGAATTCAAATTGAAATGTGTTTTTGGCTTAAAAATACCCTGTTGACTACGAGTGACTGGACCAAGACTCTGGGTTGGATTGAGTGAATTTTGGGAAGTTTGTGAAATGTCAGAAATTCCCGTCGACGGCGCCGCGGCGCCAGAACCACTGCAGGGCTCTCTGGACATTTGGCGTCGTGGCGCTGCCTCACAGGAATTTTGGCGATGTGGTGCCTCAATGTAGGGCCGCGACACTAAGGACGGGTTTAACGTATTTCTGGCAAACCTGAAAAATGACGGAGAACATAGAGGGAGATAGCATCATCCAAAAAATCATAAGAAGTAGGTACGGGTTTTTCTACTTTAGAAAAGGGAAATTAGATTTCATCAAAGAGAACATGACGACTAATGATGATTCATTTAGAGGACAAATCAAAATATTTATAACCACGGTGATTTGACGGAAAACCCAAGAATACACAAGGAGTAGAACGTGCCTGAACGAGCATGCCACAAGGAAGGAGCAAGAGCTGCAAATGTGGATGAGCTTGAAGCGAGATGCTGAGACTTTGTGTGATTGGATAAAGATCCCCCCTACTGTTACACCTCATGATATGACTCTCCGTCTTGAAATCCTTCACAGAAAATTCAAATGGATCAAAATTAATAGAAACCCAGTTATCAGTTGTGAATTTTCGGACAGATACCAAATTTTTAATTAATTTTGGGGCATGAAGGGTATTTTTCAGGACAAGTGGTGGATGAGGAGGGGACAAAGTTTTATGACCATAACCCTTAATTGGAATAGAATTTCCATTACCAACAGTTATACCACGATTAGTGCTCAAATTGGAATAAGACGAAAGAGTACCTTGATCGGATGTCATGTGGGTAGTGGCGTCGGTGTCTATGTACCAATTAGGGTCCGGTTACGTCATGCCAAAAGTGTGCATCGCTGCTTCAATATCGGTCTAAGTGCTTCACCGCGCGTGGCTCGATGGGCGAGGCCCAAGTATACCGGATCATTGCACGCCATATGTTGCTCAACCACGATTCTCGGACCGGGAGGTTCGGCCGCCGCGTATACATGCTGATATTGAGGCGTCGTTGCGCTGTAAGGCTGAGCCACGGTGCTGTAAGGCTGAGCCGCGGCGCTGTGAAGTGCTGGGACCCACTGCCACTGACCAGGGGGACCCTGTGGGTTCCAGGATTGTTGTTGCTGCTGCTGCTGACGGTTGCCCCCGTTGTTGCCGCCACGATTCTTGCCATTATTCTTTCGATTCTGGTCTTTCTTACCACCCCTGTTGTTGTGATTTTGGGTCACATTGGCTGGATTGAAAGGATAAAAATTGGAAGCAGTCATCATGCCGACATGACTGCCCCCAATTGCTACTTTCTTAGCCAAACCGGCTTCTTCCAAAGTGAGCATAGAACGGGATTGATAAAATCCTGGTAGGGGGTTACTCTGACGAATAACTGAAACAACACCGCTATAGGCCTCGATGCACTCCGCAACCATCCAAGAACTAGACGACTATTAGAAATAGGATAACCCACGTTGTTGAGTTGGTCTGCCAAGTCCTTGAGACGTTTGCAAAAAGAAGAAACGTTTTGAAAATTCACCATAGCCACATGTGAAAATTCCTGCCCAAGGATAACAATCCGAGAATGACTGTTATCTTGGAATATATCTCGCAATCGATCCCACAACGACATAGTTGTGGAGTTGGGTTCCATAATCGTCTGCAAAAGGTCCAAGGAAATAGTGGCATAAATCCACTGAAGAACCTTGGAATCAAACATGTCCCATAATTCTAGGTCTGCTTCTTTAGTGAGCACAGTAGATGTAGACGCCTTATCACTCTCCTTTGAAGGGGTTGGAAGAATGATATGGTGAAGAACTTTATGTGATTTAACATGAATCTTGAATAACTCCGCCCACGTCCCATATTGGACGTTTTCAAGATCAAGAATAATAGGGATGACGCTCTTGATGTTAGAAACTAAGAGGGCTGGATGAAAACTATTCTTATCAGCCAGAGGGAATGGAACAACAAGATTCGGAGAAGGGAATTTGAGAGAGAGGAATTTGGAGGAGAAGATACTCGGTTTTTGTTAAAGGGAAGCACAAAAAATCGAGAACTTTAGTGCCAAAAATCCGAAAACTAGAGAAGAAGTTTGAGGAGCGGAAGCGAGGTAAAGAGAACATAGACTCTTGATACCATGAAAGAATGTAAGAAATAATCTCTTGATAATTCTTATTAATGAAAGACATATATATACAAGTTACAAGGAAGATCCTCTTCCTATTCTACTTAGGAATCTCTATTCTATAATAATACTAACTTTACAATTATGGTAATATTACACTACTAATTAAGGTACAACTTGTTGACACCCAATTTTGTCCCTCCCCCCCTTAAATAAATAACCGATAAGTTAAACAATTTTCTTGTTTTTGGACTGCAATTTTACTTCGCAAAATACACATAGTAAATAAGTTTTAATAACTGCCTAGCATTATAAGTATTAAGCACTAATTAATTAGCATGCTCATTTATTATTATAATAATAGCTTAGACTAATAAAACATCTAAATAATCTAATCACGATTTAAATAATTTATCTACCATTAATTAAATAATACACCTAAGGTTTTAACTAATGATCCCTTAACTAAATAATTACCCAGCCCACTATTTCCTCTACCCACAGCCCACAACTGCCTTCAGCCCATTTTATTATCACCAGCAGCCCATTCCCGTCGTTCCTCATTCACCTTCCCTGTCAACCGAAACACCCTAAACCTAATTGCAAAACCTTTCCATTCAACTCATCCGCGTGACGCACCCTTCCCCTACCAAATCTCGCCAGATTTTCAGGTGGAAAATCTGGCGTAACCAAATCGAATCCGCGCCCCAATTATAACCAAATCGTTCCAACAGGAATAATATCAAAATCGTCCCTAAAATGGTAACTTGCCCATAGAATGGTCGAAAATCAGCACCTATTTTTGGTAAACAATCACTCGAAAATCAGTGCAAATCATCCCTAAAACCGTCCCAGACTTACCATAAGATGGAAGCCTAAATAGGAGGCTATAAATACCCAACGTTCGATCAGGCATCAGTATACTGATAGCATCGATCTTAAAACCAGCTTTATTTTTCAAGTTCACGCTTATCTATTCATTCCTGCAAACAGTTCCTTTTTTGCGAACTTTCCGTCGACGATTCTGGAAAACATTCGTCGTCGCCTCAGTTCGCTACCCACAAAAGGTCCGGAAACCTACTCTCTTTCTATTTAGTTATTCAGTCGGTATTGTGTGCCCTGCATGATAACGTCCATATGTTATTCTCGTTGAATCTGTTCGATTCGGTTCAGTCATTTTTTTTTACTCAGATAAGTCTGTTAGTTATGATTTCCAGTTGTTTGTAATGTCGATCTATTTCTCGAATGGTAAACATGTTTAGTATGCATTAATGACTACTTTAGAGCATTGAATTTGCTATCAAATATGACTAAGGGACTGCTGATTCTTTTTTTTTTGGTTTACTGAGCATGTTGTTTAAACCCAGTTCACACTTGAAATAGTGTTAATATGACGATTTGAAACTTCTTCGATTGGTAAACCAATGTGAAGTAATTCGAGATTAAGGGTAAAAGAGGATGTATAATTTGGGTAAATGAGATGCTGGTTGTTGTTTGAATTCTTAAAAATACCTAGAACTAGTTATGAACAAAGATTGTAAGTCCAAATGATGCGAAGTAGTATATGCATAATTTTGACATCCCTGTTCTTGATACTTATATGGTGTGTTTTAGTAATAATTTGTTTACATAACTAAACTTTCTCATCTTGGGGTCTCAGGTTGTATTTTGGTTCATCTGGGCTAGTTTAAATATCATGTACTATTATGCAATGTCTCATCTGTATGAGTTTGAACTCTATTAAGTGTTTTGTTGATATGTTAACCTAGGTTAATAGGTGTAAAACCCCTCTAGATCTTGTATGAGTTCTTGATTGCCTATTTAAGATTCCTAACTAACAGTTTTGAACCAAACGTTCCTGCATATCTGTTGAAGTTCTATCCTGTATGTGTGCATCTTTTTTGTGTCTTTTGAGTCGCATGCTTTGAGAATGGTAGTGTAAGAAGCCCTGCTTCCATATACTCATCAGTATTGTGGCATACATTTTATACAAAGCATATCCAGTCTATATACTGCAACATGTTTTCAGGTATACTATGTATATTTTGACTATTTATGTGTAGCAGTTCCTATTGGCATATGTACTGATTGGTTTTGATTATATGAGTGTCGCGCCCATTTTCGGCCGCGGCATTTTAAAATAATAGCGAACCCTGCTCAAAAATGCAAATGTTAGAAAATAAATAATAAAATGCTAAATAGTTTAAGAATGCTTAAAAGGTTTTAAAAAAAACGCTGAAAAGATACTAAAATTGCAAAAGAGGCTAAAGTTTAAAAGGGTGCTAAAATGCTAAAGGGTTGCTAGAATGCTAAGGGTTCGCGGAGTCGCCACCTAATTAATTTGGGTGAATTAGGACACCTAAATGTTTAACTAATTTAAAGTAAAACATTAACTCCATTTTATGGTCTGCTAAACTTAGTGAGATTCTGGGTAAGGGTTCTTTATTAATCTAGAGGGAAGGGGTTAGGCACCCTCTAAGATCCGCTAACTTGCGGTTGTCCTGCCAAACCTAGGGTTAATTATTATGTAAAAATGCTTGTTTTGAAAATATAAAAGATGCTTCAGAATGTTTTATAAAAATGCATGTTGATAAAGTATTTGAGCAAAAGCATTTGTGCTAAGAATATGTTTTTGACGAAAGAAAAGAAAACGTGTAACACTTCTTTAGTTTTTGGAAAAGGCATGCATTTATAAGGTGCTTAAATAACAGGCTATATATGCAAAGATCTATTATGCATATAGACCTGTATATGAGATGCCATAAACATTGGCTAAAGCAATTGCATGCTATAAGGGTTTTATTAAAAAAAATGGATTTTTTATATTAGAATTTGGCAAAAACGAATGACATTTGGCTACTTTAAAATTTATGATATGATTGTTAGGCGATTTAACCATAACTTAAGTAAACTAGAGTAATTAGCTTGAGGGGAGCGAATTCTATGGCTTCAAGGTTCGCCTATTGGGAAGCATTATATTGGTAGCATAATGTTAATGAATTAATTTACAGCACACAAAGAGGGGCGAGATAGGAATTAAAATGGGAGACTCTAAGGAGGGGCGGCGGCCTTCGCCAGGTAGCTTGAAATTCCAAGCACGCATGTGGGCGCGGATGACACATAGATGCAAGTCCAGGTTTTTATAAGCGGCAGTCAAGGCCTCATATTACGACTCGCCATTTGCTCCTGTATCGCGATTCATGCAAAGAAAAGAAAAGATAAAGATTAGCATTCAGCCAAATAATATTAGACATAAATAATTAAGTGTTAAATATCACAGATGTCCCAACTTTATCCACTAATAAGTAAGCCTTCAGCATAAGGATCGATATATGCCATACGAAATAAATGACGATGAATGATAGCCAAAGAACGAGAATCGAGTAAGAATGGATGGATCTAACACATTCATGGGTCAAACAGTAATGCAGAGCGTAAATGAGTATTTGTGGCCTAAGTTTTAGCTATTAAGACAAGATTATAACCGTATTCGCTTTCCCTTTACTCGCAGCTTTCCTGTACGCTGCAGCGATCGAGGACAATCACCAATATATCTCAACAGTAAAGGCAGTATTTGTATTATTCCCTGATAGAAGAATGAATAGCCTCGTACAACCGCAACCAACTGCTTTAGAGGGCAGGGCTTCATCCATATTGTATAGATAAGACATCAAATCACTTTAACTTAGGCAACTTGATCAAATGAAAAGTTATTTTCGATTTAATAGGCAGGGCAAAGCATGTGCACAAATCAGGACAGGTATACTAAGAACAACTATTTTAGAGTTTACCCTTTAAAAACTTCAAGTTGTGACTTTAACGAGACATGCCAGTTCCTGATTCAAATTATCTAACTAGACTGATTTCTTACAATAGGCCTAGCATGATACCTAAGTGACTTGAATAGGTCAGTTTATGCCAAACAGGCCTGTCTTCTAACAGATCAGATGCATATTAAATAAGTTTCATAAAGCTTGACATAATGCCTCATAGTACAACTTAGTAGGAGATTCAAGCGACCCATCTCGTTATCTTTACACTTAGTAAACCAACACATGAACACCCTAGACCATGTAATATGTAAGAAGGACATAACTAGTTAGCAGGACTCCATGATATAGCCCAATATTTGGAGATTGGCAACAGAGTAGTATACAAATCTTGGGCTTGCCTAAACAGAATCAGAATATGGTTGTGAACTCAGAAAATCCGCCAATCATTATCTTCAGCATATTGCATTAGATATAAGTTTTATCAACAACTCGTGGCAAGAATATATCGGTTAACTCAAAGCGCGACCAAAGATCATATTCAGACATTTATGAGCACAAAGAACATGAATGAACCGAATTAACACACATTCAACATAAGAGTACGAGATACAAAAATGGATCGAAAGGTAATTCGATTTTACCTTCTCCGCAAATAACCGAGGCGTATCAAGTCGTCGCCCACTCGGGTTATGGGTTTGCGATCACGAATAAAAGCGGTAAAATTGCTTGCCGATTTTGGCTAGAACCGAGAAGGCGGTTCGATCAACTCGAATCGATGCTATCCTCGGTGAACTCACTTGTGGTGGTGCTTTAATCGCCGCTAAGGGTGAAACGATGGCTATCTCATCGAGCCCTCTCGATCGAGCTCTGCGATCGACCTAATCGAGCTCAGATCGATGCTCCATCCCCTCTCGCTCTCTCGACGATGCTCTCCGCCTCCCGTATCCGCCTTGCATGTGCTATATAGCCTCCTTTTGGGTTCTAAACTTGGTAAGTAATTAAGGTTGCCTTGTATATCGATTTGTATCGATTCTTACCGCTTTATCTTGACGAATTTGTGGACGATTTAACGATTTGTTAAGGTAAGATGTGATTTGGAAGATTTGGTTTCGGTTATGGTAAGAAATCGTTGGTCAGCGTGGATAGAAAGCCCGGATTCTCCCGAGAAATCCGCCAGGATCTCGCGCGATGGGAAGGGGCGCGACTAGTGGTTCAAGTTTTCTTCCGACGGGCCGTTAGCGCGGTAATGGTAAAGTATCGGCAGAAGATGGCGTGCCGGTAAAGTAAAGCGGGGTATTGGGCTGGGTAGGTAATGTGGGCTGCGGTAGTGGGCTGGGGTAAAATTAAAAGGTGGGCTGATTAGGTTAGTTATTTAATTAGGTATTAATTTAGGAGTTAATTTTAGGTATTTAATTAGTGTTAAATTAATAACATAAATTGCTTATATTATTTAGGTGCTTTATTAAAATTATTACAAGAATAAAATGGGCGTGCTATTTAATTAATGCTTAATATTTTAGAATGCGGCGCTATTAAAATCTTATTATTGCATTATTGCGAAGTTAAATTAAAAATGCATTGAGTTTATATTAAATTACTTAAATGCCGAATGCAAGTACGATATTTAAGAATTGTTTAAAGCTTTTATAAATGCGACGCTATTAAATGCGTATATCAGATTAAAATTGATTTTAAATTACAAATGATTACTAATAAATGCGGCTATGCTACCTGACACGACGTTATCGCTAAATTATTTATTTTATGCATTTATTAATTATTTAAGAATTACGACAAAGCTTAAAGTTAATTAATGCGGGCGCGGGACTCTAAGTGTTTAAAACTCTACGTAAGACGCGATGCCATTATTAAATTATTTATTTATGTCTGTATTTAATGTTTTATTGTTGTATTTTATTATAAAAATCCTAAAAAATTATTTTACAAAATTAGTGTAATTTTATGGTTAATGGCTGGACGGGAGGGTCAAAATTGGGTGTCAACAATGAGTTTACCAATATTCCTAGGCCTTTCCTCAACTCCAGGGGGCCATGCTTGATGTGAACTATTTTTGTTTGTTATGAAATGTTTGGTCTTTGCTATTGTCTTATGTGTCCTCGGCTGCATCGAGGCACGATATTTGATTTCAAATCTGAACCTGCTTCATGCTCTGTACACTATTTGCATCTTAGGCCTAGCATGTGATTAAATGACATTGAATTTTCATTCGCTTGAGCCTCCCCCTTTTTTTATATACTGTTTTAGTTAAATAATAAAATTGTGCCATATGTGTGCTTGAATTTTATATGAATATTTCACTTATTTGCATTATTAATAGAGTTTAGAACATATACTAATTCATTTTCCTTCTTATTTTTACATGACATGCATCGGAGAATAATCAAGAGTCTCGGTATGAGACTCATCATGACTCCCATATCGTCAACCACACTCCCGCCGCAGGGCTTCCAAACAGCTATAGGATGGATGGTGTCACCATCCATTCTAGATGTCATGTCAACTACGATCTCGCTCCTGCCTTCGCTTATTTGTGTATTTATTTATTTTTTGCTTATTTATTATTGTTATATTTGTTAATTCTGTAATTAATAGGATAATTAACTCTAATAGTCTTTGAATATATTGGAAGGGTAGTTTAAAGGATAAGTTCACCCTTTATTTATTCTAGGTTCATCACGCAAGTCTAAATCTAAAATAATCAATCTTAGTTATGCTTTAGCCATGTAGTTAATATATTTCTCCATATTTAGTCCTTAAGAAATAAACTTTATCATAAACTTTTCATAAATATTATAGGAAGTGATTTTTCGCACATACGTATAAGAAATAATAATCTCATAATTTTATAAGAATCTTAGCCCTACGTATACTGTTAGGAGTAATCACTTTCTTACTTTTGTCAAGAATAAAGTAATTTCATTTCATAATCAACTGTATATATATTTTTTATGAATCTTATAAGACCCTTTAGTCATCAATATATATCCTTTAGATATTGCCACATCCTTTTTTACTTAAATAAACTTTTCTAAACATACATCCTTCAGCCAAATAAATTAACCTATGTTTGAACGGACAACCGCAAGTTAGCGGATCCTTTAGGGTGCCTAATCCCTTCCCTTTAGGATAATAAAGAACCCTTACTCAGAATCTTATTTAGTTTTACAGACCATTAAATGGAGTTAATGCTGACTTTAATCAGTTAGTATTTAGGTGTCCTAATTCACCCAATTAATTAGGTGGCGACTCCCTTAAACATTTTTAACATTTATTTTTACATTTTTGGGAAGGATAACCATTCCGTCGCGCATTTAAGCCTGAGAGTTCAAAATCGGGTGCGACAGAATGGCGACTCCGCTGGGGATTTAAGGTTCTTAACCACAACAGACCTAGGGTTATTATTTGACATTACTTTTTTGCATTTAAATTTTGTGTGCTGTATTTTGTTTTATTTATTTTAATTGCTACCTGTTTTACTGCTTTCCTTAAACTGGCATTCCGCTCATATTTCTTCCATTCTGGAAAATTCACACTATCACACGCTCACGCGCTGGTGTGCTTCGCGCACCCGCAAATTTCTTTCAAAAAATATCCAAATTTTAAGAGAGTTGGCGCCTGCGCGGAGTTAGATCGGTTCGTCTGATCAGCCGCGTAGCCTTCTCACTCGAGTTGTCCGCTCGGGAACCTTGCGTCTAGAAAAGCCAAATCTTAGAAACTTAAGATAGAGCTATACCACCCTTATTTTAGGGCATGCATGCATTTACCTTAGGTGGGTCGGTCCCTGGCATCGACACCACAATTAGGAAGACACCAAACTTATCGACGGGTTTCTCAACCCAACGACCAACCAGCATATTATGTGTAGCGTGGCGATGATAGACAAATCCAAACCTAATCATGTCATGCTGAAATTGGAAAAAGTGCACCGTCATTTGGTCGCCATTTCCAACAAAAGCATTACAGTTGGGCGACTTGGACAAATCCATCATAACCTCGCATATTTGACGTTTAGGCCTACCTCTGGCATAAAGAGGTCCCAAACATGTTAGAACACGCACTTGATTCGCAATTTGCTTATTAGTATATATTGGCTGCAACTTTTTGCATATTATACTAACTCGGTTTGCTTCATTTGTTAAAGGGTTATTTTTGTCTAGCTTATCCCCAAAAGGTTGATTCGCGTTGACTGGCAGAAGCACAATCATCCAATAAATGACTAATCCAGAGGCACCAGAACGAAACAACTTAGGACTCGTCCCCGTTCCCGTAGAGGATGCAGAGGCGTTGGAAAGGAGAAACACCAATGATCAAAACCTCGCCACACTATTGCAACAAATGGAAATCATGCAAGCCGAAATAGAAAGGCTCCGAAATATCACAAACTTATCTATTAGCTTGAATGCACCACTCCCAGAGCAAGGGACAAATGCAATCGTGTCACAAGCCCTTGAGCCTCCACTTCCCCAAAACTCCCCGCAAAGGCCGCAACATACCAGCTCACACCAAAACGTCACTTGCCCGGTCAATTTGCAAGCCGACCTCCACAATGATCCGTTCACTACATACACATCTCAACCTCCACCTACTTATATCTCCCCACTCAACCCAAATTGCCAAGCCACCCAATACGAGCAGATGACACACAAACAATATGAGGGATTAGCACAACCAACCGAAAGCCAACCATTTATTATGCATGCATCCTCTCAAGAGACAACCAAGACAGGAAGTGAGCGACAGATTCGAGCAGGTCATGAAAATACGGCAAAAGAAACTGTAGTTTGAAAGAGGCATTCAAAAGCATTCAAACGAACAAAGGGAGGAAGGTTTAGAATATGAAAACTTATGCACGCACTCGACGTTGAATTACTCGGGATACAAGGTGCCCAAATTTGACATGTTCGATGGAAAAGGGAATCCTCGAGCTCATCTAAGGTCATATTGCGATAAATTGATTGGAGTTGGTAAAAATCAAGCAATCATCATGAAGCTATTCATCAGGAGTCTAACCGGCGAGGCGCTGGACTGATACACATGCCAAGACCTCGAAAATGGGATATTGGAATGCCATGGCACAAGATTTCATGGATAGATTTAGATTCAACATCGATAATCGCCCCGACAGATTTTATCTTATGAAGCTTGAAAAGAAATCCACGTAAACTTTCAGGAATACGCCCGAGGTGGCGGTCGAAGCGGGCGTCCAACCTCCAATGGCGGAGAGCGAAATGACCACTTTATTCGTGCAGTCTTTGAAAGACGCGACATATTATGAAAGGATGATCATGTAATTGGCGAAGTTTTCATAAGTCGTAAGAATGGAGACTTCGTGGAAGAAGGCATTAAGACAGCAATTACAAACTTGACAGCTACAAGCAACTAGCAGGTGTTATACCCGTAGTTCGACCCTACGATGAGCGCATTTAAAGCATGTAAGACTTAAAATTTCCAAAGGATATGTTGTGGATTGTTCGGACGGGTTTTAGTAGACTTTGAGGCGGGTTATGACCCGGTACATTGAGAATTCCTAAGTGTTTCAAAGGCCCGTATGAGTTCGTTGAGTCTAGATTCCAACGCAATCTACCGCTCGTCGATAGGACGTCGAGTAGAAAGTTATGAGAATTACAAGTTCGGCGCAATCGGACAAAAATGTGTTTTGACAGAGCGGCGCCGCGGCGCCGATGCAGGTCGCGCGCGAATGTATCGAGGGGTCGCTGAGTTTCAGCGCGGCGCCGGAAGCAGGCCGCGACGAAGATCTGAGGGTCCGCAGAGTTGCGGCCGCGGCGCCGGAAGCAGGCCGCGCGCCGGCGGGATTCTAGGCGGAAAACTTAGGAAAAGTCGATTTTTCTTTTAAAGACCTTGGGAGGTGACAAGTGTCCCCATCTGATTTTGCATGATTATATTGACCAAGTCTTCAAGACTTGGTCATACTTCATCTCTCTTAGACAAAAGCTCTCCTTCTCTCTTAAAAGTTCAAGCTCCTCCTTCTCTCTAAAATCCCAAGAGAAATTCTAGCCTTAGGAAAAATCAAAAGTTAAGAACAAGAAGGAAGCTTGTGGCTAGCTTGTTGTGGTGTTCTTGGCAAGGAAGATAGCAAACATATTTGGAATAAGTTTGACTAAAATTTTAAGGTAACATTTCTTCCTTTAGAATTAGTTTCTAGTGTTGCATGTTAAGAAGAAAGAACTTGTGGTAGTGAATAATGCTCTTAGAGTCATTGCATGTAAGAAATATGGTTTGGATGTGAAAGAATTGGTTAAGAAAATTATGTGAGCATGTTGTAGCCTAAAAACTACCTTAGACTTGTTAAAGTTAATTGTTTTACCTTTTGGGGCAGAATTTTACACACCCAAGTTTAGGTGTGTAATCCCCTTGAGATTGTTTGGATTGTTGGGCCTAAGAAGTGGCGTTTGGATGTTGAATTCGGACCTTAAAAAGGTGGCAAAGTATGTAGAAACAAAGGAAATGCTGCCCAATTTTCCATAGAATTTAGGGGCTTTGAACTTAGATTATTCCTACATTGAAATTAGAGGTTAATAAACGTATTATGGTTATTATAGGTTGGCATATTACTTGCGGTAGTTTGAGCTTAGCAAGAGGATTGGCCGAAGAGGTATGTGGAAATTTTCCTATCCTTTGAGCATGAGTAGTTATAACTATATAGTACGGTAGACGTACGTGTTTTGAATGAAGTAAATCCTTTTGTTATACTTAACTTGTTTTAAGAAAATGTCTAAGTTGGTTGGGTTAAGAAGTTAACCCGCTTGTTCTTAAGGAATGGTTTATCCTAAATAAGATAGACAATGATTTCTTGACCTAATGAAGTATAGAGTACTTTTGGTGTGAAAGTATTGAATATTGAATTATTCTAAAAGATAAGAGACTTAAATTTTTGGAGGTAAGAAACTTGTTTTCTAAAGGATAAGAGGCTTGAAGTATTTTGAAAATTGTATGAATTTGTTTGAAGTATAAGCCTCTTGGCTAGTAAAAGAACGAAATGGTTCATAAGGAGTTATAACGGCTTTATGGAAAGTTAGTTATAACGGCCTTATGAATGGATAAGATGTCAGAATTTCTAAAGCATAAAGTTAGTATAACGGCTTTATGGGAAGTTGGTTATAATAACTTTATGCAAGGTTATGAAAGTTGTCTATTTTGATTAATGAGCATAAGTTGTCTAGATTGTGGGAAAATTGAAGTTACTTGGTTTCGTTATGAAATGATTTTTCTAAAGGTGTAGTAACTTACTTTGAAAAATAGACACGCCGATACTGAGTGTTAGTATCTTGGATTTTACATAAAAAGGAGGCTTTCGAAAAGAATGTATGTACATAGTGCTTTGGCTTGTTTAATTGAGAATTATTCTATGTGTGCCTTGAAAAGTACTTTGGCTTGCTTAAATAAGAATTCTCTTGGTTTATGTGAAAAGAAGGCATGATAATTGTCTTGGTTTATATAAAGGCATGGTATTGCACGAATTAAAAGCATGTAATTATGAGTCTATTTGGGCGCATCGGTGATGGAGGATTCCACGTATGCGCCATGATGAGCGTCGTTTCCTGTTGATAGTATTATTCCATGGATTAGCTCTCCACGAGGTCATCGATGCAGGTGGATCTAGTAGTTAGCTCGCACCGCCGGCCGGAGACGTGATGCGGTGGATCTAGTAGTTAGCCCTCGCACCGCCCCGCCGAGACGTGATGCAGGTGGATCCGTAGTTGGCTTTCGTACTTGCCGTCGGTTAGGGCGGTGGTGTGATGCAGCGGTGGATCTGGTGGTTAGCTCGCGATTGCCCCGGCCGATGTGACGCAGGTGGATCTCGTAGAGGCTATCGCACTTGCCGGCCGCCGTGATTTCGGTTATAGTATTGTTGCACGGTGGATCCGTAGCCGGCTGCATTTGCCCGGCGATTGAGGATGCAGTGGATTCGTAGCTATGCCTTCAGATTTGCCTCGCACGTTCTTATGATACTGCGTGGGATCTAGTATTCATATGTACTCTTAGTGTTGTTATATCATGATCGCCAATGAGGAAGCGAATTCAACGCACGATTGATATTACGGGCATGAGACCTATGGTTATATTTGAGTGATGACTTAGAGGCGAGTCCCCGACTTGACATGGCCGCAGATATGTTGTATCGTAGTTTGGCTATCATACATGTCTCCCGCTTTATATATATGCTATTATGAATTCCTTACAGTATTTTCGCCACATACTTGGTACTGTTATCGACCTTCTTCGGCCGCGTCATGCCGCAGTCGAGATACGTAGCTTCCGTCCGCACTCTTAGGATCACTGCTCATTTCTTGGAAGCTCCATCTCTCCGGAGGCTTGTCTTTTTGGTATGATTCCCTGAGGTTATAGACTTTTGTACATTCAGGGGGTATGGCGGGGCCCTGTCCCGCCACAGTTGTTATTCCTAGAGGTCTGTAGTCACGTTGGTGTTTTGGGCTATAAGAACTTGTATTACTATACTTTTGTTTAAGTATGTTTTATAAGGGCACTTTATCTACCGCCATAATGTTTACCCTTTTTCTAAGTAATGTGTTATGTATGTTCCGCTGCTATTCTCTGACATATACCGACAGGTACCCTGAGGTACCACCATGGCCCCGGCTGGTCGTGACAAAAGGGCAATGCAGTCAGATTCCATAGGAGGTACCTTACAGAGGAGAAGAGATGCATCACCCTCTATCATGGTCATTCGCGAGCATAGGCGTAACAACATCCGTGTATCACACCCACCGCCTCCTTACTATAACCAAAACACTCAAAATCCACATTATCAAGATCGCCCCATATCCTCGCTTACCATATCCAACCAAAGATATCCAAAATACTCACCACAATCACGAACCCGCACACCAAACGGACCCAAACCCCGCATGATGCCGAAAGAAAACCAACAAAACCTATACACCTTTAGGCGAACCCATAGCCCAAGTGTACGGTGGTCAAAGCCGCAGGAATACTCCACCCAATTCTCGTAAATACCCCTGTGCCTACCTCCCGAGGCACGATAAAACTAAACATCAGGCATACCACTCCAGGCAGAGGACACGACAATCAAAATTGTTATACCTCAAAGACAAAATCGAGGAATTGATCAAAGATGGAGTCATCCAACTTAAAAAGTTCCCAATATAAACAACAACCACTTACCAGACGATGACGATGCTATGAATATGATTGTTGAACAAAACAGTTTGGAAGCGGATCGTTGAATCATCAATCAATCTCCAAAGGAAGAGAAATGCTCGCTAGAGCTCATTGCGCTGAATCAGTCATTCATCAAAACATGCACTTCGCAGAAATCAAAAGAAGATACAAAAACTGCGTGGAAGGGCTCTAAAGTCTTCTCGTTGCTGAAAAGGAAACATAAATACAATGTGATCCGGTATGATCCCGCTGAAGACCCCGCCCTCTAAGACACAAAGCAAGAAGAAGTGGACTCATGCCCCTGCTTTGGCCCGCCGAGTCCTAAAATAGTTAGTTTAATATATTTTGCCCTTCATATGTAATCGAACTACGTGTGACTGATTCTCGGCGGATACGCAGCGCCATATCGCCGGCCCCATTTCTAGAAAAGCCCAATTACTTTGCTTGTAATCGAACTACGTCGACCCGATTCCTCAAGCGGATACGCAGGCGCCACATCGCTTGGCCCCACCTTTTAGAAAATCACAATTTCTCTTTTGCTTGTAATTGGAACTACGTGTGACCTGATTCCTTGGCGGATACGTAGGCGGCCATATCGGCTTCGGTCCCATTTCTAGAAAAGCCCAATTACTTTGCTTGTAATTGGAACTACGTTCGACCTGATTCCTCAAGGATACGCAGCGCCACATCGGCTTCGGTCCCACCTTTTAGAAAATCCCAATTTCTCTTTTGCTTGTAATTGGAACTACGTGTGACCTGATTCCTTGGCGGATACGTAGGCGGCCATATCGGCTTCGGTCCCATTTCTAGAAAAGCCCAATTACTTTACTTGTAATCGGAACTACGTGAGACGATTCTCAAGTGATACGCAGCGCCACATCGGCTTCGGCCCCATCTTTTAAAAATTTTAAAATCTTATCAGACGAACTACGTTGACCCGATTCCCTTAACTGATACGTAGACGGCTACATCGGCCTCGCCACACCATTAGGAAATCTTTGTTTTGTCAAATCGCATTTTTAAATAGTCGACTACTTGTCGTACATACAAGACAAATCTACGACATGTATCCGACCTGGGCCATTACCAAAATCGACTTTATTTTTTATTTTATTTTTTATTTTTTTAAGGATTTCGCCACGAAAAGACACCGACAAATATGACTCCATATGCTCGGAAGATCAACATAAACTGGGACAATTTTAAGGGTGTTACTACAAATGACATCAATGGACATGGTCAATTTACGCAAAGGGTTCCATGTCCCAAAACTGGGACAAAATTTTAAAAAAGAGGGTCTGACGGCAGCGGAGCACCGAGAGTATGGGAGAATATACCGCCGATTTCGGATAAGGAAGTTCGTTTTGTTTCACAACATGTCACTATTCAAATATCGACATAATTTCCTACTAGCATACATAAGTATATTTTCTCAAGATTAGAATATTTTCTAACAAATGTTTTGACCGAGACTCGAAATCAGACAGGGTTACATGTCCAGACAAGACAACGCGTGCAAATATCAAGAGCCAACACAAATCGCCGACCCTCCCGAACTCACAATTTTTCTTTGAGTGAATTTTGCAGGACAACAGGAACAAGGAGGACAACAACATTCCAATACAACAGATCCGCTCACGAAGTCCATCTGCAACAAGTCTACATCAAATACATCTCGCAAAAACCACATCTTCGTTACTCAGGCTACATCATTTACACTTTAATTATTTCATCTAGCTTTGATTATGCATAACACAATTTTTATCAACGCCCATACAAGGCGTCGTTGGCGTTTCGTCCATACAAGACGATAACGCCCATACAAGGCGTCATTTGCATTTCGTCCATACAAGACGATAACGCTCATACAAGACGTCATTTGCATTTCGTCCATACAAGACGATAACGCCATACAAGGCGCTATTTGCATTTCGGCCCATACAAGACGATAACGCCATACAAGCGTCATTTGCATTTCGCCCATACAGCATTTATAACGCCATACAAGGCGTCATTTGCATTTCGTCCCATACAGCGATAACGCCCATACAAGGCGTCATTTGCATTTCGGCCCATACAGCATTTATAACGCCATACAAGGCGTCATTTGCATTTCGCCCATACAGCATTTATAACGCCATACAAGGCGTCATTTGCATTTCGCCCATACAAGCATTTATAACGCCATACAAGGCGCCATTTGCATTTCGTCCCATACAGCATTTATAACGCCATACAAGGCGTCATTTGCATTTCGCCCATACAGCATTTATAACGCCATACAAGGCGCGTCATTTGCATTTCGCCCATACAGCATTTATAACGCCCATACAAGGCGTATTTGCATTTCGGCCCATACAGCATTTATAACGCCCATACAAGGCGTCATTTGCATTTCGTCCATACAAGACGATAACGCCCATACAAGGCGTCATTTGCATTTCGTCCATACAAGACGATAACGCCCATACAAGGCGTCATTTGCATTTCGTCCATACAAGACGACAACGCCCACACAAGGCGTCATTTGCATTTCGTCCATACGAGACGATGACGCTCATACAAGGCGTCATTTGCATTTCGTCCATACGAGACGATAACGCCCATACAAGGCGTCATTTGCATCTCGTCCATACGAGACGATTCCGCCCATACAAGGCGTCATTTGCATCTCGTCCATACAAGACGATTCCGCCCATACAAGGCGTCATCTGCATCTCGTCCATACAAGACGATTCCGCCCATACAAGGCGTCATCTGCATCTCGTCCATACAAGACGACAACGCCCATACCTGACATGCTTAGGTTGAGGTTGTTCCTTTGGCTTCTAGACCTTCAGGATTGATGTTGCATGCTTAGATTCTTTTTGGGTTAATAACACTTTCGGGCTCTCAATATTCTAATTTTACTTCGTGTGATATCTAACCTACCCTGCACATTTAACCTCGGATTTATATGAAATATGCACTTTTGATCTGGCCTATATTTACAAATTTTCAGAATTAATCACCGCTCACCTTTTAATTATCTAGGTGTAGTGTTAAACTTATAGTACTCGATATTTGAGAGTAACATATTTTTAAAATACAACATATATATTTCATACATAAAAGGACAAAATGCACATTTTAATTAATTGAAGGTTTATGTATTGAGTCATTTATCACAAAGACTAAAAGCAAAACTTGCCAACAATTAATAATTGAGAAACCAATTTTTTTTTCCTGGAATGGCATCAACTTCTCTTGATGTTTTGTTTAATTACCTATCCTCTTGCCCTCTCTTAAGAAGCCGATTGATGACAGAGGCTAAGCTTACATTAAGTGAGTTATAACCAATTATAATACTGATCTTGGATGTCAATAACATGATTTTAAACCACAGGGAGAAGCAGGTTACATGAATTTATTAGTCTCCCGCCCGTTTAAAGGCTAATTTCACATATAAAATCATCGACTTATTGTATTTTTGCAGAAAAGTCATCAAACTAAGTCTTTTTAATTAAAAAATCACTTAACTTTTTACTAATTTCATCGATCATAATAGAAAACTTTCTATATTTCTTCCGAAGACGTAAGTTTGGCTAAATCTCGTTAAAAAAACTTATTTATTTAATCTCATTATATGCTAGTTCTAATCCAGAATCTTCTGCAAATTATAAAGAAAAAAAGATGTAAATTAAAATAGATAAAAATAGGCATCTTATAATATATGACCACCTAAATCTTTGGTGCATGGAACGTGCAATTAGTAGAGCACTCATTAAGAAGAGAGAGAGAGGGGCCAAACAAATTATTAACTAGCCTATATAAGCAAACTTATGATTAATTTACTATTAGTTAAAGTTGAAGAAACGTAGCAGAAAAGTCGCTGCTCACATGAAACAAAACTAACAAGAAAATGATAGATTAGAGAGAACGTTGACATCTCAAAACTTTCCATCCAAGCAAAAACTTAAACGAGAAAAAAACTATATAATATATCTATAATACATTCACAAGAAACCACTTTCTTTTTACTCTCTTTATTAAATTGTACGTATTCTTTTTTGTTCGTTTCTATCAAGTCCAAATTCATTTCCTTCAATCAAAACCGTTGACTTCCAAGTAATCTTTAGACCATTCCCTTAATTTTGGTCATATAATACCAATGTCCAACCAAACCCAAAACCACTCCCATAATTCTCTTAAAACATCATGAACACCACCATCTCCGATCCAAGTTCCGGTACCAGCGGGTTCCTCGGATCGGGTAATATCGGAGGATTCGGTTACGGGATCGGTGTTTCGGTAGGTATTCTTCTTTTAATTACAACAATAACTCTCACATCATATTTTTGTACTCGAAATCACACGACAGAGTTACCACCACCAAGAAGACATAGAATTAATCGCAACACACTCCATGATAGCCAAGAAAATCATTGTATAATCGATATAGGGCTCGATAAGGCGACCCTTTCGAGTTATCCTAAGTTGTTGTACTCTGAAGCTAAGTTCAATCACAAGGACTCAACAGCCCGTTGTTGTTCAATATGTTTAGCTGATTACAAGAATAAGGATATGCTAAGGTTATTGCCGGATTGTGAACATTTGTTTCACTTGAAATGTGTGGATCCTTGGCTTATGTTGAATCCAAGTTGTCCGGTTTGTAGAACATCTCCATTGCCAACACCACAATCTACTCCTTTGGCTGAAGTTGTTCCTTTGGCAACTAGACCTTTGGGATGAATTCATGTTAATAATTCACTGGCTCAACTAATTCAGATTTGCACTGCATAAAGTTCATTAAAGGGGAAGTGTTTTCTAACAAAGATTTGGTCATTCTCAATTGGGCTCGAATATTAGACATCTGTTAAGGGTGGAGGAATTTATTCATCGTACCACATCCGTCGGTGGTAATGAAACTAATTTCTTGATCTTGCTTCTTTTTCTAATTGCCCTTTGTAAGCTGTAGATTAATTCTTTGCTTCTACGTTTTTATTTCTTCCATTGACCCCATTTTCTCAAAATGTTCATACAGTTGTAATATATTAGTCCTTGAAAAGGAAACATTGATCAGTCAAATTTCTTGAATTTTTTGTGTCATGCCATTGTTTTTTCCTCCTAATTTTTCTTCTGTTATGGATCTTCGGCATAAGTAGATATGATAGGTGGATTCAAAAACAATTATGTCGTGTTAATTAAGGAAAATAATATGCAATGCAAAATTCCAAGTAACTAAAGTACAATATTTGGTTGGCCGCATAAAATAATCTCTGCATAATTAACCCTATGCAATGTTGGTTGATGATATTTTAATTCGCATGGCTAATACTTTGCATTCAGTATGCAAGTTAATTTCAATGTATTATTTATACAAGGTAAAATATCAAATGAGAAACTATTTACTTGAGAGTTTTCCACGTAGATTATGTGTTATTTATTTTTGTTATTATTACTTTCATATATTGTTATCTCATAACATATAGCTATATCTTAAGCTCACTTTAATTTGTCGTCTAAGCGATGTATAACCAATTACTATAATATTCATGAACTCCAACTACTTGATGGAAAAAGACAGGCAGAAAAGCATAAAAGTTGCATATGAATTTATTATATCTGAACACATGATCAGTAACAGTTGCACCTAACTATCTAAAAACCGGTAATATGATATTAATCTCTTTTGGAGCCGGAGTCTTGTCATTAATATCAAAGTATATATATAGTATAATATTCATCCCTTATACAATAGAAATCATAAGCATATACAAAAGAAGAATTTTAGTCTTAACATAATTATATTTACATAATATATGAAAATATTCTAATTATGGGTAGGGATACAATTGTTTATATAATATACATATTTACATGTAAAGAACAGATCTTAGACCTAACTCAACCCCAAAAGCTAGCTTGTAGAATGAGGATTGTCTAAGTCCATATAAGGAGTCCATTTTTTCATTTTATTTCCGATGTGGACTCTTAACATTCCCCCGCACGTCCAAACCTCGTTAGCTGGAGCGTGAATAATATAATTTGGGGTCCAACATCGGCGAACAAAGAATTGGAATGAGTCTGACTCTGATACCATGTAAAGAACGGATCTTGGACCTAACTCAACCCCAAAAGCTAGCTTGTAGGATGAGGATTGTTCAAGTACCGTCGCAGTTCCAGCACCAGCAACCCTACAACCAGTTCTCCCACCACGGTTTGTTGGGCCCTGCTCCAGCCCCTCGGCAAGTCCAAGACCGCAAAGAAGCCCACTTCACGCACGCCGCCCAAAGCAGCCCATCATCCAACATGACAACTACTGAGTTGGGTCAGACCTTCAGCAGTCTCAACATGCAACAACCTGAAAAAAAGTGGTACATGGATTCCGGAGTCACTTCTTACCTCACCCGATCTGCATGTCATATTCCCAAATTGTTTGATTTAAAGCATCCTAAGCCTATACAAAAGAAGAATTCTAGTCTTACCATAATTATATTTACACAATATATTCAAATATTCTAATTATGAGTAGAAATACAATTGTTTCTATAATATACATGTTTCTAACGAGTCGTTCAGTGCCGGTCCTCAGAAGAAGCAATTCAATTAGAGGTAAATTTACAATCATACCAAATAAATAACTCTTTAACTTTATGGATACACCTCTTTGGTTTTAACCAAAGAGAATGTGTTATTGTGCAATTTCTTTTTTCTACTAAATGAAAAAGAAATATCCCAAGCATTAATGAGTTGGCATCTGCATAAGAAAAAATGTCGGTTTCCTATTGCTTACGTGTCGACGTACATGTTACTTACATTGCCACGTACCCCAATTCCCAAAGCCTAATAAAATTTCCATATCATTTCTCAAATAATTCTCTTTTGTGATCAATCAATGGCGGCAGTTTCAATTAAACTCTTCATTGTTGTTATCATCTTCTCAATGTGTGTTATTCTTCTTCCATTGGTATCAGCTAAATCCACCGATTTCGACCATTGCATTTAGTTCTTTTCATCTATTAAATTGCTTGATTTCTGTTGCAATAATTCTATATGCTTACGCAAATATATGTATCGCTCAAGTAATATAGTATGTAAGATCAAGTTATCGTCCATATAAATTGGTTTATCAAGTACCGAATACCTAATCTATGATATCTATTTGGCTAACGTTCTTTTATTTGGTTTATGAATTAAGAATTAAAATTAAATAAAATGCAGAAAATAAACTAAATATGATAATATTTTGGTTTAAAACAGTTATGATGGAAATAGGGCTTCCAATCTCCTCAACTATCCACTCTTTCACTTGTTAATGCAACACTAATAACTCTGCTTCTTATTAAAATAACAGATTAACTAATATGTTCTATATTTCAGTTATGACATATAAAAACTCAACCTTGTGCAGAAACATTCTATATTTTTATGATAGATTTTACCACACAGGAGGATTAAGAGCAATAACTTTAAACACTAAACAAGTATCGGGGTACTTTCGTCTACGATTTTAACCTATGTCTAAGCAACTACAACATATTCAAATCTCTCCTCTCGGATCTCGATTCAAAATCATATAAGTTAATGGTCAATTAATTATCAATCAATCAATACAATATTGAATAGATCTTAATATAACTGAAGAAGAAATCAATAACTATGCATTAACTATATGAAAGAGCTTCAAGAAGATTCGATGAAAAACTCTAATAAAAAGATTAGCTCCTAGACATTGTCATGCTAAGAACTAATACAAAATCCAACATAAACTGAAATTAAAATAAAGGAAAGAAAAGAAAAGAACTTGAACAATTGATGTCTCCAATTGTAGCTTGTAGCATCCTTTCTTGCCTCCACCAAGTATGATCTGAATAATGACAAGGTTTAGGGTTTTTATATCTGAGAAAAATTGCGTTCCGGACCCTTTTACCTTTGAAAAATCAGATTTTCTCACCCAGACCCACGTCGGCGTCGCGGCCCTGCTGGCTTGTGCTACGGCTCTGACTTAGCCACAGAAAAATCAGACCACGCAGTACTTTTGGCCGCGGCGTCGGCGATGTTGTTTTCCGATTTTGCGTCTTTTTTTCGTTCGGACTTCTTCTCTGATTTCTTCTATGCTTCCCGAGACTTCTTAGACTTCCTTTCTTGGCCTTTTAATGTGCACTTTCATCCTCAAAGCAATACTTTCTCCTTTATGACCGTTGTAACACAAAAGAACGAAAAACACACCTAACACTATACTAAACGCAAAAGAAAAGAGTAAAATACTAACTAAAAAGGACTCAAATGTGTGTCTAAAATACACTCAACAAACACTCTCAAACTTACACTTTAATCGCCCTCGAGTAAAACACTAAACAAAAACAAAACAAAACAAATGAAGACTCTATGAAATGGATCAAGTAGCTATAGCAATACTTCCTCAAAATCATGGATAAAAACTGGGATAATATGTTAGAACATACATAGCATGAATATTTAGCAATCTAAAATTTCAAGTTAGATATTTCGCAAATTCAATTATTTCATAATCACTGGAAATACAAGAACCTAACCTATGCATGTCAATTTCATTTCATCTTTCCCAAATTTCTATAGACTTGTTTACTTGCTATTCTCCACTAATCATAGACATACACATTAAAGATCATCAGGACTTTCAAGGGTTTTAATGTAGGCTTAGGCAGGGGTAGGTAAACGTAGACAATTAGGCTCAATTACGTACCATAAACATTTTTCATTCAACTTCTTTTTCCTTCTTTTTGACTTTCTTTTTAGTCACATACATATTGTAACGACTGCCCCGGTTCGCATCGTGCCTTATCCCGGCACCCTAGTGACACAACATCGAGAAAACCAATGGAAAATAAAACTTTAAACAAGAAACAAGATATATGATCATAAACAAAGCCAACCCAACTGTTACCTTCCAATAACATATATAAATACAACTCTTACAAAACGAACGCTTTAATCCTTTTTACAAACCCCGCCACAACAAAGATTACTGCACTTAAGATTTACAACAACTATGACGGACAGGTTCGCCATACCCTCGAATGTACAAGAACCTACAACTCAGTGAACACATACTAAAAGATAAGCCTCCGAGAAACTGAGCTTCCCAAAACGCTGAACCGAGATCCTAAGAGCGAGGATCCACGATCGATGTACTCTACTGCAGATCAACGCAGCCTCGGGCGAGGTCAAGATAACAGTACCAAGTATGTGAAATCAGAAATATCAGAATGAAATCATACTAGTCTATATAAAGCGA
Source organism: Przewalskia tangutica (assembly GCA_029844215.1). Taxonomy (NCBI): domain Eukaryota; kingdom Viridiplantae; phylum Streptophyta; class Magnoliopsida; order Solanales; family Solanaceae; genus Przewalskia; species Przewalskia tangutica. The sequence continues at coordinate 91,711,702 of CM056738.1, read as the reverse complement.
GACATGTATGATAACCAAACTACGCTCACAACATAAAAGCGCCATGTACCGTGACTCACGCCTCAAGTCATCACTCAAATATAACTACGGGTCTCACGCCCACAACATCAATCATGTTCGCATCACGGCCGCATGCCCCGACTCGTGACGGCAGAGCATGTCCATGATGCAACAATAATACCAATGCCCCACGGCCACACGCCCCTAATTCTACCTGCCAGACACGCCCACGTGACATCAACAATAATATCTGGTGATCAACCCCGCCGCACGGCCACATGCCCCTAATTCTACTCGGTGTAGACATGTCCATGTAACCACAATAACAATATATCGTAATCAACCTACCGCACGGCCGCATGCCCCTAATACATCGACGGCATACATACGCCCACGTGACATCAACAACAAGACAAGAATCAAAATGGAAACATACCCGTGGAATTCTCCATCACCGCCAAAGACGCCCAAGTAAGTTCTCAACAAGTCGACCTACTCTATCGAGAGACGCCAGAATACGTAAATACCACACTTGCACACAACAAAGGCTATCATCACAAGCATAGGCAAGTTTCACAACAACAAGATAGGCAAGTTTCACAACAACAAGCATAGGCAAGTTTCACACAACTCAAAGTACTTTCATTTTATGCCAAAGTCCGGTTTTTAACCCCAAAGTACTACATACGCTAAGTTCTTTTAAAAGAGATCCATTACTTTTATAAAAGTCACCCTATACCCGTAGTATTAGAATGACCAACCCACATTCCTTTTCAAAATCAAGTAACAACATTCTTTTCCTAAGTTCCAGCTTTGCCTAGTTTCAATTACTCAAGCTTCTCATTTTCAAATGCTCAAGTCACTTATTTTAGAAAGGTTTCATAACTCATAGTCTTAATCTCTTTTAAAACAATTGAGTAACATATGTCATATATGTGAGTAGTTTATTCTTGTTTATAACGATCTTATTACAAAGACCATGATCTAGAAAATGTAATATCATTTTGTCTCATCTTAGCTTCATGCGGATGGAGGTTTCTACCGGTTTTAATACAACACATCATTATTCAATACATTTTCCTTTATTAACGCCGCAATGGTCCTGTCGATACACATTCGATTCCAAATCAGAAACATTATCCCTTTAAAAACCAAGTACTCATTACTCACGAATGAGGTTTCACACAAACATCCACATTAAAACAAATAAGTTAAGTCTCTTATCTTATAAGATCAAGTCTCTTAACTTCTAACATCAAGAAACCATTTTCACTACATAAGGTCGTTATAACTAACTTCCCATAAAGCTATTATAACACCCTATGTTTTAAACCAACCAAATCACTTAGCACGTGACGCCTACCGTACTACATAGTTCACAACAATCATGCTAGAAAAGATAGGAAGAGGTTCACATACCTCGCGCGATTTATCGACAATAAGCAAAATGCTCCAAGTACTACAACCTTGCTACTTTCCACTCTCGAGTAATACGCTACTCTTAGTACTTTCACCTATAAAGGTCACAAACGCCTATTAACCCCAAAACACAAGTTTCTATCTTCTACGTAAAATTCGCAAAGACCTCTCCCGCAACAACAGAATCTCCTCCTCTAACGAGGCCGGCTACCAAGCCAACCGTGGTGGTTTACACGCCTAACCTGACGTGTACAATTCTACTCGAATACTACACAAGTCTATCGCAATACTGATCTATGTAAATACGATTCAGCTTCTTTATTCTTCAGCTTAAGTCAAAAGACATCAGAATACTAAGTATAGTTCCATATATAGTATACTTCAACTATATATTCTAACAAACATGTAATTTCCAATTACAATAGAGGACAAGATAATTACCTCGATAAGCCCAAAATTATCCAAGTTATAATGTCGATCCCGAGCAAGGTTTAGCTCCTACTCCGCGGCGCTCCAAACAACCCTTAGAAGTTCTAACTAACTTCTACTCAAATACTTCAACCAACTATGAAGATTTCCTAGTGGTTTGGTTTGAGACTAAAAGGACAAAAGGTAGTATTCTAGGACTTCACGTATGAGGTATCTTTGGAATACTACAAGGTACAAGGCTAAGGTATTTTGGGCATTATAACAATACTAGAGAAGTATTTCAATACCACATGAGTGGTATTATACGAAACAACTAGCAGTGGGTACCCTACTAAGCACCACAGGGAAGGAACCCTCGGCCAAAGGCCACACGGTGCGGGGAGGGGAAGGCTCTGGCCAAGAGCTCACAAAGGGAGGAGAGGGTTTCAAGACTTGGAAGTTTTGGAATGGATGAAGTCTTCACACTTAGGGGGGTATTTATAGCAAAACCAAAGGCCAAGATCCTTCCAAGTGTATAGCAAGTGTAAGGGCAAGATTAAGCCAAGTGCACCCTAAACCCTACTCCACAAAACACTCCACAAAACAAGCCACAAAGCAAGGCACACTTGAGGCCAATCGGCCATGCCAACCCACTCGACCGCCTCCAAATCGTCCAACGAGGTGACAAGGTCACCCTCCCGCTGGTCCAAAAGGTTTCGTCTCTAAAAATCCGCAAAAATCCAACACGACCTCGCCGGAATTTTCCCTTCGCAAGTTAGGCAAAAGGTTTCGTCGAAAAACGACTCTAACCAGGCCAAGACAAATGTCATTCTAAGCCACCTAAAGCGGGGTGACACGTGTCACCTCCTATTGGCCCTCAAAAACGTCTTCCAAAAATATCCACAATGGCCAAAATCTCGAAAACAAAGTGGGCCCCACAAATCAGAATTTCTCCCGTGGGCCCCACGTGACCATTTCCGAAAATAAAATTCCAAAATTCTAATATAATCTAAGAAGCCCAAATTCCAAATCTGGGAACCCAATTCCCTTCAACGAACATTTTTCCTTACAAAATCCGGAAACTTTTTCCGTGGAAGAATCACCTCTTTCTTCCTTTCCAATTTTTTTCTGTCGTGCTCTCGTACGTACGTCCTCGCATACATACCCTGAGAATACGGGGTATAACACATATTTTCTCCCCACTTTTCTTTTGAGAGAATGAGACACATTATAAATAACAAGCACCCCAAACTTAGGCTTTGCATATTTTTCATTGAGGTGCATCAACTTTTCATTATCTTTTTATTTCTTTTTATTTTTCAACACATTTGTCACGCCCCGAACCCCGGGCCCGCGATTGGTGCCCTACCTGGGCACCCTTCTATCTATACATCCCAATAACCAGGGGAAGCTAAAGAAAACTCATATATTTTTTTAGCAAGCAAAGCCGACAAGGCCACCATTATATATATAACAACAAAAGAAAGAATCGCACTCTATTCCAACCCACATACGAATACATGCACTCTAAGAGTCGACAGAACTATGGCGGACAAGGCCCCGCCTGCATCAGAATATACATAAGACTGTAATACAAACTTTGTACCAAAATGACAAGACTCCGGAATAGTGGAGTTGTCTCAATAGAAGCTGAATGGAGATCCTAAGCTCGCGGATCACCCAACCGAGTACCTATACATGCGGGCATGAACGCAGCCCTCTGAAGGGAGTCAGTACAACAAGTACTAAGTATGTAACCAGAAAGTACAGTAAACAAGATCATAACAGTACAAAAGAATGACAGGGACAAGTATGAAAATCAAATACCAGATCCTACTGTGCCATATAAAATAAGAGTTAAATGTACTCAGATCAACTGTACTAATCGCATTTCATCGTATCATCAGACACCGCACTTTGTACTAATCGTATCACCGTACCACTATATCACCGTACTCACCGCATTTTTTATGAAAATGAGAGTCAACTGTGCGTTTTTAAAATATGAGGATCAACTATACTTTTTCAATGTAAGAAAGCCATGTCAAAATCATGAACGTCTGTCTATATAAACAAATAATGTCATGGGAGTTGAACCTGCATCATGGATACTCAGTCCATGGACTAATATACACACATACTGTCATGGGAGTTGAACCTGCATGATGAAAGCACATCTATGGAGCAAATATACACAAATACTGTCATGGGAGTTGAACCCGCATCATGGAAGCACATCCATAGAGCAAATATACACAAAATATTGTCATGGGAGTTGAACCCGCATCATGGAAGCACATCCATGGAGGAAATATACACAAATACTGTCATGGAAGTTGAACCCGCATCATGGAAGCACATCCATGGAGCAAATATACACAAATACTGTCATGGGAGTTGAACCTACATCATGGAAGCACATCCATGGAGCAAATATACACAAATAGAATGAACTATCATTTTAGAAAACCCAAAGTACTATCAAATAAAATAGGTAAACAACTTCCATTTTAGAAACTCAAAGTACTATCAAATAGAACAGGTAAACAACTTCCATTTTAGAAACCCAAAGTACTATCAATAGAATATATCACTAAGGATTAGGTTCCAATAGATCTCTATAAAGATCGAGTCAAGTATCGTTAAGGATAGGATCCACTCACTTTCTAAAATCAAATCAAGTATCAATAAGGGTTAAAATCCACTCACTTTTTAAACTCAAATCAAGTATCAATAAGGATTAGAATACACTCACTTTATAAACTCAAATCAAGTATCAATAAGGATTAAAATCCACTCCCTTTATAAACTCAAATCAAGTATCAATAAGGATTAAAATTCACTCCCTTTATAAACTCAAATCATGCCAAAAGAAGTAGGGATAGTTCACATACCTTATCGACGAACTAACCAACTCGACAATCTAGAATACGTCTCAATGTACTTCAACCTATAACAACAATAACACGTATATCAACATATGCTTACTAATGTAGGTTATATACCAAGTAATGGCTCTCTTATCCTATAAAAATTCGGGCAACACTTCCCCTATTTATACGTAATTTTCCACCTTTCAAGAAGGTCAATTTCTACAACAATCAAGCCACAATTAAGGGCACAACCAACAGTTAACCAAAGGGGATTACACGCCTACTTTACGTGTAAAATTCAGCACCTTAATCCATGTAAAACAGTCCACAAAATCAGTCCAAAATCCGACAATAACAAGGGTGAAATGTGAGACCTTTCAACATCTTTCTACACCCTTATTCCTTTAGGACTTACATTAGCTTTTACCACATTTAAACATGCATAACGACAACTGCATTTCCAGCATTTTAATACCTCATAACAGTCCCTAAAACTGCATAACAATATCCAACAGTTTTGTACAAGTCTCTTCCAAACAACTACAACCAAAGCCCTTTTCAATAATCCTTTATATTCCAATTCAAGTTCCAATACTTTAATACAAATCATATCAACTATCAATAACAATATTTCTTTCATTTAATAACATGCAACAAGTGAAGATAACAACAATAATAACCAACAAATCCAAGATAACAAAACTGTCTAGTTTCGGCCACTTCGTCAAAATTTATCCATACAATTTTTATTCTTCATTATCCTTAATACAAGTTCATCTATTAACTACTACAACATGTAATATCCAATTACTTCAAGAGGAGGAAGAAACCTTACCTTATTATTGGCACAAAACAACCCCTTAATCTCTCGGCCAACACTCCCCCTTTTGCACCGCTTCTTCGAGTTCCAATCACCTCCATGTATCCACTACAAGCTTGTAACCATCTTTCCTTCTTGTATTACTTCCAAAAAGTTCATAAACAAGCCTAGGATTTCACCATCATTTTCCGGCCAAACCATGACTTATGGTTCTTGGAGAGTTAACTAGGCTTAACACTTAGTTAAAGTGCTTAATCTTGAAAAAGAAAATAGTTGACCTTGATCTTCTCTTGGCTTAGGGTTAGTTCAAACATTTGGAGGAGAAGAGAGGTCAAGGAGAGTTTGGATGAAGATATTTTGAGACTAAGTCTTGCTAGACTTGATGTAAGATGTATGTAGCACAAGTGGAGAGGGACCCACTTGTCTTCACTATATGAAAATATCTCCACACTATATTCCCTTCACAAAATATTAATCCAACACTTAGTCAATCTTGCAATACATATACATATAATTAGAGCTTTGCTACACAAGTGGGGAGGGACACATGTCACCTTCTTATTCGCCCATAATTCTCTTCATAAATATAATCCAACACTTGGCCAAAATATCTAATTTTTCGAAGGCCCCCACAAAATTGTGAAATTTTCGACGGGCCCCATATTATCAATTCCAAGACCTCATAATCCAATACTAATCTCATAAATCCAATTAAAAGAATTAAACTCCAAGTTAATAATTTTTTTCCGTCGTCACATTTTTTTTCCAACAATGTTTTCGTAGGAAAATGTAAATATCCTTTCCTTTCGACCTTCAATTTTTGATTCCTTAATCACGTTCTCAAATCAATGTCATGGAATTACGGGGTGTAACAACTTTTCATTTCAATAACTTTCAATTATCACTTATGACACAACAAGGGAATCATAGGGTGTCAACAAAGATATTCTTTAGGCTCAAATGAACTGACTAGTGATACAATTTATGTCAGAGTAGGTAATGAATGGTAAGAAGGGCTATCAAAGAATGCATGAATCATCTCCCTAAATATGTACATCGTAACTATTTCGCCTCAAAACAAGCAAACCGGTGTTCTAGACATTTTCAACCTTTCTTTCCATAATTGACAACACATAGGTTAAACACAAATATCCAAATAATTAGATGTCATGAATTTTCGGAATATCTAACTTAAGCACACATATTTTTGTTTTTAATTCCATTACATTATCTCACTTTATTCACTCAATATCTTTAGCAACTACAACATACATGATCCATAAAAAAAATTATGACTCACAAACACATAAAACAAACAAAAAGACAACAAAAAGACACAAAATAAAATAACAAAACAAAATAAGACCCCCCCCCCCCCATACTTAATCGACCAATTGTCCCCAATGTGTAAAGACTAAAAATAAAGGGACAACTTACTGACACAACACATCGATCATAACGAAGGTCTGAGAGGAATATTCTGAAAATTGCCTCGGCGATCGGGCTCTCTGAACTTTTGGCGCCACGACCCTGCAGATTGGCGTCGTGGCGCTGATGACGGGAACTGCTGCCAGTATTTTCCTTTTTCAGCATTTTTGTCCCTTTTTTCACTTAGGGTCAGCTTCTAGTCCACCCGTCATCCAAAAATATAAGACAAGAAACCAAGACCGCGAGACTGTTCAAGATATAATAAAACAACTAAAACAAAAATTGAAATAACATAATTAAAAATATTGGGTTGCCTCCCAAGTAGCGCTGTCTTTAACGTCTTTTAGCCGGACGCAGTTTTCTTAGTCAATCAAGGGGGTAGATTATCCCCTCCGCATATCCATTTCAAAACCATTCTCTTTCTCCTTCTCCTCATCTTTTTCACAGGGCTAAGGTCAACAGAGTTCATTCCTTTTTCATCATTTACTGGTTCAGAAGTCTTACCATCAAGTTCTTCACGTTGCTTTAATATTACCCCATGAGCATCAGTACTTGTGAGGCTTTTCTCAGAGACACCCTTGTCAACTATCCCAATGGCAAAACATCTATCATTGACTTGAGGTTCAGTTGGTGACTTGAAAACTTTGAATATCATTTCCTCATCTTGGACTCGGAGCTTCAACTCTCCCTTTTCAACATCAATCAGTGCCCTCTCTGTGGCTAGAAATGGTCTCCCAAAGATCATGAACATGTTTTCATCTTCCTCCATATCAAGAATGAGGAAATCAGCAGGAAGGATAAATTTACCCACTTTCACCAATATGTCTTTGTCGCGCTCTTTTTCGACCGCGACATTATAAAACTCTTGCTTAAGAAGATGTTAGAAAATAAAATGCTATGTTAAAAATACTAAAAGGGTGCTAAAATGTTAAAGTGCTAAAAAAGGGGTGCTGGAAATGCTAAAGGGGCTAAATGCTAAAGTGGTTGCTAAGTCGCCACCTAATTAGTTTGGGTGTATTAGGACACCTAAATGTCAACTAGGTTAAAGTCAACACTAACTCCATTTTTTTGGTCTGCAAAACTAGTGTGAGATTTTGTGTAAAGGTTCTTTATTAATCTAGAGGGAAGGGGTTAGACACCCTCTAAGATCCGCTAACTTGCGGTTATCCTGTAAAACCTAGGTTGCTTATTATGTTAGAGAAGATGCATGTTTTAAAAGATGTTGCAAGTGTTTCATAAAAGAATACATTTAGTAAAAAGATTTATGAGGCTACTGCCATAAAAATATCCGTAAAGTATTATTTATAAAATAAATGATGCAAAATTGATGTATTTACTAAAGATATGCATTTCATTTGCAAAATATTGATTTTTGATTGACACAGGTATGGTATGATGTGAAATAGGCTATTTTTTTTGCAATTGATAATAAGAAGATAATTTTATTATGAAAGTAAATTATAATGTCCTTAAGTGGGTTATGAGAAAATCCATTTCTTTTGTTAATTTCATGATTAGATATGAAATTGTTTGGCAAAAAGTTCAGATATGCATGACAAACCCAAAGGCAGGCAAGTTAGAAGTGTATTTCTAAATTTAAATTACCTTCCTACCTTATATGTTTAAAGACTAATTGCTCTAGATTTCCTATTAATTACAAAGTTAGCTAATTAAATTTCAACAAATAAACAAACAAGTATATATAAGACATTTAAGAGGCCAAAAGGATGATTTGAGGGGGATGACAGTGTCGTCTCGTCCCATTTTTGTTTGGAAATTCTGAGGCGGAATGCGGTGGACACAGATGCGGGCACTCATGCGGTGTGGCTCGTGAAGAGTCTCGCAATGAGATTCTTCGTTGCTCCAATTTTCATGTAAAAAAAAATATAAGGATTAGTATGCATCCAAACTTTAGCATAATAATAAAGTAGAAACAACACTTATAATTAAACACACGAGGGAACAGAAGACACATGCAATTTTTTATTTTTTTACGTTTGGTCTTAACTACGGGCCCAGGTTACAGAACAATCCCAAGAACATTAATTCAGGCAAGGCTTTGATAAAGCAGGCAGTGCATAGATACAACAGACCCAAATAATGAGTATTTCGTATCCAGAGATGTGCAAACTCAGGTTCAGGCTTTAGACATACAATTGTGATATATACATAGATATTCAGAGTTAGGACAAAGTCAAATTTATCATTTGCAAACAGCGATGTAAACCTAATCAGAATCGTGAGACCTCAAGATAGATAGGTTCACCGTAACTAGCATTTCTAGACTAATATGACATCACAGTGGACTGAACTCAAGATATCGCAGCGGTGTAAGTGGCTGCGATGTTAATAATAGATTCAAATCTACACATATTTTAACTACAAATACAAAAATCGAGATAGACGCATGTGCGATATTCAGATAAGGACTATCAATTCCACCTAACCAGAAGAGATAACTGCCAATGCATACCAGAATAGATTATAATGCAAAACTCTATGCCATTTCAGACCATATGACCATGCAAACATATTATTTCAGCAGTAAACTCGCACCTTTTAGTGATATTACAATACTGCGGCAAGTGGACAAACATTTCCTTTGGACTTCACTAACATATTTCAGCTTTATTATCCTTTAACTATACATACATTCATACTTGCTAGTTAAATCTTCATATACGTAAAGATGGTGAGGGACATATATTGAGTAAGTATATGCAAACAGTTTGTGTTAGATATTCATGATGGCTTAAATAAAATAAGGACAAGTATATAGTGAATTATGTGGCCATATTAGATAAACAGGGATGGCCAAACAACTACTTCAGAGAAACATTTTAGATATGTAAAGGGAAGATTTAGACGTATTCAATCATGCTCAGGCTGTGTATTAGGAAGGAAAACAGAGAGATGACAGTGAGCCAGGGTGAAGATATTCTCTTCTCCAAATATGCAAAATGTATAAGTGTCACGACCCGACCCCGGGGCCGCGACTGGTGCCCTACCGGGGCACCCTGTCAGGTATACATCAGAGAATAGTAGCGGAACATACATAATACAAAACCTGTATAAAGTAAACATCACTGGCAAGCCGATAAGGCTGCCTTCCATAAAAATATACTTAATCAAAAGTACAACTCGTTCTTACATCCCAAAACACAAACGTGACTACAGACCTCTAGGAATAACAACTGTGGCGGGACAGGGCCCCGCCATACCCCTGAATGTACATAATACCTACAACATCAGGGAAAAACCGTACCAACAAAATAAGCCTCCGGAGGAATGGAGCTTCTGACACCAGAACAGTGATCCTAAGAGTGAGGATCCACCACCTGCTTACCTATACCTGCGGCATGAACGCAGCCCCCGAGGAAGGGGGTCAGTACACAATATGTACTAAGTATGTAAAACTGGGAAAATACTTGTAATAATAATATAAGTCTAAAATAGCTGGAGTCATGGATGAAAATCAAAATACATTGTACTGTGTCTTACTAACAATGAGAGTAGCAAGTATATATGTATATTACTGCATAAAAATAGGAGGCTCATGATCAAAACAGGGTCCCTCGCCCGTAGTATCAATAAGCAATCCTACTCCTGGGACTATTTCACCCGCATGGGTCCTGTGGACCCGCATGAGGTATTCCTCGCGATAGTCAGACTACCGCATGGGACTATTTCACCCGCATAAGCCCATAAGGACTCGCATGAGGTATCCCTCGCATCGTGGGTAGCAAATCCACGGAACAGGTGGTATAACGATCTTGGGGATTTACCCCTCATTTATACTCTTACCCTGAAGCAGGTGGTATAACGATCTTGGGGGTTTACCCCTCAATTATACTCGTATCCTGAAGAAGGTGGTATGACGTCTTGGGGCTTGCCCCTCATTCATACTCTTACCCTGGAGAAGGTGGTATAACGATCTTGGGGCTTGCCCCTCATTTATACTCTTACCCTAGCTCAACCGGTCATCATACATAACATAAATAAGTTAAGAAAAGCTCATAACTTCTTATTAGTCTTGTTCATATACCCTCTCATTTTAGTTTACTTAAGGCACTTAATCATATCTTTAATAAAAGAAATCCGGGAATTTAACCCAAAGTACTACATACTTCTACTCTTTTAAAACTGGCTCTTTTCCATATATAAAACCTTTGGGCAAGTGATACCTTAAAATCAATTTGTCTTTCATAAATCAAGTCATTTGTCCGTACTCATTTTACTTAAAGTAAATCTCTTCTTATTATCCTTTCATAAAGCTAATAAACCAACTTCCCATAAAGTTGTTATATTAACCCTATACTTTAGTAAAATTATACTTTTCCCATAACCAAGGGACTTATACTTTCTAAAACGAACAAGTCTTTATATACTTAAAACAAGTAAGAATACCAAATCTTGTACGTCTACCGTACTACATAGATACAACTACTCATGCTCAAGGGATAGGAAAGCTCCACATACCTCTTCGGCCAATCCACTTGCTAATTCCAAAATACCGCACGTAGTATGTCAACCTATAATGACCATAATACGCTTATTAACCTCTAGTTTCAACATAGACTTTTCCAAGTTCAAAGTTACTAATTTCTATGGAAAATTGGGCAGCATTTCCTTTGTTTCTACATACTTTGCCACCTTTTTCAAGGCCGAATTCAACATCCAAACGCCACATCTTAGGCCCAACAATCCAAACATTTCAAAGGGGATTACACACCTAAACTTGGGTGTGTAAAATTCTGCCCCATAAGGTACAACAATTTACTTAACAATTTTAAAGTAGTACTTAGGCTACAACATGCTCACATAACCTTTTTAACCAATCCTTTCATATCCAACCCATATTTCTTACATGCAATGAATCTAAGAGCATTATTTACTACTACAAATTCCTCCTTCTTCACATGCAACACAAGTAACTAGCTACAAGAGAAGAATTGTTACCTTAGAGCTTTAGCCAAAATTATTCCAACAACTTTGCTAGCCTCCTTTCCAAGAACACCACCACAATAACTCCTACAAGCTAGCCACAAGCTTCCTTCTTGTCCTAACTTTTCAGATTTTCCTTAAGCTTTTAATTTCTCTTGGATTTCTAGAGAGAAGTGAGAGCTTTAGCTTAGAGAGAGAGAAGGATTTGAAAGATGACCAAGTCTTCAAGACTTGGTCAATATATAAGACATGCAAAAATCAGAAGGGGGGGGGGGGGGGACACTTGTCACCCACCCATGACCACTTTTAAAATAAAACAGTGCAGAATTTCCCACTCAGCTTCGCAAAACCCGCCTCGGCGTCGCGGCTCAGAATGTGGCGCGCTGAAACTGGGCCGACTCAGACTTTCCGCGCCGCCTGCCCCGGCCACGGCGGTGCAACTTCAGCGAGCCACGAGATCCTTCCGGCCATGCCTCGCAGCCGCCGCGCCCCGTGGCTCTCGCCGAAACACCTTCGTCCGTCACAAGACCGAACTTGTAATTCCCATAACTTCCTACTCCGATGTCCTATCGATTTAACTACTGGTTGCGTTGGAAACTAGACTCAACGAACTACGCACTAGGCCTTTGAAACACCTAGGAACTCTCAATGTACCGGGTCATAACCCGCCCCAAAGTTGACTAAAACCCTCCGAAACAATCCGTCAACTTATCTTTCGAAAATTTTAAGTCTTACTCCTTTCGTACGCTCTCATACGCATGGCCAGAACTACGGGGTATAACAATAAGCAATCCATCAAGCGTAATACAGGTTGACATTAGAGGGATGTTAATATGAATGGTCTGGGTCACTTAACCAGGGAAGGTATATTAATTTTATAGTCGGCTCAGAGTTAACAGTACGCCGTATTCAGCTCGCTGCGAGGCCAATTCTGCTTGCCTAACTCCTTCTAAGGTCAGGTTACGCCCTTAACATGCTCACTTCATGAGATAGGGTTACAAACTAAAGGTGGAATGCAAACAGGGGATGCTATTTGACACGGTATGATTCTAGACTGTAAATACATCGGGCAGGAAGCATATATCTGTCACCACACAGATTATAATAGCTTAGAATGAGACATCAAGAAGCAGTCGTCAAGGGAAAAACTTAAATACTCGCATATAAGGGTTGATACAGTTGTGCGTTAGGTTGAGTCGATTCGCGTAGAGAAAAGGATGCACCAAAATAGAACGATGATATTTAGAAGTTAGCACATACGTCAGATAAACAAGAAATGAATTTTAACGACCTACTCGTGGTTTAACAAATTCGAGTTAGCACAGATGATATACACATTAGGAAAACGAACCACACTTTAATCCACGACTTAAGATTCGATCAAAGCAGACTATAACTAGTATATTAATCAGATAGGTTCAACAGCAAATTCGCCAAACATGCTCTAAAGTGACTTAACATATATAAATGACAGTTAAATTAAACTAAACACATTTAACAAGCAGATCATCATCAAACAGATCACAAAGTATAAATTGAATAGAAAATCAAAGGGCGATGAATTTACCTTCTCCGGACAGCGAACCGAGGCAGCGTATCAAGTCGTCGATCCACTCGGGCCTGTATTGCGATACGATTAAAAAGGGGCTCTGGTCCTTGTTATGCGAATATAACTTATGTTTAAAAATAACTTCTGGAGACTCTTAAGTTATTCTGAGTTCTTGTTTTGCACTGCTATTTCAGGATTGTTCCTTTAATGCTTTACTCCGTCGAGATCGATGCTTACTCCTGATTCTTACTGATTTTTCGAATGTTCTTACTGATTCCTGGGTGGGTTCTTTTCTCTGTGGAAATCCCCTCGCCGATTGATCTATTCTAAGGTTTTTTTATCTTATGCTTTTTCTCTGTGTAAACTCCGGGATCTTTTCCCGTTTTGTCCTGCCTTTGCATGTGTAAAATGAGTTCATTTATATGGCCATGATTTGGGTTCCAAGTTTGGTAAGCTTTTGGTACTGATTTCGAACGATTTTTACTGCGATTTTGACATGGTTCGTTCAGATTTTCATACGATTTTTGCTGATTTTCCGTGATACGATTTTGGATGTGTTTCTTAAGGCAAGTTTATGATTATCGTAACATTGGGCTGATTTGTTAGTTGTACTGGTGAAAGATTCGTCGGATTCTCCGGCGAGAATCTAGGCTGGGTGTGGGCTGCGACGAATGGTGAAAGACTGGCTGCTTTTCTTTAGGTTTAGATTAGGTTTCCTTTTCTTTCGGTTGTGGACGACGGGAGAAATAAAGGGCTGGGGTCTGGTGGGCTTTAGGTAAATGTAGTAAATGGGTCGCAGGTTGGGGAGTTGGGCTGTGCGAAAATAGGTTGTTTTTTGGGGTGTGGGTATTTAATTGGGTATTAGTTTTAGGAGTTAGTTTTAGGTAAAAATTAATTAATGGGAAATAAATGAGGTTTAAATTATTATTAAATTATTTAAATGCTAAATGCGGATATGATATTTAAGGATTGCTTAATACTTTTATAAATGCTACGCTATTATTTAAAATCTCATTTATTTAAATTATCTTAATATGACTTTAGGTGCTTTATTAATTTTTAGCTTGGGTTTAAATTATTTCAATAATTATGGGATTGCTTTGCGTATTAATAAATGCGACTATGCTATTTGACACGACGTCATTGCCAAATTATTTATTTATTTACGTATTTATTATTATTAAAATTATTAAGAATTAATGGAAATAGAATAGGGCTTAAAATTGATAAATGCGGGCGCGAGACTCGAAGTGCTTAATATTCTTCGTAAAATGCGGTGCCATTATTAAATCGCTTATTTATGCGTGTATTAATGTTTTATTGTTGCATTTTATTATTATAAAAATTGTAAAAGATTATTTTGAAAAATTAGTGTAATTTTATAGTTAATGACTGGACGGGAGGGTCAAAATTGGGTGTCAACAGTCTTCAATTATTCCTCGGGGATGCACGATTGAGCGATCTGCTAGCTGCAAAGTCACTGTTGTTGGCCTTGATTCCCCCAAACCAAGTCTTTTAAATGTAGAGGGGCATAAGATTGATACTTGCCCCAAGTTATACAAAGCTTGCTTGCATGTCACCTTCCCTATAGTGCAAGGTAAGGTGAAACTCTCTGGATCTTTTAACTTTGGAGGAAGTCTCTTCTGCAAAATAGCACTGCACTCATCTGTCACCACCACTGTCTCATAGTCTACCAATTTCCTCTTTTTAAAGAGGATATCCTTCATGAATTTGACATACACTGGCATATGCTCCAAGACTTCAATGAAGGAGAAATTAATATGCAACTTTTTGAAGACCTCTTAAGAATTTCGAAAACTGCTTGTCCAGAGCCTTCTTCTGAAGTCTTTGAGGGTAAGGAATTATGTCTGTATATTCCCTCATGATTGTTGGTGGAGCTTTTTCTAAAATAGGGCGGTCATCAGTAACCCCTCCTTCTCTGCATCAACTATCTTCTCCATTTCATTCTCCTTTTCAACCACTGGTTGGGGTGCAACTTGCTCTAATTGTTTACCACTCCTCAAGCTGATTGCTTGATATTGCTCCCTTAGGTTCATCACTGTGTTTCTAGGGAGGTTTCCTTGCGGTCTATCACTCAATTTTTCTGCTAACTGCCTCATTTGAGTCTCCAAGTTCCTAATAGATGATCTTGTTTCGGTCATGAATTGGGTCTGAGAGTTGGTCAAGGTTGCAAATAAGGACCTGGTTTCTGCCATAAATTGAGTCTGGGAGTTAGCCAAGGTCAACAATGCTGCTCTTATTTCATCTGGCTTCTCTTGTGGTGGCACTGGGTCATTGCTTTGGATCTGCCACGGCGAGATGGATTGGTCTGTTGAAATAGCTCATGTCATGTCCTTTTACGATCGCGACACTCACTCATGCTTAGAAATGTTAGAGATAGAAATAAAATAATGCTAAAAATAGTGCTAAAAGGTGCTAAAGTGCTAAAGGGGTGCTAAATGCTAAAATAAAGCTAAAGGAATGCTAAAAGAGTTCGCGGAGTCGTCACCTAATTAGTTTGGGTGAATTAGGACACCTAAATGTTAACTAAGTGAAGTCAACATTAACTCTATTTAATGGTCTGCTAAATTATGTGAGATCTGGGTAAGAGATCTTTATTAATCTAGAGGGAAGAGGTTAGGCATCCTCTAAGATCCGCTAACTTGCGGTTGTCCGGTCAAACCTAGGTTATTATTATGCTACGAGTAAAATGCATGTTTAAAAGATGTAAGTGTTTAAAAAGGATGCATTTTTATAAAAGATTTATAAAGCTAATGCAATAACAATACGGGTAAATTTTAAAGGTATGCATTTATATTATTTATAAAAATGATGCAAAATTGATTTATTAACTAAATGTACACACTTACTTGCTAACTTAATCTTGATTAACATAAGTATGGCATGATGCATAAAGATACTTAATTTTGCAATTGAGAAGAATTTATGCCTAAATTTCATGATAAGATATGCAAATTAAATTGTTAGGCAAAAGTTTAGATGTGCATGATAAGTCTAGGATAAGTAGTGCATTTCTTATTTTTAAACTACCTGCCTGATTTATTTATTCAAAGGTTAATTGTTCTATGTCTCATATTAATTACAAAGTTAGATAATAAAATTACAAACAATAAAATAAAAGAAATGAATGAGGCAGGGAGATTATGAGAGTAAAAGGACTCGAAAGCATAGCGATGGCATTCCGCCTGTGGTTTGAAATTTTCTGATGCGAATAGAAGATGCACACAAATTCGGGTGAATGCAGATCTTCAGTTGATGGAAGGCGCGGTGAGTCTCGCAATGAAACTCTTCATTCGGCTCTAGTGCATTTCATGTAAAAAGAAAAGATAAGGATTAGTAACTGAACTTGACAATATATGTAATGTAAATAATCAATCCAAAAAACGTTCAACATCTTCCAAGCCTCTATAAATGGATGTTTCCAACAATCTTAATTTAAGCCCATTTTAAACGGCCCCAGTCAAGAACAACATAGTACAAGTTTAACATGTTTTAGCAAATCATTCCTAACAGTAAAAATGAGACCCCCTTTAACCTTAAACAAACTAAACATGAAGAACAAACTACACCCTGCGGATTTCAATAAATTAGACTCGTACAGATACATTCTTCTATATTACACCACACCAGTAAAGGACAAGCATGAATTCATTCTTAATCGACGTACTCGACAATTAACCTCATAGCCACAAACAGTGAATAATCCATTTAATCGGGTATACCGACCACCCAAATACTAGTATCAGACCGCGCTTATCAACACATAATAAAGAACGGTAATAGCAATTAAATTTAGCCAAACACGTTAAAACGACCCTTAATATCAGCTTAATGCGAGTTTAATCAGTCGTGTAAACCCGCATCAATCCCACAATTACAACTAAGCTAATTACATATTAATATTATTTATTTCTATGGATTCGCACGACAACTACATCATTCAGTAACAGAAGCTAGTGAAACAAATTGACTATTGCGGTTTGGGAAAAACAATACAACCAATATTAACTAAACAGATTCGGCAACCAACCCAAAACATTTAAGCAGTCACACACAACTTATATTGCACATCAATATCAAATGAAACTTAAGACTAAAAGGGTGATGAGTTTACCTTCTCCGTGCAGCGAACCGAGGCAGCGTATCAAATCGTCGAATCACTCAAAATTGTATTGCGATGCGATTGAAAGAGGCGAAGCTTTTCTTTCTTATTTTTCAATATGCTTTAAAGAATTCACTTTTATAATACATGATGTTCGGCTGTTCCTGCTGATGTTTGCTACTGTTTTTCCTCTTATTTTGGATGTTGATGCCTATTGATGCTTACCTCCTCGCTGTTAATTTCTCCATTTGATATTAAGGGGTTTTTTCTATGAAAGTTTATCTTTTGATGATTAACCCGTCCTTTATATGTGTATGAATCTCTGTATATATAGTCCCAATTGGGTTCTCGATTTGGTAAAATTTGATTGTGATTTCTGATCGATTTTGGGTGCTAATTGATTGCGATTTGGTAGGTGTTAATTTCGGATTATTCACTACCGTGTTTAGCATGATTTTGTGAAAGATTCGTGGTAGTTTATGGTAAGCTTTTGGAATTTGTTTTGGTATGATTTTTGGAGGTAATTCGAACTGATTATGGTATAATATATTTTGGTTAAGGTAAGTTTATGTTAGGATTATACAAAATTTGGGGTAGTGATATGGTGCGATTTTGGTTGTGGTAATTTGATTATGGAGCTAATTTTGGTATTGGTAAACTGTGGCATGATTTGTATAGATTTTGGTGCTATTTATGGTAAGTTAATATTGGTTGGAGCATGGTGATTTTGGACGAGACTTAGGGAGGTGCTGGCTGCGTTTTGGCTTTGGCTTTAGGTTATAGGCCGCGTTTTTTTTTGGATGAGAAAATAAGTGGGCTTGGGGAATTTTAATGGGTAATGTTTTAATTTGTATTGGGCTTGTGGTGTTATTGTTGTGTTGGGTAAAACTTAGGTGTTGAGTTTTAATTAATGGAAAGTAATGGGGTTTAAGCTATTTATAAAAAAAATTAATACGACTTTAGATGCTTTATTAACTTTATCTTGGCTTAAATTATTACAATAATAAATGCGGGTGTGTCATTTAATTAGTGATTAATGCTTTATAAATGCGACATTGTTATTAAGATCTTACTTATCGTGCATACTTTGCGCTGGTAAATTAAAATTAATTCAATGGGGTTTTAAACTGCAGATAATAATTATGAAGTTGCTTTGGGTGTTAATAAATGTGGATGTGATTTTAAGGAATGTTTGATGCGATGTCATTATGAAATTATTTATTTATTTATGTATTTATTATTTATGTGAATTACTTATTTATGTATTTATGTGTTTATGCATGTATTATTATTGTTAAGATTATTCTAAAAATTAGTGTAATTTTATGATTAATTATTGGACGAGAGGGTCAAAATTGGGTGTCAACAACTTGTTTCTCTTTGTATGTAGATGATGAAAGAGTCTTCAGACAAAGACGTTGACTTATAGTCAATTTTATCTCTATCCTCGGAATTAAAGCAAAGATTAAGAAAAACAAGGGCAAATGTCGACTCTAAAATTGTCCCAGTGTCGCATTATGATGACACTGGGCTACCGTGGTGAAACACTAAAGGCAGGCTGATGCGAATTCAATAGTTGTCCCAGTGTTGAATTATGATGACACTGGGCTGTTATGGTGACACTCTCAAAACAAGGCTGGCGCTAAAAAAACTGTCTAAGTGTCGGATTATGATGACACTGAGCTACTGTGATGACACTGAGTTATGGGTGTCGGAAAATTAAGCAACGATTGACAAATGGGCTGACACAAAAATTAAAATTTGTCCCAATGTCGAGTTATGACGACACTGAGTTATTGGTGATATGAGATGATGGGAGAGTGAACCGACACTCGAGGCCGCTTCTGTCATTTGTTGGGAAGGCTGCTTCCCCAACAAACTGCCCCGGTTCAATGTAAGAGAAAAATCCATGTTTTTCTCCTGCTCATGCATGCTAAAGCTCAAGAAAAAGTTAGTGCATAACTGTCAAGGAAACAATGATAAAGCAATGATATATAAGCAATATGATTCTGAGAGTAGAGATGTTATCCTGGGTAGCGTGTTGGCGATGTTGTTGACGTTGTCCTTGCGTTAATGCGTGTTGCCAATGCTGAGATGCCATCTTTGCGTGGACATGCTGCCATTGCGAATGCGAATATATTGTCCTTGCATAAATGTGTTGCAACTGCTTCTGTAGGCTAAAGCTCAAGAAAAAGTTAGTGCATAACTGTTAAGAAAAAGTAATAAAGCATGAATATAAGAAATGTGATCAGATGGGTAGGAATATAGTCCTATGTAATGCAATGTTGACATTGTTGATGACGTCATTATGTTGATTTGATGTTGTAAATACTGAGATGTGTTGAATGATGCGAATGCTGATGTCGTCCATGTCCAGACGCGCTAAATGCTACGAATGTTGATGTCGTGTCTGCACGTACTTGTTGGATGCTGCGAATGTTGATGTCGTCTCTGCACGGACTTGTTTGATGTTGCGAATGCTGATGTCGTCTCTGCACGGACTTGCTGGATGTTGCGAATGCTGATGTGTCTCTGCACGAACTTGTTGGATGCTGATGTCGTCTCTGCACGGACTTGCTATATATTGCGAATGCTGATGTAGTCTCTACAGGACTTGCTGCATCATCTCCTGTCTCATCAAGATGAACCAATGAATATATGCAAAACAAGGAGCATAGTTTCCCAATGGTGTTTGGTGACAAATGTGTTTAAATGCCTCTAAGAGTGTTTGTTCCCTGAGGTTAAATGCCTCTAAGAGTGTTTGTTCTCTGAGGTGAAATGTCTCTAAGGGTGTTTGTTCCCTGAGGTGCCTCCGTGCCTCCAAAGGTATTTGTTCCTTGAGGTGAAAATGTCTCTAAGGGTGTTTGTTCCCTGAGGTGCCTCCAAAGGTGTTTGTTCCTTGAGGTGAAAATGCCTCTAAGGGTGTTTGTTCCCTGAGGTTCATCCAAAGGTGTTTGTTCCTTGAGGTGAAAATGCCTCTAAGGGTGTTTGTTCCCTAAGGTGCCTCCAAAGTTGTTTGTTCCTTGAGGTCGAAAATGCCTCTAAGGGTGTTTGTTCCCTGAGGTGCCTCCAAATGTGTTTGTTCCTTGATGTCGAAAATGCCTCTAAGGGTGTTTGTTCCCTGAGACTTGCCTCTAAGGGTGTTTGTTCCCTGAGACTCAAATGCAACAAACATTTCATTATATGCGATATAAGGGAGAGAATTTAAATAGTGTGACCGAAGCTGATATAGGCCGCCTACGTATCCAACAAGGAAATCAGGTCATAATGTAATTCATTTACAAACTAATGTAGTTTCTTTGCAGATTTTGTCTGCGTTGAAATGATGTCGTTGTTTATGCGTTTGCGTTTGTGACCCGCGTGGTGTTGATGAAGACGTCATTGTGTTGATGCTCCTGCTCCTGTGAATTGATGTTCCTGCAAGCTAAGATTAAAAAATAATTAGTGCATAACTGTTAAAACAAAATGATAAATATATGAAAAACGCAATTCTACGAGTAGAGATGTCGTCCCTGTAAAATGCTGCGAATGCTGAGATGTTGTCCTCGCACAGACATGCTAAATACTGCAATTGCTGAGATGTTGTCATTTCACTGACGTAATGTGTTTGTGAACCGCATGGATTGTCATGATGTCTTTGATTTGAATGTTGTGCGTTTGTGAACCGCATGAGTAGCAATTATGTCGTTGTTTATGTGTTTGTGTTTGTTATCCGCATGGCTGGAGTGTGATTCCGTGACTGAGCTGATGTGTTAGACCTTATTGCGGAAATTTAACTTTGATTGTTGCGGTCTTTGCTCATGCTGCTTCTGCTAATATGAAGAATTGTGATATTTGAGCTTCGATTATTGTTGTCTTTTTTGCTTCTGTTGCTTCTGCGCGTTGTGTTTTCTGATTCTGCTGTTATATTTTTTGATTTTGCCATGAAGAACCTTCCTGCTGTATTTTCTGCTTCTACTAATATGAAGAACTTACGCTCAAAGAAAACTTGTGAGTTTTGGGAGGGGGCGATCGATTCGTATTGACTCTGCAACTTTGATCCTTTGATATTTGCGCGCCTGACTTGTTTGGACTTGTAACCCCTGTCTGGTTTCCTTCCTTGGCTAATTTTTAACTATTGCTTGTGACAAAGTGAGTATTTTGATAAAATTTTCTGTCGGATTGACTAAATGAATATTTTATCAAAATTGTCTCGGTTTTAACTTTAAAACATGCAAGGGTTCTTGGTTTTAAAATGAGTATCTTGGGGGGTTGTTTGTCTATCATACCAAAAGTGTGTATTTTGTTATTTCCAAAACAAAGGGGAAGCTCCCTAATGGTGTGACCGAAGTCGATTTAGGCCGCCTGCGTATCCCATCGAGGGTATCAGGTCATAGCGTAGTTCGTTACAAGCAAGACTGAGTAAAATTATAAATTTCTAAGGTGGGACCGAAGCCGATATAGCCGCATACGTATCCCTGCCACGGGAATCAGATCAAACGTAGTTCCAATTACAAACAAAAAGGGATTGTGATTTTTCTAAAAGTAGGACAGAAGCCGATATGGCCGCCTACGTATCCTACCAAGGGAATCAGGTCAAACGTAGTTCGAAATTATTAAAACTTAAATATGAATCTAGACTCAACTTATTCTGTTAAACTAATACGTTCTTTTTATTAAGATTTTAGGTGGGCCAGGACAGGGGTGCAAGTCCAATTTCCAAGTCGCCTCCTTGCTCCGCATCACAGCTGGCTGGTTCTTTGGCGGGATTATGCTTGCTGTCAGTAACGTCTTCTTTTGACTCATGTGTGGCGCATGCTTGGATAAATGACTGATTCGGGCGGAGCAGGTTTGGCAAGGGAACATCTCTTTTCCTTTGGGGATAGGTCGAAGATTCAGCCCTATCATCTTTCTCGGCTAGTCCAATAGTCCTATTCAGACTGCTTTCTCCATTGACAGTAATCACGTTTTGCTGGGCATTGTCAGGATTACTATGACTTGGTAGGGGATCATTGTGCATATCGAGGGAGGCTTCTTTCAACTGAATGATTCCCTCTTTGATCAGCTTCTCAATTTTGTCTTTGAGGGAATAACAGTTCCCGTTGTTGTGTCTGATGGCCCCTGATGGTATGTACAACATTTAGTTTCATCATACCCTCTGAGGGTAGGATTGGAAATATTTCTTGGGATTGATTGGAGTATCCCTATAGCTCTCAACCTCTCGTACAGTTGCGACAAAGGCTCGGCTAGGGGGTGCATGTTTTGGCTGGCTTTTTCTTGGAATTTAGGTGGGGTGTAGGTGCATATAGTGTTACACCCCGTATTTTCAAGAGAATGAGATGAGAACGTACGAAAGGAAATAAGATTTGAATTTGGAAAAAAAAGTTGGCAGAATGTTTTTGGACAGATTTCCAGTCAACTTTGGAGCGGTATATCTCCTAGTGTATTATGAGTTTTTAGGTGTTTCAAAAGCCTAATATGAAGTTCGTTGAGTCTAGTTTCCAACGCAACAAACCGCTCGTCGATAGGACATCAGAGTAGAAAATTATGGACGGTACAAATTCAGCTGACAGAAGAGAAGAAAAGGTTTCAGGTCAGGCGCCACGGCGCCGTATCTCAGGCCCGTGGCTCCGTAAGCCCTGAAATCTTCTGAAGTTTCAGCGCCACGACGCCGGCTGCAGGGCCGTGGCACCGAGGCGGGATTTTGCGGAAATTGGGTAAAATCAGAAGATATTTGTTGTAGAGGACCTATGGGAGGGCGACAAGTGTCCCTCCCAATTTGTAGAACAAGCAAGACCCTATATTATGACCAAGTCTTTCAAGACTTGGCCATTTGCAAGACTTCATCCTAAAAGATTGCTCTTCTTTTCTCTTCTCTCTCAAAATTGATAAAAACCCTAAGCCTAAATGAAATTATCGAAAAGGCGACAAGAAGGCAATATGTTGGCAAGCTTGTAGAGGGTTTGTGTAGGTGATTTTAACGTGAAGAAGAATTGAGGAGAGAGGGATAAAGTGGGCGAGATTGTTGGACTGTTTTGGGCGAAATACCAAGGTAAATTCATTCTCCTTCTTGAAGTAATTATGTCACGTGTTGTAGAAGTTGGAGAAGGATATTGTGATAGGGAAAATGGATATAAGAATTGAATGTAGTCATGTCATAAATGAATGTATAAAAGGGCGGTTTTCGAGCCTCTAGTTCGTTGAATTTTTATGGTCGTCGTCTTCACTTTTTATGTGGGGTTTATTGAAGTGATTTTAGTCGTTCAAATTGTCAATGTGAATTATGTATTAACTTGGGAATAACGACTTGGGTTATAAGGAATGGAAAAGGGCTATATGTTGTATCAATGTTGTATTGCCGAAAATGGCCTTGAATATGAGACAGTTTTATATTAATTGTGGGGCAGAATTTTACACGTTCTGTTAAGGCGTGTAATCCCCTTTGGCTAGTTGATTTGATGAGCCTTAAATGTGGCATATTGGTTATTGATTTCGGGCCTTGAAAAAGGTGAAAAAGTATGTAGAAACAAAGAAAGTGCTGCCAATTTTTCGTAGAATAGGAAGCTTTACACTTAGAATATTTTACATTAAAAGCTAGAAGTTAATAGTCGTATTATGGTCATTATAGGTTGACATTCTACGTGCGGCATATTCAAGTTAGCAAGTGGATTAAGCCGAAGAGGTATGTAGAACTTTCCCTATCTCTTGAGCATGGGTTTTATAAATGTATAGTACGGTAGACGAACGAGTTTTGAAGAAATTCGGTTTTGTTTTGATATCATTAACTTGATATAAGAATGTCTAAGTTTGGTTGAGTTAGGTAATTAACTCATTTGATTTTTAAAGAATGAAAATATCTTAGTTCCTTAAAGCATAAAGTTATTATAACGGCTTTATGGGAAGTTGGTTATAACAACTTTATGGAAAGTTAAAGGAATGGTTTTCTCTAGTAATGTAAACCAAGATAAATGACTTGAAATGAAGAAGGGCAAATATTGATTGTAGGGCATCAATTGCTTAAAGTTTTACGGTAAAAGTCACTTGGTTTAGAAGCCTAGAAATGTAATTCTAAAGGGTATAGTGAATTGTTTTGAAAAGTAGATATGACTTGATACTACGGGTGTTAGTATCTTGGGGTTTTATATGAAAATGAGTCATTTTAAAAGAGTAGAAGTACGTAGTACTTTGGGTTAAATTCCCGGATTTTTCATGATATGATAGTGCCTTAAGTTAAATAAAATGAGAGTGCATGCTAATTAAGTCTAATGAGAAGTTAAGGGATTTCTTAACTTGCTTATGATATTTATGGTATCCGGTGATGCTTGTGTTATATTATTCTTCACGGGGTCATTCCCCGGGCATGTTGCATTTTGCATATTCCATGGATTCGCTCCCCACGATGCGAGGAAGTTACCTCATGCGAGTCCGTAGGGCTCATGCGGGTGAAATAGTCCCATGCGGGGCGGACCAGTCCTATGCGAGGAAATTACCTCATGCGGGTCCATACGACCTATGCGGGTGAAATAGTCCCAGGAGTAGGATTGCGTGATAATACTACAGGCGGATGGTCCTAGGTTAATCACAGGCTTCCTATTTTAAGAACCGGAAATGTTTATTTTGTTACTCTCATGGTTAGTAAGGCACAGTATACTGTTAATTTGATTATCATACATATCTCCAGTTTTATTTTAGACTTATGATGTAAATTACAGTATTTTCAGTTTTACATACTTGGTATATATTGTGTCGACCCGCTTTCTGGGCTGCGTTAAATGCCGGTAGGGTAGCGAGTTGTGGATCCTCACTCTTGGATCACCGATCGATTGTCGAAAGCTCCATTTCTCGGAGGCTTGTCTTTTGGTGCAGTTTCCGAGATTGTAGATTTATGTACATTCGAGTATGGTGGGCCCTGTCATCCACGATTGTTATGTAAAAATTCTTAGAGGTCTGTAGTCATATCTTGTGGATTGAGTTGTAAAAAAACAAAGATGTAACTGTTTATTTTTCTTGGGTTGTGTATAATTTTCGGAAGGTGACCTTATCGGCTAGCCTGTTGATATTCATGACTAGTACTTTAAGAGTTTTATGTATGTTCCGCTGCTATTCTCTGATGTATACCTGTAAGGGGTGCCCAGGTAGGGCTCCAGTCGCGGGCCCGGAGTCGGGTCGTGACATATAGTGGATGAGCTTTTGGCTGTAATGAGTATGTGGGTTGATAATGTAAGGGGTTATGGGGGGTGGGGGGGGGGAACTTCCTTCAGCTGGATGATCCCCTCTCTAATCAATGCTTCGATTTTATCCATGAGTGCATAGCAGTTTCCGGTGTCATGTCTTGGGATGTCGGAGTGGTACGCGCATCGTTTAGTCTCATCATACCATTTTGGAAAGGGGCTGCAAATTTTCCCTGGGATCGGCTGGAATATCCCGGCGGTTTTCAACCTCTCGTATAGCTGGGGCAAATGTTCGGCTAAAGGAGTATATGTTTTGGCTGCCTTTTCCTTATGGCTTGTGCTGACTTTGGGCATGACAAACATTTGGTTTTGTGAGTATGTAGGTGGGTATGATGAGGGATAAATGGGTGCTTGAGATGCATTGTATATGGGATGTGTGTGATAATTGGGATATGAAGTAGGCGGGCCTTGGTAGTAAGGTGCAGGATTTTGGATGTTTGGATAAATGGGCTGGAGTGGAGTATTTAGGCTCATGGATAGGTTGGTGAGATTCCGGAGTCTCTCAATTTCGGCTTGCATAGTTGCCATCTGTTGCAACAATTGAGTTTGATCGGTAATGTGTCCATTTTCTTAAACCTCTAATTCGTCCATAGGAATAGAGATAAGTCCCAAATTAGTATGCTCAGGTGCCCCTGAATCAGTCATGTCTTCGTTCCTTGCTTTTGACCTTGTGAAGTACTTATGCTCTGCCATTGCTTAGTCAAATACAAATCGACTTTGGGAAAAATGATAAATCCTTTAAAATGCAGCAAACCAAGTTAGTGTAAAACATATGATCTTGCAAAGCTGAAGACAACATGTATCAGATATATTGCACACAAAATATCATATTAAAGCGATTCCTAATATGCATGGGGCCCTTTATGCCAGAGGTAGGCCTAAACGCCAGATGCGAGATTATGATAGATTGGTTCAAGCCGACAAACTGTAATGCTTTTGTTGGAAATGACGATAAAATGAACGTGCATTTTCCAATTTCGGCATGTCATGTTTAGGTTTGGATTTGTCTACCATTGTCACGCTACACATAGTATGCTGATTGGCTGTTGGGTTGAGAAACCCGTCGACAAATTTGGTGTTTTCCTAATTGTGGTGTCGATACCAAGGATCGACTCACCTAAGATAAATGCATGCATGCCTTAATATAAAGGTGGTATAGCTCTATCTTAAGTTTACTAAGATTTGGCTTTACTAGACGCAAGGTTCCCGAGCGGACAACTCGAGTGAGAAGGCTACGCGGCCACGGATGGTCCGGACACTCCACGTATAATACCAACTCTCTTAAATTTGGGTTTTATGAAAGAAATTTGTTGATGCACCAAGCGCACCTCGCGTGTAGTGTGTGATTGTGTGAATTTTTCAGAGTGGAAGAAGTATGAGCGGAATGCCAGTTTAAGGAAAGCGGTAACAAATAGCAATTACAACATTTACAAATAAAAGCAATTTACAACACACCAGAAAATTAAATGCAAAAAGTAATGCCAAATAATACCCTAGGTCTGTTATGGTCAAGAACCTGCTTATCCTCAGCGGAGTCACCATTTCTGTCACGCCATTTTTCGACCGCGACACTCACTCCTGCTTAGAAATGTTAGAATCAACCAAATTTTAGGCCAATCAGAGTGCTAATACCCACCGAAAGTGTAAAAATTCACGAATTTGAGTTCTTAGGCTTAGAATTTTTTTGGTTATTTTGTTGTGCTTGTGCTAGGATATAAATAAAATAATGCTAAAAATAGTGCTAAAAGGTGCTAAATGCTAAAATAGTGCTAAAGGAATGCTAAAATGGTTCGCGGTGTCGCCACCTAATTAGTTTGGGTGAATTAGAACACCTAAATGTTAACTAAGTGAAGTCAACATTAACTCTATTTAATGGTCTGCTAAACTATGTGAGATTCTGGGTAAGGGTTATTTATTAATCTAGAGGGAAGGGGTTAGACATCCTCTAAGATCCGCTAACTTGCGGTTGTCCGGTCAAACCTAGGTTATTATTATGCTACGAGTACAATGCATGTTTAAAAGATGTAAGTGTTTAAAAAGGATACATTTTTATAAAATATTTATAAAGCTAATGCAATAACAATACGGGTAAATTATAAAGGTATGCATTTATATTATTTATAAAAATGATGCAAAATTGATTTATTAACTAAATGTACACACTTACTTGCTAACTTAATCTTGATTAACATAAGTATGTCATGATGCATAAAGATACTTAATTTTGCAATTGAGAAAAATTTATGCCTAAGTTTAGATGTGCATGATAAGTCTAGGATAAGTAGTGCATTTCTGATTTTTAAACTACCCGCCCGATTTATTTATTCAAAGACTAATTGTTCTATGTCTCCTATTAATTACAAAGTTAGATAACAAAATTACAAACAATAAAATAAAAGACATGAATGAGGCAGGGAGATTAGGAGAGTAAAAGGACTCGAAAGCATAGCGGTGGCATTCCGCATGTGGTTTAGAATTTTCTGATGCGAATAAAAGATGCACACAAATGCGGGTGAATGCAAATCTTCAGTTGATGGAAGGCGCGATGAGTCTCGCAATGAAACTCTTCATTCGGCTCCGGTGCATTTCATGTAAAAAGAAAAGATAAGGATTAGTAACTGAACTTGACAATATATGTAATGTAAATAATCAATCCAAAAAAAGTCCACCATCTTCCAAGCCTCTATAAATGGTGTTTCCAACAATCTTAATTTAAGCCCATTTTAAACGGCCCTAGTCAAGAACAACGTAGTGCAAGTTTAATATGTTTTAGCAAATCATTCCTAAAATGAGACCCCCTCATTAACCTTAAACAAACTAAACATGAAGAACAAACTACGCCCTGCGGATTTCAATAAATTAGACTCGTACAGATACATGCTTCTATATTACACCACACCAGTAAAGGACAAGCATGACTCCATTCTTAATCGACGTACTCGGCAATTAACCTCATAGCCACAAACAGAGAATAATCCATTTAATCGGGTATAACGACACATCCAGTTACTAGTATCAGACCGTGCTTATCAACACACAATAAAGAACGTTAATAGCAATTAAATTTAGCCAAACGCGTTAAAACGACCCTTAATATCAACTTAATGCGAATTTAATCAGTCGTGTAAACACGCATCAATCCCACAGTTACAACTAAGCTAATTACATATTAATCTTATTCGTTCCTATGGATTCGCACGACAACTACATCGTTCAGTAACAAACGCTAGTGAAACAAATTGACTATTGCGGTTTGGGAAAAACAATACAACCAATATTAACTAAACAGATTCGGCAACCAACCCAAAACATTTATGCAGTCACACACAACTTATATTGCACATCAATATCAAATGAAACTTAAGGCTAAAAGGGTGATGAGTTTACCTTCTCCGGGCAGCGAACCGAGACAGCGTATCAAGTCGTCGATTCACTCGGGAATGTATTGCAGTACGATTGAAAGGGGTGAAACTTCTTTTTTTTTTCAATTTGCTTTAAAGAATTAGGCTTTTATAATACCTGATGTTCGGTTGTTCTTGCTGATGTTTGCTAATGTTTTTCCTCTTATTTTGGATGTCGATGCCTATTGATGCTTACCTCCTCGCTGTTAATTTCTCCATTTGATATTAAGGGGTTCTTTCTACGAAAGTCTATCTTTTGATGATCAACCCGTCCCTTGTATGTGTATGAAATTCTGTATATATAGTCTCAATTAGGTTCTCAATTTGGTAAACTTTGATTGCGATTTCTGATCGATTTTGGGTGCAAATTGATTGCGATTTGGTAGGTGTTAATTTCGAATTATTCACTACCGTGTTTAGCATGATTTTATGAAAGATTCGTGGTCATTTATGGTAAGCTTCTGGAATTCGTTTTGGTATGATTTTTGGAGGTAATTCGAACTGATTATGGTATAATATATTTTGGTTAAGGTAAATTTATGTTAGGATTATACAAGATTTGGGGTAGTGATATGATGCGATTTTGGTAGTGGTAATTTGATTATGGAGCTAATTTTGGTATTGGGAAATTGTGGCATGATTTGTATAGATTTTGGTGCGATTTATGGTAAGTTAATATTGGTTGGAGCATGGTGATTTTGGATGAGAAATAGGGAGGTGCTGACTGCGTTTTGGCTTTGGCTTTAGGTTATAGGCCGCGTTTTTTTTTTGGATGAGAAAATAAGTGGGCTTGGGGAATTTTAATGGGTAATGTTTTAATTGGTATTGGGCTTGTGGTGTTATTGTTGTGTTGGGTAAAACTTAGGTGTTGAGTTTTAATTAATGGAAAGTAATGGGATTTAAGCTATTTATAAAATTATTTTAATATGACTTTAGATGCTTTATTAGTTTTATCTTGGGCTTAAATTATTACAATAATAAATGCGGGCGTGCCATTTAATTAGTGCTTAATGTTTTATAAATGTGACATTGTTATTAAGATCTTACTTATCGTGCATACTTTGCGCTGGTAAATTAAAATTAATTCAATGGGGTTTTAAACTGCAGATAATAATTATGAAGTTGCTTTGGGTGTTAATAAATGTGGATGTGATTTTAAGGAATGCTTGATGCGACGTCATTATTAAATTATTTATGTATTTATTATTATAAAAATGCTAAATGCGGACATAATATTTATGGAGTGTTTAATGCTTGGGATGTCATTATTGAATTACTTATTTATGTATTTATGTGTTTATGCATGATTATTATTGTTAAAATTATTCTAAAAATTAGTGTAATTTTATGATTAATGATTGAACGAGAGTGTCAACATCTACTGAAACTGAGGTTGTTGCCCTTGGTCATTCTTCCATGAAAAGTTGGGATGATTTCTCCACCCCTGATTATCGTTTATTACTAACTCGTGCAACATCCTAAATTAATTAGGAAAACAAATCTCGACATATTCGAAATAAAGTAATGCCTTGACTAAATAATAAAACGCTTAAATCAACAATCCTAAAAAGAAAAACACTTAAATCTAATGATAACAAGTTTCTAAACAAAATTTACTTCTTGCAGTTTACAACCCCTAAAACGACGTTCCGAACGTTTAGATATCTTTGATGTATTGAGCCTACACTATTGTTCGCATAAAAAATATGAGTTTCTATATAAAATATTCACATTCTGGAGTCTTGAGACATGACTAATCTTTGGTCAAATAATGAAAATCCTATTTCTATTCTAATACCAAAACCATATTCTAGTAGTAAGAATCCTACATTTATGGTAAGTGTACAATACTAATTAATACAATATTTACACTAATCAATTCACCAAAATCGTGTGACCAACATTCACCAAAACCGTGATATACACTTATGGTAAGTGTATATCACGTGTATATTTAACAATCTTCATGTGACCATGCTTTTCAAGAATTCATTAGTGTGTTACGACAAGTAACAAAGCGCTTAGTTAAGAAAAAGTAGCAAGAAAGAAAATAGAATAAAATCTTCAAGTGCTCAGTTGATAGCCTTCATATAACTTGATTGCTATAAGCAAAGGAGAAATTAGAGTTGATATATTGAAGAAGATTTAACTATCAAATCTGTAAAGTTTCACTTGAACTAAGAAAAGTACTCCTGTATCTTTCACTAAAGCATAAGTACCTGTTTTCTTGGTATCTCTCAAGATTTTTGCATCTTACTATAGCTAGTCTAAATACCATCTAGAGCAGGCTTCCATCCTATACAATAATTGTCATTATCAGTATAAGAATTATTAATCTCACTAATAATAGAGCTTTGTTCTATCTGAAGAGGAAATTGAACCATGCCCTCATCGACTGTTAATCCTCCTTCACTTAAAAGAGATTGCAACTCTTGCTTACTGATAACAACCTTAATTCTTACAACCTCTGAACTACCTTTGCTAATTTCCTTAACTACTTCATCTGCAAACATCACCTTCTTGTTGGAAAGACCTGCAGTACGACTTCTCATTCATGGACTTCAGTGTTTTTCTTAGCCCAGGGGTAAGTATTTAAAAATACTTATTTTAACAAATTAAAATACTTATACAGATTATTTCATAATTTTTCATATCTCGACAGCTCCATCTCTAGCCATTCATTCTACTTCGGATCCTACATCAGACTCCTCTCAGGAGCCCGTCGATACTCATGTTTGATTTTAATTAATGTATTAAATATAAATTAAAAATAATAATTATTTTTATATTATTTCAGGTTCATCCTTCTGCGCCTATGGTCCCGCCTCCTCATGAGGACGATGTTGATGATTTTGACCCTACTGATCTCAACAGATTGGTTCCGACCATGTCAGTTAAAGGCGTACGTGTGCACGAAATGGTCCGGACTCCGAAGAAGGGCGACAAGAAAAAAAGGGTGGCAGATGATCATGGCTTGGAGCGTCCTGCGAGATGTAGATGATGGTGAGGGTGGTGGGGATCGTATGAGCCTTAGGACTGAGGTTACTCTAAGGTCTACCACATATGAGACCCATTAGAGATTGTGTATATATGTAAGTAAGTTGTACAGTTTTAAGTTAGTATTATATTTTTTGCGTATTTTTTTCTTAATGATAATTAGTTATCTTAGTGTTTATTATCGTTTATTACTAACTCGTGCAACGTCCTAAATTAATTAGGAAAACAAATCTTGACATATTCGAAATAAAGTAGTGCCTTGATTAAATAATAATGATAACAAGTTTCTAAACAAAATTTACTTCTTGCAGTTTACAACCCCTAAATCGACGTTCCGAACGTTTAGGTATCCTTGATGTATTGAGCCTACACTATTGTTCGCATAAAAAAATATGAGTTTCTATATAAAATATTCACAATCCGGAGTCTTGAGATATGACTAATCTTTGGTCAAATAATGAAAAAACATGAATTTTAATTATACTAGGTGTTGGGGAGTTCCATATCGTGATAATTTACCGCGCAAAAGGTACTAATGTAATAAAAAAAATTGAATTATTTTGGTTCACTTCCTCACTTATTGGGTCACTTAAGTTCCGGACTCCTCACAAATCACAACCAACTTTCAAGCATTTGTCTCAGTTTAAAATTTAGTAATAAACTCTCAAATGTTCCCTTAATTTGTTAGGTATAATGAAACGAGTCTAGAGTGGTCATCTCCAGGAAGCGTTTTACCTTTTATATGAGATTTTTCAACGCGAATTCAAATTTAATAATTTCCTGATATAGATATCAAACTTTGGATGTAAAGTGTGCTAGGTCATATATGGCTGAGTCACTTTTTAAATAAGTATATTTGACTTGTTCTCAAAAATAATTTTCGACATTTTATAAAGAGTGAAAAATATTTTACGAAAAACATATTTATTAGAGAAAATAAATAATTGGATCATATTTGCCAAAAATACATTTATTGTTTAGAGATAAATTGAATGATATTTGTGAAAAATCTAAATTTATGATAATATAGTACAAAAAGCAGGGCAATATTGACATGTTTGAAGTGCAGAGGGGGAACTTGAGGGTTGATGTTGAAATAAAAGTTGCTATTGTTCCGTCGTCGAAACTTAAGGACCAAAAACGACATATCTTCTTTTACTTCCTTCTACCACATCGAACACAGAAACAACTGTGTAGCACCTTAGATGCCCTAGCGTAGCAGAAGACATTGTCCTTCGGGGACATCCGATAAAATTGGAACGATACAGAGAAGATTAGCATGGCCCTGCGCAAGGATGACACGCACAAATCGAGAAATGGTCCAAATTTTTTTTGCCCGCCGGCGGTTTATTTCATGTTTCCCCAAATTTAGGTATATTATCGTGCCCTAGTTTATTTTTTCTTTGTTTAGTTTTTACTGCATATCGATATAGTTTTCCTGTATTGCAAAAGTTACAGTTAGGTGGGGACTGTGTTACAATCTCAATGTTATTTGATGAAGCTTTTATGGTTGAAGATTTATTTGTTTATAAATTTGTTGTTGTTGCTACTTGTATTTCACTATTTTTTAACTGGACAGGTAGACAACCAAGTAATAATGAGTGCTTCAGTTAAATTACATCTAAACAACAGGGTTGGAAAATTGTAATGATCATGGAAGGTGCAATCTTTAAGACCTTGATAAATTATGCACGTTATCTATGATTTTTTGGGAGAAAATTGTTGGTATTTTTGATATTCTGAGCCGATGGTCTATCGGAAACAGCCTCCTACCTCCCGAGGTAGAGGTAAGGTTTGTGGGATTTCACTGGGTATGTTGTTGTTTTCTTGATATTCTGTACAATATTTGATCTGCCATTCGAGTGTTTTGTTGAGTAGAGAGTTGTCTCGCTTTTCCTTCCATACTAGTAGTAGTCGTAGCGCTACTATATACTTACTGTCTCTTTCTCAAAATGTTTTGTCATGCCTGTTATAGTATTTTGCCTTGGTTCTTTACTTCATTATTTCTTTTTTCGAACTGCTTTCATTTGCGTGCCTTGAGCTGAGGGTCTATTGGAAACAACCCCTCTACCTCCCAAGATAAGGGTGAGGTCTGCGGACACTCTACCCTCCCAAACCGCACTTGTGGAATTACACTGGGTATGTTGTTGTCATTCGAGCCAATTGTTTAGATGGGGACAGGTTTCTATCACGTCTGTTTTCATTTGTGATAATTCTTCCTTCACAGCTAATGAACCAGTTAATGATGAGATGAATGAACCCTGAGGCATCTATTGGGCAGCTTCAAGTGGTTTTCCTACATAAATGTAAAACTCTGTGACATTTTTGGATTTGGCTACAAATATCTGTATTTGAGTGTCATTTGCCTCGTATTTTAGTGCCTTATTGGCGTTCGTAGTGTGAATTATAATGATTTGAGCCTAATTGTGGTTTTTTTTTACGTGAGGAGGAATGAGAGTGAAAAATGATGAAGTTGGAGCAAATGGCTAGTGTGTTGCAGGCCATGTGTCCCAGCCTTGTCACACGCAACATGACACGAGGAATAACAATAGCCTTTTTGGGGTCTTTGGGGGTGGTGGACATGATATTGTGAGATTTAACATCATTGGACAGTGAGGGAATTGTGTTCTTTTTCCTTGGAGAAACGGCAAGTTAATTTTTTTGCTCCAGCACTAAGGATGTGGTGTAGAAAACTATACATATAGAGCAAAAACCAAAAGTATATCCGATCTCTAGTCTGGGGATTGTTAATGAGGATACTGTGGACGGGATTGTCAATTGTGATACTTGTGTCATACATTTGTTTTTTGGTGGATAAGTGTGAAATTATTCCAGTGGATTAGTCGAGGTGCGCTCAGGGCACCACTGTCGTGAAAAAAACTAGTCAAAGGTGTACTTACGTCAAAAAAGAATTAACAATTACACCTGACTGCATGGTATCTCACGTTCCTTCTCCTGGGGGATAAACTTATCCTAAGAATGGGGAACTCTAATCCAATTTCAACTCCAAATTCCACATAGAAAAAAACAATCCAAGCACTTGATTATCTTTTGTCCCCATTATGCAACCCCCAATCCACTAACTAAATGATCATGTTGATTGCAGTTGCTTGTTTGCTTTTCAGAATCAATTTTATTATAGATTCATTCTACTATCTTTAATGTACCTACACATTGAGCTGCTTTTTGTGCAATGACATTTCTCATCCTTCTTTACTTTTTAAGTTGAGGAGGCTCATCCAAATTGTTGGTAAATTCCTTGATGATACTTCTCTATAAAATGAAGAAACTACGAATACTAATTTGCAGCTATTCTAATATAATTCTTTTGGGAAGTATCTATGTTCAAAGGTTAGCTTTTTCTCATACAGTAAATTTTGTGTCATATAGGCAACTTCTTTCCGTTTCTTCAACAATGAAGTGTTTCCTTGCTGCGAGGGCATTTTAGGAGGAGCCTTCCTATGACAAAGATGAAAAAGGGACTTCAATGAATGTCCAAGGGCTCTCGAATAATACATGATGCCTTCGGATGCTTACTTGTTATTATAGCACCTACGGATATGTGAAGGATGTTAAGAGAAGGTACTGCACTGTTTGTTATGTTTGCTGATCTTGGAGTGTTTTGTGAACTGCTTTACCTTTTTTGTTTTGTTTAGTGGAATTGCTGACATAAGTTGTACGAACGATAGAGATATATTATTCTTTTCTGAAGTCCTCGGCCTTTTAGTTCCTTGACTATCGGAAAATGATGTTTCTCTCCTAGTAACGTGGCAGCATATGAATAATTATGCAGCTCGTGGGATCTATCCCTGATTCCCAGAATATAGTGGAAGTTTGGTTCAACAGATGGACTGCAAAATGAAAAGACGATTGTGGCTAATGAAGTGTATGAACTTGTACATATATGGGTCTTGCTAACCTACTGCATGAAGGTAGTAGATTAGCATTGTAGCCATTTTAATTTACTAAGATACCCCTGCCACCTCACTAAAGTAGGCACTTTCATGCTAATAAATTTCTTGTGTTTTCGATGCAGCCTGTTGCCTTAGCTACTAGTTTTGTATGTCAAAAATGGATACCATAGCTACATGACTTTTATGTGTCTGTGTAGTATAATCAGCAATTTATTGCTTATCAAGTTCTGCTAGAAAGCATTTGTAATGCAGTAGGATACTTTTATCCTTGCACATCTTGCTTTCATTGTTCCATTATATATGTGTTGCCATCAGAATGTCAAAGTGGCTAATATCATAAGGCATATGTTATTTCAGGGTCAAACAGAATGGATTAGGTTCTATTTACCTTCCCATCGCAGTCCCTAACTTCCATTCTTAATGTTTTGATCTGACAGAAAGGTGGTTTAACTGCGATTCTTAAATTGTTTCTTTACCAAGTGAAGTGAATTGGAGTAGATTTGCCTCTCTTATTTCCATCTCAGGTTTTGCGGAATTGTTGTATGTGGAATATGCATCATGTTTGCTTGGAGACTTAAATGATATGGTACAAAAAATATTTGTTGATTTACCAATAGTGTTTTTCTTGGCAGATTCACAGTAGATTCCTATGGATCTAGAGGTTGTCCATATGCTCAGGTGCCTCTTGAAATGTGACTACTGAGGATGTTGCTTCCATGCTTAATAGACGAGGAGTGAAGACAAATTTGGATCTCAGAAAGCTGGAGAATATATTTACTATCATTTTGGGTAGGCCTTCTGGTTTTGTGGCTGCTATTTTAGAGCTCTTAGCAACAGGCAATGCCTAAAGCTTAAGTTAAGTCTACCTTTGGCATGTCACTCTGTGGTGGCAGGCAAAGTTAGGGGGAGGACTTAGAACAACAATCATTTAATGGATATTTCGTAGAAGATAGAAATATAGTGAGTGATGCATGTGTTGGTCCCACTTGTGGGATTATACTGGGTATGTTGTTGATGCATGTGTTGGTAATTTACAGGATAATATCATAATGTTAATTTGTGTTCTGGCAACCACGCTTACCCTCATTCTTATTAGTTCATCTTGTCGTGCCTTAGGCCTTTTTGCTTCATTTTGAGGTGGAAACATAATAATTTCTTATATTATCTTTGTAATATTCATAATTTTTTTTATCGTGCTTATTTTATGTATAGATTATAAATATTTCATTAGGTGGAAGATCAGGAAAAGTGGAGGATGTCCTTTGTCATGCCCTCAAAGTATGGTTCGGACTTGCTGCTGCCAAAGGATCCGTTTGTAACTATCAAAGAGGTGCCTAGAAAAATTGTCGCAGATGTTGCTTTCTCAGGTGTGAGACTCGATTTTAGCTTGTCAATACAAAGTTCTCGACTGAATTTTAGGTTTTCTTGAAATTTGATACAGAGTATTCAGAAATTTGGGCTCTGTTCCATTGGTCTATAGAAGTAGATCTTGGTATTACTTATGATGGCTTCACTTGTTAGGAAAATCCTATTTCTATTCTAATACCAAGACCATATTCTAGTAGTAAGAATCCTACATTTATGGTAAGTGTACAATACTAATTAATACAATATTTACACTAATCTATTCACCAAAATCGTGTGACCAACATTCACCAAAACCGTGATATACACTTATGGTAAGTGTATATTTAACAATCTTCATGTGACCATGCTTTTCAAGAATTCATTAGTGTGTTACGACAAGTAACAAAGCGCTTAGTTAAGAAAAAGTAGCAAGAAAGAAAATAGAATAAAATCTTCAAGTGCTCAGTTGATAGCCTTCATATAACTTGATTGCTATAAGCAAAGGAGAAATTAGAGTTGATATATTGAAGAAGATTTAACTATCAAATCTGTAAAGTTTCACTTGAACTAAGAAAAGTACTCCTGTATCCTTCACTAAAGCAGAAGTACCTGTTTTCTTGGTATCTCTCAAGATTTTTGCATCTTACTATAGTTGACTATAGTTATATTACAGTTTTACATTATGAGAAACGAAAATTCCGAAGAGAAGAGTAATTAACAAGCTAGTCTAAATACCATCTAGAGCAGGCTTCCATCCTATACAATAATTGTCATTATCAGTATGAGAATTATTAATCTCACTAATAATAGAGCTTTGTTCTATCTGAAGAGGAAATTGAACCATGTCCTCATCGACTGTTAATCCTCCTTCACTTAAAAGAGATTGCAACTCTTGCTTACTGATAACAACCTTAATTCTTACAACCTCTGGACTACCTTTGCTAATTTCCTTAACTACTTCATATGCAAACATCACCTTCTTTTTGGAAGGACCTGCAGTACGACTTCTCATTCATGGACTTCGGTGTTTTTCTTAGCTCAGGGGTAAGTATTTAAAAATACTTATTTTAACAAATTAAAATACTTATACTGATTATTTCATAATTTTTCATATTTCAACAGCTCCATCTCTAGCCATTCATTCTTCTTCGGATCCTACATCAGACTCCTCTCAGGAGCCCGTCGACACTCATGTTTGATTTTAATTAATGTACTAAATATAAATTAAAAATAATAATTATTTTTATGTTATTTCAGGCCTTCTGCGCCTATGGTCCCGCCTTCTCATGAGGACGATGTTGATGATTTTGACCCTACTGATCTCAACAGATTGGTTCCGACCATGTCAGTTAAAGGCGTACGTGTGCACGAAATGGTCCGGACTCCGAAGAAGGGCGACAAGAAAAAAAGGGTGGCAGATGATCATGTCTTGGAACGTCCTGCGAGATGTATATGATGGTGAGGGTGGTGGGGATCGTATGAGCCTTAGGACTGAGGTTACTCTAAGGTCTACCACATATGAGACCCATTAGAGATTGTGTATATATGTAATTAAGTTGTACAGTTTTAAGTTAGTATTATATTTTTTGCGTATTTTTTTCTTAATGATAATTAGTTATCTTAGTGTTTATTATCGTTTATTACTAACTCGTGCAACGTCCTAAATTAATTAGGAAAACAAATCTAGACATATTCGAAATAAAGTAGTGCCTTGACTAAATAATAAAACGCTTAAATAAAAACCCTAAAAAGTAAAACACTTAAATCTAATGATAACAAGTTTCTAAACAAAATTAACTTCTTGCAGTTTACAACCCCTAAAACGACGTTCTGAACGTTTAGGTATTCTTGATGCATTGAGCCTACACTATTGTTAGCATAAAAAAATATGAGTTTTTATATAAAATATTCACATTACGGAGTCTTGAGACATGACTAATCTTTGGTCAAATAATGAAAAAACATGAATTTTAATTATACTAGGTGTTGGGGGGGAAAGTTCCCATATTGCGCAGTAATTTACCGCGCAAAAGGTACTAATGTAATAAAAAAAATTGAATTATTTTGGTTCACTTCCTCACTTATTGGGTCACTTAAGTTACGGACTCCTCACAAATCACAACCAACTTTCAAGCATTTGTCTCAGTTTAAAATTTAGTAATAAACTCTCAAATGTTCCCTTAATTTGTTAGGTATAATGAAACGAGTCTAGAGTGGTCTTCTCCAGGAAGCGTTTTACCTTTTATATGAGATTTTTCAACGAATTCAAATTTAATAATTTCCTGATATAGATATCAAACTTTGGATGTAAAGTGTGCTAGGTCATATATGGCTGAGTCACTTTTTAAATAAGTATATTTGACTTGTTCTCAAAAATAATTTTCGACATTTTATAAAGAGTGAAAAATATTTTTGAAAAACATATTTATTAGAGAAAATAAATAATTGGATCATATTTGCCAAAAATACATTTATTGTTTAGAGATAAATTGAATGATATTTGTGAAAAATCTAAATTTATGATAATATAGTACAAAAAGCAGGGCAATATTGACATGTTTGAAGTGCAGAGGGGAACTTGAGGGGTTGATGTTGAAATAAAAGTTGCTATTGTTCCGTCGTCGAAACTTAAGGACCAAAACGACATATCTTCTTTTACTTCCTTCTACCACATCGAACACAGAAACAACTGTGTAGCACCTTAGATGCCCTAGCGTAGCAGAAGACATTGTCCTTCGGGGACATCCGATAAAATTGGAACGATACAGAGAAGATTAGCATGGCCCTGCGCAAGGATGACACGCACAAATCGAGAAATGGTCCAAATTTTTTTTGCCCGCCGGCGGTTTATTTCATGTTTCCCCAAATTTAGGTATATTATCGTGCCCTAGTTTATTTTTTCTTTGTTTAGTTTTTACTGCATATCGATATAGTTTTCCTGTATTGCAAAAGTTACAGTTAGGTGGGGACTGTGTTACAATCTCAATGTTATTTGATGAAGCTTTTATGGTTGAAGATTTATTTGTTTATAAATTTGTTGTTGTTGCTACTTGTATTTCACTATTTTTTAACTGGACAGGTAGACAACCAAGTAATAATGAGTGCTTCAGTTAAATTACATCTAAACAACAGGGTTGGAAAATTGTAATGATCATGGAAGGTGCAATCTTTAAGACCTTGATAAATTATGCACGTTATCTATGATTTTTTTTTGGGAGAAAATTGTTGGTATTTTTTGATATTCTGAGCCGATGGTCTATCGGAAACAGCCTCCCTACCTCCCGAGGTAGAGGTAAGGTTTGTGGGATTTCACTGGGTATGTTGTTGTTTTCTTGATATTCTGTACAATATTTGATCTGCCATTCGAGTGTTTTGTTGAGTAGAGAGTTGTCTCGCTTTTCCTTCCATACTAGTAGTAGTCGTAGCGCTACTATATACTTACTGTCTCTTTCTCAAAATGTTTTGTCATGCCTGTTATAGTATTTTGCCTTGGTTCTTTACTTCATTATTTCTTTTTTCGAACTGCTTTCATTTGCGTGCCTTGAGCTGAGGGTCTATTGGAAACAACCCCTCTACCTCCCAAGATAAGGGTGAGGTCTGCGGACACTCTACCCTCCCAAACCGCACTTGTGGAATTACACTGGGTATGTTGTTGTCATTCGAGCCAATTGTTTAGATGGGGACAGGTTTCTATCACGTCTGTTTTCATTTGTGATAACAGCTAATGAACCAGTTAATGATGAGATGAATGAACCCTGAGGCATCTATTGGGCAGCTTCAAGTGGTTTTCCTACATAAATGTAAAACTCTGTGACATTTTTGGATTTGGCTACAAATATCTGTATTTGAGTGTCATTTGCCTCGTATTTTAGTGCCTTATTGGCGTTCGTAGTGTGAATTATAATGATTTGAGCCTAATTGTGGGTTTTTTTTTTATGTGAGGAGGAATGAGAGTGAAAAATGATGAATTTGGAGCAAATGGCTAGTGTGTTGCAGGCCATGTGTCCCAGCCTTGTCACACGCAACATGACACGAGGAATAACAATAGCCTTTTTGGGGTCTTTGGGGGTGGTGGACATGATATTGTGAGATTTAACATCATTGGACAGTGAGGGAATTGTGTTCTTTTTCCTTGGAGAAACGGCAAGTTAATTTTTTTGCTCCAGCACTAAGGATGTGGTGTAGAAAACTGTACATATAGAGCAAAAACCAAAAGTATATCCGATCTCTAGTCTGGGGATTGTTAATGAGGATACCGTGGACGGGATTGTCAATTGTGATACTTGTGTCATACATTTGTTTTTTGGTGGATAAGTGTGAAATTATTCCAGTGGATTAGTCGAGGTGCGCTCAGGGCACCACTGTCGTGAAAAAAACTAGTCAAAGGTGTACTTACGTCAAAAAAGAATTAACAATTACACCTGACTGCATGGTATCTCACGTTCCTTCTCCTGGGGGATAAACTTATCCTAAGAATGGGGAACTCTAATCCAATTTCAACTCCAAATTCCACACAGAAAAAAACAATCCAAGCACTTGATTATCTTTTGTCCCCATTATGCAACCCCCAATCCACTAACTAAATGATCATGTTGATTGCAGTTGCTTGTTTGCTTTTCAGAATCAATTTTATTATAGATTCATTCTACTATCTTTAATGTACCTACACATTGAGCTGCTTTTTGTGCAATGACATTTCTCATCCTTCTTTACTTTTTAAGTTGAGGAGGCTCATCCAAATTGTTGGTAAATTCCTTGATGATACTTCTCTATAAAATGAAGAAACTACGAATACTAATTGGCAGCTATTCTAATATAATTCTGTTGGGAAGTATCTATGTTCAAAGGTTAGCTTTTTCTCATACAGTAAATTTTGTGTCATATAGGCAACTTCTTTCCGTTTCTTCAACAATGAAGTGTTTCCTTGCTGCGAGGGCATTTTAGGAGGAGCCTTCCTATGGCAAAGATGAAAAAGGGACTTCAATGAATGTCCAAGGGCTCTCGAATAATACATGATGCCTTCGTATGCTTACTTGTTATTATAGCACCTACGGATATGTGAAGGATGTTAAGAGAAGGTACTGCGCTGTTTGTTATGTTTGCTGATCTTGGAGTGTTTTGTGAACTGCTTTACCTTTTTTGTTTTGTTTAGTGGAATTGCTGACATAAGTTGTACGAACGATAGAGATATATTATTCTTTTCTGAAGTCCTCGGCCTTTTAGTTCCTTGACTATCGGAAAATGATGTTTCTCTCCTAGTAACGTGGCAGCATATGAATAATTATGCAGCTCGTGGGATCTATCCCTGATTCCCAGAATATAGTGGAAGTTTGGTTCCACAGATGGACTGCAAAATGAAAAGACGATTGTGGCTAATGAAGTGTATGAACTTGTACATATATGGGTCTTGCTAACCTACTGCATGAAGGTAGTAGATTAGCATTGTAGCCATTTTAATTTACTAAGATACCCCTGCCACCTCACTAAAGTCGGCACTTTCATGCTAATAAATTGCTTGTTTTTTCGATGCAGCCTGTTGCCTTAGCTACTAGTTTTGTATGTCAAAAATGGATACCATAGCTACATGACTTTTATGTGTCTGTGTAGTATAATCAGCAATTTATTGCTTATCAAGTTCTGCTAGAAAGCATTTGTAATGTAGTAGGATACTTTTATCCTTGCACATCTTGCTTTCATTGTTCCATTATATATGTGTTGCCATCAGAATGTCAAAGTGGCTAATATCATAAGGTATATGTTATTTCAGGGTCAAACAGAATGGATTAGGTTCTATTTACCTTCCCATCGCAGTCCCTAACTTCCATTCT
This sequence comes from Przewalskia tangutica, assembly GCA_029844215.1. Taxonomy (NCBI): domain Eukaryota; kingdom Viridiplantae; phylum Streptophyta; class Magnoliopsida; order Solanales; family Solanaceae; genus Przewalskia; species Przewalskia tangutica. The sequence continues at coordinate 91,668,441 of CM056738.1, read as the reverse complement.
TAATGATTTGATCTGACAGAAAGGTGGTTTAACTGCGATTCTTAAATTGTTTCTTTACCAAGTGAAGTGAATTGGAGTAGATTTGCCTCTCTTATTTCCATCTCAGGTTTTGCGGAATTGTTGTATGTGGAATATGCATCATGTTTGCTTGGAGACTTAAATGATATGGTACAAAAAATATTTGTTGATTTACCAATAGTGTTTTTCTTGGCAGATTCACAGTAGATTCCTATGGATCTAGAGGTTGTCCATATGCTCAGGTGCCTCTTGAAATGTGACTACTGAGGATGTTGCTTCCATGCTTAATAGACGAGGAGTGAAGACAAATTTGGATCTCAGAAACATAATAATTTCTTATATTATCTTTGTAATATTCATAATTTTTTTTATCGTGCTTATTTTATGTATAGATTATAAATATTTCATTAGGTGGAAGATCAGGAAAAGTGGAGGATGTCCTTTGTCATGCCCTCAAAGTATGGTTCGGACTTGCTGCTGCCAAAGGATCCGTCTGTAACTATCAAAGAGGTGCCTAGAAAAATTGTCGCAGATGTTGCTTTCTCAGGTGTGAGACTCGATTTTAGCTTGTCAATACAAAGTTCTCGACTGAATTTTAGGTTTTCTTGAAATTTGATACAGAGTATTCAGAAATTTGGGCTCTGTTCCATTGGTCTATAGAAGTAGATCTTGGTATTACTTATGATGGCTTCACTTGTTAGGAAAATCCTATTTCTATTCTAATACCAAGACCATATTCTAGTAGTAAGAATCCTACATTTATGGTAAGTGTACAATACTAATTAATACAATATTTACACTAATCTATTCACCAAAATCGTGTGACCAACATTCACCAAAACCGTGATATACACTTATGGTAAGTGTATATTTAACAATCTTCATGTGACCATGCTTTTCAAGAATTCATTAGTGTGTTACGACAAGTAACAAAGCGCTTAGTTAAGAAATAGTAGCAAGAAAGAAAATAGAATAAAATCTTCAAGTGCTCAGTTGATAGCCTTCATATAACTTGATTGCTATAAGCAAAGGAGAAATTAGAGTTGATATATTGAAGAAGATTTAACTATCAAATCTGTAAAGTTTCACTTGAACTAAGAAAAGTACTCCTGTATCTTTCACTAAAGCAGAAGTACCTGTTTTCTTGGTATCTCTCAAGATTTTTGCATCTTACTATAGTTGACTATAGTTATATTACAGTTTTACATTTTGAGAAACGAAAATTCCGAAGAGGAGAGTAATTAACAAGCTAGTCTAAATACCATCTAGAGCAGGCTTCCATCCTATACAATAATTGTCATTATCAGTATAAGAATTATTAATCTCACTAATAATAGAGCTTTGTTCTATCTGAAGAGGAAATTGAACCATGCCCTCATCGACTGTTAATCCTCCTTCACTTAAAAGAGATTGCAACTCTTGCTTACTGATAACAACCTTAATTCTTACAACCTCTGAACTACCTTTGCTAATTTCCTTAACTACTTCATCTGCAAACATCACCTTCTTGTTGGAAGGACCTGCAGTACGACTTCTCATTCATGGACTTGGTGTTTTCTTAGCCTGTGGTAAGTATTTAAAAATACTTATTTTAACAAATTAAAATACTTATACAGATTATTTCATAATTTTTCATATCTCGACAGCTCCATCTCTAGCCATTCATTCTACTTCGGATCCTACATCAGATTCCTCTCAGGAGCCCGTCGACACTCATGTTTGATTTTAATTAATGTATTAAATATAAATTAAAAATAATAATTATTTTTATATTATTTCAGGTTCATCCTTCTGCGCCTATGGTCCCGCCTCCTCATGAGGACGATGTTGATGATTTTGACCTACGATCTCAGCAGTTGGTTCCTACCATGTCGATTAAAGGCGTGCGTGTGCGAAATGGTCGGACTCCGAAGAAGGGCGACAAGAAAAAAAGGGTGGCAGATTATCATGGCTTGGAGCGTCCTGCGAGATGTAGATGATGGTGAGGGTGGTGGGGATCGTATGAGCCTTAGGACTGAGGTTACTCTAAGGTCTACCACATATGAGACCCATTAGAGATTGTGTATATATGTAATTAAGTTGTACAGTTTTAAGTTAGTATTATATTTTTTGCGTATTTTTTTCTTAATGATAATTAGTTATCTTAGTGTTTATTATCGTTTATTACTAACTCGCAACGTCCTAAATTAATTAGGAAAACAAATCTAGACATATTCGAAATAAAGTAGTGCCTTGACTAAATAATAAAACGCTTAAATAAAAACCCTAAAAAGTAAAACACTTAAATCTAATGATAACAAGTTTCTAAACAAAATTAACTTCTTGCAGTTTACAACCCCTAAAACGACGTTCTGAACGTTTAGGTATTCTTGATGCATTGAGCCTACACTATTGTTAGCATAAAAAAATATGAGTTTTTATATAAAATATTCACATTACGGAGTCTTGAGACATGACTAATCTTTGGTCAAATAATGAAAAAACATGAATTTTAATTATACTAGGTGTTGGGGGGGAAAGTTCCCATATTGCGCAGTAATTTACCGCGCAAAAGGTACTAATGTAATAAAAAAAATTGAATTATTTTGGTTCACTTCCTCACTTATTGGGTCACTTAAGTTACGGACTCCTCACAAATCACAACCAACTTTCAAGCATTTGTCTCAGTTTAAAATTTAGTAATAAACTCTCAAATGTTCCCTTAATTTGTTAGGTATAATGAAACGAGTCTAGAGTGGTCTTCTCCAGGAAGCGTTTTACCTTTTATATGAGATTTTTCAACGCGAATTCAAATTTAATAATTTCCTGATATAGATATCAAACTTTGGATGTAAAGTGTGCTAGGTCATATATGGCTGAGTCACTTTTTAAATAAGTATATTTGACTTGTTCTCAAAAATAATTTTCGACATTTTATAAAGAGTGAAAAATATTTTACGAAAAACATATTTATTAGAGAAAATAAATAATTGGATCATATTTGCCAAAAATACATTTATTGTTTAGAGATAAATTGAATGATATTTGTGAAAAATCTAAATTTATGATAATATAGTACAAAAAGCAGGGCAATATTGACATGTTTGAAGTGCAGAGGGGGAACTTGAGGGGTTGATGTTGAAATAAAAGTTGCTATTGTTCCGTCGTCGAAACTTAAGGACCAAAAACGACATATCTTCTTTTACTTCCTTCTACCACATCGAACACAGAAACAACTGTGTAGCACCTTAGATGCCCTAGCGTAGCAGAAGACATTGTCCCTTCGGGGACATCCGATAAAATTGGAACGATACAGAGAAGATTAGCATGGCCCCTGCGCAAGGATGACACGCACAAATCGAGAAATGGTCCAAATTTTTTTTGCCCGCCGGCGGTTTATTTCATGTTTCCCCAAATTTAGGTATATTATCGTGCCCTAGTTTATTTTTTCTTTGTTTAGTTTTTACTGCATATCGATATAGTTTTCCTGTATTGCAAAAGTTACAGTTAGGTGGGGACTGTGTTACAATCTCAATGTTATTTGATGAAGCTTTTATGGTTGAAGATTTATTTGTTTATAAATTTGTTGTTGTTGCTACTTGTATTTCACTATTTTTAACTGGACAGGTAGACAACCAAGTAATAATGAGTGCTTCAGTTAAATTACATCTAAACAACAGGGTTGGAAAATTGTAATGATCATGGAAGGTGCAATCTTTAAGACCTTGATAAATTATGCACGTTATCTATGATTTTTTTTTGGGAGAAAATTGTTGGTATTTTTTGATATTCTGAGCCGATGGTCTATCGGAAACAGCCTCCCTACCTCCCGAGGTAGAGGTAAGGTTGTGGGATTTCACTTTGGGTATGTTGTTGTTTTCTTGATATTCTGTACAATATTTGATCTGCCATTCGAGTGTTTTGTTGAGTAGAGAGTTGTCTCGCTTTTCCTTCCATACTAGTAGTAGTCGTAGCGCTACTATATACTTACTGTCTCTTTCTCAAAATGTTTTGTCATGCCTGTTATAGTATTTTGCCTTGGTTCTTTACTTCATTATTTCTTTTTTCGAACTGCTTTCATTTGCGTGCCTTGAGCTGAGGGTCTATTGGAAACAACCTCTCTACCTCCCAAGATAAGGGTGAGGTCTGCGGACACTCTACCCTCCCAAACCGCACTTGTGGAATTACACTGGTTATGTTGTTGTCATTCGAGCCAATTGTTTAGATGGGGACAGGTTTCTATCACGTCTGTTTTCATTTGTGATAATTCTTCCTTCACAGCTAATGAACCAGTTAATGATGAGATGAATGAACCCTGAGGCATCTATTGGGCAGCTTCAAGTGGTTTTCCTACATAAATGTAAAACTCTGTGACATTTTTGGATTTGGCTACAAATATCTGTATTTGAGTGTCATTTGCCTCGTATTTTAGTGCCTTATTGGCGTTCGTAGTGTGAATTATAATGATTTGAGCCTAATTGTGGTTTTTTTTTACGTGAGGAGGAATGAGAGTGAAAAATGATGAAGTTGGAGCAAATGGCTAGTGTGTTGCAGGCCATGTGTCCCAGCCTTGTCACACGCAACATGACACGAGGAATAACAATAGCCTTTTTGGGGTCTTTGGGGTGGTGGACATGATATTGTGAGATTTAACATCATTGGACAGTGAGGGAATTGTGTTCTTTTTCCTTGGAGAAACGGCAAGTTAATTTTTTTGCTCCAGCACTAAGGATGTGGTGTAGAAAACTGTACATATAGAGCAAAAACCAAAAGTATATCCGATCTCTAGTCTGGGGATTGTTAATGAGGATACTGTGGACGGGATTGTCAATTGTGATACTTGTGTCATACATTTGTTTTTTGGTGGATAAGTGTGAAATTATTCCAGTGGATTAGTTGAGGTGCGCTCAGGGCACCACTGTCGTGAAAAAAACTAGTCAAAGGTGTACTTACGTCAAAAAAGAATTAACAATTACACCTGACTGCATGGTATCTCACGTTCCTTCTCCTGGGGGATAAACTTATCCTAATAATGGGGAACTCTAATCCAATTTCAACTCCAAATTCCACACAGAAAAAAACAATCCAAGCACTTGATTATCTTTTGTCCCCATTATGCAACCCCCAATCCACTAACTAAATGATCATGTTGATTGCAGTTGCTTGTTTGCTTTTCAGAATCAATTTTATTATAGATTCATTCTACTATCTTTAATGTACCTACACATTGAGCTGCTTTTTGTGCAATGACATTTCTCATCCTTCTTTACTTTTTAAGTTGAGGAGGCTCATCCAAATTGTTGGTAAATTCCTTGATGATACTTCTCTATAAAATGAAGAAACTACGAATACTAATTTGCAGCTATTCTAATATAATTCTGTTGGGAAGTATCTATGTTCAATGGTTAGCTTTTTCTCATACAGTAAATTTTGTGTCATATAAGCAACTTCTTTCCGTTTCTTCAACAATGAAGTGTTTCCTTGCTGCGAGGGCATTTTAGGAGGAGCCTTCCTATGGCAAAGATGAAAAAGGGACTTCAATGAATGTCCAAGGGCTCTCGAATAATACATGATGCCTTCGTATGCTTATTTGTTATTATAGCACCTACGGATATGTGACGGATGTTAAGAGAAGGTACTGTGCTGTTTGTTATGTTTGCTGATCTTGGAGTGTTTTGTGATCTGCTTTATCTTTTTTGTTTTGTTTAGTGGAATTTCTGACATAAGTTGTACGAACGATAGAGATATATTATTCTTTTCTGAAGTCCTCGGCATTTTAGTTCCTTGACTATCGGAAAATGATGTTTCTCTCCTAGTAACGTGGCAGCATATGAATAATTATGCAGCTCGTGGGATCTATCCCTGATTCCCAGAATATAGTGGAAGTTTGGTTCAACAGATGGACTGCAAAATGAAAAGACGATTGTGGCTAATGAAGTGTATGAACTTGTACATATATGGGTCTTGCTAACCTAATGCATGAAGGTAGTAGATTAGCATTGTAGCCATTTTAATTTACTAAGATTCCCCTGCCACCTCACTAAAGTAGGCACTTTCATGCTAATAAATTTCTTGTTTTTTCGTTGCAGCCTGTTGCCTTAGCTACTAGTTTTGTATGTCAAAAATGGATAGCATAGCTACATGACTTTTATGTGTCTGTGTAGTATAATCAGCAATTTATTGCTTATCAAGTTCTGCTAGAAAGCATTTGTAATGCAGTAGGATACTTTTATCCTTGCACATCTTGCTTTCATTGTTCCATTATATATGTGTTGCCATCAGAATGTCAAAGTGGCTAATATCATAAGGCATATGTTATTTCAGGGTCAAACAGAATGGATTAGGTTCTATTTACCTTCCCATCGCAGTCCCTAACTTCCATTCTTAATGATTTGATCTGACAGAAAGGTGGTTTAACTGCGATTCTTAAATTGTTTCTTTACCAAGTGAAGTGAATTGGAGTAGATTTGCCTCTCTTATTTCCATCTCAGGTTTTGCGGAATTGTTGTATGTGGAATATGCATCATGTTTGCTTGGAGACTTAAATGATATGGTACAAAAAATATTTGTTGATTTACCAATAGTGTTTTTCTTGGCAGATTCACAGTAGATTCCTATGGATCTAGAGGTTGTCCATATGCTCAGGTGCCTCTTGAAATGTGACTACTGAGGATGTTGCTTCCATGCTTAATAGACGAGGAGTGAAGACAAATTTGGATCTCAGAAAGCTGGAGAATATATTTACTATCATTTTGGGTAGGCCTTCTGGTTTTGTGGCTGCTATTTTAGAGCTCTTAGCAATAGGCAATGCCTAAAGCTTAAGTTAAGTCTACCTTTGGCATGTCACTCTGTGGTGGCAGGCAAAGTTAGGGGGAGGACTTAGAACAACAATCATTTAATGGATATTTCGTAGAAGATAGAAATATAGTGAGTGATGCATGTGTTGGTCCCACTTGTGGGATTATACTGGGTATGTTGTTGATGCATGTGTTGGTAATTTGCAGGATAATATCATAATGTTAATTTGTGTTCTGGCAACCACGCTTACCCTCATTCTTATTGGTTCATCTTGTCGTGCCTTTAGGCCTTTTTGCTTCATTTTGAGGTGGAAACAAAATAATTTCTTATATTATCTTTGTAATATTCATAATTTTTTTTATCGTGCTTATTTTATGTATAGATTATAAATATTTCATTAGGTGGAAGATCAGGAAAAGTGGAGGATGTCCTTTGTCATGCCCTCAAAGTATGGTTCGACTTGCTGCTGCCAAAGGATCCGTCTGTAACTATCAAAGAGGTGCCTAGAAAAATTGTCGAGATGTTGCTTTCTCAGGTGTGAGACTCGATTTTAGCTTGTCAATACAAAGTTCTCGACTGAATTTTAGGTTTTCTTGAAATTTGATACAGAGTATTCAGAAATTTGGGCTCTGTTCCATTGGTCTATAGAAGTAGATCTTGGTATTACTTATGATGGCTTCACTTGTTAGGAAAATCCTATTTCTATTCTAATACCAAGACCATATTCTAGTAGTAAGAATCCTACATTTATGGTAAGTGTACAATACTAATTAATACAATATTTACACTAATCTATTCACCAAAATCGTGTGACCAACATTCACCAAAACCGTGATATACACTTATGGTAAGTGTATATTTAACAATCTTCATGTGACCATGCTTTTCGAGAATTCATTAGTGTGTTACGACAAGTAACAAAGCGCTTAGTTAAGAAAAAGTAGCAAGAAAGAAAATAGAATAAAATCTTCAAGTGCTCAGTTGATAGCCTTCATATAACTTGATTGCTATAAGCAAAGGAGAAATTAGAGTTGATATATTGAAGAAGATTTAACTATCAAATCTGTAAAGTTTCACTTACTAAGAAAAGTACTCCTGTATCCTTCACTAAAGCAGAAGTACCTGTTTTCTTGGTATCTCTCAAGATTTTTGCATCTTACTATAGTTGACTATAGTTATATTACCGTTTTACATTATGAGAAACGAAAATTCCGAAGAGGAGAGTAATTAACAAGCTAGTCTAATTACCATCTAGAGCAGGCTTCCATCCTATACAATAATTGTCATTATCAGTATAAGAATTATTAATCTCACTAATAATAGAGCTTTGTTCTATCTGAAGAGGAAATTGAACCATGCCCTCATCGACTGTTAATCCTCCTTCACTTAAAAGAGATTGCAACTCTTGCTTACTGATAACAACCTTAATTATTACAACCTCTGAACTACCTTTGCTAATTTCCTTAACTACTTCATCTGCAAACATCACCTTCTTTTTGGAAGGACCTGCAGTACGACTTCTCATTCATAGACTTACGGTGTTTTTCTTAGCCCAGGGGTAAGTATTTAAAAATACTTATTTTAACAAATTAAAATACTTATACTGATTATTTCATAATTTTTTGTATCTCGACAGCTCCATCTCTAGCCATTCATTCTACTTCGGATCCTACATCAGACTCCTCTCAGGAGCCCGTCGACACTCATGTTTGATTTTAATTAATGTATTAAATATAAATTAAAAATAATAATTATTTTTATATTATTTCAGGTTCATCCTTATGCGCCTATGGTCCCGCCTCCTCATGAGGACGATGTTGATGATTTTGACCCTACTGATCTCAACAGATTGGTTCCTACCATGTCAGTTAAAGGCGTACGTGTGCACGAAATGGTCCGGACTCCGAAGAAGGGCGACAAGAAAAAAAGGGTGGCAGATTATCATGGCTTGGAGCGTCCTGCGAGATGTAGATGATGGTGAGGGTGGTGGGGATCGTATGAGCCTTAGGACTGAGGTTACTCTAAGGTCTACCACATATGAGACCCATTAGAGATTGTGTATATATGTAATTAAGTTGTACAGTTTTAAGTTAGTATTATATTTTTTGCGTATTTTTTTCTTAATGATAATTAGTTATCTTAGTGTTTATTATCGTTTATTACTAACTCGTGCAACGTCCTAAATTAATTAGGAAAACAAATCTAGACATATTCGAAATAAAGTAGTGCCTTGACTAAATAATAAAACGCTTAAATAAAAACCCTAAAAAGTAAAACACTTAAATCTAATGATAACAAGTTTCTAAACAAAATTAACTTCTTGCAGTTTACAACCCCTAAAACGACGCGTTACGAGCTTAGGTATTCTTGATGCATTGAGCCTACACTATTGTTAGCATAAAAAAATATGAGTTTTTATATAAAATATTCACATTACGGAGTCTTGAGACATGACTAATCTTTGGTCAAATAATGAAAAAACATGAATTTTAATTATACTAGGTGTTGGGGGGGAAAGTTCCCATATCGCGATAATTTACCGCGCAAAAGGTACTAATGTAATAAAAAAAATTGAATTATTTTGGTTCACTTCCTCACTTATTGGGTCACTTAAGTTACGGACTCCTCACAAATCACAACCAACTTTCAAGCATTTGTCTCAGTTTAAAATTTAGTAATAAACTCTCAAATGTTCCCTTAATTTGTTAGGTATAATGAAACGAGTCTAGAGTGGTCTTCTCCAGGAAGCGTTTTACCTTTTATATGAGATTTTTCAACGCGAATTCAAATTTAATAATTTCCTGATATAGATATCAAACTTTGGATGTAAAGTGTGCTAGGTCATATATGGCTGAGTCACTTTTTAAATAAGTATATTTGACTTGTTCTCAAAAATAATTTTCGACATTTTATAAAGAGTGAAAAATATTTCTGAAAAACATATTTATTAGAGAAAATAAATAATTGGATCATATTTGCCAAAAATACATTTATTGTTTAGAGATAAATTGAATGATATTTGTGAAAAATCTAAATTTATGATAATATAGTACAAAAAGCAGGGCAATATTGACATGTTTGAAGTGCAGAGGGGAACTTGAGGGGTTGATGTTGAAATAAAAGTTGCTATTGTTCCGTCGTCGAAACTTAAGGACCAAAAACGACATATCTTCTTTTACTTCCTTCTACCACATCGAACACAGAAACAACTGTGTAGCACCTTAGATGCCCTAGCGTAGCAGAAGACATTGTCCCTTCGGGGACATCCGATAAAATTGGAACGATACAGAGAAGATTAGCATGGCCCCTGCGCAAGGATGACACGCACAAATCGAGAAATGGTCCAAATTTTTTTTGCCCGCCGGCGGTTTATTTCATGTTTCCCCAAATTTAGGTATATTATCGTGCCCTAGTTTATTTTTTCTTTGTTTAGTTTTTACTGCATATCGATATAGTTTTCCTGTATTGCAAAAGTTACAGTTAGGTGGGGACTGTGTTACAATCTCAATGTTATTTGATGAAGCTTTTATGGTTGAAGATTTATTTGTTTATAAATTTGTTGTTGTTGCTACTTGTATTTCACTATTTTTAACTGGACAGGTAGACAACCAAGTAATAATGAGTGCTTCAGTTAAATTACATCTAAACAACAGGGTTGGAAAATTGTAATGATCATGGAAGGTGCAATCTTTAAGACCTTGATAAATTATGCACGTTATCTATGATTTTTTTTTGGGAGAAAATTGTTGGTATTTTTTGATATTCTGAGCCGATGGTCTATCGAAACAGCCTCCTACCTCCCGAGGTAGAGGTAAGGTTGTGGGATTTCACTTTGGGTATGTTGTTGTTTTCTTAATATTCTGTACAATATTTGATCTGCCATTCGAGTGTTTTGTTGAGTAGAGAGTTGTCTCGCTTTTCCTTCCATACTAGTAGTAGTCGTAGCGCTACTATATACTTACTGTCTCTTTCTCAAAATGTTTTGTCATGCCTGTTATAGTATTTTGCCTTGGTTCTTTACTTCATTATTTCTTTTGAACTGATTTCATTTGTGTGCCTTGAGCTGAGGGTCTATTGGAAACAACCCCTCTACCTCCCAAGATAAGGGTGAGGTCTGCGGACACTCTACCCTCCCAAACCGCACTTGTGGAATTACACTGGGTATGTTGTTGTCATTCGAGCCAATTGTTTAGATGGGGACAGGTTTCTATCACGTCTGTTTTCATTTGTGATAATTCTTCCTTCACAGCTAATGAACCAGTTAATGATGAGATGAATGAACCCTGAGGCATCTATTGGGCAGCTTCAAGTGGTTTTCCTACATAAATGTAAAACTCTGTGACATTTTTGGATTTGGCTACAAATATCTGTATTTGAGTGTCATTTGCCTCGTATTTTAGTGCCTTATTGGCGTTCGTAGTGTGAATTATAATGATTTGAGCCTAATTGTGGTTTTTTTTTACGTGAGGAGGAATGAGAGTGAAAAATGATGAAGTTGGAGCAAATGGCTAGTGTGTTGCAGGCCATGTGTCCCAGCCTTGTCACACGCAACATGACACGAGGAATAACAATAGCCTTTTTGGGGTCTTTGGGGGTGGTGGACATGATATTGTGAGATTTAACATCATTGGACAGTGAGGGAATTGTGTTCTTTTTCCTTGGAGAAACGGCAAGTTAATTTTTTTGCTCCAGCACTAAGGATGTGGTGTAGAAAACTGTACATATAGAGCAAAAACCAAAAGTATATCCGATCTCTAGTCTGGGGATTGTTAATGAGAGGATACTGTGGACGGGATTGTCAATTGTGATACTTGTGTCATACATTTGTTTTTTGGTGGATAAGTGTGAAATTATTCCAGTGGATTAGTTGAGGTGCGCTCAGGGCACCACTGTCGTGAAAAAAACTAGTCAAAGGTGTACTTACGTCAAAAAAGAATTAACAATTACACCTGACTGCATGGTATCTCACGTTCCTTCTCCTGGGGGATAAACTTATCCTAATAATGGGGAACTCTAATCCAATTTCAACTCCAAATTCCACACAGAAAAAAACAATCCAAGCACTTGATTATCTTTTGTCCCCATTATGCAACCCCCAATCCACTAACTAAATGATCATGTTGATTGCAGTTGCTTGTTTGCTTTTCAGAATCAATTTTATTATAGATTCATTCTACTATCTTTAATGTACCTACACATTGAGCTGCTTTTTGTGCAATGACATTTCTCATCCTTCTTTACTTTTTAAGTTGAGGAGGCTCATCCAAATTGTTGGTAAATTCCTTGATGATACTTCTCTATAAAATGAAGAAACTACGAATACTAATTTGCAGCTATTCTAATATAATTCTGTTGGGAAGTATCTATGTTCAATGGTTAGCTTTTTCTCATACAGTAAATTTTGTGTCATATAAGCAACTTCTTTCCGTTTCTTCAACAATGAAGTGTTTCCTTGCTGCGAGGGCATTTTAGGAGGAGCCTTCCTATGGCAAAGATGAAAAAGGGACTTCAATGAATGTCCAAGGGCTCTCGAATAATACATGATGCCTTCGTATGCTTATTTGTTATTATAGCACCTACGGATATGTGACGGATGTTAAGAGAAGGTACTGTGCTGTTTGTTATGTTTGCTGATCTTGGAGTGTTTTGTGATCTGCTTTATCTTTTTTGTTTTGTTTAGTGGAATTTCTGACATAAGTTGTACGAACGATAGAGATATATTATTCTTTTCTGAAGTCCTCGGCATTTTAGTTCCTTGACTATCGGAAAATGATGTTTCTCTCCTAGTAACGTGGCAGCATATGAATAATTATGCAGCTCGTGGGATCTATCCCTGATTCCCAGAATATAGTGGAAGTTTGGTTCAACAGATGGACTGCAAAATGAAAAGACGATTGTGGCTAATGAAGTGTATGAACTTGTACATATATGGGTCTTGCTAACCTAATGCATGAAGGTAGTAGATTAGCATTGTAGCCATTTTAATTTACTAAGATTCCCCTGCCACCTCACTAAAGTAGGCACTTTCATGCTAATAAATTTCTTGTTTTTTCGTTGCAGCCTGTTGCCTTAGCTACTAGTTTTGTATGTCAAAAATGGATAGCATAGCTACATGACTTTTATGTGTCTGTGTAGTATAATCAGCAATTTATTGCTTATCAAGTTCTGCTAGAAAGCATTTGTAATGCAGTAGGATACTTTTATCCTTGCACATCTTGCTTTCATTGTTCCATTATATATGTGTTGCCATCAGAATGTCAAAGTGGCTAATATCATAAGGCATATGTTATTTCAGGGTCAAACAGAATGGATTAGGTTCTATTTACCTTCCCATCGCAGTCCCTAACTTCCATTCTTAATGATTTGATCTGACAGAAAGGTGGTTTAACTGCGATTCTTAAATTGTTTCTTTACCAAGTGAAGTGAATTGGAGTAGATTTGCCTCTCTTATTTCCATCTCAGGTTTTGCGGAATTGTTGTATGTGGAATATGCATCATGTTTGCTTGGAGACTTAAATGATATGGTACAAAAAATATTTGTTGATTTACCAATAGTGTTTTTCTTGGCAGATTCACAGTAGATTCCTATGGATCTAGAGGTTGTCCATATGCTCAGGTGCCTCTTGAAATGTGACTACTGAGGATGTTGCTTCCATGCTTAATAGACGAGGAGTGAAGACAAATTTGGATCTCAGAAAGCTGGAGAATATATTTACTATCATTTTGGGTAGGCCTTCTGGTTTTGTGGCTGCTATTTTAGAGCTCTTAGCAACAGGCAATGCCTAAAGCTTAAGTTAAGTCTACCTTTGGCATGTCACTCTGTGGTGGCAGGCAAAGTTAGGGGGAGGACTTAGAACAACAATCATTTAATGGATATTTCGTAGAAGATAGAAATATAGTGAGTGATGCATGTGTTGGTCCCACTTGTGGGATTATACTGGGTATGTTGTTGATGCATGTGTTGGTAATTTGCAGGATAATATCATAATGTTAATTTGTGTTCTGGCAACCACGCTTACCCTCATTCTTATTGGTTCATCTTGTCGTGCCTTTAGGCCTTTTTGCTTCATTTTGAGGTGGAAACAAAATAATTTCTTATATTATCTTTGTAATATTCATAATTTTTTTTATCGTGCTTATTTTATGTATAGATTATAAATATTTCATTAGGTGGAAGATCAGGAAAAGTGGAGGATGTCCTTTGTCATGCCCTCAAAGTATGGTTCGGACTTGCTGCTGCCAAAGGATCCGTCTGTAACTATCAAAGAGGTGCCTAGAAAAATTGTCGCAGATGTTGCTTTCTCAGGTGTGAGACTCGATTTTAGCTTGTCAATACAAAGTTCTCGACTGAATTTTAGGTTTTCTTGAAATTTGATACAGAGTATTCAGAAATTTGGGCTCTGTTCCATTGGTCTATAGAAGTAGATCTTGGTATTACTTATGATGGCTTCACTTGTTAGGAAAATCCTATTTCTATTCTAATACCAAGACCATATTCTAGTAGTAAGAATCCTACATTTATGGTAAGTGTACAATACTAATTAATACAATATTTACACTAATCTATTCACCAAAATCGTGTGACCAACATTCACCAAAACCGTGATATACACTTATGGTAAGTGTATATTTAACAATCTTCATGTGACCATGCTTTTAGAATTCATTAGTGTGTTACGACAAGTAACAAAGCGCTTAGTTAAGAAAAAGTAGCAAGAAAGAAAATAGAATAAAATCTTCAAGTGCTCAGTTGATAGCCTTCATATAACTTGATTGCTATAAGCAAAGGAGAAATTAGAGTTGATATATTGAAGAAGATTTAACTATCAAATCTGTAAAGTTTCACTTACTAAGAAAAGTACTCCTGTATCCTTCACTAAAGCAGAAGTACCTGTTTTCTTGGTATCTCTCAAGATTTTTGCATCTTACTATAGTTGACTATAGTTATATTACCGTTTTACATTATGAGAAACGAAAATTCCGAAGAGGAGAGTAATTAACAAGCTAGTCTAATTACCATCTAGAGCAGGCTTCCATCCTATACAATAATTGTCATTATCAGTATAAGAATTATTAATCTCACTAATAATAGAGCTTTGTTCTATCTGAAGAGGAAATTGAACCATGCCCTCATCATTTGTTAATCCTCCTTCACTTAAAAGAGATTGCAACTCTTGCTTACTGATAACAACCTTAATTATTACAACCTCTGAACTACCTTTGCTAATTTCCTTAACTACTTCATCTGCAAACATCACCTTCTTTTTGGAAGGACCTGCAGTACGACTTCTCATTCATAGACTTACGGTGTTTTTCTTAGCCCAGGGGTAAGTATTTAAAAATACTTATTTTAACAAATTAAAATACTTATACTGATTATTTCATAATTTTTTGTATCTCGGACTCCATCTCTAGCCATTCATTCTACTTCGGATCCTACATCAGACTCCTCTCAGGAGCCCGTCGACACTCATGTTTGATTTTAATTAATGTATTAAATATAAATTAAAAATAATAATTATTTTTATATTATTTCAGGTTCATCCTTATGCGCCTATGGTCCCGCCTCATGAGGACGATGTTGATGATTTTGACCCTACTGATCTCAACAGATTGGTTCCTACCATGTCAGTTAAAGGCGTACGTGTGCACGAAATGGTCCGGACTCCGAAGAAGGGCGACAAGAAAAAAAGGGTGGCAGATTATCATGGCTTGGAGCGTCCTGCGAGATGTAGATGATGGTGAGGGTGGTGGGGATCGTATGAGCCTTAGGACTGAGGTTACTCTAAGGTCTACCACATATGAGACCCATTAGAGATTGTGTATATATGTAATTAAGTTGTACAGTTTTAAGTTAGTATTATATTTTTTGCGTATTTTTTTCTTAATGATAATTAGTTATCTTAGTGTTTATTATCGTTTATTACTAACTCGTGCAACGTCCTAAATTAATTAGG
The DNA here is from genome assembly GCA_029844215.1 of Przewalskia tangutica. Classification (NCBI taxonomy): domain Eukaryota; kingdom Viridiplantae; phylum Streptophyta; class Magnoliopsida; order Solanales; family Solanaceae; genus Przewalskia; species Przewalskia tangutica. The sequence goes on along the minus strand of CM056738.1, from coordinate 91,652,689 downwards.
AAAACAAATCTAGACATATTCGAAATAAAGTAGTGCCTTGACTAAATAATAAAACGCTTAAATAAAAACCCTAAAAAGTAAAACACTTAAATCTAATGATAACAAGTTTCTAAACAAAATTAACTTCTTGCAGTTTACAACCCCTAAAACGACGTTCTGAACGTTTAGGTATTCTTGATGCATTGAGCCTACACTATTGTTAGCATAAAAAAATATGAGTTTTTATATAAAATATTCACATTACGGAGTCTTGAGACATGACTAATCTTTGGTCAAATAATGAAAAAACATGAATTTTAATTATACTAGGTGTTGGGGGGGAAAGTTCCCATATTGCGCAGTAATTTACCGCGCAAAAGGTACTAATGTAATAAAAAAAATTGAATTATTTTGGTTCACTTCCTCACTTATTGGGTCACTTAAGTTACGGACTCCTCACAAATCACAACCAACTTTCAAGCATTTGTCTCAGTTTAAAATTTAGTAATAAACTCTCAAATGTTCCCTTAATTTGTTAGGTATAATGAAACGAGTCTAGAGTGGTCTTCTCCAGGAAGCGTTTTACCTTTTATATGAGATTTTTCAACGCGAATTCAAATTTAATAATTTCCTGATATAGATATCAAACTTTGGATGTAAAGTGTGCTAGGTCATATATGGCTGAGTCACTTTTTAAATAAGTATATTTGACTTGTTCTCAAAAATAATTTTCGACATTTTATAAAGAGTGAAAAATATTTTACGAAAAACATATTTATTAGAGAAAATAAATAATTGGATCATATTTGCCAAAAATACATTTATTGTTTAGAGATAAATTGAATGATATTTGTGAAAAATCTAAATTTATGATAATATAGTACAAAAAGCAGGGCAATATTGACATGTTTGAAGTGCAGAGGGGGAACTTGAGGGGTTGATGTTGAAATAAAAGTTGCTATTGTTCCGTCGTCGAAACTTAAGGACCAAAAACGACATATCTTCTTTTACTTCCTTCTACCACATCGAACACAGAAACAACTGTGTAGCACCTTAGATGCCCTAGCGTAGCAGAAGACATTGTCCCTTCGGGGACATCCGATAAAATTGGAACGATACAGAGAAGATTAGCATGGCCCCTGCGCAAGGATGACACGCACAAATCGAGAAATGGTCCAAATTTTTTTTGCCCGCCGGCGGTTTATTTCATGTTTCCCCAAATTTAGGTATATTATCGTGCCCTAGTTTATTTTTTCTTTGTTTAGTTTTTACTGCATATCGATATAGTTTTCCTGTATTGCAAAAGTTACAGTTAGGTGGGGACTGTGTTACAATCTCAATGTTATTTGATGAAGCTTTTATGGTTGAAGATTTATTTGTTTATAAATTTGTTGTTGTTGCTACTTGTATTTCACTATTTTTTAACTGGACAGGTAGACAACCAAGTAATAATGAGTGCTTCAGTTAAATTACATCTAAACAACAGGGTTGGAAAATTGTAATGATCATGGAAGGTGCAATCTTTAAGACCTTGATAAATTATGCACGTTATCTATGATTTTTTTTTGGGAGAAAATTGTTGGTATTTTTTGATATTCTGAGCCGATGGTCTATCGGAAACAGCCTCCCTACCTCCCGAGGTAGAGGTAAGGTTTGTGGGATTTCACTGGGTATGTTGTTGTTTTCTTAATATTCTGTACAATATTTGATCTGCCATTCGAGTGTTTTGTTGAGTAGAGAGTTGTCTCGCTTTTCCTTCCATACTAGTAGTAGTCGTAGCGCTACTATATACTTACTGTCTCTTTCTCAAAATGTTTTGTCATGCCTGTTATAGTATTTTGCCTTGGTTCTTTACTTCATTATTTCTTTTTTCGAACTGCTTTCATTTGCGTGCCTTGAGCTGAGGGTCTATTGGAAACAACCCCTCTACCTCCCAAGATAAGGGTGAGGTCTGCGGACACTCTACCCTCCCAAACCGCACTTGTGGAATTACACTGGGTATGTTGTTGTCATTCGAGCCAATTGTTTAGATGGGGACAGGTTTCTATCACGTCTGTTTTCATTTGTGATAATTCTTCCTTCACAGCTAATGAACCAGTTAATGATGAGATGAATGAACCCTGAGGCATCTATTGGGCAGCTTCAAGTGGTTTTCCTACATAAATGTAAAACTCTGTGACATTTTTGGATTTGGCTACAAATATCTGTATTTGAGTGTCATTTGCCTCGTATTTTAGTGCCTTATTGGCGTTCGTAGTGTGAATTATAATGATTTGAGCCTAATTGTGGTTTTTTTTTACGTGAGGAGGAATGAGAGTGAAAAATGATGAAGTTGGAGCAAATGGCTAGTGTGTTGCAGGCCATGTGTCCCAGCCTTGTCACACGCAACATGACACGAGGAATAACAATAGCCTTTTTGGGGTCTTTGGGGGTGGTGGACATGATATTGTGAGATTTAACATCATTGGACAGTGAGGGAATTGTGTTCTTTTTCCTTGGAGAAACGGCAAGTTAATTTTTTTGCTCCAGCACTAAGGATGTGGTGTAGAAAACTGTACATATAGAGCAAAACCAAAAGTATATCCGATCTCTAGTCTGGGATTGTTAATGAGAGGATACTGTGGACGGGATTGTCAATTGTGATACTTGTGTCATACATTTGTTTTTTGGTGGATAAGTGTGAAATTATTCCAGTGGATTAGTTGAGGTGCGCTCAGGGCACCACTGTCGTGAAAAAAACTAGTCAAAGGTGTACTTACGTCAAAAAAGAATTAACAATTACACCTGACTGCATGGTATCTCACGTTCCTTCTCCTGGGGGATAAACTTATCCTAATAATGGGGAACTCTAATCCAATTTCAACTCCAAATTCCACACAGAAAAAACAATCCAAGCACTTGATTATCTTTTGTCCCCATTATGCAACCCCCAATCCACTAACTAAATGATCATGTTGATTGCAGTTGCTTGTTTGCTTTTCAGAATCAATTTTATTATAGATTCATTCTACTATCTTTAATGTACCTACACATTGAGCTGCTTTTTGTGCAATGACATTTCTCATCCTTCTTTACTTTTTAAGTTGAGGAGGCTCATCCAAATTGTTGGTAAATTCCTTGATGATACTTCTCTATAAAATGAAGAAACTACGAATACTAATTTGCAGCTATTCTAATATAATTCTGTTGGGAAGTATCTATGTTCAATGGTTAGCTTTTTCTCATACAGTAAATTTTGTGTCATATAAGCAACTTCTTTCCGTTTCTTCAACAATGAAGTGTTTCCTTGCTGCGAGGGCATTTTAGGAGGAGCCTTCCTATGGCAAAGATGAAAAAGGGACTTCAATGAATGTCCAAGGGCTCTCGAATAATACATGATGCCTTCGTATGCTTATTTGTTATTATAGCACCTACGGATATGTGACGGATGTTAAGAGAAGGTACTGTGCTGTTTGTTATGTTTGCTGATCTTGGAGTGTTTTGTGATCTGCTTTATCTTTTTTGTTTTGTTTAGTGGAATTTCTGACATAAGTTGTACGAACGATAGAGATATATTATTCTTTTCTGAAGTCCTCGGCATTTTAGTTCCTTGACTATCGGAAAATGATGTTTCTCTCCTAGTAACGTGGCAGCATATGAATAATTATGCAGCTCGTGGGATCTATCCCTGATTCCCAGAATATAGTGGAAGTTTGGTTCAACAGATGGACTGCAAAATGAAAAGACGATTGTGGCTAATGAAGTGTATGAACTTGTACATATATGGGTCTTGCTAACCTAATGCATGAAGGTAGTAGATTAGCATTGTAGCCATTTTAATTTACTAAGATTCCCCTGCCACCTCACTAAAGTAGGCACTTTCATGCTAATAAATTTCTTGTTTTTTCGTTGCAGCCTGTTGCCTTAGCTACTAGTTTTGTATGTCAAAAATGGATAGCATAGCTACATGACTTTTATGTGTCTGTGTAGTATAATCAGCAATTTATTGCTTGTCAAGTTCTGCTAGAAAGCATTTGTAATGCAGTAGGATACTTTTATCCTTGCACATCTTGCTTTCATTGTTCCATTATATATGTGTTGCCATCAGAATGTCAAAGTGGCTAATATCATAAGGCATATGTTATTTCAGGGTCAAACAGAATGGATTAGGTTCTATTTACCTTCCCATCGCAGTCCCTAACTTCCATTCTTAATGATTTGATCTGACAGAAAGGTGGTTTAACTGCGATTCTTAAATTGTTTCTTTACCAAGTGAAGTGAATTGGAGTAGATTTGCCTCTCTTATTTCCATCTCAGGTTTTGCGGAATTGTTGTATGTGGAATATGCATCATGTTTGCTTGGAGACTTAAATGATATGGTACAAAAAATATTTGTTGATTTACCAATAGTGTTTTTCTTGGCAGATTCACAGTAGATTCCTATGGATCTAGAGGTTGTCCATATGCTCAGGTGCCTCTTGAAATGTGACTACTGAGGATGTTGCTTCCATGCTTAATAGACGAGGAGTGAAGACAAATTTGGATCTCAGAAAGCTGGAGAATATATTTACTATCATTTTGGGTAGGCCTTCTGGTTTTGTGGCTGCTATTTTAGAGCTCTTAGCAACAGGCAATGCCTAAAGCTTAAGTTAAGTCTACCTTTGGCATGTCACTCTGTGGTGGCAGGCAAAGTTAGGGGGAGGACTTAGAACAACAATCATTTAATGGATATTTCGTAGAAGATAGAAATATAGTGAGTGATGCATGTGTTGGTCCCACTTGTGGGATTATACTGGGTATGTTGTTGATGCATGTGTTGGTAATTTGCAGGATAATATCATAATGTTAATTTGTGTTCTGGCAACCACGCTTACCCTCATTCTTATTGGTTCATCTTGTCGTGCCTTTAGGCCTTTTTGCTTCATTTTGAGGTGGAAACAAAATAATTTCTTATATTATCTTTGTAATATTCATAATTTTTTTTATCGTGCTTATTTTATGTATAGATTATAAATATTTCATTAGGTGGAAGATCAGGAAAAGTGGAGGATGTCCTTTGTCATGCCCTCAAAGTATGGTTCGGACTTGCTGCTGCCAAAGGATCCGTCTGTAACTATCAAAGAGGTGCCTAGAAAAATTGTCGCAGATGTTGCTTTCTCAGGTGTGAGACTCGATTTTAGCTTGTCAATACAAAGTTCTCGACTGAATTTTAGGTTTTCTTGAAATTTGATACAGAGTATTCAGAAATTTGGGCTCTGTTCCATTGGTCTATAGAAGTAGATCTTGGTATTACTTATGATGGCTTCACTTGTTAGGAAAATCCTATTTCTATTCTAATACCAAGACCATATTCTAGTAGTAAGAATCCTACATTTATGGTAAGTGTACAATACTAATTAATACAATATTTACACTAATCTATTCACCAAAATCGTGTGACCAACATTCACTAAAACCGTGATATACACTTATGGTAAGTGTATATTTAACAATCTTCATGTGACCATGCTTTTGAGAATTCATTAGTGTGTTACGACAAGTAACAAAGCGCTTAGTTAAGAAAAAGTAGCAAGAAAGAAAATAGAATAAAATCTTCAAGTGCTCAGTTGATAGCCTTCATATAACTTGATTGCTATAAGCAAAGGAGAAATTAGAGTTGATATATTGAAGAAGATTTAACTATCAAATCTGTAAAGTTTCACTTACTAAGAAAAGTACTCCTGTATCCTTCACTAAAGCAGAAGTACCTGTTTTCTTGGTATCTCTCAAGATTTTTGCATCTTACTATAGTTGACTATAGTTATATTACCGTTTTACATTATGAGAAACGAAAATTCCGAAGAGGAGAGTAATTAACAAGCTAGTCTAATTACCATCTAGAGCAGGCTTCCATCCTATACAATAATTGTCATTATCAGTATAAGAATTATTAATCTCACTAATAATAGAGCTTTGTTCTATCTGAAGAGGAAATTGAACCATGCCCTCATCGACTGTTAATCCTCCTTCACTTAAAAGAGATTGCAACTCTTGCTTACTGATAACAACCTTAATTATTACAACCTCTGAACTACCTTTGCTAATTTCCTTAACTACTTCATCTGCAAACATCACCTTCTTTTTGGAAGGACCTGCAGTACGACTTCTCATTCATAGACTTACGGTGTTTTTCTTAGCCCAGGGGTAAGTATTTAAAAATACTTATTTTAACAAATTAAAATACTTATACTGATTATTTCATAATTTTTTGTATCTCGACAGCTCCATCTCTAGCCATTCATTCTACTTCGGATCCTACATCAGACTCCTCTCAGGAGCCCGTCGACACTCATGTTTGATTTTAATTAATGTATTAAATATAAATTAAAAATAATAATTATTTTTATATTATTTCAGGTTCATCCTTATGCGCCTATGGTCCCGCCTCATGAGGACGATGTTGATGATTTTGACCCTACTGATCTCAACAGATTGGTTCCTACCATGTCAGTTAAAGGCGTACGTGTGCACGAAATGGTCCGGACTCCGAAGAAGGGCGACAAGAAAAAAAGGGTGGCAGATTATCATGGCTTGGAGCGTCCTGCGAGATGTAGATGATGGTGAGGGTGGTGGGGATCGTATGAGCCTTAGGACTGAGGTTACTCTAAGGTCTACCACATATGAGACCCATTAGAGATTGTGTATATATGTAATTAAGTTGTACAGTTTTAAGTTAGTATTATATTTTGCGTATTTTTTCTTAATGATAATTAGTTATCTTAGTGTTTATTATCGCTTATTACTAACTCGCAACGTCCTAAATTAATTAGGAAAACAAATCTAGACATATTCGAAATAAAGTAGTGCCTTGACTAAATAATAAAACGCTTAAATAAAAACCCTAAAAAGTAAAACACTTAAATCTAATGATAACAAGTTTCTAAACAAAATTAACTTCTTGCAGTTTACAACCCCTAAAACGACGCTCAACGCTTAGGTATTCTTGATGATTGAGCCTACACTATTGTTAGCATAAAAAAATATGAGTTTTTATATAAAATATTCACATTACGGAGTCTTGAGACATGACTAATCTTTGGTCAAATAATGAAAAAACATGAATTTTAATTATACTAGGTGTTGGGGGGGAAAGTTCCCATATTGCGCAGTAATTTACCGCGCAAAAGGTACTAATGTAATAAAAAAAATTGAATTATTTTGGTTCACTTCCTCACTTATTGGGTCACTTAAGTTACTGACTCTCACAAATCACAACCAACTTTCAAGCATTTGTCTCAGTTTAAAATTTAGTAATAAACTCTCAAATGTTCCCTTAATTTGTTAGGTATAATGAAACGAGTCTAGAGTGGTCTTCTCCAGGAAGCGTTTTACCTTTTATATGAGATTTTTCAACGCGAATTCAAATTTAATAATTTCCTGATATAGATATCAAACTTTGGATGTAAAGTGTGCTAGGTCATATATGGCTGAGTCACTTTTTAAATAAGTATATTTGACTTGTTCTCAAAAATAATTTTCGACATTTTATAAAGAGTGAAAAATATTTTACGAAAAACATATTTATTAGAGAAAATAAATAATTGGATCATATTTGCCAAAAATACATTTATTGTTTAGAGATAAATTGAATGATATTTGTGAAAAATCTAAATTTATGATAATATAGTACAAAAAGCAGGGCAATATTGACATGTTTGAAGTGCAGAGGGGGAACTTGAGGGGTTGATGTTGAAATAAAAGTTGCTATTGTTCCGTCGTCGAAACTTAAGGACCAAAAACGACATATCTTCTTTTACTTCCTTCTACCACATCGAACACAGAAACAACTGTGTAGCACCTTAGATGCCCTAGCGTAGCAGAAGACAATGTCCCTTCGGGGACATCCGATAAAATTGGAACGATACAGAGAAGATTAGCATGGCCCCTGCGCAAGGATGACACGCACAAATCGAGAAATGGTCCAAATTTTTTTTGCCCGCCGGCGGTTTATTTCATGTTTCCCCAAATTTAGGTATATTATCGTGCCCTAGTTTATTTTTTCTTTGTTTAGTTTTTACTGCATATCGATATAGTTTTCCTGTATTGCAAAAGTTACAGTTAGGTGGGGACTGTGTTACAATCTCAATGTTATTTGATGAAGCTTTTATGGTTGAAGATTTATTTGTTTATAAATTTGTTGTTGTTGCTACTTGTATTTCACTATTTTTTAACTGGACAGGTAGACAACCAAGTAATAATGAGTGCTTCAGTTAAATTACATCTAAACAACAGGGTTGGAAAATTGTAATGATCATGGAAGGTGCAATCTTTAAGACCTTGATAAATTATGCACGTTATCTATGATTTTTTTTTGGGAGAAAATTGTTGGTATTTTTTGATATTCTGAGCCGATGGTCTATCGGAAACAGCCTCCCTACCTCCCGAGGTAGAGGTAAGGTTTGTGGGATTTCACTGGGTATGTTGTTGTTTTCTTGATATTCTGTACAATATTTGATCTGCCATTCGAGTGTTTTGTTGAGTAGAGAGTTGTCTCGCTTTTCCTTCCATACTAGTAGTAGTCGTAGCGCTACTATATACTTACTGTCTCTTTCTCAAAATGTTTTGTCATGCCTGTTATAGTATTTTGCCTTGGTTCTTTACTTCATTATTTCTTTTTTCGAACTGCTTTCATTTGCGTGCCTTGAGCTGAGGGTCTATTGGAAACAACCCCTCTACCTCCCAAGATAAGGGTGAGGTCTGCGGACACTCTACCCTCCCAAACCGCACTTGTGGAATTACACTGGGTATGTTGTTGTCATTCGAGCCAATTGTTTAGATGGGGACAGGTTTCTATCACGTCTGTTTTCATTTGTGATAATTCTTCCTTCACAGCTAATGAACCAGTTAATGATGAGATGAATGAACCCTGAGGCATCTATTGGGCAGCTTCAAGTGGTTTTCCTACATAAATGTAAAACTCTGTGACATTTTTGGATTTGGCTACAAATATCTGTATTTGAGTGTCATTTGCCTCGTATTTTAGTGCCTTATTGGCGTCAGAGTGTGAATTATAATGATTTGAGCCTAATTGTGGTTTTTTTACGTGAGGAGGAATGAGAGTGAAAAATGATGAAGTTGGAGCAAATGGCTAGTGTGTTGCAGGCCATGTGTCCCAGCCTTGTCACACGCAACATGACACGAGGAATAACAATAGCCTTTTTGGGGTCTTTGGGGGTGGTGGACATGATATTGTGAGATTTAACATCATTGGACAGTGAGGGAATTGTGTTCTTTTCCTTGGAGAAACGGCAAGTTAATTTTTTTGCTCCAAAGACTAAGGATGTGGTGTAGAAAACTGTACATATAGAGCAAAAACCAAAAGTATATCCGATCTCTAGTCTGGGGATTGTTAATGAGAGGATACTGTGGACGGGATTGTCAATTGTGATACTTGTGTCATACATTTGTTTTTTGGTGGATAAGTGTGAAATTATTCCAGTGGATTAGTTGAGGTGCGCTCAGGGCACCAGCCGTGAAAAAACTAGTCAAAGGTGTACTTACGTCAAAAAAGAATTAACAATTACACCTGACTGCATGGTATCTCACGTTCCTTCTCCTGGGGGATAAACTTATCCTAATAATGGGGAACTCTAATCCAATTTCAACTCCAAATTCCACACAGAAAAAAACAATCCAAGCACTTGATTATCTTTTGTCCCCATTATGCAACCCCCAATCCACTAACTAAATGATCATGTTGATTGCAGTTGCTTGTTTGCTTTTCAGAATCAATTTTATTATAGATTCATTCTACTATCTTTAATGTACCTACACATTGAGCTGCTTTTTGTGCAATGACATTTCTCATCCTTCTTTACTTTTTAAGTTGAGGAGGCTCATCCAAATTGTTGGTAAATTCCTTGATGATACTTCTCTATAAAATGAAGAAACTACGAATACTAATTTGCAGCTATTCTAATATAATTCTGTTGGGAAGTATCTATGTTCAATGGTTAGCTTTTTCTCATACAGTAAATTTTGTGTCATATAAGCAACTTCTTTCCGTTTCTTCAACAATGAAGTGTTTCCTTGCTGCGAGGGCATTTTAGGAGGAGCCTTCCTATGGCAAAGATGAAAAAGGGACTTCAATGAATGTCCAAGGGCTCTCGAATAATACATGATGCCTTCAGATGCTTATTTGTTATTATAGCACCTACGGATATGTGACGGATGTTAAGAGAAGGTACTGTGCTGTTTGTTATGTTTGCTGATCTTGGAGTGTTTTGTGATCTGCTTTATCTTTTTTGTTTTGTTTAGTGGAATTTCTGACATAAGTTGTACGAACGATAGAGATATATTATTCTTTTCTGAAGTCCTCGGCATTTTAGTTCCTTGACTATCGGAAAATGATGTTTCTCTCCTAGTAACGTGGCAGCATATGAATAATTATGCAGCTCGTGGGATCTATCCCTGATTCCCAGAATATAGTGGAAGTTTGGTTCAACAGATGGACTGCAAAATGAAAAGACGATTGTGGCTAATGAAGTGTATGAACTTGTACATATATGGGTCTTGCTAACCTAATGCATGAAGGTAGTAGATTAGCATTGTAGCCATTTTAATTTACTAAGATTCCCCTGCCACCTCACTAAAGTAGGCACTTTCATGCTAATAAATTTCTTGTTTTCGTTGCAGCCTGTTGCCTTAGCTACTAGTTTTGTATGTCAAAAATGGATAGCATAGCTACATGACTTTTATGTGTCTGTGTAGTATAATCAGCAATTTATTGCTTGTCAAGTTCTGCTAGAAAGCATTTGTAATGCAGTAGGATACTTTTATCCTTGCACATCTTGCTTTCATTGTTCCATTATATATGTGTTGCCATCAGAATGTCAAAGTGGCTAATATCATAAGGCATATGTTATTTCAGGGTCAAACAGAATGGATTAGGTTCTATTTACCTTCCCATCGCAGTCCCTAACTTCCATTCTTAATGATTTGATCTGACAGAAAGGTGGTTTAACTGCGATTCTTAAATTGTTTCTTTACCAAGTGAAGTGAATTGGAGTAGATTTGCCTCTCTTATTTCCATCTCAGGTTTTGCGGAATTGTTGTATGTGGAATATGCATCATGTTTGCTTGGAGACTTAAATGATATGGTACAAAAAATATTTGTTGATTTACCAATAGTGTTTTTCTTGGCAGATTCACAGTAGATTCCTATGGATCTAGAGGTTGTCCATATGCTCAGGTGCCTCTTGAAATGTGACTACTGAGGATGTTGCTTCCATGCTTAATAGACGAGGAGTGAAGACAAATTTGGATCTCAGAAAGCTGGAGAATATATTTACTATCATTTTGGGTAGGCCTTCTGGTTTTGTGGCTGCTATTTTAGAGCTCTTAGCAACAGGCAATGCCTAAAGCTTGTTAAGTCTACCTTTGGCATGTCACTCTGTGGTGGCAGGCAAAGTTAGGGGGAGGACTTAGAACAACAATCATTTAATGGATATTTCGTAGAAGATAGAAATATAGTGAGTGATGCATGTGTTGGTCCCACTTGTGGGATTATACTGGGTATGTTGTTGATGCATGTGTTGGTAATTTGCAGGATAATATCATAATGTTAATTTGTGTTCTGGCAACCACGCTTACCCTCATTCTTATTGGTTCATCTTGTCGTGCCTTTAGGCCTTTTTGCTTCATTTTGAGGTGGAAACAAAATAATTTCTTATATTATCTTTGTAATATTCATAATTTTTTTTATCGTGCTTATTTTATGTATAGATTATAAATATTTCATTAGGTGGAAGATCAGGAAAAGTGGAGGATGTCCTTTGTCATGCCCTCAAAGTATGGTTCGGACTTGCTGCTGCCAAAGGATCCGTCTGTAACTATCAAAGAGGTGCCTAGAAAAATTGTCGCAGATGTTGCTTTCTCAGGTGTGAGACTCGATTTTAGCTTGTCAATACAAAGTTCTCGACTGAATTTTAGGTTTTCTTGAAATTTGATACAGAGTATTCAGAAATTTGGGCTCTGTTCCATTGGTCTATAGAAGTAGATCTTGGTATTACTTATGATGGCTTCACTTGTTAGGAAAATCCTATTTCTATTCTAATACCAAGACCATATTCTAGTAGTAAGAATCCTACATTTATGGTAAGTGTACAATACTAATTAATACAATATTTACACTAATCTATTCACCAAAATCGTGTGACCAACATTCACTAAAACTGATATACACTTATGGTAAGTGTATATTTAACAATCTTCATGTGACCATGCTTTTCGAGAATTCATTAGTGTGTTACGACAAGTAACAAAGCGCTTAGTTAAGAAAAAGTAGCAAGAAAGAAAATAGAATAAAATCTTCAAGTGCTCAGTTGATAGCCTTCATATAACTTGATTGCTATAAGCAAAGGAGAAATTAGAGTTGATATATTGAAGAAGATTTAACTATCAAATCTGTAAAGTTTCACTTACTAAGAAAAGTACTCCTGTATCCTTCACTAAAGCAGAAGTACCTGTTTTCTTGGTATCTCTCAAGATTTTTGCATCTTACTATAGTTGACTATAGTTATATTACCGTTTTACATTATGAGAAACGAAAATTCCGAAGAGGAGAGTAATTAACAAGCTAGTCTAATTACCATCTAGAGCAGGCTTCCATCCTATACAATAATTGTCATTATCAGTATAAGAATTATTAATCTCACTAATAATAGAGCTTTGTTCTATCTGAAGAGGAAATTGAACCATGCCCTCATCGACTGTTAATCCTCCTTCACTTAAAAGAGATTGCAACTCTTGCTTACTGATAACAACCTTAATTATTACAACCTCTGAACTACCTTTGCTAATTTCCTTAACTACTTCATCTGCAAACATCACCTTCTTTTTGGAAGGACCTGCAGTACGACTTCTCATTCATAGACTTACGGTGTTTTTCTTAGCCCAGGGGTAAGTATTTAAAAATACTTATTTTAACAAATTAAAATACTTATACTGATTATTTCATAATTTTTTGTATCTCGACACCCATCTCTAGCCATTCATTCTACTTGGATCTACATCGACTCTCTCGTGAGCCCGTCGACACTCATGTTTGATTTTAATTAATGTATTAAATATAAATTAAAAATAATAATTATTTTTATATTATTTCAGGTTCATCCTTATGCGCCTATGGTCCCGCCTCCTCATGAGGACGATGTTGATGATTTTGACCCTACTGATCTCAACAGATTGGTTCCTACCATGTCAGTTAAAGGCGTACGTGTGCACGAAATGGTCCGGACTCCGAAGAAGGGCGACAAGAAAAAAAGGGTGGCAGATTATCATGGCTTGGAGCGTCCTGCGAGATGTAGATGATGGTGAGGGTGGTGGGGATCGTATGAGCCTTAGGACTGAGGTTACTCTAAGGTCTACCACATATGAGACCCATTAGAGATTGTGTATATATGTAATTAAGTTGTACAGTTTTAAGTTAGTATTATATTTTTTGCGTATTTTTTTCTTAATGATAATTAGTTATCTTAGTGTTTATTATCTTTTATTACTAACTCGTTCAACGTCCTAAATTAATTAGGAAAACAAATCTAGACATATTCGAAATAAAGTAGTGCCTTGACTAAATAATAAAACGCTTAAATAAAAACCCTAAAAAGTAAAACACTTAAATCTAATGATAACAAGTTTCTAAACAAAATTAACTTCTTGCAGTTTACAACCCCTAAAACGACGCTCAACGTTTAGGTATTCTTGATGCATTGAGCCTACACTATTGTTAGCATAAAAATATATGAGTTTTTATATAAAATATTCACATTACGGAGTCTTGAGACATGACTAATCTTTGGTCAAATAATGAAAAAACATGAATTTTAATTATACTAGGTGTTGGGGGGGAAAGTTCCCATATTGCGCAATAATTTCGCGCAAAAAGGTACTAATGTAATAAAAAAATTGAATTATTTTGGTTCACTTCCTCACTTATCGGGTCACTTAAGTTACTGACTCTCACAAATCACAACCAACTTTCAAGCATTTGTCTCAGTTTAAAATTTAGTAATAAACTCTCAAATGTTCCCTTAATTTGTTAGGTATAATGAAACGAGTCTAGAGTGGTCTTCTCCAGGAAGCGTTTTACCTTTTATATGAGATTTTTCAACGTAATTCAAATTTAATAATTTCCGATATAGATATCAAACTTTGGATGTAAAGTGTGCTAGGTCATATATGGTGAGTCACTTTTTAAATAAGTATATTTGACTTGTTCTCAAAAATAATTTTCGACATTTTATAAAGAGTGAAAAATATTTTTTAAAAACATATTTATTAGAGAAAATAAATAATTGGATCATATTTGCCAAAAATACATTTATTGTTTAGAGATAAATTGAATGATATTTGTGAAAAATCTAAATTTATGATAATATAGTACAAAAAGCAGGGCAATATTGACATGTTTGAAGTGCAGAGGGGAACTTGAGGGGTTGATGTTGAAATAAAAGTTGCTATTGTTCCGTCGTCGAAACTTAAGGACCAAAAACGACATATCTTCTTTTACTTCCTTCTACCACATCGAACACAGAAACAACTGTGTAGCACCTTAGATGCCCTAGCGTAGCAGAAGACATTGTCCCTTCGGGGACATCCGATAAAATTGGAACGATACAGAGAAGATTAGCATGGCCCTGCGCAAGGATGACACGCACAAATCGAGAAATGGTCCAAATTTTTTTTGCCCGCCGGCGGTTTATTTCATGTTTCCCCAAATTTAGGTATATTATCGTGCCCTAGTTTATTTTTTCTTTGTTTAGTTTTTACTGCATATCGATATAGTTTTCCTGTATTGCAAAAGTTACAGTTAGGTGGGGACTGTGTTACAATCTCAATGTTATTTGATGAAGCTTTTATGGTTGAAGATTTATTTGTTTATAAATTTGTTGTTGTTGCTACTTGTATTTCACTATTTTTAACTGGACAGGTAGACAACCAAGTAATAATGAGTGCTTCAGTTAAATTACATCTAAACAACAGGGTTGGAAAATTGTAATGATCATGGAAGGTGCAATCTTTAAGACCTTGATAAATTATGCACGTTATCTATGATTTTTTTTTGGGAGAAAATTGTTGGTATTTTTTGATATTCTGAGCCGATGGTCTATCGGAAACAGCCTCCTACCTCCCGAGGTAGAGGTAAGGTTTGTGGGATTTCACCGGGTATGTTGTTGTTTTCTTGATATTCTGTACAATATTTGATCTGCCATTCGAGTGTTTTGTTGAGTAGAGAGTTGTCTCGCTTTTCCTTCCATACTAGTAGTAGTCGTAGCGCTACTATATACTTACTGTCTCTTTCTCAAAATGTTTTGTCATGCCTGTTATAGTATTTTGCCTTGGTTCTTTACTTCATTATTTCTTTTTTCGAACTGCTTTCATTTGCGTGCCTTGAGCTGAGGGTCTATTGGAAACAACCTCTACCTCCCAAGATAAGGGTGAGGTCTGCGGACACTCTACCCTCCCAAACCGCACTTGTGGAATTACACTGGGTATGTTGTTGTCATTCGAGCCAATTGTTTAGATGGGGACAGGTTTCTATCACGCCTGTTTTCATTTGTGATAATTCTTCCTTCACAGCTAATGAACCAGTTAATGATGAGATGAATGAACCCTGAGGCATCTATTGGGCAGCTTCAAGTGGTTTTCCTACATAAATGTAAAACTCTGTGACATTTTTGGATTTGGCTACAAATATCTGTATTTGAGTGTCATTTGCCTCGTATTTTAGTGCCTTATTGGCGTTCGTAGTGTGAATTATAATGATTTGAGCCTAATTGTGGTTTTTTTTTACGTGAGGAGGAATGAGAGTGAAAAATGATGAAGTTGGAGCAAATGGCTAGTGTGTTGCAGGCCATGTGTCCCAGCCTTGTCACACGCAACATGACACGAGGAATAACAATAGCCTTTTTGGGGTCTTTGGGGGTGGTGGACATGATATTGTGAGATTTAACATCATTGGACAGTGAGGGAATTGTGTTCTTTTTCCTTGGAGAAACGGCAAGTTAATTTTTTTGCTCCAGCACTAAGGATGTGGTGTAGAAAACTGTACATATAGAGCAAAAACCAAAAGTATATCCGATCTCTAGTCTGGGGATTGTTAATGAGGATACTGTGGACGGGATTGTCAATTGTGATACTTGTGTCATACATTTGTTTTTTGGCGGATAAGTGTGAAATTATTCCAGTGGATTAGTCGAGGTGCGCTCATGGCACCACTGTCGTGAAAAAAACTAGTCAAAGGTGTACTTACGTCAAAAAAGAATTAACAATTACACCTGACTGCATGGTATCTCACGTTCCTTCTCCTGGGGGATAAACTTATCCTAAGAATGGGGAACTCTAATCCAATTTCAACTCCAAATTCCACACAGAAAAAAACAATCCAAGCACTTGATTATCTTTTGTCCCCATTATGCAACCCCCAATCCACTAACTAAATGATCATGTTGATTGCAGTTGCTTGTTTGCTTTTCAGAATCAATTTTATTATAGATTCATTCTACTATCTTTAATGTACCTACACATTGAGCTGCTTTTTGTGCAATGACATTTCTCATCCTTCTTTACTTTTTAAGTTGAGGAGGCTCATCCAAATTGTTGGTAAATTCCTTGATGATACTTATCTATAAAATGAAGAAACTACGAATACTAATTTGCAGCTATTCTAATATAATTCTGTTGGGAAGTATCTATGTTCAAAGGTTAGCTTTTTCTCATACAGTAAATTTTGTGTCATATAGGCAACTTCTTTCCGTTTCTTCAACAATGAAGTGTTTCCTTGCTGCGAGGGCATTTTAGGAGGAGCCTTCCTATGGCAAAGATGAAAAAGGGACTTCAATGAATGTCCAAGGGCTCTCGAATAATACATGATGCCTTCGTATGCTTACTTGTTATTATAGCACCTACGGATATGTGAAGGATGTTAAGAGAAGGTACTGCGCTGTTTGTTATGTTTGCTGATCTTGGAGTGTTTTGTGAACTGCTTTACCTTTTTTGTTTTGTTTAGTGGAATTGCTGACATAAGTTGTACGAACGATAGAGATATATTATTCTTTTCTGAAGTCCTCGGCCTTTTAGTTCCTTGACTATCGGAAAATGATGTTTCTCTCCTAGTAACGTGGCAGCATATGAATAATTATGCAGCTCGTGGGATCTATCCCTGATTCCCAGAATATAGTGGAAGTTTGGTTCAACAGATGGACTGCAAAATGAAAAGACGATTGTGGCTAATGAAGTGTATGAACTTGTACATATATGGGTCTTGCTAACCTACTGCATGAAGGTAGTAGATTAGCATTGTAGCCATTTTAATTTACTAAGATACCCCTGCCACCACACTAAAGTAGGCACTTTCATGCTAATAAATTGCTTGTTTTTTCGATGCAGCCTGTTGCCTTAGCTACTAGTTTTGTATGTCAAAAATGGATAGCATAGCTACATGACTTTTATGTGTCTGTGTAGTATAATCAGCAATTTATTGCTTATCAAGTTCTGCTAGAAAGCATTTGTAATGCAGTAGGATACTTTTATCCTTGCACATCTTGCTTTCATTGTTCCATTATATATGTGTTGCCATCAGAATGTCAAAGTGGCTAATATCATAAGGCATATGTTATTTCAGGGTCAAACAGAATGGATTAGGTTCTATTTACCTTCCCATCGCAGTCCCTAACTTCCATTCTTAATGATTTGATCTGACAGAAAGGTGGTTTAACTGCGATTCTTAAATTGTTTCTTTACCAAGTGAAGTGAATTGGAGTAGATTTGCCTCTCTTATTTCCATCTCAGGTTTTGCGGAATTGTTGTATGTGGAATATGCATCATGTTTGCTTGGACACTTAAATGATATTGTACAAAAAATATTTGTTGATTTACCAATAGTGTTTTTCTTGGCAGATTCACAGTAGATTCCTATGGATCTAGAGGTTGTCCATATGCTCAGGTGCCTCTTGAAATGTGACTACTGAGGATGTTGCTTCCATGCTTAATAGACGAGGAGTGAAGACAAATTTGGATCTCAGAAAGCTAGAGAATATATTTACTATCATTTTGGGTAGGCCTTCTGGTTTTGTGGCTTCTATTTTAGAGCTCTTAGCAACAGGCAATGCCTAAAGCTTAAGTTAAGTCTACCTTTGGCATGTCACTCTGTGGTGGCAGGCAAAGTTAGGGGGAGGACTTAGAACAACAATCATTTAATGGATATTTCGTAGAAGATAGAAATATAGTGAGTGATGCATGTGTTGATCCCACTTGTGGGATTATACTGGGTATGTTGTTGATGCATGTGTTGGTAATTTACAGGATAATATCATAATGTTAATTTGTGTTCTGGCAACCACGCTTACCCTCATTCTTATTGGTTCATCTTGTCGTGCCTTAGGCCTTTTTGCTTCATTTTGAGGTGGAAACATAACAATTTCTTATATTATCTTTGTAATATTCATAATTTTTTTTATCGTGCTTATTTTATGCATAGATTATAAATATTTCATAAAGAAAAACAGAATATACAAAATGAATAGATATTTCTGATGAAAAATAAGTATCAGACTCATTCGCTCATAGAAAATGGAATCAACTCTCGATTGTGCATTGATACTCATCGTGTATAGGGGAATCGAGGTTGACTGGTTATGTATCTAGTTGAGTATCAAACACTCGTGTTTCTTTGTATGTCTTGTGAAAACATTCCTTTTAAATCAATGGTCAGACAACTGCACAACAAGGAGGTTTAGTTACAGTTAGGGCTGCACAAAAGTCGGTCCGGATCGAAAAGTTGGACCGGACTGAACCGGACCGACAAATTCGGTCCGTTCTTCGGTCCTAATGATATGAGTTTTCGGTTTTCGGTCCGGTCCGGTTCGGTCCAGGTCCGGTCCGGACCGAATTTTAAATATATATATATTTTTTATAATATATATAATGTACCTAATATATATAATTTATAATAAATATTGAATTATATAATTCCTAATATATATAATATTAATATATATAATTCCTAATTTTCTAAATTCTTAATATATAATATATATAATTTCGGGTTGGGTTCCGGGGCTCGGTTTTTTTTTTTAATTGAATTTTCAATACTGAAATTGACATTCTCGGACACATTACCACGAAATTTGTACGTTGAAATCTATTGTATATCGCGAGATATTTAGATTTGAAAAGGGGAAAAACGTAACGATTTGGGGGAAAAGTGAAATTGATTGCCAAGAAGGACGTTGTTGGAGAAATCGGCTGAAGCAAACGCACTTTAGTCTCGAAAAAATACGCGAAATCAAAAAAAAATTAGATCAAACGGACGTCCGAGCGCAAAGTTATGACCATTTAAAGTTTCACTAATTTACAACTTATATTTGATATGTCAATACGTCCGGGCTGACTGGGGGTTGGCTGGGGGGCTGGGGCTGGGGAGGGGACAAATGCATTCGGTCCGGTCGGTCCAATAGACCGAATCGGACCGAAAATGACCTGGACCGGACCAGACCGGACCGAAAAATTCGGTCCTAGTAATTTGGATTTTCGGTCTTCGATCCGGTCCGGTCCGGTTTTAAGCATCCCTAGTTACATTGTGTTTGGTCTAAATTTGTTTTTATAATCTTAGAATAAGAGATTATTTACTGTTATTTTTCTTCTTCTAATATATCCCACCCCCAGCCTAAAAGGAAAATGTGGTAAGAAATCAGAAGAGGAAGTAACCAAATAAATATTCCGGGCGATAAATACTAATTCAGAAAATCTAAGATGCCCTCATGCAAATTTCTTACAGATACTGATGGAGTGAAAATATCAACTGTCTGAAAACCACAATCTCCTTTTTCAAGCATTTTTTGCACCTTCACGCAAACAGTAAAGATGCTTCTGTTCTCACCTTGTTGCATTTCTGCTCCTCCATCCACCACAAGCAGAATCAGACCCTCGCCAATCAAATCCATGGAAGTTGACAGAAGCAGCAGCTCTGCGGAGAAACGGCATATCAGCTATCGAAGCTCGAATCTCCCTCGCCTTCCAAACTTTCACTTTCTCAGAAACGTAAAATTTCCCTTTAATTCCTGACTCCTCAATTATATAGCTCGATTAGCCAAGCTAAAGTGCTTATTTTAGAGAGTTTTGAGGTGTTTGAGCAAGTTTTTAAGCAGGACGGGTAGAAAATCATGTGTTCCAGAAAGAAGTATATTTTTCTGGAAAGCACTTTTGGAAGAGCGGCTGGACAGAAAACAGAAATACAGCTAGACAGAAAAACAAGGTCAGACCCAGTCCAAAAACTAAAGCTTTAAAGCAATAAAACAGTAAGAAAATGTTGATAGCAAACTCAAATATGTCATGATAGCACATCCTGAAGAGGAAGCAATACTCACGCACCATACTGAATGTATAGCATGAGAGATATGACTACAGAAGGGAAGCAATACTCACGCACCATACTGAATGTATAGCATGAGAGATATGACTACAGAAGGATATAAAATAACACTACACCTATTCGTATGGTCTGCTAGGCATGTCTATATTAATAACCCTACCAGGTTGTGAGCGTAAGTAGGACTACGTTCGACTACCTACTACCCTTCTACCTTAATATGTGCCCTCCACAACCCCCTATCTAAGGTCATGTCCTTAGTAAGTCTCGACTGCTCCATATCTCGTCTAATCACATCTTCCCAATATTTCTTCGGTCTGCCTCTACCCCTCCTGAACTCGTCCATACCCAATCTCTCACACCTTCGCACTGGGGCATTCGTGTCTCTCCTCCTCACATGCCCAAACCATCTCAATCTTGCTTCACGCATCTTATCCTCCACCGAGGCTACTCTCACTCTGCCACGTATATCTTAATTTCTAATTCTATCCTTTCTCGTATGTCCACACATCCATCTTAGCATCCTCATCTCTGCCACTCTCATCCTTTGGGTGTGTGACGTCTTGACTAGTCAACACTCCGCCTCATACAACATAGTCGGTCTAACCACCATCCTATAAAACTTGTCTTTTAGCTTTGGTGGCACCTTTTTATCGCACAAGACTCCAGACGCAAGCCTCTATTTCATCCACACTTCCCCAATACGATGTGTGACATCATCATCAATCTCTCCACTCCCTTGGATAATAGACACGAGGTACTTGAAGCTTTCTTACTTCGGGATGACCTGAGTCTTAAGTCTTACTTCCCCGTCTGTCTCACAATCGCTCTAGTCGCTGAACTTGCACTCCACGTATTCTGTCTTAGTCCTACTCAACTTGAACCCTTTAGACTCCAGGGTCTGTCTCCAAACCTCCAGCTTGTCGTTCACCCCACTACGAGTCTCATCAATTAGGACTATGTCGTCTGCGAATAACATACACCATGACACCTCCCATTGGATTTGTCGCGTCAGTCCATCCATCCATAACCAAGGCAAATAAGAATGGGTTAAGAGCTATCCGAGGTGTTTGGCCAAGTGGTCATTACACTAAGGGTATTGCTGCCTTGGGTCTCGAGTTCGATTCCCATGACCAGCGAGACTAGAACCAAGCCTCATAAAAAATCCCTCCACCTGCTCGCCGCAGCCTTGCGGTACCCACTCCGTAGGGCCAGGATGGAGGTGGGGTTTCTTGTGTGTGGAGCCGCAGTGATGCGGTGGGGATGGCTAGTATAAAAAGTTTACCCTCAAAGTTTTACCCGCATGGGTGTAGCTCAGTTGGTTCCAGGGTGACAGATTGCTCCCAAGAAGGCAGGTTCGAGCCCTGGCAGCCGCAGTGTGGGAGTTCATTTCTCCTTTGTGAGGGATGACTCCTTGTGGGCACCAGGCACTGTGCCTCCCACCTAGTGGGCCGCTGAGTACCATGATTTACCTTCCTCCACCAATCTCTGTCGGGTCGGAGGGGTGGGGGCCCTGTGGGCGAGGGATTTCGCCTTTTGCTCCCAAGAATGGGCTAAGAGCTGATTCCTAGTGTAGCCCCATCATCACAAGAGAGTGCCTCGAGTCTCCTTCTACCTTTCGTACCCTGGTCTTTGCTCCATCATACATATCAATGGTGTACGCCACTGGTACACCTTTAGCCTTCAAACACCTCCAGAGAACCTCTATAGGGACTCTATCATATGTCTTCTCGAGGTCCATGAAAACCATATGTAAGTCTCTATTCCTTTCCCTATACAGCTCTATCAACCTCATAATAAGATGGATGACTTTTGTAGTCGAACGCCACAGCATGAATCCGAACTGGTTCTCGGAACTAGACACGCCTCATCGCACCCTCATCTCCACGACCCTTTCCCAAACTTTCATAGTTTGGCTCAGCAACTTGATACCCCTATAGTTGTTGCAACTTTGAATATCACTTTTGTTCTTGTACAGAGGAACCATAGTACTCCACTTCCATTCTTCGGGCATTCACGTCGTCTTAAAAATGATGTTGAACAGCTTAGTCAGCCACTCCACACCTGCCCTGCCTATGCACTTCCAAAAATCAACTGAGATCTCATCCGACTCGGTCGCTCTTCCCCCGCGCATTCTGCGAACCGCTCCCTTAACCTCCTCGATCTTAATGCTCCTGCAGTAGCCGAAATCTCGATACCTCTCCCCTATCTCCTTTTCACTCGCCATGGTCAAAGTCCCCCATTTGATCTTCAACTTGTCATTTACAATCCTTCTCTTCCTCTCCATCCTAATCTCCAAATCCATCACCAAAAGCTTATGTCGGATTGTAAAACACTCATTTGAAATAACCTTGTAGTATTTACAAAGACCGTAGTCGCCTTCCGAAGAAGCAAAAAGTCTATCTAACTCTTAGCCACCGAACTACGCAAAGTGACCAAGTGCTCCTCCTTCTTCATGAACTTCGAATTGGCTATCACCAACCCAAAATCTCTAGCGAATTCCAAAAGTGTGACGCTTCCCCCGTTCCTGTCCCCGATGCCATAGCCTCCATACACGTCATCGTAGCCCCCTGGAAGTACCCCGATATGACCATTGAAATCCCCTCCCACAAATAACTTCTTCGTGGATGGTACACATGTCACCACCTCATCCAAATCCTCCCAAAAGCGCATTTTCTCTTCTTCAGCCAAGCCCGCCTGCGGCGCGTAAACACTAATAATGTTCATAGTGGACCCTCCAACTACCAACTTTATCGCCATCATCCTATCGTTGACCCTCCTAACCTCTACCACCCGGCCCTTAGCTCATTGTCCACCAAAATGCCTACCCCATTTCTATACCCCGATCTACTAGAGAACCATAACTTATATCCGTCCACTTTCTTAGCCTTAGGTCCCACCCATCTGTTCTCCTGGACACATGCTATATTAATCCTCATCGTCTTTGTTATACCCCGTAGTTGCAGGGTATGTATGTGAGGACGTACGTACGAGAGTACGGCAGAAATTTTGAAAAGAAAGAAAGATGTGAGTTTTCGGCGGAAAAGTTTCCGGTTATTTGTGAAGAAAAAGGTTCGTTAATGGGAATTGGATTCCCAGATTTGGTATTTGGACTTCATAGATTATATTAGAATTTTGAGATTTTATTTTCGGAAATGGTCACGTGGGGCCCACGGGAGAAATTTACGGTTTTGTGGGGCCCACTTTGTTTTCGAGATTTTGGCCATTGTGGATATTTTTTTGGAAGACGTTTTTTGAGGGCCAATAGGAGGGTGACACGTGTCACCCACTGAGTGGCTTGGCCGGTTACCTTTGCGCACAACACGGTTAGAGTCGTTTTCGACGAAGCGTTTTGCGTAACTTGCGAAGGAAAATTCGGCTATGTCGTTTTGTATTTTGCGGATTTTTCAGAGGCGAAACATTTTGGACAGCGGGAGGTGGCGTGTGTCACCTCACATTAAACGGTAGCGCGGGCGATTGGTTCACGTTCTTGGCGATTGGCTCCTTGTTTTGTGCCTTGTTTTGGCCTTGTTTGGTGCATTGTTTTGTGGCATGTTTTGTGGAGTAGGGGTTAGGGTGCACTTGGCTTAATCTTGCCCTTACACTTGCTATACACTTGGAAGGATATTGGCCCTTGGTTGGCCTTTGGTTTTGCTATAAATACCCCCCCTAAGTGTGAAGACTTCATCCATTCCAAAACTTCCAAGTCTTGAAACTCTCTCCTCCCCCTTTGTGAGCTCTTGGCAGAGCCTCCCCTCCCGCACCGTGTGGCCTTTGGCGGGGTTCCTCCCTTTGTGGTCTTAGCAGTGGGGTACCCACTGCCTAGTTGTTTCGTATAATACCACTTGTTGTGGTATAGAAATACTCCCAGTATTGTTATAATGCCCAAAATACCTTAGCCTTGTACCTTGTAGTTTTCCAAAGATACTCTATACGTAGAGTCCTAAATACTACCTTTTGTCCTTTTAGTCTCAAACTGAAACCCTAAGGAAATCTTCATAGTTGGTTGAAGTATTTGAGTAGAAGTTGGTTAGAACTTCTAAGGGTTGTTTGGAGCGGATTGGAGCGCACGGAGTAGGATCTAAACCTTGCTCAGGATCGACATTATAACTTGGATAATTTTGGGCTTATCGAGGTAATTATCTTGTCCCTCTATTGTAATTGGAAATTACATGTTTGGTTGAATATATAGTTGAAGTATACTATATATGGAACTACTTAGTATTCGGCAATGTCTTTTGACTTAAGCTCAAGAATCGAATTGTATTTACATAGGGTGTATTGCGATGAAGACTTGTAGTATTCTGAATAGAATTGTACGTCAGGTTAGGCGTGTAGACCCCCAGTTGGCTTGGTAGCGGCACCGATAGAGGAGGAGATTTACGCTGCCATGTGCGGAGTCTTTGAATTTTCTTTGGAAAGATAGAAACTTGTGTTTTGGAGTTAATAGACGTTTGTGACCTTTATAGGTGAAAGTACTAAGAGTAGCGTATTCTACTCGAGGAGTGGAAAGGGCTAGCAAGGGTGTAGTACTTGGAGCATTTTGCCTATTGTCGATAAATCGTCGCGAGGTATGTGAACCTCTTCCTATCTCTTCTAGCATGATATGTGTGAACTATGTAGTACGGTAGACGTACATGTGCTAAGTGATTTGGTTGGTTTAAAACATAGGGTGTTATAATAGCTTTATGGGAAGTTAGTTATAACGACCTTATGTAGGTGAAAATGGTTTACTGATGTTAGAAGTTAAGAGACTTGATCTTATAAGATAAGAGACTTAACTTATTTGTTTTAATGTGGATGTTGTGTGAAACCTCATTCGTGAGTAATGAGTACTTGGTTTTTAAAGGAATAATGTTTTACTGATTTCGGAAATCAGAATGTGTATCGACAGACCACTGCAGCGTTAATAAAGGAAAATGTATTGAATAATGATGTGTTAAAACCAGTAGAAACCTCCATCTGCATAGAAGCTAAGATGAGACAAAATGATATTACATTTTCTAGATCATGGCTGCTGTAATAAGATCGTTATAAACAAGAATAAACTACTCACATATATGACATATGTTACTCAATTGTTCTAAAAAGGAATCAAGTGATTAAGTTTGGGAACTATGAAACCATTTGAAAATGAGAAGCTTGAGTAATTGAAACTAGGCAAACTGGAACTTAGGAAAAGAATGTTGTTACTTGATTTTGAAAAGGAATGTGGGTTGGTCATTCTAATACTACGGGTATCGGGTGACTTTTATAAAAGAAAGGGATCTCTTTTAAAAGAACTTAACGTATGTAGTACTTTGGGGTTAAAAACCCGGACTTTGGCATAAAATGAAAGTACTTTGAGTTGTGTGAAACTTGCCTATGCTTGTTGTTGTGAAACTTGACTATGCTTGTTGTTGTGAAACTTGCCTATGCTTGTGATGATAGCCTTTGTTGTGCAAGTGTGGTATTTACGTATTCTGCGCGTCTCGATACGCGTCGACTTGTTGAGAACTTACTTGGGCGTCTTGGCGGTGATGGAGAATTCCGGGTATGTTTCCATTTTGATTCTTGTCTTGTTGTTGATGTCACATGGGCGTATCTGCCGTCACGATGATTCGGGCATCGCGGCCGTGCGGTCGGGTTGATTACGATATATTGTTATTGTGGTTACATGGACATGCCTACACCGAGTAGAATTCGGGGCGTGGCGTGCGGCGGGTTGATCACGATATATTATTGTTGATGTCACGTGGACATGTCTACACCGAGGTAGAATTCGGGGCGTGGCCGTGGGGCATTGGTATTATTGTTGCATCGTGGACGTATCTACACCGTCGCGAGTAGGGGCGTGCGGCCGTGATGCGAACATGATTGATGTTGTGGGCGTGAGACCCATAGTTATATTTGAGTGATGGCTTGAGGCGTGAGTCACATCGGATATCGCTTTTATGTTGTGAAGCGTAGTTTGGTTATCATACATGTCTCCCGCTTTATATAGACTAGTATGATTTCATTCTGATATTTCTGATTTCACATACTTGGTACTGTTATCTTGACCTCGCCCGA
Source organism: Przewalskia tangutica (assembly GCA_029844215.1). Taxonomy (NCBI): domain Eukaryota; kingdom Viridiplantae; phylum Streptophyta; class Magnoliopsida; order Solanales; family Solanaceae; genus Przewalskia; species Przewalskia tangutica. Next base: position 91,626,273 of record CM056738.1, on the reverse strand, counting down.
AGCTGCGTTCATCTGCCGCAGTAAGTACATCGATCGTGGATCCATTCTTAGGATCACGATTCGGCGTATTGGGAAGCTCCGTTTCTTGAGGCTTATCTTTTGGTATGTGTTCCACGAGTTGTAGGTTCTTGTACATTCGTGGTATGGCGGGGCCTGTCCGTCATAGTCGTTGTAAATCTTAAGTGCAGTAATCTTGTTGTGGCGGGGTTGTAAAGGATTAAAGCATTCGTGTTTTATGTTTATCTTGAAGGCAAGCTGTTTTGGTTGGCTTGTTTATTTATTATATCTCTTGTTAAATGACTCATGTTTTATGTTCCGTGATTTTCTCGATGTATGTATCACCAGGGTGCCGGGGTAAGGCACGATGCGGGCCGGGCAGTCGTTACAAAAGTGGTATCAGGCGATTAATCCTCGGAAAGTGTCTCTGACCGTGTCTAGTAGAGTCTTGATTATCGGTGTGTTGTGCACCACATCTATAATCGGAGGCTATAGGACATTTAGGATTAGTTTCCATTCTTCTCATTCCGAGATCGTGCCTTAGAGCGTGTTGTAAGTTGGACCCTCCGACGTATCTCGTTTTTACCGATTATGCCTCCGCCAGAGCAACGAGCCCGAGAGAAGGGCAAAGCGGCGAGTGTCTGCTAGTGAGATCTGAGGAGTGCGAGGCAGTCGGACAGCACTGAGGTTGTGCTTGACGGCGGGTTTTGTGGACGCCGCCCCAGCGAGTTTAGAGCGCGGCGGTGGGCTGCTGAGACCGCGATACACGAGCCTCGGTCCGCGATGCAGGCGGAGGAAATGGGTTACAAGAGAGATGGCGATTCTTTGGCGGTCGTGGCAGATATGAGGATAAATTTGAATCTGATTCAGTTCAGCCTGCGGTGGTGCACCGAGAGCGAGATAGTTTGAGGCTACGGGACTTTACGAGTTGTAGCCCGCGAGTTTTATGGGTCGAGGCACGAGGATGATCCGCAGGAGTTCATCCGGCGATTCTACGGATCGTCACGCGGTGATCAAGGCTTGAAACCAGTCTGTGACCTTTGGTTCGCGTCGGCTGCGTGATCATGATCGATTGGTTTGATTCATGGGAGCTTTCGGAGAGCATGCACCTCTAGCAGTATGGGATGAGTTTTGGGGCTTTCTCACGCACTTCTTGCCTCCGCGGATGAGGAGGCACGCGGTAAACGATTTTGATGCTTAGACAGAGCGGCGTGCGGTTCGGGTACAATGTGAGTTTGACTCATTGGCGTGCGTCCCAGCGTTGGTAGCTAGTATGGAGGATCGAGTGCACCGATATGTTCTGAGGCTCGATGATTACATGTCGAGGCATGTTGGGAGTAGCCCTTCAGGGCATGGACATTGCGCGTGCGAGCTCATGCGCTAGGATGTGAGAATGCGGAGGTCGGCGGAATGACACGGATCGTGAGAAGAGGCGGGACATCGTGGTCTTTTGGCGACTTTCGAGGCGGACCGCCTCAGCAGCAGACTAGTTTTGTACCCCGCTTTGTGCAGTGGTCCTCCGTCTTGAGGCGGTCGTGCTCGGGTTGAGTTTCGAGGAAGTAAGTGTTGGCGGATCACGGTCACCCCTACCTCGGCGTGGTCGATGTGGTAGACCGCATTTCGGAAGTGTCGTGGTGCGAGGAGCTTGTTATTTTTGCGGCCAGCGGGGCCATTTTGCGTAATCGTCCACCAAGGGTATACGGATGTTACGACTCGACCTACCGGATCGATGGTGGTTCATCGCCCTACGATTATGCGCCTGCAGTGGGCTATGATTAGAGTGGGCGGTAGCCGGTATATCCTTAACCTCTAGAGTTTTGGTATGCTTGTTATGATGGTCTCATTATTATGTGCTATGTACGAATAGCGTTGTGTTAATTGTGAGTTTGAAAACATGTTTAGTTGGGAGGTTACGTATGGGGGCATGGTAAGTGTGAACCTTAGACTATGTCACGACTGAGACCTTAGGGGTAAGGTCGTCTTGAGATTAAAGATTTATTTTATGTTTGACCCTTATCAGAGTAGTGGTATACGTGGGATTTATTTGTGTGATAAGTCCGTGGGTAGTGTGAGATGGAAGTGGTAGCTTTCATGATGTGAATTAGTAAGATTGTTCCGGATCGGGGAACAAGAGTTCGGCGCGGTTGGGGGTCGGGTTTAGGGCCGTTTGCGGGTCAACCCGTAACCCGGTTTGGGTAAGTCAGTTAGGTGGTCGCGGTGGTAGGGTCACGGGGATGCTAGGCCCAAGTTTGTATGATCATCGTATGAGTTCGTGGACGCGTTCGACGAGCGGTTCGTAAAGGCCGGGAATGGCCTTAAGGAAGTTTGAGGTTAGTAAGATGACCAAGTTTGGAGGTAGTGACTCGGAGATTTTCGAACGGGTAATGGGAAGTATGGTACGTCTTGGGAGAGTTCGAGTGTTCGAGAAGGGTACAACGAGTAAGGAAGGAAGATAACGCGTGTGTTATTTCGCGTGGCCCAATGGCGTTGACAACTTGTTAGAGGAACTTCATCGTTATCCGACTTGAGAAGGAACATTCGGGACGAATGTTTCTAAGAGGAGAATGTTATACCCGTAGTTGCGGGGTATGTATGTGAGGGCGTGCGCAGTGCACAGAAATTTTGAAAAGAAAGAAAGATGTGAGTTTTTGGAAAAGTTTAGGTTATTTGTGAAGAAAAGGTTCGTTAATGGGAATTGGATTCCCATTTGGTATTTGGACTTCATAGATTATATTAGAATTTTGAGATTTTATTTTGGAAATGGTCACGTGGGGCCCACGGAGAAATTTACTGGTTTTGTAGGCCCACTTTGTTTTGAGATTTTGGCCATTGTGGATATTTTTTGGAAGACGCGTTTTTGAGGGCGATAGGAGGTGACACGTGTCACCCCGCCTGTGGCTTGGCCGAAGTTACCTTTGCACAACACGGTTAAGTCGTTTTCGGCGAAGCGTTTTGCGTAACTTGCGAAGGAAAATTCCGGCTATGTCGTTTTGTATTTTTGCGGATTTTTCCGAGAGGCGAAACATTTTGGACCAACGGGAGGGTGGCGTGTGTCACCTCGCATCGAAGCAAGCGCAACCGCGGGCGATTGGTTCACGTTTCGCCAATTGGCTCCTTGTTTTGTGCCTTGTTTTGGCCTTGTTTGGTGCATTGTTTTGTGGCATGTTTTGTGGAGTAGGGGTTAGGGTGCACTTGGCTTAATCTTGCCGCTTACACTTGCTATCACTGGAAGGATCTTGGCCTGGTTGGCCTTTGGTTTTACTATAAATACCCCAAGTGTGAAGACTTCATCCATTCCAAAACTTCCAAGTCTTGAAACCCTCTCCTCCCCTTTGTGAGCTCTTGGAGAGCCTCCCCTCCCCTTTTCGTGGCCTTTGGCGGGGTTCCTCCCCTTTGTGGTGCTAGGTAGTACCCCACTGCTAGTTGTTTCGTATAATACCACTTGTTGTGGTATAGAAATACTCCCTAGTATTGTTATAATGCCCAAAATACCTTAGCCTTGTACCTTGTAGTTTTCCAAAGATACCTCTATACGTAGAGTCAGAAATACTACCTTTTGTCCTTTTAGTATCAAACCGAAACCCTAAGGAAATCTTCATAGTTGGTTGAAGTCGTTGAGTAGAAGTTGGTTAGAACTTCTAAGGGTTGTTTGGAGCGGATTGGAGCGCACGGAGTAGGAGCTAAACCTTGCTCAGGATCGACATTATAACTTGGATAATTTTGGGCTTATCGAGGTAATTATCTTGTCCCTCTATTGTAATTGGAAATTACATGTTTGGTTGAATATATAGTTGAAGTATACTATATATGGAACTACTTAGTATTCGGCAATGTCTTTTGACTTAAGCCCAAGAATCGAATCAGTATTTACATAGGACTGTATTGCAGTAGACTTGTGTAGTATTACTGAATAGAATTGTACACGTCCGGTTAGACGTGTAGACCCCCCCCCCCCTGGTTGGCTTGGTAGCCGGCCTCGATAGAGGAGGAGATTTACGCTGTTGCGGGGGGGGAGGTGCTGCCGAATTTTCTTTGGAAAGATAGAAACTTGTGTTTTGGAGTTAATAGACGTTTGTGACCTTTATAGGTGAAAGTACTAAGAGTAGCGTATTCTACTCGAGGAGTGGAAAGGGCTAGCAGTGTAGTACTTGGAGCATTTTGCCTATTGTCGATAAATCGTCGCGAGGTATGTGAACCTCTTCCTATCTCTTACAGCATGATATGTGTGAACTATGTAGTACGGTGACGCATGTGCTAAGTGATTTGGTTGGTTTAAAACATAGGGTGTTATAATAGCTTTATGGGAAGTTAGTTATAACGACCTTATGTAGTGAAAATGGTTTCTTGATGTTAGAAGTTAAGAGACTTGATCTTATAAGATAAGAGACTTAACTTATTTGTTTTAATGTGGATGTTGTGTGAAACCTCATTCGTGAGTAATGAGTACTTGGTTTTAAAGGAATAATGTTTCTTGATTTGGAAATCGTAATGTGTATCGACAGGACCATCTGCGGCGTTAATAAAGGAAAATGTATTGAATAATGATGTGTTAAAACCAGAGAAACCTCCATCCGCATAGAAGCTAAGATGAGACAAAATGATATTACATTTTCTAGATCATGCTTTGTAATAAGATCGTTATAAACAAGAATAAACTACTCACATATATGAGATATGTTACTCAATTGTTCTAAAAAGGAATCAAGTGATTAAGTTTGGGAAGTATGAAACCATTTGAAAATGAGAAGCTTGAGTCATTGAAACTAGCCAACCCGGAACTTAGGAAAAGAATCTTGTTACTTGCTTATGAAACGGAATGTGGGTTGGACATTCTAATCCTCCGGGTATCGGGTGACTATTCTAAGTAAGGGATCTCTTTTAAAAGAACTTAACGTATGTAGTACTTTGGGGTTAAAACCCGGACTTTGGCATAAAATGAAAGTACTTTGAGTTGTGTGAAACTTGCTATGCTTGTTGTTGTGAAACTTGACTATGCTTGTTGTTGTGAAACTTGCCTATGCTTGTGATGATAGCCTTTGTTGTGCAAGTGTGGTATTTACGTATTCTGCGCGTCTCGATGAAGGCGGTCGACTTGTTGAGAACTTACTTGGGCGTCTTTGGCGGTGATGGAGAATTCCACGGGTATGTTTCCATTTTGATTCTTGTCTTGTTGTTGATGTCACGTGGGCGTATACTGCCGTCTGATTCCGGGGCATCGCGGCCGTGCGGTCGGGTTGATTACGATATATTGTTATTGTGGTTACATGGACATGTCTACACCGAGGTAGAATTCCGGGGCATGTGGCGTGCGGCGAGGTTGATCACCCAAGATATTATTGTTGATGTCACGTGGACATGTCTCTACACCGGTAGAATTCGGCGTGTGGCCGTAGGGCATTGGTATTATTGTTGCATCATGGACATGTCTGCCGTCTACACCGGGGCATGCGGCCGTGACGCGAACATGATTGATGTTGTGGGCGTGAGACCCATAGTTATATTTGAGTGATGGCTTGAGGCGTGAGTCCGATCTGGATATATCGCTTTTATGTTGTGAATCGTAGTTTGGTTATCATACATGTCTCTGCTTTATATAGACTAGTATGATTTCATTCTGATATTCTGATTTCACATACTTGGTACTGTTATCGACCTCCTTGGTGCGTTCATCTGCGCAGTAGGTACATCGATCGTGGATCCCGCTCTTAGGATCATGATTCACGTATTGGGAAGCTCCGTTTCTTGGAGGCTTATCTTTTGGTATGTGTTCCACGAGTTGTAGGTTCTTGTACATTCGAGGTATGGCGGGGCCCTGTCCGTCATAGTCGTTGTAAATCTTAAGTGCAGTAATCTTGTTGTGGCGGGGTTGTAAAGGATTAAAGCTATTCGAGTTTTATGTTTATACCTTGAAAAGCTATTTTGGTTGGCTTGTTTATTTATTATATCTCTTGTTAAATGACTCATGTTTTATGTTCGTGATTTTCTCGATGTATGTATCACTAGGGTGCCCGGTAAGGCACGATGCTTGAACCCGGGCAGTCGTTACAAAAGTGGTATCGGAAGCGATTAATCCTCGGAAAGTGTCTCTGACCGTGTCTAGTAAGTCTTGATTATCGGTGTGTTGTGCGCACCACATCTATAATCGAGGAGGCTATAGGACATTTAGGATTAGTTTCCATTCTTCTCATTCCGAGATCGTGCCTTAGAGGCGTGTTGTAAGTTGGACCCTCGACGTATCTCGTTTTTACGATTATGCCTCGCGCAAGCAACCAGAGCCAGAAGGCAAAGCGGCGAGTGCCGCTAGTGAGATCTGAGGAGAGGCGCAGTCGGGACAGCACTGAGTTGTGCTTGACGGCGGGTTTTGTAGCGCCGCCCAGCGAAGTTTAGAGCGCGGCGGTGGCTGCTGAGACCGCGATACACGAGCCTCAGGTCCCCGATGCAGGCGAGGAAATGGGTTACAAGAGATGGCGATTCTTGGCGAGTCGTGGCGATATGAGATAGGATAGGCCGATTCGATTCAGCGGCCCGTAGTGCGCTGCACCCGAGCATAGTTTGAGGCTACGGACTTTACGAGTTGTAGCCCGCGAGTTTTATGGGTCGAGGCACGAGGATGATCCGCAGAGTTCATCCGGCGATTCTGACGGATCACGCGGGTGATCAAGGCTTGAAACCGAAGTCTGTGACCTTTGGTTCGCGTCGCGCGTGATACCGCGATCGATTGGTTTGATTCATGGGAGCTTTCGGGAGAGCATGCACCTCTAGCAGTATGGGATGAGTTTTGGGGCTTTCTCACGCACTTCTTGCCTCCGCGGATGAGGGCACGCCGGTAAACGATTTTTGATGCTTAGACGAGCGGGCGTGCGGTTGAAGTACAATGTGAGTTTGACTCATCGTTGGCGTGACGTCAGGCGTTGGTAGCTAGTATGGAGGATCGAGTGCACCGATATGTTACAGGCTCGATGATTACATGTCGAGGCATGTTCGGGAGTAGCCCTTCACCGGCATGGACATTGCCGCGTGCAGCTCATGCGCTAGGATGTGAGTGCGGAGAGGTCGGCGGAATGACTGGATCGCGAAGAGGCCGGGACATCGTGGTCTTTTGGCGACTTTCGAGGCGGACCGCCTCGGCCAGCAGACTAGTTTTGTACCCCGCTCGCGCAGTGGTCCTCCGTCTTGAGGAAGCGGTCGAGCTCGAGGTTCGAGTTTCGGAAGTAAGTGTTGGCGGATCACGGTCACCCTACCTCGGTGTGGTCGATGTGGTAGACCGCATTTCGGGAAGTGTCGTGGTGCGAGGAGCTTGTTATTTTTGCGGCGGCGGGGCCATTTTGCGAGTAATCCGACCAAGGGTAGTACGGATGTTACGACTCGACCTACCGGATCGATGGTGGTTCGCGCCTACGATTATGCGCCTGCAGGCAGGCTATGATTAGAGTGGGCGGTAGCCGGGTATATCCTTAACCTCTAGAGTTTTGGTATGCTTGTTATGATGGTCTCATTATTATGTGCTATGTGCGAATAGCGTTGTGTTAATTGTGAGTTTGAAAACATGTTTAGTTGGGAGGTTACGTATGGGGCATGGTAAGTGTGAACCTTAGACTATGTCACGCGAGACCTTAGGGGTAAGGTCGTCTTGAGATTAAAGATTTATTTTATGTTTGACCACTTATCGAGTAGTGGTATACGTGGGATTTATTTGTGTGATAAGTCCGTGGGTAGTGTGAGATGGAAGTGGTAGCTTTCATGATGTGAATTAGTAAGATTGTTAGGATCGGGAACAAGAGTTGTGATTGGGTCGGGTTTAGGGCCGTTTTGGTCAACCCGTAACCCGGTTTAAGTGGGTCGGTTCTGGGTGGTCCCGCCAGGTGGTAGGTCACGGGATGCTAGGCCCAAGTTTGTATGATCATCGTATGAGTTCGTGGACGCGTTCGACGAAGCGGTTCGTAAAGACAGGAATGGCCTTAAGGAAGTTTGAGGTTAGTAAGATGACCAAGTTTGGAGGTAGTGACTCGGAGATTTTCGGAACGGAGTAATGATCAAGTATGGTACGCGTCTTGGGAGAGTTCGAGTGTTCGAGAAGCGGTACAACGTAAGGAAGGAAGATAACGTGTGTTATTTCGTGGCGGTGTGGCGTTGACAACTTGTTAGAGGAACTTCATCGTTATCCGGCTTGAGAAGGAACATTCGGACGAATGTTTCTAAGGAGGGAGAATGTTATACCCGTAGTTGCAGGGTATGTATGTGAGGACGTGCGTGCAGTACGAGAAATTTTGAAAAGAAAGAAAGATGTGAGTTTTCTGGAAAAGTTTAGGTTATTTGTGAAGAAAAAGGTTCGTTAATGGGAATTGGATTCCCAGATTTGGTATTTGGACTTCATAGATTATATTAGAATTTTGAGATTTTATTTTGGAAATGGTCACGTGGGGCCCACGGAGAAATTCTGTTTTGTAGAGCCCACTTTGTTTTGAGATTTTGGCCATTGTGGATATTTTTGGAAGACGTTTTTGAGGGCCAATAGGAGGGTGACACGTGTCACCCCGCCTGTGGCTTGGCCGAAGTTACCTTTGTGCACAACACGGTTAGAGTCGTTTTCGACGAAACGTTTTCGTAACTGCGAAGGAAAATTCGGCTATGTCGTTTTGTATTTTTGCGGATTTTTCCGAGAGGCGAAACATTTTGGACCAACGGGAGGGTGGCGTATGTCACCACCATTAAACAGCGTGCGCGCAACCTCGACGATCGGTTCACGTTTCGCCAATCGCTCCTTGTTTTGTGCCTTGTTTTGGCCTTGTTTGGTGCATTGTTTTGTGGCATGTTTTGTGGAGTAGGGGTTAGGGTGCACTTGGCTTAATCTTGCCACTTACACTTGCTATACACTTGGAAGGATCTTGGCCCTTGGTTGGCCTTTGGTTTTGCTATAAATACCCACAAGTGTGAAGACTTCATCCATTCCAAAACTTCCAAGTCTTGAAACCCTCTCCTCCCCTTTGTGAGCTCTTAGCCGAGAGCCTCCCCCCTCCCCCGTTTCGTGTGGCCTTTGGCGGGTTCCTCCCCTTTGTGGTGCAAGCAGGGGTACCCCTAGCCTAGTTGTTTTAGTATAATACCACTTGTTGTGGTATAGAAATACTCCCTAGTATTGTTATAATGCCCAAAATACCTTAGCCTTGTACCTTGTAGTTTTCCAAAGATACTCTATACGTAGAGTCCGAATATACTAGCTTTTGTCCTTTTAGTCTCAAACCGAAACCCTAAGGAAATCTTCATAGTTGGTTGAAGTATTTGAGTAGAATTTGGTTAGATCTTCTAAGGGTTGTTTGGAGCAGATTGGAGCGCGGAGTAGGAGCTAAACCTTGCTCAGATCGACATTATAACTTGGATAATTTTGGGCTTATCGAGGTAATTATCTTGTCCTCTATTGTAATTGGAAATTACATGTTTGGTTGAATATATAGTTGAAGTATACTATATATGGAACTACTTAGTATTCGCAATGTCTTTTGACTTAAGCCCAAGAATCGAATCGAATCAGTATTTACATAGGTGTATTGCGATGAGACTTGTGTAGTATTCGAATAGAATTGTACGTCAGGTTAGGCGTGTAGACCACTGGTTGGCTTGGTAGCCGGCCTCGATAGAGAGAGAGATTTCTGTTTGTGTGGGGAGAAGTCTCGAATTTTCTTTGGAAAGATAGAAACTTGTGTTTTGGAGTTAATAGGCGTTTGTGACCTTTATAGGTGAAAGTACTAAGAGTAGCGTATTCTACTCGAGGTGGAAAGGCTAGCGGTGTAGTACTTGGAGCATTTTGCCTATTGTCGATAAATCGTCGCGGTATGTGAACCTCTTCCTATCTCTTCTAGCATGATATGTGTGAACTATGTAGTGCAGACGTACATGTGCTAAGTGATTTGGTTGGTTTAAAACATAGGGTGTTATAATAGCTTTATGGGAAGTTAGTTATAACGACCTTATGTAGTGAAAATGGTTTCTTGATGTTAGAAGTTAAGAGACTTGATCTTATAAGATAAGAGACTTAACTTATTTGTTTTAATGTGGATGTTGTGTGAAACCTCATTCGTGAGTAATGAGTACTTGGTTTTTAAAGGAATAATGTTTCCGATTTGAAATCGAATGTGTATCGACAGGACCGCTGCGGCGTTAATAAAGGAAAATGTATTGAATAATGATGTGTTAAAACCAAGAAACCTCCATCCGCATAAGCTAAGATGAGACAAAATGATATTACATTTTCTAGATCACGGTCATTGTAATAAGATCGTTATAAACAAGAATAAACTACTCACATATATGACATATGTTACTCAATTGTTCTAAAAGGAATCAAGTGATTAAGTTTGGGAACTATGAAACCATTTGAAAATGAGAAGCTTGAGTAATCAAACTAGGCAAACCGGAACTTAGGAAAAGAATGTTGTTACTTGATTTTGAAAAGGAATGTGGGTTGGTCATTCTAATACTACGGTATCGGGTGACTTTTATAAAAGAAAGGGATCTCTTTTAAAAGAACTTAACGTATGTAGTACTTTGGGGTTAAAAACCCGACTTTGGCATAAAATGAAAGTACTTTGAGTTGTGTGAAACTCGCCTATGCTTGTTGTTGTGAAACTTGACTATGCTTGTTGTTGTGAAACTTGCCTACGCTTGTGATGATAGCCTTTGTTGTGCAAGTGTGGTATTTACGTATTCTGGCGTCTCGATAGGCGGTCGACTTGTTGAGAACTTACTTGGACGCGTCTTTGGCGGTGATGGAGAATTCCACGTATGTTTCCATTTTGATTCTTGTCTTGTTGTTGATGTCACGTGGACACGCTACACCGACGCAGATTCCGGGGCACGCGTGCGGTCGGGTTGATTACCCGATATATTGTTATTGTGGTTACATGGACATGTCTACACCGAGGTAGAATTCGGGGCGTGTGGCGTGCGGCGGTTGATCACCCAAGATATTATTGTTGACGCCACGTGGACACGTCTACACCGAGGTAGAATTCCGGCGTGTGGCCGTGGGGCATTGGTATTATTGTTGCATCATGGACATGTCTACACCGGCGCAGAATCGGGCACGCGCCGTGACGCGAACATGATTGATGTTGTGGGCGTGAGACCCATAGTTATATTTGAGTGACGGCTTGAGGCGTGAGTCACGATCGATATATCGCTTTTATGTTGTGAATCAGAGTTTGGTTATCATACATGTCTCGCTTTATATAGACTAGTATGATTTCATTTACTGATATTTACGATTTCACATACTTGGTACTGTTATCGACCTCGCCCGGCTGCGTTATCTGCCAGTAGAGGTACATCGGCCGTGGATCCCCGCCTAGATCACGATTCGTATTGGGAAGCTCCGCTTTTCTTGAGGCTTATCTTTTGGTATGTGTTCCACGAGTTGTAGGTTCTTGTACATTCGTGGTATGGCGGGCCTGTCTCCGTCATAGTCGTTGTAAATCTTAGAGTGCATGTGAAATCTTTGTTGGCGGGGTTGTAAAGGATTAAACTGCTCGTGTTTATGTTTATACCGAAAAGCTTTTTTGGTTGGCTTGTTTATTTATTATATCTCTTGTTAAATGACTCATGTTTTATGTTCCTGATTTTCTCGATGTATGTATCACTAGGGTGCAGGTAAGGCACGATGCTTGCCCGAAGTCGTTCTGATCTTAAGAATCTTAACTAGCTCTATGGATTTTCCTGTTAAAGTTCCAATGTTCCAAGACCCTATTCTCAGCCTAGCATCTCTCCTACCCCTCTTACCGCCCCAACCCTCGCCCTCGTCCCCAACCGGGAACCTGACCCTAGTCTACCATCTGTCGTCAGAGCCACTGAGGCAGCTATAGGCTAATCAATTACTACTCCTCAAACAAGCAGAGAATAGTGCGCAAACACACCCGTTGCTAAAACATGAATTAATGGCAAGAATGTAAAGTAAACATACAAATACAGCAAAACCGACACAATGTAACTACAAAGGTAAGGTAAAAGAATGAATACTGTCACCCGAAGGTACCAATTTCAGGTGAATCTAATCGGTTTGCGGACCAAAAATCGCTATTTAGCTGTGCAAATGCCTATCTTCTGCTTTTTCACCGTCAACAGTTACTGTTCACCACCGAAAATTTCTGTAAACTTGCGTAGCTATGTAAACATGCCCTCAATTCGCCGGGCAGATCGAAACAGAGAAGAGAGGGAGTAAAAGAAAGACAGAGGGACCGACAACGTACCTTGTCGCCTGAGGTTCGCATGCCTTGCAATGCCGGTGGTCAGAGGTCGCCGACGACGATACAACCACGGTGAGAGAAAGAGACAAGAAAAGGGAGGAAAACAGAGAACCTCAGTAAAGATTGCGTACCTGGTCGTCGTTGGTCGGCGGTTGTTGTTGGTGGCGCCTGTGTCGGCGTAATGTCGTCCGTTGGCGAATGAAGAGAAGAAAAAAAATAGGGTAGGGTTGATACCAGGTCGCCGATCCTCGATGGAGGCTGGCCGTTATGTGGCGGTGGGGGATGGTCGCCGGTGGGTCACCGTCGGGGGGTGGGAGTTACCGTTGAAAGAAGAGAAATGAGAGATCTAATAAAAAAACACATTTTTATAAAAAATGATAAATAATTTGAGATGAATGAAGTAGCAAATTAGGACGAAGATCTAATATATGTATATATAATAAATTATTTTCTCCGGATAAAAAAGAGTGCTTCACTTTTTTTTTAGTTCAGAAAGAGTGTCAACTTATAAAATAAAGAAAAAATTAATCTTATTTTTTCAAATTTATCCTTATTAAGTGTTATGTGACCAAATCTCAATATCTATTTAATTAAAAATATTTTATTTAAATTATTTATTTTTATTTAGAAATTAATATTTTGTTAAGTGTGTGCAAATGACCAGGTGTGATTGATCGGGAGGGAGTATAATATAATGATTATATTTTGACAATACATATTTTTTTAACATAAAAGTCGACAACATGTTATTGTAACATTTGTAAATTGTTGCGTCTTCTCTTTTCCACTTAGTCTTCTGAAACAACAACAATGGCGATTCAAACTCCACCATTACTACTAATCTTTCTACTAATCTCATCTCTAACCCTCATATCACAATCACGTAGCGATACGAACCACGTGTATTCACCTTGTGCTGATGCAAAGGTGCAGAAATCAGATGGGTTTAGTTTTGGAATAGTATTTGCTTCAAGAACTTCGTTTTTCCAAAATGGGTCGGTTCAGTTATCTCCTTGTGAGAGGTTATCGCTTTCGAGTGCGAATTCTCAACTTGCTGTGTTCAGACCTAAAGTGGATGAGATCTCTCTACTTACAATTAATACTTCAAACTTCTTTCCTGTATGGTTTTAACTCTACTTACTGTTTTGTTGTTTTGATCTGTATTTGTTAATTGTTTCATTTTGAGCCCGAAGGTCTATCGAAAACAGTCTCTCTAACCCGCAAAGGTCGAGTTAAGGTCTGCTTACATCCTACCCTCCCCAAACCCCACTTTATGGGATTACACTGGGTATGTTTTTGTTGATTATTTGGGGAAATATGGTGAATTGGGGTTAGATCTGAAATGGGTTTGCTTTGGTTTTAGGTTTGGTTTGGGGGTGGGAGGGGGGTCTGTGTACAATCCCGAAAACATCACCTCTACCTACCAAGGTGGAGATGAGTTCTGTGTACATTCTAGCCTCCCCAGACCCCATATTGTGTGATTTCACTGGGTATGTTGTTGTTGTTTGGGGGTGGGAGGGGGGTGGGGGGAATGAAAAGGGTTGTAAGTGTTCTTGATTTTGACTCTTGGGGTGTCCTTTTGAGCCGAGGGTGTATCACAAACAACTTCTCTACTCGGCAAATGTAGAGTTAAAGTCTGCGTACATCCTACCCTCTCCAGACCCACTTATGGGATTAGACTGGGTATGTTCTTGTTGTTGTTGTTGTTTTGACTCTTGGGGTGTGTTTGGTATGAAAGGAAAATGTTTTCCTAGAAAATGTGGTGGGGGTGGGGTTGGGGGTGTTGTGTGGGTGGTGAGGAAACAATGAAGTTGAAATGTGACTTATAGAACTTGTTTTCCTGACTTCTATTAGGGAAGTCATTTTGTTCATTTTCAAGGAACTTGTTTGGTAAACGTATTATGGACAATGTTTTCTGCCATGCCAAACACACCCTTGATTATGACTCTTGATTAGTATTGTGAAGGTAGAAAGTTATAGCCACAGTTTTTTTGGACATTGTTCTGGTTTTTGGTTTGGGTTGTGTGGTGGGGGGAGGTAATGAAAAGGGTTGTAATTATTCTTGATTTTGACCCTTGATTATTACTCTCCTACTATCTTATTCTTCGATTTTAGTATTACTTGTTTCCTTTGCGTCAATACTCATATTATTTGTTGTTGCTACTGTTTTCTTCATTGTTTTTAGTATGACTTCTTCATTATTGTATTTGCTTTGCATACTTGATTTTTGATATGCATTATATGAGCCGAGAGTCTATAGGAAACAACCTCTCTACCTTCACAAGGTAGGGGTAAGGCTGCGCATACACCACCCTCCCCAGACCCCACTCGTGGAATTACATTGGATCTGTTGTTGTTGTTGATTATGTCTTGTGAAGCTAAAAAGTTATAGCCGCAGTTTTTTGAAACTTTATGGTTTGAAACATACCTTAGACAATTTGGTGGCTAAATGAAAATTTTAAAGTTAAATTGTTTCTAAATATTGGATAATGTCAGTTGTTTGTACAGGGCTGAAATTTGAGGTTTTTATTGATTACTTGGGGAAAAATGAGATAGGGTGAATTGGGGATAGATTTGAAATGGGTTGTTCTGGTTTGTTTTTTTTGTGGGGGGGCTAAGGGAGAATGAAAAGGGCTGTAATTGTTCTTGATTATGTCTTGTGAAGGTAGAAAGTTATAGCCGCAGTTTTTTGGACATTGTTTCCTAGAAAATGGTACTTGTTCCTCTGTCCCAATTTATGTGAGAGTATTTGACTCGGTATGGAGATTAAGGAAAACAATGTAGTTGAAACTTGTGGTTTGAAACACACCATAGACAATTTGGTGGCTAAATGAGAAGTTTAAAGGTAAGTTGTTTCTAAATATAGAATAGTGTAAGTTGTTTTGGAACAGACCAAAAAGTATACATTATGCACTTTCCTTCTCCTTATATCAATAACTCCATCAATATGCAATTATCTCCCAGAACAAAAAGTCTGTTATGTTCAATGCCTTTAGTTTGATCGGTATTTGTGTTATATTCAATGCCTTTAGATCGGTATTTGTCTTAGATCCTACCGCCTTTGCGAAGAGTCCCACATCGGCCCTTTAAGTATGGGTGGTCTCTATAATATGGCTTGGGCAATCCTCACCTCTTGTGCTAGCTTTTGGGGTTGAGTTAGGCTCAAGTTCCATTTCTTTACAACCTTCTACTTCTAATAGGCCATGAACTAGATCAAAATCATTCTCAACGAGTCCATAAGAAGTGATCCCATATTTTTCAAGAATGTTACATAAATTGGGACAGAGGGAGTACTTAGTATGTATGAAGAACGTAATGCGGTTCGTTTTTATCCCATTCACTTTAAGCTAGTGGAAGACAATTATTTCCTAAGCACCTGTTTTCCATATATTTCTTTTTGGCTGAGTATCCGTTGGTTCTTAATTCTAGAACTAAAACTGTTGAACTTGATTAATATTCTTATAGTGATGAATGCTATTTGTAACAATATCCCGTCATTTGTAACTATCTGAATTTTCCTATAGTACCATTTATATTCGGGTATGTGCTGATGAGTGCTTGTTTTGTTTTTAATCTGATGTTTGTCTCCTACAACTAATTTTCTATTGTTGGTCCTGTCTGCCAGATGTCTATGACTTACAGCAGACGTGAATTTTGTATTAGGAGTCATAGGTAGCAACTGTATGCAAATTATAGGTAAATTTCGACTTAAATTAGTAATACAGCGTCATCAAGAGAACAATTACGATCATTTATACAATTATTGAAAGCAATTGTATGCGACTTATTGCTAACTTTTAATAAAAATTAGTAGTAAAACATTTACAGTAAAGAATTGTTATAATTTATATATTTAAAAATCTAAGTAACTGAGCAAATAGTACTAAAGGTTTCTTAACTATTTTCACAGGCTTCCAAACTGTAACTTGTAGAAACTGAAGGGTCTACCAATGTTTAAAGACTTTAGACTACGTTTCCAAAGCTTTACATACTTGCAATATGGCTATTATTTGACTATCATCTTAGAAAACGTGCCTAAGATTTTTATTTTTTCCATTGTTGCGGCTCTCTTATTGCAGAAGTCAGGAGAAACTATATGCTAAATTTTCAAAGTGTGAATTTTGGTTGGAAAAGGTAGCGTCTTCAAATATGAGAGTCTGTTACACTTAATATCTCATGATCTGCAGATTATTTTGAAAGTTCTTTTAATAATTTCATAAGGTGTTTATGCTAAGATTGTTTATCTCAACCCCCTAGCCCCTCTTCTTTTTGCTGCATCCTTGAAAACCCTCTTCTGCTTCCCGCCTTTTCTTCTCTGTTTATTTTGTGGGGGAGGAAGGGGGGGGGGGGGTATTGGAAGAAGGGGAGTGGTTTATTTACTGCTGAGTTGCTCTTGTTTGTTTCAATTTGATCTGCAAATCATCTTTTTAATTGTTGAAAAGAAGTATCAAGTAAAATAAATAGTTGAGTATGCAACCCATTCTAGTGAAATCAAGGAAAGGAAAATCCTGATCATCTAAAGACGGTGTTAGAATCCACTCTCCATTTTCATCAAGAACCATATTTTATTCTTTCAACCCACCATGGAAGGGACTCAGACACTCATCTATCAGGAACGAATTTGACTTGTTTACCAAAGCCATTTTTTTACCTTTAGCTGAACACCCTCCCCTCCATCAGGTTTAGGCATTGGGCTGATTTTCATCATTGGCACTACAAAATCACGGAAGAAGAGGGCAAAATTAAAGAGGTAACTTGAAAGACCGTGCTATGAAAAATCCTCTAGATAAAATAGAGAATCAGGTTTCTTTTTTAGTATTTTGGTGCTGAATTAGTATGTCCTGCCCTTCTTGAAATTAACAGATTGTGTCTTTTCTGAACTTCCATTAGTAGTTGGAGCGCAATCACACACTTCGCTTAATTGAAGGATGAATGTGCTAAGTCCAATATCACAAGGACTAATAATTTAATAAAGGAACTAAGCAATAACTCAAGGACCAAAGCTGCTATTTTCCCATATTTCTATATTCATATGCATCGACTGACCTCCGATGTTTCTTCTACTGTACAACAGGATTCTTATGGAGGCTACATGGTTGCATTTGCTGGTCGGAAATATGCTGCTAGGTCTTTTCCTGCTTTCGTTGCTAATAGTACATTCACTGTAACAAGTTTTACTCTGGTAAGTGAAATTGATGTCGACAAGATCTTGGTGTCACATCGGTTGATTTTTGGTATCTAACGAGATTATTGTGTTCTTGTCGATCCATAGGTACATGAATTCAAAAAGGGTAGGCTGGAAAACTTGTATTGGAAGAGAGATGGATGCTCATCTTGCTCAGGCAACTCTAACTTTGTGTGCCTCAACGGTCAGGACTGTGCTATCAGGACTAATAACTGCAAGAATCGAGGTGGCGGTGTTGATTGTAGCCTCGGGATACAACTTACGTTTTCTGGCACTGATAAGCATGAATCCGTTTTCAATTCGTGGTTTGAAGTGAAGAATCTTCGCCAGTACTCTCTTTATGGCCTATATTCCAATCTCAGGGGTTCTCTCACAGATCAATATAACAAATTCTTCTGATTGATTTCTTATGTTTGTATGTAGAGTTGTATTTTATAGTGGCTTCTCTTACTCGATTTCTGAGTGTTCCCTGAATATCTTGATGGCTTTGTATTTATTTACTTGTATGCAGGTAGTTCTGTTTTTATTGTTTGGTCGATTATATTTCTTGTTGCCGATAATAGATACTGAACTTTTCGTTTGTACGGGTTAATTTCATAACAATTTGTTACTCTATCTCAGTGGACTTGTCATTTTGACTAATCTCGAATAGCATGCCATTCCTCTAGATAGTTTATCTATTTAGTTCAAGAACATGAATCAAACTGTTAATCTCAAAATGGAGAAAGTGATATCACAAGTTCCAAATGTGTCAGACCGTGAGACACGAATATGAATTTATTTAGTAGTATGATATTTATTGTTTAATACTATCCTGTTATATGTTTTTTCTATTTATGTCCTTGTCGTTCATCAAAGTTCTAAATATGCCCCTCATTTTAACGGACTAGACACGTGACATCCTTTAAGTAAAAAAATCAACCCACCACTTAAAAGACCCATACCTGACCTAGTTTTTGTGATTGTATTGTCCTGAATGGTGGTAAGGGTTTCCCATGTTCCTTTGTATTTTTGAGTTTCCCACTTTCCTTTGTATTTTTCTCTTTCTCATAGAAAAATATGAAATGTGGGTTCCAACAAGTGAAGGATGGTAAGTTTTAATGTTCCTTCGTACTTCTCTCTTCTCATAATTTTTTTTTTTAGGTGAAGTGGTTTTCGATAAGTAGAGGCGGTTCAAAATTTATATTTTATGTTTTAGCCCCCTTTTCCTCTACAAATTAAGCCGGGAGAAAATATTGACGCCGCGAAGCGTATATTTTGTGTTTGTTACCTGATTTAGCCCATATTTGTGTATAAATATCTTTTATGCACTATTAATATATACTTTTATACAAGGTTGATACATATAATGCTTTCCCTTCATGTATAATGTTGTATAATATAGTATATTGGGTTACGTGGCGTAATATTTTATGTTGGGCTGTATATTTTTGAAACATTGAGAAGTATTTTAGTTCTTTTGGCATGCGTTTATTTTCTGTGATTTTTGTTGATGATTTTGTGGCTATACAGGAAACTGAAAGGAAAAAAAAGAGAGTGTAATTTGGGTTCTCTCGACACCGTGAATTGGATAACCTACTTTGACCAACAAAGAATAGTTGGTGATGGCTCATGTTCTAAGTAGGAGGAGATATGTTTAAATTAGTGTAGTTAAAATGCTTGAAACTTTTAGAGTGTCATATTGTAGTACTCTGTGAATCCCCGAAATTTTGTTGAAAAATAGCTATATTTGCTTGTATAGTGGTCCATGAAACTAAATCAAATATGTAATTTGTTAGAAAAGGAGACTGAAACTGTTTGCAAGATGTTATTTTACATCACACAGAAGAAGAATCAGCCGAACATCTAATATTAGATAAGTAGTAAATTTGGTAGAGAACTTTGGAATACGCTTCTTGTTATGGTTAGTAAGTATGGACTAAGAAGAGCTGATCAAGTAGATTACAAAATAAAGCATATTTCCTTACTCATGCATCTCTGTGTCCTTAGAAACTTGTCAGTTTTGTCATATAGAGCGATTTTGGCTTAGCACGGCGGAAATAAAAGAACTTTTAACAACAACAACATACCCAGTGAAATCACAATCACATAAGTGGAGTATGTCGATGTTAAGAGTCCCACATCGGTAATGAAATGGGAACATGAACTCCTTATATGGACTTGGACAATCCTCACCCTACAAGCTAGATTTTTGGGTTGAGTTAGGTCCAAGATCCATTCTTTACATGGTATCAAAGCCAGACCCATAATGAGAACATGGACTCCTTATATGGATTTGGACAATCCTCACCCTACAAGCTAGCTTTTGGGGTTGAGTTTATATGAATTTGGACAATCCTCACCCTACAAGCTAGCTTTTGGGGTTGAGTTAGGTCCAAGATCATTCGAGGTAGAGTGTACGTAGACCTTATCCTTGCGTAGAGAGGTAGAAAGGATCTTTTAAAGCATATTATATTTCTTGTTTAATATAGCATCTTAATATGAATTGCTGCTTGATTATCACAGAAAACAAGAACAGACACCAAAGGAACAAGGCCAAAATCAGTCAACAATCTAGATACCCAAGTAATTTCCCCCACAACTTTGCTCAAAGACCTTGTACTCTGATTCAACAGAAGATAAAGAAACCAAAGGCTACTTCTTAGTTTTCCAGCTGATCAAACTTCCACCCAGCAACACACAAAAACCAGTCACAGACTTTCTATTATCAGGGCAAGATGCCCGATCACTGTCACAATAGACTTGCAAAGAAAGATCAGAGATTTATTAAAAAAACAAACCCAGACCAGAAGTCCCTTTCAAATATCTGAGAAGATGAAGTGCAACCTTCATATGAGGAACACAAGGGTGCTGCATGAATTGACTGAGATGCTGAACAACAAAAGAAAGGTCTGGTCTGGAATTGGTCAAGAAATTGAGCTTTCCCAATAGACTTTTATACACATCAGGCTTTGGTAAAGGGGTTCCTTCCCCAGCCTTTAACTTTTCATGTAATTCAAGAGGGCAGATGACCAGAGAACACAACTCAGATTGGAAATCCTTAAGCAAATAATGTACAAACTTACTTTGGTGAAGTAGAACTCCATCAGAAGAATACAAAACTTCTATGCCAAGAAAATAGTTTAGTAAGCCCGTGTTTATCTTAAACTGAGAATGAAGGAAAGCCTTAAGAACATTAATCTCCTCTAAATCAGTCCCAGTCAATACAATGGCATCAACATAAACAACCAGAATGACAAGGAAATCCCAGAACCCCTGGTAAACAGAGAATAATCATTTAAAGAATGCTGATAACCCCTGGAATGTAGAGCATGAGACAACTTGTAATACCATTGCCCAGATGCTTGTCTCAAATCATACAAAGACTTTTGAAGCTTACAAACCAAAGGGACACCAGAAGATGGCATAGAGATTCCATGAGGAAGTTTCATGAAGACTTCTTTATCTAAGTCACCATGGAGAAAAGCATTATTCACATCCAATTGGAACAATGACCGATGTTTCTTCACAACAAGGGCTATCAAGGATTTGATGGTGGACATTTTAACAACAGGAAAATTTCCATTGAAATCAATCCCTTCTATTTGAGTATCCCCCCTAACCACCAATCTAGCCTTGTATCTCTCAAGACTCCCATCAGTCCTATATTTGACCTTGTAAACCCATTTACACCCACTAGGCTTCTTGCCAGGTGGCAATGCTACAATAGTATTATTAGCATCCAAAGCTTCAAATTCTTTTCTCATTGCATCTTGCCATTCAGGAATAGGGGCAGCTTGAGAGTAAGTAAAAGAATCAAAAATTATTTGCTTAGCCAAAACAAAAGAACAAGAAGTAGAAGTGGAGCCTAAAATGGAAGGAGGACAAATGTAATCCTGAAGATATCCAGGTAGTTTGTGAACCCTAGAAGATTGTCTAGTGGAGATATGTATAGGAGGAAGAGATGGTAGAGTAACTGAGTTAGGTGTAGAATTAAAATTGTCATATGAGAAATCAAAATAAGGAACATCAACAGGTGTGTGGGGAGGAGTAGGAACATGAGAAGTAGACTGAGGAGTATGGACAGAAGCAGATGGAGGATTAGGGACATCATCAAAAAAACTAGAGAAAGGAAAAGGTGATAATGAAGAAGTTGACTCAGAATGCAAGAAAGGGAAAACAGTTTCATGAAACACTACATTTTTAGGAACAAAACAAGATTTAGAGGTTAAATCATATAACTTGTATTCTTTCTTGGAAAAAGGATACCCCATAAACACACAAGGCAAGGCCCTAGGAAGAAATTTATCTCTGTGAGGGGAGGGAGCTGTGGAGTAACATAAGCAACCAAATGCTTTCCAATGAGCATATACAGGAGGCTTATCATAAAGGACTTAATAAGGGCTTTTGTTGTTCAAAAGAGGAGTAGGAAACCTATTCACTAAGTATGTAGTATTTAATAAACAATCACCTCAGAATTTGATAGGAAGATGAGATTGAAATAAAATAGCCCTAGCAGTTTCAAGTAAGTGCTTATGTTTCTTTTCCACTACTCCATTTTGTTGGGAGTGTAAGAACACGAAGTTTGGTGTATAATACCTTTTTCAGAAAAAAATTTGGAACCAGTAGAACTAGAACCAAGTTCCAGGGCATTGTCACTTCTGACAGTTTGAACCTTAATATTGAACTGAGTTTCAATCAAAACAAGAAAAGCTTTTAAGATATCAAATGCATTACTCGTGGATCCCAATAAGTGAGTCCAAGTAGCCCTAGAAAAATCATCAATAATAGTTAGGAAGTACTTGGCACCATCATAAGTGGGATCATGATAAGGCCCCTATGTATCAATGTGAATAAGTTGAAATGGTTTGGTAGTTTGAATACTACTATCTGGAAAGGGCAGTCTAGTTTCCTTGACAATTGGATATATTGGACATATAAAAGATTGTTTAGAAGACAATATGGAAGCAATAGGAGATATAGTTCTCATTTTAGAAAAAGGAACATGCCCCTAATCTATAACGCCACAAAACATTATCTTTATTAAGTATCCCCCAAAGGAAACAACTAGCAAAATGTCCTATAATTCATCAGAGATCACTAGCTTGTACTCCAGGCGAAATCTCGATATTTATCCAGTTCACAATGCTACGCCCTCTGTTGAGGCATTTCTTGATATGATGAATACGGGCCATGATATTCTCATGGCCAGTAAGTGGGGTTCTGCAGCAACTAATAGCTGCTGCAACCTCAAAATTTGATAACTTCTCGTCTTTACTAGAACCAAATGGAAGTCTCTGGACTCTGTTCCTACCGCCATATTTGGTTGCTAGAATAGGCAGATCATCCTTGGCTATCGACAGGCAGTTCATCCTTGGCTTATCCCCATTAAGGCTGCCTCTATATATCATTCCAGCTACATGGATGTTACGAGGGGCTAAAACCTTAAAGCAACTTTAATTATAGCAATAGTTGGAAATATACCTAAATCCAAATAAGTTAATGAAGGTCCAAATTATCGGGTTTGTGATGTTGTGTATGGTGTTGGTTTGTAAAACTGAGTTGAAGTATGATTTAGTATTTGGTGTGTTTGAGAATGGATTTGTACTTGGATGGAAGTGAAGTGTTAATGATATTTTGGACATAAGTTTGTAATTTTGTAAAATATGTGCGCAATGCAATTCACTACTTCTATATATCATTTCATGGTTACCTTCCCATAATGCACTATCGGAAACATTCTTTCTCTAATTTGTGAATCTTTTTATTGACTTGCCAATAATTCATTCAGGGTTCTTAGAGATTATTCTTCACACGGAGCAATTTTTAAAATGCTGTATGCGTTTGATTCGATTCGGTATTTTTAAAATTTGGGTTCAGTAATTCGGTAATTGCTAATTGAAAAAAATAATAAAAAATACCGAATCAAAAAAATTAGTTTGATTCGGTCAATCAAACTTCGATTCAGTAAATTTTGATACGATATTCAGGATTTACGCGACTAATAAAGTATCATTTACTTCGGGAGCCAAGATTGCAAACTCAAGGCAATTTAGTACTAGTAGTTTTGTTACCGTACGTGTGAAGAGAATAAGTATCTCTTGCTACTATTGTAGTTTTAAATTAAATCAGACACAAACAAAATGATAATAGTTCCAAACTAGCTTAATAAACATAAGTTAGAGTTACGGTGATTAACATTTGTCCATACGTATATTAGTAATGAAATTAATTGGAAACTGTATGCCATCTAGTTTTTTAAGGCTCACCCCATAAATGAGGTGAACGTAAAATATTGTCTTGCCTGGGTAGAGTATGGAGAGATTCATAATTTCAGCGGGTATAGAGAAGACTTGTCATTCAATAATTCTTAAGAGGTCAGTCTCGAAGTGCTTACTATCCAACACTAATTCACACGGAGCAGATTTTCTGAGCATAATTCGGTATTCGGGATATATCCCAAATATTGTTTGGGACTAATATCTCATATCGCATCCGAACCCGAATATCGTAATTCTAAAATTTTACTTTCGAATATTGTACCGAATATCAAATTATCGAATATCAAATTCGGTTCAATAATTTAATTTTAGATAATTTATGCCCAGTCCTAACTAAATATGTCTAAATTTTGAGTAAATTTCACTTCACTAATCTAATCCTGAACTTGTTTTGTTGCCCAAGTAAATGTCCATTTCAATGTGTTTGGTGTGCTTATGTTGGACGGGATTGTCGGAAAGGTATATGCATTAACATTGTCGCAGTAGACCAATGTTGCCTTTTTAAGTAGGCAGTGAAGCTCCAGTAGAAGGTTATGGATCCAACATAACTCAGAGACGACGTTTGCTACACATCTGTATTCTGCTTCGGCACTGGATCTAGATAGTGTAGAGTTACACCCCGTAGTTTCAGAGTATGTATATGAGGACGTACATAAGAGAATGCGACCTTAAGTTTGAAAAGGAAGAAAGATTTCTTTTTTCCTACGGAAAATATTCCGAACCTCGTGAAAGAAAAAGTTTATTATTGGGAATTGAATTCTCAATTTTGGTATTTAAGACTTATAGGATTTATAAGAATTATGGAATTTATATCCAGATTTGGTCATGTGAGGCCTACCCGGGAAATTTTACGTTTTGTGGGGCCCACAAGATTTCCGATATTTTAACCAATTATTGAGACTTGGAGAGATAAAATATTTTGGACCAATAGGGGGGCGACACGTGTCACCCCCGTGTGGGCCCAAGTTGGGAGAGAATGATAGAGCCAAGTGGCTCAAGATATTTGTTGGACAAGTGGACAAATGGGACCCACACACACTTGTTCCCAATCTCATCTACACACTTATTTTAATCCTAGCCCTTGGTTGTCTTATATATACACACCTAGAGGCTGAAGACTTCAACACTTAGAGAAAATTCAAGAATATTTCTCCCTCCCTTTAGTGAGCTCTCGGCAGCCCCCTTTATTGAAGAACAATTCTTCAATTGTTGATGATCAATCCCAATACTTAAACCAAGTGTCCCTAGTAGTGTTCTAAGGATATCCCAACACAAAAATCTCGGAAATACTACGTTAATCCGTTAGTCGCAACGTGAGACCCTAAGGTGATCTTCATATTTTTGGATGAAGCTTGAAGAGAAGTTGTTTAGGAACTTCTAAGGGTTGTTTGGAGTGGATTGAAACGTAAGGATTAGGAGCTAAAGTTGCTAAGGATCGACTTCTAGATCTTGGAATAATTTGGGCTTATTGAGGTAATAATCTTTGTCCTTCTAATGTAATTGGAGATTTCATGTTATAGTAGTAAATAAATGAGTGTGATATGTGGAAGGAAGATTGAAAAGATTTGGACCTTATTAAGATGTTAAAATCGAAATTGGCATGCTAGCCATTAAAGTTGTTAAAACATTACCTATTACTTGTTGTCATGAAGGAATCTTATTGATAAACAAGTTAATATAACTTATATAAAGATTAGAAGATAAGTTGGAATTATAAAGAAGTAATGAAATAATTTTGGCATGCTAGCCGAAAACTGGACAGTTTTGATTGCAGTAGTTGGCCAAGAACACCAACTAAAGGACTGGACTAATGGATTGTATTAGTGGACTAATGGACTGTTTTTACATTGGACTATGGACTAGTTTTAATGGACAATTTTGGTAGATTAAGGGGCTGAATTTTACACGTCCAGTTAGGCGTGTAATCCCCTTTGAAATCTGATTTTGTTGCGCCTTAAATGTGGCATGTTGGTTATTGATTACGGGCCTTAAAAAGGTGGAAAAGTACGAAGAAACAGGGGAAGTGCTGCCCAATTTTCCGTAGAATAAGAGACCCTATGCTTAGAAATATTCTACGAAGAAAACTAGAAGTTGATAGACGTGTTATGGTTATTAAGGTTGATATTCTACGTGCGGCATATTCGGCTTGGCAAGTGGATTATGCCGAAAAGGTATGTGAACTCTTCCTATCCTCTTGAGCATGATTATTATGAAATATATAGTACGGTAGACGTACGTGTGTTAAATGAATTTGGTTTCATTTTGATGTCCTTGACTTGACTTCTAAATCTTAAAAGCCTTGAATTATTCTAAAAAGTTGTGAATCATTATTCGGAAAGAAATTGATACTTGGTTTTAAAAGAATAAGTTCTCTTGGTTTCCCAAATGAATGTGATTGTTTTGAATTGCTTAAAACATAAGTGTTATAAAAGCTTTATGGAAAGTTAGTTATAACGACTTTAGGAAGATAAAAAAACAATTTACTTACTTGATTTTAAAGGTCTAGTAATGATTTTTCTGAAGGTGTAGTAATTTGGTTTGAAAAGTAAATGTGTCTTGATACTACGGGTATTAGTGTCTTGTGTCTTTTATTTAAAAATGGGTCATTTTTAAGAGAGTTGAAGTACGTAGTACTTGGGTTAGAATTCCCGAATTTTTCATGTCATGATAGTGCCTTGAGTTACTAAAATGAGAGTACATGTTACGTAAGTCTAATAAGAAGTTAAAGGGCTTTCTTAACTTGCCTATGTTGTTTACGATAGCCGGTTGCGCTTGTATTATATCAAATATTATGGGGTCAACCCCCTGGCCATGTTGCGTTGTTCATATTCCGCGGGTTTGCTACCCCCGATGCGAGGAGTACCTCATGCGAGTTCAAGGGGCTCATGCGGGACAGAGTCCTATGCGAGGAATACCTCATGCGAGTCCAAGGGGCTCATGCGGGACAAGGTCCTATGCGTCACATTCCGCGGGTTTGCTTCCCCCGATGCGATGAGTACCTCATGCGGGTCCACGCGACCTATGCAAACTAGAGAGTCCAGGAACATGATTTGCACAATGATACTATGGGCGAATGACCCTAGTTTGATCATCGGCTTCCTATTTTAGAACTGGAAAAGTTACACTTATTTACTCTCATATATACTAAGGCACAATGTATTGTTAATTGGTTTATCATACATGTCTCTGGATTATTTTTAGACTATTGTGATTTCATTACAATACTTTCAGTTTCACATACTTGGTACCTGTTGTACTGACCTCCTTCGGGGGCCTGCGTTCATGCCGCAGGTAGAGGTACACCGATTGTTGAGCCCCACTCTTAGGATCACAATTCTGCGTTTTGGGAAGCTCCGTTTCTCCGGAGGCTTATCTTTTGGTATGGTTCCCTGTCATTGTAGGTACATGTACATTCAGGGGTATGGTGGGGCCCTGTCCCGTCATAGTTGTTATGTCAAAAAAACTCTTAGAGGTCTGTAGTCCTGTTGTGGGTTGGATTTGTAAAAGATATAACTGTTCGGGCTTTTTGATATTTATATATATGTTGAAAGACACCCTTATCGGTTAGCCTGTTTCCTATTCTACATTGTTCCATGTCTATGAGTTTATTCCGCTGGTTTTCTCTGATGTATACCTACTAGGGTGCCCGGGTAAGGCACCAGTTGCGGGCCCGAGGTCGGGTCGTGACATGTAGGCTGCTTTTTAGAAGACAAAAACAATAGGTTATCTCCGAGGAGACGCAGTAACCAAACGTGGAGCAACGGGTGTGAGGACATCCACCCCGGTCAACATCAGAATATGCAGCGAGACCAGTGAGCGAGGACATGTATAAGTGTAAGCCGAAGTGAAAAGTTCACTGAACGTACCGTAAAATACGTTTGAGGGAATACATATGTGCTTCCGTCGGACTGTGCATGTGCAAACAGATTTGTTGCACGACATAGGATGTTTCTAGCCTCATGAATGTGAGATACTGCAGGGTCCTAACTAAGCTACGATAGTGAGTCGGGTCTGAATACGGAGGGTCGGAATCAACGATGTGGAATTGGTGTCCACCGGCGTGTGGGTTGGTTTGCAAGATGTCATGCCTGCACGATCAAAGATCTCTTCAGCGTATTTCTTCTGACACATAAATAGGCTGCCAGAATGATGAGTGACAGAGATGCCTAAGAAATAACTCAGGGGGTCCAGATTCTTCATAGCAAACTCATAGGCACGTATTGACAAAATGGACCGGCGAAGGACATCAGATGATGTGGTGAGGATGATGTCATCAATATATAATAAGATGTAAGTCATGTCTGGAACCTTGCTTTAGATGAACAGAGAATTATCAGATTTGTTGTGTGAAAATCTGATAGATGAGACATAATCGGCGAACCGGTGGTACCATGTTCGAGGAGCCTGTTTCAGTCCATAGAGTGATTTCAGTAACAGACAAATATAATCCATATGAACAGGATCCCTGAAACCTATAGGCTGATGCATATATATTATTTCATAAAGATCCTCATGTAAGAAGACATTCTTGACATCAAGTTGATGAATGAGCCAAGACTTGGATATGGCAATGCTAAGGACGGTCTGGATAGTTGCAGGTTTTACGGCCGGGCTGAATATTTCATCACAGTCCAATCCCACGTGTTGAGACCTGCAATCACCTACAAGACAGACCTTGTGTCACTCAAAAGAACCATCAAATTTCTTTTTATGTCTAAAAATCCACATAAAACGAATAATGTTAGCATCAAGTGGATGGGGTACTAGGTCCCGTGTCTTATTATCAATAAGAGCATTATATTCATCAGTCATTTTGACTTTCCAATTAGGATCGGACAAGACATCATTCGGATTACGAGAAACGGGGGAAGGGACAACTAAAGCAGATAGGTTAAACAGTCGTTTAGATTTGGAAATGTCGTGCATAACACGAGTTTTTATCATTCGTGGGTGTGCCTCGGGACGCTGGACGAGATGGGAAGATGTGTCGCGGGACTACCGGGAAGACGAGTGGGGAAAGGTGTTGCGGGTTCGGTTGGCCGAGACTCGGTTTGCCAATGGCTATCCGAAGAGCAACTCTGAGATAGGTTGGTTCGAGCCTCCCTCGGCAGAATCGGGTGGGATGCATGTCCCCGACTAGCCATGGTGGGGTCGGGTGCCATTGTCTAGGACGTCGAATTAAATAAATGATGGATTAGAAGGGTTTAGGCCATTATTTATGAAGTCGTAGGAGTGCCTAGGTGGCGAGTTTAGTGAGGCAAAAGAGAATTGAGACTCATCAAATATGACATGTCGAGAAATAATTACTTTTCGGCTTGATAAGTCATAGCAAAAGTAACCATGATGATTGGGGGTAGCCTAGAAACACACACGAAGAAGATCGGGGTTGGAATTTGTGAGTGATCGGATTGAGAAGATAACAAGACATCTGAAGACACACAAGTGTTGATAGAAGGGGTTTCTAAGAAACATAACTTGAGTGGGTAACCATTGATCTAGAGACTTGTTTGAGATTATGTTTAGGAGTTAGGTGGCCATGGAGAGTGCGTAATGTCAATTGATGAAAAATTGAGGCGTGGGTACAAGGCACAAATTATGTTATTTATGGTGCGGATTTTCCGTTCGGCCTTACCATTTTGGGAAGAGTTGTGAGGGCAGGAAAAATGAAAGGTAAGACCGTGTTTGGCGCAAAACTGTTTGAATTGGTTATTATCAAATTCTCTGTCATTGTCACATTAAAACATTTAATGCTCTTTTTAAATTGCGTTTTTACGAAAGTGCAAAATGATGAAAAAATATGGTAGACCTGAGATTTATTACCAATTGAAAAAGTCCATAGAAAGTTGGAATAATCACCCAAAAATAACACATAATATCGATGGCATGTCATACTTAAAATGGGAGAAGTCCACAAATCACTATGTATTATATGAAAGGGCATTAAAGTACACTTTGTGGATGAATAAAACAATAATTTAACATGTTGCCCAAAAACGCAAGATTCACAAACAGGAGTTTTAGAGACATGATTGCATTGAATAAAATTATTGTTTCTAAGGGAGCGTAAAACAGAATCTCCCGGATGTCCTAATCTAGAATGCCATAAAGAAGACGAAAGAACAACAAATGTTGATGAAACTGAGTTTGTGTTGTTGATGGTGTTGGAAATAGGATAGAGATCTCCAGTGCTGTCACATTTCATTGTTCTCCTCCCTGTCGTAAAATATTTCACAGAAAAACCAAAAAGATCAAAGTTAAGGGAAACATTATTATCAGACGTCGCACAAAGATTAGATTCTTAATGAGTTTCGGGGCATGAAGGACATTTTTTTAGAATTAGTGGTGGATGTGGTGGGGATAGGGATGAATGGCCAAAACCACGAATTGGAATGCCTTGTCCACTACCAACAATAATATTCCGATTTAAATTATTCAAATTAGAATAAGACGAGAGAGTACCTTGTGATGTCGTCATGTGAGAGGTGGTGCATGTGTCCATATATGATCGGTGTATTTTATATACACCTTTTGAATCATTTTTAGTTAGTATTTTACTCATTTCATTTATGTTTAATATAGTATTAGGGTTGTTTTCCTTTCTTTTGTGTCACATCGGTCAGAAATGGAGAAATGGCGAAAAGAAGAGGAAATGAGCTTAATTGAGATGAAATTACACACAAGAGGGCCAAGAATTGAAGTCTCGGGAACTATAGAGAGATCGGCAAGTCCGACGAAAAGGACGACGAAACGGAAATTCGCCAGAAAAACGTCATCGGCGCTGTACGAATGTTCAAGCTCTTCGATTTTCAAGCGCCGTGGCGCTGTCATCAGGCGCGCCGACGCGGGATTTTTGAGATTTTGGGCCAAATTTGACATGTTTTCAGAATCCTAAAGGGATAATTTTTCCTACCTAAAGGGATAACTTTTCCTACCTTAAAACCTTTACATAAAAGGATTCTAATAACTTTTCCTACCTACATAATCCCTAACCCTTTACCTAAAGGATTCTTGGTCTATAAATAGTCTCTACATCATTAGAAGAATTGATTCGACATTCTACATTCTACATCCACCATCCTACATTCCATCCACTATTCCATTCCATTCTCCATCCACCAATCCATCTTGTAAATATTCCACAACACAATCCTTGGATGCTAGAAGGCTTGGAGACTCGTTCTTAAGTATTTTCTTTTCTTTCTTTTTGCTTTGTTTATTTCAGTTCATGCATGAAGATTATATTAGTTCTTAGCGTGACTATGGCTAGGAGTTAATTACTTTGTTAGGGATTTCCTTGTGATTCACTTGAAACTCTATTCATGAATTAATATATTAGTTTGGTTTCTTCTTCACTTATTTAAGATTTATTCAATAGTTGTTTTGATTGCTTGGTAATTAATTGATCACTAATTATCATAACTTATATGATTTCTAATCGAAAGCCGAAAGGGGAGATTGTGAATATGCTATAGTTGAATAAACATAGGTTTAAATCGTGGACGAAAGTACCCCGATACTTGTGTAGCTTAATAAGTTATTGCTCTTAATCCTCCTTTGTAGTCAATCTTGTCACCGAAAGGTAGAAGGGTTCTCCATTGGGGTTGAGTGTTTATATTACCTTAACAGGAGTATAAAACGGTCTAGTTAACCTGCTATCTTAACGTAGAAGAAGAAGTTAGTCTAAATGGTATTAAGGAGTGAATAGAGTGGATAGTTGATGATCTTGGAAGCCCTAATTCTCCATCATAACTGATTTAAATAAAAGTATTTTCATAATTAGTTTATTTCCTGCATTATTAGTTTAGAATTTCAATTCAATTGACGTTAACCAAATAGATACCATAGGATAGATAATCGGTACTTGAAAACCAGTCCCTGAGGACGATATTCAGTCTTACCTAGACTATATTACTTGTCATGATACGTGCACTTGCGTAAGTGTGTGCATAAATCGCGCATCAATATACCAATTTTCGTCCTCAGCATTGAGAGACATCGTGTTCATAGCTGTCTCAATATCGGTCGGTGCATAGGTAGAGGACGGGGAGACATGTGATGTGTAGGCCTATTGTGGACGTGCGCCAAGTACGCCACGTTGGGCCTGTCGAGTCGGAGGTGTAGTCCACGAGAATATTGGATACAGACAAGAAGAAGAGATCCAAGTTGTTAGGGGCCACGCAGTCCACAGTGGAGGTTGCTGCCATTACCGCGGACGCTGCTGGTTGTTCCCTGCCGACGATGACTGCACCTTGTCGTCGCTGTCGGAATTTCATCCGTCGCGGTCCTACCAGACTGTCGACCTTTGCGGTTGTTACGGGTGGTGGCGGCCTGGTTCGGGTCCTCGGGTCGACGGTGGTGGCTGTTGGAATTTGAGGCCCTGCCATCAGAAGAGGGCTCGACGGTGGCAATGAGGGTGGCGTCAGCACTGCTGACCTGAGTGATGTTGCACTTGATTTTCTGGGTTCTTCAAGAATTAGCCTCGAACGGGCGTCATAGAACGGTGGTAATGGTGTGCATTGTTGAAGGATGGTAGCAACGCCGTCAGAGGATTCATTCAAGCATGCAATAAGTTGTATTACCAATCGATGATTAGTGACTGGTGCACCAACATTGGAGAGTTGGTCGGCGAGCATCTTTAGTTCTTGACAATAGGCCGACGCATTAGGAAAATCGTCCTGATGAACGTCCTTAAACTGATTTTCAAGGTATAAGGCACGTTGAGTTTTGTTGTCATGAAAAATATTCTCCAAACGTGGGCAGTGACATCAGTCTCAATGATTGTGTGCAAGAGATCGTTCGAGATCGTGTCGTATATCCACTGGAGGACAACTGCATCCAAACGAGACCAAAGTTCATCATCACAAGTCGAGGGTAGGTCGAGGGGCTTCGATTTATGAGGGATGATATGGTCGATAACTTTTTAGACACGACAATGGATTTTGAAAAGTTTCGCCCACGAGGAGTATTTACCCTTTTCCATCTCAAGAGTAATAGGGATGAAATTGCTAATGTTGTTAACTGCAAGTGCAAGATGGAATTTGGTTTGATCAGCCATGGAAAATGAAATTTAGGAGGAAGAGGGAAAGAGAGAAGGGAGAGGCGGGATGTGAGGGAGTTTTTCGGCGGGGGCGAGGGGGGATGGGGGTCGGCGGCTAGGGTAGGATTATTTAGGATTTGGTTGATGATATCATAAAGGAATATGTTCCTTGATTTTATTCATTGATGATTTACAATATATACAATATTATATAAATATTTACCTTGCTACAAATTAGGTAATTAACTAACCTAATTACAAGAGCAATATAATTTTATCTAATATATGAGATATACAATTATTATGAGAATATTGGATAAATATTCTATTAATGTCAATTTGCGGGGATACATTTTTTCCATATTATTCGTTGCATAAACAATTTTTGCATTATAATTCCTCCATAATTAATACGTGAGCCAAACAGCCTCTCAGATCAGAACATTCTCTCTGTGGTGAAAACTCTTTGACGTATAAACCCCGCCCCCTGTTAGACCCAGTCAATATTAAGTTCTTAACCATACTTTTGACCATTTCCTTACTTTCTACCCATTCTTGATTGCTACGCATACCTCCCCCTCTATATATATTTTTATTTTTATTTTTACTCCCTGTGTAACACCGTATTCGTTTTGAACTTGATTAATTTGGATTCGCGTCGAAACGATCACTTTAGAAGGTAAAGCATTTCCCATTAAAGACGTTTACATACCCAAGACTAAAATCCGAGAATCTGGTTAAGGATAAAAGAGTACTCACCACCCTATAATAATCTTTAGCCTTTATATATTTATTGTTTTGGTTTGACTTGAATATGAGACATTTGATTAATGATGGACGAACATTCACCACTTTATCATAACCTTTAATCTTCATATATTTATTTTTTAATTTCTTACTCGGTGTCAGGTGCCTACTTTGGAACTCGACTAATCCGGATTCGGGTTGGAAAATTTTGGAGCGCTTTAAACTATACCCGCTAACTGCCGATTTGACCGGACCGGTAGCCCTCTAAGGTTTATCGGCCGACGCCCGGTCGATTCATCGGACACGCCAACCGGCCCGCTTCGTTACGGATTCCGTGTTGGTCTATGTTTCGGTCGAATCAGTCCAACGTCGGTTTCTTATTATTTTATTTTTTTAATTTTTTTTAAATTCTAGTATTTATTTTCTATAATATAAACTAAATTCAATTTAAATATGTAATATAATAATATAATATATAATTTAGTTGTATATATTAAAATTGAAACTTTAAAGTTAACTTTTTATTTTATAGTTTATAACTTTATACTTTATTATAGATTATAACTTTATACTTTATAGTTTATAACTTTATAGTTTATATTGTAAATTTGTAATTATAATTTTAGATTAGTAGATATAAGTCATATAACTTATAAGTAATAACAGATTAACAACTAAATAGATAGTAAAATTAAAATTAATGATAAGATGTAAACTTTTGAACTTTCATAACGTTAATAAGAGTACATAATGAAGTAATAATAATTTTATTTACATATTATGCATCCTTTTTGCAAGTTCTTCGTAATCTATAGGTTGATTGAATTGGTTATGCTCCATAGCCTCTAACCGAGTATTAATTCCATCCCCGCCGCCTCCCGCTTCCAAAATATTGCCTATTTCTTCATCTTACGGAGAATTAACGTCTCCACATCCTTGATTTCTTCTCTGCGATCCGATCCAATCCCTAGCGGACTAACACTTCTAATGTGCTTCCACCCAACGAGTGACGCGTGTCTCTATTTGATCTCGTGCTTGGCTAAATGCACTTTCGAAGCCACCGTTGAGATCGACACATTAAGAACATCCCGCCATCGCCGCAAGTACCGAATTGCCTTTGTTATCCCGCCACCATTGTAAAGGGTCAAAATTTTTCTTGACTCACGCTTTTGCAAATAAAATTGCATCTCATCGCAAGATCGGCCATGGTTGGTCGTGTTGTAAAAGTGCTCCATATGTCTAAAGATTCTTCTTCATCGCCATCATCATTGAATCCTGCAGGTGTAGACACGAGAACGTAACTAGAAGGAATATTAGTAGCAGAGTTGGTGTTATCATGTAATGTAGCATAATATTCATATAATGTTGTTAAATTAGTATCAAGTTTATTTATGCAATCAAATGAAGATGGAGTTTGCTCCACCTATTTCCATATAAGTATATAAACTAAATATTAGATTATGACAATCTACCTTTTTAATAGAAGGATTTAAGATCGCACTAATACAATAAACATCGTGAATAGGAAAAAATATTTTTAAACTTTTCAAACATAATCAGAATCAGATTCTGTATATTTCACATTTGATTTTAAACCATAAAGTAAATAGGAAATTTCAGCTTTATATGAGCTAAAGCATTACAAATCGTTGGGTAATAAGATCCGAAAATTCAACAATTGGTAAAATTTACGTAAAAATTTTAAAAGTTCACCAATTGATTTCCAATGTTCGCTTGCTAACATATACATTACGTTCTTACAATGCGCATTTGCAACATGTGTTATGGGTCTTTATACTTATAACATTCTTTTAAAAATAAATAAGTATAATTCCACCGTGTAATAATCTCTTCTTGCATGAATTTAGGTCTCAAATTAAATTGTTTACATTTTTCTTTAAATTCTATAATTCTATTTTTCCTATTATTACCTTGAATAACTCCAACAGCTCTTTTGACAAGTTTTATTTCAGGTGAAAATAAATCAAGACCACTTTTAACAATTAAATTATAAATATGACAAGCACAACGAACATGAAATATATCGAAGTGGTGGTTGTACTTCCGCTTAAAAGATCTACTAGCAGATATTAGATGCATTATCAAATGATACACAAAGTATTTTATTATAAAGATTATATTTTTGGGCATAAAACAAATAGTTTCGCTTATATATTTTCCAAGATGACTTTGATCCTCGTCATACGCAAAAAGCAATAATACGTTTTCCATTTTAAAATTTTCATCAATCCAATGACAAGTAATTGTTAAATAATCATAACCGCTCAACGCATGTCCAATGTCCAAGTAAAACTAACGTGACATGGAAGGTTAGCAAACAAATATTGCAAGAAAATAACATAATCATTATGAAGTCTAAAAATATCGGCTCTAGTAGTACTACGAGGAACACCTTTAAAAAAGGATTATATACTCTTTGAATATATGTAATTAAATATGAAGAAGAAGCAAAAGAAAAAGGCAAACAACCTCCACAATCATTTTGCTAATTCAATGTGATCTTTTTGGATCGCATTTAGCCAACCCCGCTTAATGGATTAAGTTGTTGTTGACCGGGTTCTAAATCGAGACAAGATCCCATCGTGCCGTATGATCGTGTTTTATATGTCTACCTATAGTGCCCGCCCCCCGCCACCACCCCGCCTTATGTTTATAAGTTCTCCCACAAATATTACATTTAACTCTATCGCACTACAACTATATCATAAAAGAGCCACACTTTACTCCTTTTTTTCTTGCTACGGTTCGTAAAGGAGGTTCACGACTACGACTACCACTAGCAGCATCAACATCGATGAAGGAACACTAGTAGGTGTAGGAGGTTCTTGTTCTTCAAGTTCAACAATATTATCTAATTGAACGTTATCACATTCATTATCTTCTATTCCAAAATCTTCTTGCATTTGATCATAATCTTTTGATTAGATGATGAAGAACCTCTGATTTTTACCCTTGAACTAGATTTACTGTGATTCCGACGCAATTCCTTAGTAAAGACATTATAAAATATTTAAATAATCAACAAATAAATATGACAATTTAATAAAATAATTAGAGAATGAAACGAGTGTACCAAACTTGGATTCGAATTCAATAGAAACTCAAGCTCAAGTCTTGGCGTCTTGCTACTTTGAAATTTGAATTTGAAAACTAATAATATTAATAACTTGAAAATTGATAATAAAGATGATTAAGAGAGTATGAGAAATTGAGAATAAGAGAATTGAGAGAAATGTTGTGTGATAAAAATGAAGAAAATGTAGAGAATTTATAGATTTTTTAAAGGGTAAAAATGGAATTAAAATAAATAATAAAACAAAACAAAACACAAAAAAAAAAATATATATCGACCGGTGAAATGGCAGAATGACCCACACCGCCCCCCCTCCCAAGCCCAACGGTCATTTTGACCGTTGGGCAATTTAATTTTTTTTTAATTCTCCAGGTCCGGTCCGTTAACCGCTCTAACCGCTGCCGTCCGGCCTTATCGGGTTTTTAAATAACCCGTGCGGGTTGGGGTTGGGGGCCAACCCAACCCCCAACCCGGTATGCCCTTACCGGTCCGGTTAAACTACCGGGTCAACCGGTCCGGTTCCGGGTCAACCCGGACCGGTTGACAGGTTTACTAGTTTAAACCAAGGAAGGCTCTGTACACAACTCTCGAATACAAAATATTTAATTAAAAATAGAGGAGTATTCACTAATCCGCCGCAATCGCGGGTCTATGTATACCTATATATTTAAGAGTGAAGACTGATACATTAATATGAACTGACTTTTAAAATCTTATTTTTCCTTCCAACTTGTCACCATAGTTGTTGAAGCAGACGACCCATTTGACAAGTCTTCTCTCCAGCCTGCCATTCCAGAACTAGTTAATTCCAACCTACCCAACCCCACCCCCTTCCTCCCCACCACCTAGCCAAGAAAACCCAATTCATTTATTCCTTCAAAAAACAGATCAATCAAAATTCTAATCAAATTCGTGGGATCCTTTTTGCTCAAGAATTTAACTAGTTATTCATCAAGATGAATGATCTATTCTCAGGCTCTTTCTCTCGTTTCAGAAATGAAGATCATCAATCACCAAATCAAGAATCCCCTGGTATACAAATGAGACAAACTGGTGGTCATGTCAATCTTGACAAGTTCTTTGAAGATGTAGAAGCTATTAAAGATGAACTTAAAGATCTTGAAAACCTTCACTCTCAACTCCACAATTCTCATGAACAAAGCAAGACTTTGCACAACGCTAAAACTGTTAAAGATCTTAGAACAAAGATGGACAATGATGTTTCAATAGCTTTGAAGAAAGCAAAGTTTATTAAAGTTAGATTAGAGGCATTAGATAGATCTAATGCAGCTAATAGAAGTATTCCTGGTTGTGGACCTGGTAGTTCATCAGATAGAACAAGAACATCTGTTGTGAATGGATTGAGGAAAAAACTTCAAGTATCTATGAATCAGTTCAATGAACTAAGGCAAAAAATGGCATCTGAATATAGAGAAACTGTTCAGAGAAGGTACTTCTCAATAAACTATTTGCATATTTTCAATTATTTAATTAAACTATATCGTTTTTCTTGATTGAAGGGTCTATTAAAAATAACCTCTCGAATCTAAGATAGGGGTAAGGTATGCCTACACCATATGAGATCACTGGGCATGTTAAACTATATAAAATTAAAAAGGTTTAAATTTGTCCGTATAAAGTAGGAATGGCAGGTGAGTACAATTTTGCAGATTCCGCATCGCACCCGCCCCAGTTGGGGCGGGTATGGGTATAATTTTGACGGATAATAGGCGGGTATGGATATAACTTTGCCGGTATGGGTAGGTAGTGTATTTGTCGTTATACCGCCTCCCCCGCCCCGCATCCAATCGCCCGCCCCAAATCCTTCCGCTCGCCTTATACCCGTCAACTATAATTTTATTTGTACAATTTTATATTTATCTAAAGCTCAAATAATTTGACACACATAATTTTAGCAACCCATAAGTCATTGCTTCAGCCTTCACGCCTTAGTCATTGAGGCAAAATCCTACTCACCTTAGTATTACTTCAGCCTTCACGCCTCCCTGTCCCTGAGACCCTGTCTCTCCCTCTCACATTCCCCTTCATGGCAAAACCCTACTCACCTTAGTATTGCTTCAGCCTTCCTGACTCCCTGTCACTGAGACCAAGACTCTCTCTCCCTCTCACCTTCCCCTTCACGGCTTCATCTTCACTGGTCTCTGTCGTTTCTCCTCCCCCCTCTCGTTCTCCGTCACGTCGCCATTAGAGTCACGAACCACCTTGACAAGTCGACAACATGTGGTGGTGATGTCAAGGAGATGGAAAAATGTGATCTTGAGGATTAATATGATACAATAATGGATACGGGAGCAAATGTTATGTGTATCGATTGAGATTTTTGTATTGCTTTAAGTATTTATGGAGACATTAGTATTTTTTATGTAGTTTGTTATGTTTATATAATGTACTAATTTAATTTATAAGACTATTTTGTTTTGGATTTGATCACTAATTGAGAAGTATGCTAGCTTTGTTGCTAATTTGCTATATTGGTAAAGTATAGTAGTAGTAATTTTCATGTATTGGCAGGTTGACAAAATGACAAATGAATTGATTACAAAATATGGCTGGCGGGTATTGGCGGGTGGCGGATATCCACTTGGGTGGTGGAGCGGGTGTAGATTTAGGAATATACCCGCTTAAGCGGATATGGATGTTGAAAATGTACCCGCACCACTCAATTGTCATCCCTATTAATAGGGCAGCCTAGTGCACTAAGCTCTCGCTAAATGCGGAGTCCAAAAAAGGGTCATACCACAAGAGTCTATTATTATCTGAAATTAGCAATTTTGCCTTAACAAAAATACTTGTATGCACCAAAAACCGCGGGTTCAACGGGGTAAATAGAACGGCTGGTATAATTAGTTAGGATGAAGCGTTAGTAGATATTTTTTTTTTTTTTTTTTTTTTACGAAGGAACCCGCAGCCGCTACTCTTTCGAGTGCGCACATGGTAAACCCCGGGCTGACGCAATAGCCTGCAAACCACGTCGTGACATTAACACACTTAGCCATGTATGTGCTCAACCAAGAAAGATTTATGCGGATCGAACTCGTGACCTGCGGCCCCGTATTTCATCTTACACCAACTTGGCTACCCTAGCGGGTGTTAGTAGATATATTTGACTTTTGATTCAGTCGTGCCGTAATATTTTCCCTTGTTATTAACGAAGATCCACGAAGCTCCAGCATGAAATGAATAGAGTCCACTTATCCAAATTTTGAGAAAATCTTTTTGTATTGGTTCTTGTCATTAGTGAAGCTCTAGCGTGAATAAGTAGGGTTGACTTGTGTGCAAATTCTTCGAGAATAAGGTCCTCAACTTTAGATTATGGTTCAAAATCACCTCAGGTTGAAGCTCCATTAGGGATTAAAGGGCAAATGCAACCTTTTTTTTTCTAACGGCGGGATTAATATTAGATGAAAGTCAAATAGAGTGTCGAAATTTTTATGACCCAAATTTGATAATGGTTGGTAGTAAAATTTGAAATTCGGACCTTTACCTACTTTGTTTCCGTCGAATATATTGTTTTCTCATCTAAAAGTTTTTTATTTACGTTGAACTATATAGTTATCTCATCTAAAAGCTGAAACGGTTAGAGATAACACAATTTTAATTATTTAATTATATTTTTCGTGAACATGTCTCTCACGTGCGTTTCTTATTCCTTCTATGACCCAAAAAAACACAAGACCTCTGGCTACTCTTAAAACTATATTGAAATATATAATTTAGCTCGTCTAAGATTTAAATTATTTTCCAACAGGTACTACACGGTGACAGGAGAAAATCCAGATGAAGGTACGCTGGATAATCTGATATCTACTGGCCAAAGTGAGACATTCTTGCAGAAAGCAATACAGCAGCAAGGAAGAGGACAAGTAATGGACACAGTTATGGAAATTCAAGAAAGGCATGAAGCTGTGAAGGAATTAGAGAGAAATCTGAAAGAACTGCACCAAGTTTTCTTGGACATGGCAGTTTTAGTGGAAAGTCAAGGAGTTCAATTGGATGATATTGAAAGTCAAGTCAACAGAGCCAATTCATTTGTGCGAGGT
Organism: Przewalskia tangutica; assembly: GCA_029844215.1. Lineage (NCBI taxonomy): Eukaryota > Viridiplantae > Streptophyta > Magnoliopsida > Solanales > Solanaceae > Przewalskia > Przewalskia tangutica. The sequence continues at coordinate 91,585,659 of CM056738.1, read as the reverse complement.
GGGGCTCAGCAACTTGAGGTAGCAAGAAAGCACCAGAAAAGTTCAAGAAAGTGGACTTGTATTGCCATTATTATTTTGCTGATTATTATCTTGGTGGTGGTTCTTTCCATTCAACCATGGAAGAAATGAGAATTAGTCAAATGTTTGTATAGGTCACGTGTTCGAGCCAATAAATTAACTACAGATGCTTGCGTCGGGGTAGGCGGTCTACCTAACACCTCTTAAGGTGCCGCCTTCCCGGCATCTTCGTACATCGGATTATCTTTTTTTCTTCATTTTTTTAATGGAGTTCTCTTTGTAATTATATTATTGCTCAAGTAGAAATGGAGCTGAAGGAGACTGCTTTTTTTCTTTTTACCCTTGTCTTAATTGCTTGGTTATCTTATACACATCCGGGTTTAATTAAATGTAATCTTTTGTTGGTGATTCTTTTGTTTCTTTTTTGGACCTTTTCAAAATCCATATATAATTGCATGTGGCGTGCAACCATGAAGATTCAAGCCTGCAATTGTTTTGCTAGACTTCAAGGAACATGTCATATTATAGTATTATACTTGTAAATAGTTGATGTAAACGTGTAACTAGAGACAATATTATTTCATATTCATAATTAGAATATTTTCATATATTGTGTAAATATAATAATGGTAAGACTAGGATTCTTCTTTTGTATAGGTTTAGGATTCCTATTGTATAAGAGATGAACATTGTACTCTATATATACTTTGATATTAATGAAAGATTCCCCAAGGGAGATTAATATCATCTAACATGGTATCAAGAGTCTAAAACAAAAACCATAGACCCCCCCCTCTCGGTTGCCGCGGCGCCTCCCTCATCCCTCTAAAATTTCTAGGTTTTTCTTCTTTTTTCCTCTCTTCTCTAAATGGATGATCAGGATTCTCTCACTATTCTTGACGCTTCTACCTCCACAAATTCCACCACTAAGTCGCCACCCTCTTTTCATCTCGCCCTAACTGTTCCAACATCAAGAACCATATCCTCATCCTTCATGATCAAGAAAACAGTCAGTATTCTCCTTAGGTTGAAATATTTCGCAATCATGCATGCATCTACAACGTGCTTGATCATATTGATGACACCATTCCGCGCCCTCTGGAGGTTGATGATTCTACTTGGCGTCGTCTAAACGTCGGCGTCAAGCAATGGATATATGGTAGTATTTCTTAGGATCTACTTCTTACTATCATGAAATCAGACTCCACCGCCCGTGACTTGTGGAATCGTTTGGAGGAAATTTTTCAGGACAATAAGCACACCCGTGCTGTGTATTTAGAGGAGCAATTTAACAATACACGTCTTGAAAACTTTTCCAATGTAATCGAGCATCAACAGCTTAAAGCTCCCGACGATCAACTTGCTTTGCCGACTCGTTACTAACACCAAACCGTGTTACTGATTGGCCTTCCTAAAGGCGAATATGATACATTGGCTACCATGATTCAACAGGCATATCTGTTACCCAGATTTAACAAAGCTCGCTCGCAGTTGTTGCTTGAAGAGACTCGACGTGCTAAGCAGGATGAGCACAATCAGAAGGCGTTAGCTGTCGAAACAAGCCCTCAACATCCAATGCCGCCAGAAAACTCTCAACAGCAGCAGAGACGCGGTGGAAAGGGCCGCGACAAAAGAGGTCGTGGTCGTGGCAAGGGTCGCGGACAGCAGAACCAACGAAGAACAACAGGCCCGCAGACCGGGCGAAGATTCGTGCCCCAACAATACCAGGGCGCAAGGCACCGCCGCCATGTCCAATTTTCCAATAAAGGTTAAAATTCAAGAACAGACACTTTCTGTTTGTTGACATGTGGTCCAAGCATGAAATGAAAGAATAGTTCGTTTAGAATGTTCATTTCATACCTAATCTCCAATTAAATTCACCACATCAAGATTTTTGGAGAAGTAGGGAGGCTAAGGGTTAAGAAGAGAAAATATCTGCTAAAATCAGCCATCAAAGTGTGCTAGTATATTTGTGAATATCAGGCATTCCCATTATCAGGGAACATTAAAAAAATTGAACGAGGATATTAGGATAACACAGAAAGTGTTAAAGAAGCTATAATATATGAAGCATTATTGCTGTTTTCCTCTTTCACTGTTCAAATCCTTGTAGTTACTTAAAACTTTCAGAAACATTTTAAGTTTGGTTCTGTGGATGATAACCATGTTGTATCACAAAAAAAGTGTCCATTTTATGAAACGTTTCGATACGATTTATGCATTTAAATTAAAAAGTACATCTAAAAGGGTAAAAGAAAGAAAAATAATTATATATGATGATGATAATACCATAATTTCCTTGTGGATATTCCAACATCCAAATGATTTATGTATATTTTCTCTTCTAATTAGGTGTACCAGCACACACAAGATTGGAGATTGTAAATTAATTATAATAGTCATATCCTATATTCACTATTGAATGCTGACTAAGCTTGTAAAGAACATTACATACAAGTACAACTAACTCTACTTGGGACAAATGTGATATATGCTTTAACAAAAAAAGTAATTAAATTTCAGTTTTTCCCCGTGTTTTCCAACTTATAAATATAACATAGATTGAACAAAAAATTAAAAACAAAAGAATAAAATTGACTACTAGTATTGATTCACTGTTTTTAAAGAAAAAAGATTTAACCTATTGAAAAATCATGAAGTCACTACTCTAAACCACGTGCGTGAATGAATAATTGCAATTTCCAGTGACAACAAGTAGAACGGCAACGAAAGCTTTCTCCAGGTGTGTTAGTATTCTCTCTATTATTTTTTTAGGTTATTTGAAGGTTTTGTAAATAGAATTTTTGGGTTTAATTTGGATTGTTATTTGTTAATTATGATTGCAAATTAGAGAAATAATTAATTTTAAATCAATTCTTTTATTGATGGGTTTGATGAAATGTTAGAAATATTTAATTTATGATAGTAATATTGTGGTCCCAATTCAATTTTAGTTAGGCGATTGGTTATTTCAAATGTTTAATTTTTTGTCAGATTTGAGAATATTATACAAATGTCAAAACCACAAAAAAATATTAGTTCGTTCTTTAAAACAAAAGAACCCACTAAACCTTTGGACAATGATGCACCTGTGGTAAATGAACATGTTACAAATGTCGGAGTTTCAAGTGAACGAGAAACTTTAAAGCACGCTAGGCCGAGAGAGCTTAGTATCAATTTTATTAATTATGATCCCGTTGAGCGAGCTCAAATTGGGGAATATCCTTTTGGCCAACGTGATAAAGTTAGAGGTGCTCATATCAATGAAGGTCCTTGTCACCTGGATGAAAAATATGTTTTCCCGTATTCAGGTCCCGTTGGCCATCAAAGAAGTTGTCAACATCATTGGTTTATAACTTTTCCATGGTTGGATTATTCAAAGTCAAGGGACAAACTCTTTTGTCATCCATGTTTTTTGTTTAATAGTCCGGGAAATTCAAAAGTGTTTACGGTTGATGAATTTCAGAATTGGAAAAGGGTAGGTGGAAAAGATTGCGCTTTCTTGACTCATATGGAAGATGTGAATTCAACCCATGATAAAGCTGTGCATTTTCAGCTACAAAAATTGTGAAGAGTCGATTCCACAACAAAATGTCAGATGATTATCTTACAAATACTTTGCTATTGTATATTGAAAGAGAAATTGTCGATGACTTTGACATAGATGCTATTATCAATTACTTTCGTGATTCAAAAGAACGTAAATTGCTATTGTAATATAGTTATTTGAGCGCTAAATATTTTTTATTTATTTTAGTCGGTCCACCCTCTGATTATTTCGTTAGTTCACCCCTGTATATATATATATATAATTTAATATGACAGCACAACATATTTGTACCTAAAGACACAAAATACTTGAAATGAAACCTAAGATTTGGAAGTCATCTATTCATGTCATGATAAGAATCTGAATAAAAATTTAAAACAAAATTTTGTTTTTTGATGATATATAGATAACAGCTGCCCACTATTCAAAAGCATAAGAATGAGTTAGAGATGCAATTAATTAATATAAAATAAAGATTTACTCAAGAGTTATAGGGAAGAAAAGATACAGAATATATATATAACCTTATTATTGGATAGATAAAACTGTTGCTAGCTAATACACCCATCTGCTTAAAATTTGGATGGTCAAATTCTATGACATGGTATATTTTGAGGAACCTTAATTATTCTATTGCTTTACACTTTTCTCTCTCAACTTAGCACATTAAGCTTGCTTTGGAGATTTGTCAATTAAGTCCACTATATCATTGAGGCACTAACGTTACTCCAAGTCCATCCAAAAGTCAAATATACGTTGCTCCAGGCCCATGCAGTAGTCAAATTCACATCCTAAACAAAAAATTGCACGGTTTGTTCTTCCTTCGTCGATGGGCTAATATATCATTATTCGCTGATATACGGAATTAGAGATACTAGTTCGATTCCAGGAGAGTAAAAAATATCGCAAGACAGAATTTTGATAAAAACTATGCATATTCGTGAAAAAATACATAGAAATTATGTCTTGTCCGGCATAGTTATGTAGTATTAATTCGCAAGACAAGCATAGTGTTAAACAACACAATACACGTCCAAAGTGTAATGTGGGGCCCTTGCCCTTTCCTTGTATATTTGATAAATATTAGACTTAGAATTGTACCTTAATTAGTAGTGTAATACTACCATAATTGTAAAGTTAGTATATTATAAAATAGGGATTCCTAGGTAGAATAGGAAGAGGATCTTCCTTGTAACTTGTATATATATGTCTTTCATTAATAAAAATAATCAAGGAATTAATTCTTTCATGGTATCAAGAGCTTAGGTTCTCTTTACCATGCTTCCGCTCATCAAAATTTCTTCCTCTTTTTTCTCGGAATTTTGCTCCTTTTTCTCGATTTTTTGTGTTCTTCCTATTACACAAAACCCGAGTATTTTCTCTTCCAAAAACCTTTCTCACAAATTCCCTTCTCTAAATCTTGTTGTTCTATTCCCTATGTCTGATAAGAACACTTTTCATCATGCCCTCACAGTTTCTAATATCAAGAGCGTTTTTCCTATCGTTTTTGACCTAGAAAATGTCCAATATGAAACGTGGGCGAAATTATTTAAGATTCATGCTTTGACACATAAAGTTCTCCACCACATCATTCCTCCAACTCCTCCAAATGAGGGTGATAAGACGACTACGTCTACGACGGTTGTGCCCACTAAAGAAGAATATCCAGAATTATGGGTCATTCTTGATGCCAAGGTTCTCCAGTGGATTTATGTCACTATCTCCTTGGATCTTTTTTACAGACGATTATGGAACCCAACTCCACAGCTATGACAGCGTGGGATCGATTGCGAGACATATTCCAAGATAACAGTCATTCTCGGATTGTTATCCTTGAGCAGGAATTTTCACAGGTGGCTATGGTGAATTTTCAAAACGTTTCTTCTTATTGCAAACGTCTCAAGGACTTGACAAACCAACTCAGCAACGTGGGTTTTCCTATTTCTAATAGTCGTCTAGTTCTTCAGATGGTTGCAGGCCTGTCAAAGGTCTATAGCGGTGTTGCTTCAATTATTCGTCAGAGTAATCCCCTGTCATGATTTTATCAAGCCCGTTCTATGTTTACTTTGGAAGAAGCCGAATTTGCTAAGAAAGTAGCAATTGGAGCCAGTCCTGTCGGCATGATGACTGCTTCTAATTTTTCTTCTTTCAATCCAGCCAATATGATCCAAAATCACAACAACGGGGTGGTAAGAAAGGCCAAAATCGGAAGAACAATGGCAAAAATCGTGGCGGAAACAATGGGGGCAACCGTCAAGAAGAATAAAGAATAACAATACCGAACCCACAAGTCCCCAGTCGGTGGCAGCTGGTCCCAAAGACTCACAGCGCGCGACTCACCTTACAAAGATCGTGGCGCCTCAAGATAAGCTCAGATATCGCGCCACTTCTCCCACCCGCACTCCGTGGTTCAGATCAGAATATGGGCAGTCCCAGCAGTTCAATATACTTGGGCCTCACCCCCATCAGGCCCATCACGCAGTGGGGTACACTCAGACCGACATTGAAGAAGCGATGCACATGCTTGGCTTGACGCAACCGGACCCTAATTGGTACATGGACACCGACGCCACTACCCACATGACATCCGATCAAGGTACTCTCTCGTCTTATTCCAATTTGAGCACTAATCGTGGTATAACTGTTGGTAATGACAATCTATTCCAATTAAGGGTTATGATCATAAAACTTTGTCTCCCTCCTAATCCACCACTTGTCCTGAAAAATACCCTTCATGCCCCAAAATTAATTAAAAAATTGGTATCTTTTCGAAAATTCACAACTGATAACTGAGTTTCTATTAATTTTGATCCATTTGGATTTTCTGTGAAGGATTTCAAGACGGGGAGTCATCTCATGAGGTGTAACAGTGGGGGTATCTCTATCCAATCACACCATGTCCCAGCATCTCGCGTCAAGCTATGTCATACACCTTTGCAGCTCTTGCTCCTTCCTTGTGACATGCTCGTCTAGATCATCCGGGATCATCTATTTTATCTTCTTTAGATAGACATAAGTTTATTTTTTATAAGAGTACGCGTAGTACTCCACTTTGTCAATCCTGTGCTTTGGGAAAAATTATTAAATTATCATTTGTAGCTTTAAATTCTAATACTTCTATGTCATTTGAAATTATTCATAGTGATTTAGGGACATCTCCGGTTCTCAGTTCAATGGGTCATCATTATTATGTTCTATTCGTAGATGACTATACTAAATATTTATGGACGTTTCTAATTGCGAAAAAATCTCAAGTTTTTTCCATCTTCATAAAATTTAGAGTCTTCATAAGAACACAATTCGAACGGGAAATAAAAAAACATTCAATGTGATAATAGCAAAGAATATGATAATGGAGAATTTAGGGAGTTTTGTGCTCAAAATGGGATAAATTTTCGTTTTTCTTGTCTTCATACATCTTCACAAAATGGGAAACCTGAGCGAAAAATTCGTACCACCATTAATAATATTGTCCGCACTTTATTAGTTCATTCTTCCGTTCCTCCATTATTTTTGCATCATGCATTACAAATGGCGACCGACCTCCTAAATATTCTTCCCTCTAAAGGTTTGACATATTCCTTCCCTCTCAAAGTGTTATACAATAAGACTCCGTCCTACACTCATCTTAGGGTCTTCAGATGCTTATGTTATCCACTGTTTTCATCCACTACAATCAACAAACTTCAGGCACATTCTACTCTTTGTGTATTCTTGGGTTTTTCGTCAAATCATCGTGGTTATAAATATTTTGATTTGCCCTCTAAACGAATCATCATTAGTCGTCATGTTCTCTTTGATGAAACTCAATTTCCCTTTTCTAAAGTAGAAAAACCCGTGCCTACTTCTTATAATTTTTTGGATGATGCTATCTCCCTTATGTTCTCTGTCATTTTTCAGGTTTGCCAGAAAATACGTTAAACCCGCCTCGTCGCGGCCAGATTGGTGACTGCGGCTAAAATTCTCGAGGCAGCCCCGCGGCGCCAATTGTCCAGAGAGCCCTGCAGTGGTTCTGGCGCCGCGTCGACGGAAATTTCCGACATTTCCCAAACTTCCCAAATTTCACTCAATCCAACCCAGAGTCTTGGTCCAGTCACTCGTAGTCAACGATGTATTTTTAAGCCAAAAACACATTTCAATTCTGGAAAGTCTGGTACTGATTCTTCTTCAAGGGATAATAGTCATAATGATGGTGGACAATGGAGAGAATTTGGATCTCAACCACATGGTGGAAATGGCCACCAACATCAACGGAGTTCAAATGATTCCATAGAAACAAACAAACCCTAGTTTTGATGGCTACACCTACTACTAACCCGGCGGCTCCAACTCATCATTCTAATCGGAATACTATATCGAACAGCCATTTCATCGCCTTGGACGCAGATTGTTCGCAGCGGCGAATCAGAATCTATTGTAGCGGCAGCGACCTCCTCCACTTTCTCCTCCGGCGGCGTTGAGTGACCAAATCGTTCACTCCTCTGATAGTGCGTTTACGTTGTCGCCAGAGGATGCTCAGTTTGAGAGCTCCGATAATGGAAGCAGCGGCGACAGCAATGTGGCTAAGAAACCGGTGTAGAACAAACACCGTCAAATGATATGATGTGAGACTCTTAACAAGTACTCTAAACAAACCATAGTAAATGAGTGCAAAGTTTTCAGACTTTTTTACAGCCTATAGTAAAAAATAATGGTTTTAGAACATACTTTGTCAGGGAGATTACAAAAGGCATTTAGCATTATCATAGCAACACAATAATACGGTCAGAAAAAGTAAAGAATGTCCCCAATATTATTTTTTTAACTCATGAAGAAAAAGCAGTTTTTAGTTCAATTGTAATTAAATATAGTCCCAGTCATCCACTTTTAAAATTCCCCTCCTTTTTGATCCAGAAAAATGTTCTAAGCAAATACAAAAAGATAGTAATTAATTAAAAAAACATTTGTCCTTGTCATGAAAAGAGACAGATAATCATGTGTAAATGAATAAAATAAACTTCACCCAACTTTTCTAGCCAACTATAAATAATTACACTTAGCTTGTTGACATATAGTGCGCTCTCCTTAGTTTCTTCTCCATAACAACATCACCTTTTATTCAAAACTTGGCCATAATTTTCCAAATTAATCATCCATTTTCAATGGAGATTAATACTTCAACAAGCCCCAAAAAAACCAATGTCAGTTCCCATCTCATGAATTTTCCAAAAATGTTGAAGGACAAAGCTGTGGGAATTGTGAAAAAAACAATGAAAATTGGAAAAGATGACCCAAGAAAAATATGGCATGCATTTAAAGTGGGATTAGCTCTCACTTTAATTTCATTGTTTTACTATTATAGACCTCTATATGATGGCTTTGGACAATCGGCAATTTGGGCTGTTTTAACTGTGGTGGTTGTTTTTGAATTCACAGTAGGCAAGTTCTTTTATTCTTTCTAATTCTTTTGATAATCGTGGTCAGCTTGCCTTCATCTCGACTAATTTTACGGATACCTGCTATCTTTTGCTATCGGGTAATTTTATCCATCAAAATCTAGATAAATCGGAATAAAATTACCTAATATTTTATCTCAGCTAGGATATTCCTTTTTAGTTTTATTTCATGTCATCATTTTCTTTCTCATTGATGATTTTGTTAGTATGACTTTCATCTAGAGGATATTAATTATTCTTTATTTATTTATTTTTCAGGTGCGACTTTATCCAAGTGTTTAAACAGAGGTTTTGCAACAATTGCAGCTGGGGCATTAGGTGTTGGAGCAAAATATTTTGCTGACTTGTTTGGAAAAGAAGGGGAGCCCATTGTTCTGGGGGTTTTGGTCTTTACACTAGGTAGTCAAAGCATATTATAATCCATAATTAGCTTCGTGAAATAATGAGGAGACAAATAAGATGTAACTTCAATCTCTCATTTTACTATAAAAAAGAATGAAGAAGGAGGTGGATGGTTCACAAAACAATAATTTATGAATACTACAAAAATGACATAAAAACTTTTCTAAGTACATATGACAACATTATTACATAATAATAGGAATGTCAAAAATCGGAACTTTTTGTAATATACCTACAAAAATAGTTAAAAGTGTCAGTCTTATTTAAAAATATTAGTTATTAGAAGGAATATCACTACTGTTTACCTAATTATGTTTCCAACACTTTAGACGTCAACTCATCTTAAAATACTAAAATAAGAATGTAATTGTATCTTCGACATAATTTAAAATGTATTGCTTGTGTATTCTTGATAAATGAAATTTAATCAAGTTTGTTTTTTTGGCATAATTAATGCAGGTGCACTAGGTACATTTACAAGATTTTTTCCTCATATGAAGAGGAGATATGACTATGGAATTTTGATTTTTGTGTTGACCTTCAGTATGATCACCATATCCGGTTACCGTGTGGACAAAATATTGGAACTGGTTCATCAACGCCTGTCCACCATTCTTATTGGGGCTGCCACATGCATGATCATCTCCTTGGTTGTTTGTCCTGTTTGGGCTGGAGAAGATCTTCACAAACTTGTTTCTAGTAATCTTGAAAAGCTTGCAACCTTCTTAGAAGGTCAGTGAATATTCTTCTTCATTTTATAGCATTCCGCTTATTATTTTTTGGTCCATTCTGAACATCCGTTAAAATTTACACGATAGAGAAAGTAAATGAGCTGAGACCTCGTGGCCGAAATGATAAAATAAAGGGGATTAGTTATTTAGAGATCGGAAAGATTACACGCTACAACATATTAAATACTCCGTACTAGTGTAACGCCGGTGCATATAAGTTATTCTTTCGTTGCGTTTTAACTTAAGTGATGATATTTAATTCAACACGTAAATTTTTAAAAGAGTTTTTTCAAAACTTATGATCTTAAACCCGCTATTACATTTTCGTATAGGTATAAAATAATGTCATTAAATGTAAATTAAATTTTTTAAATATTAAAAGATATCGTTCTTATTGAAGCGGATCGATCACATAAAATAGAACGGGAGGGGTAAATCATTATTTATGGGAATTCTTTTTGTGTGTGTGATCCATGTGCATGGGGCAAAACAGAATGAAGGAGTGAGTTGCTAATATTTCTTTTTGCAGGTTTTGGAAGTGAATATTTCAGCTTTTCAGAGATTGATGAAAGTGGAAAGGTCTCTAAGGAAGACAAGGGATTCCTTGGAGCCTATAAAACCGTCCTTAATTCTAAGGCCACCGAGGAATCTTTGGTGAGTAAAAGCTGACTCTCCTAATTCTCTTTAATAGAGTAAATATTTTTTATATTATTTGTTAAGCCCACATCGGATATGGAATTGAAACATGAACTACTTATATAAATTTGGATAATCCTCACCCCTATGAGCTAACTTTTGGAGTTGAGTTAGGCCCAAGATCTATTCATTACATGGTATCAGAACCAAGACCCATTTCAATTCTTTGTTCATCGATGTTGTACCCCAAATTATATTATTCACGCTCCAATTAACAAGGTTCGAGCGTGTTAAGGAGCGTTAAGAGTAGTCTCACATCGGATATGGAATGAGAACAGGCCTGAGCGTACGGGGAGTGTTAAGAGTCTCACATCGAATATGGAATGAGAACAGGTCTGGGGTGCGGGGGAGTGTTAAGAGTTCCACATCGGATATATAATGGGAACATGAACTCCTTTTATGGACTTGAACAATTCCACCCTACGAATTAGTTTTTTTTTGGGTTGAGTTAGACCCAAGTTCATTACATTATTAGTGTGTAGGAGTATAACTTAGATCTTTTCTAACTAACGTGTTTTAGAACGATGCGAAATTAAGGTTTTCCTTGCATGCGAATCAACTCAGAATTACTGAGTAATTAATTTGTTGTACTGATTTTTTATTTTAATGTTACAGGCAAACTTTGCATGGTGGGAGCCTGGTCATGGATCTTACAGACTTCGTCATCCATGGAAGCAGTATTTGAAGATTGGTGTCCTTGCTAGAGAATGTGCCTGCCATCTTCAAGCACTTAGTGGCTACTTTAATTCTAAGCCTCAGGTATAATCATATAAAATTAGTACTTTCACAAATCATATGAAAAGTCTTACACAATCGTAAAGTATATACTTGCTTTCAAAGTGATATCATAATGGTGAAACACGATTCCTTTCCCCAAAATAGAAGGCTGCTGCTCCTTTCCCACTGTCTCAATTATGTGTCATATTTTTCCTTTTATAAAATATACTATAATACTTTTTTTGCTAAATGAATTACTCCTATTTATTTATTTACCAAGTGGACATTTACAACTCAGCAAGATGAAAACCAGAGAAAAGAAATAAGAAATAGACCATAAATTTCAAACATCACTTTTCCTTCTTAAAAATTCGCATTCAATCAAACATCGTCGCATAAATGGAGACGTAGGGAGTACATTTTAGTAGTAACCATATATTTTGTATCATCTCCTTATATTTACACTGTAGCATAGCGAGTTTAATATTAGTACGTATAACGGTAATCTTTATACTTTGTCTTATTTTATATTTATAAGACTTAAATTCTTAATTTTACATTATTTTCAGGTACCAACCGAGTTCGGCAAAAGAATAGAAGAAGCATGCACGAAAATGAGCATAGAATCAAGTAAAGTCCTAAAAGAACTATCATCTTCCATCAGAACCATGACACAACCGTCGTCCTCCGCCGCAGAAACCCATCTTCGCCACTCGAAGACTGCCATCGACGACTTCAAAGCCATCCTTGCCACCACCGAAACCCTATTACTCTCCAACAAATTAGACCTTCTTGAAATATTCCCGGCTATAACGGTTGCGTCCGTACTCATTGACGTCATCAATTGTGTCTACAAAATCTCCGAGGCTGTTGAGGATCTTTCGTTTCAAGGACATTTTAAGAAGGCTAAGAAGAATAAGGAATCTTCTCCGTCACCTGAGAAACCGCCGCAGCACCACCTCCTCCACCGCGGAATCGTGAAGCCCGTTGTAGACGGGGATGACGTTGAGGGTGGTGATTCTGTTGTGATTGAGATATGCAGTGGTGGTGCAGCGGCGACAGTGGCGGAGGTAAAACCACCAGCGGTGAGAAAAAGGGAGGAGCAAATAGTGCATGTGTAAATATTTGCTAGCTAAAAGTAGTTAGCGTAGGAGAAGTTAAAAAAAATGAAAGTAATATAGGAGGGAAAGTAAAACGAACTTTTTCAATAGTAAAACTTCCTTCTAGTCAAGTTGTTTTAAAGTTTCGTTGTGAAGGCGCGATCATTCTTTCTTCGAGTCACAGTAACCCCGATGTAATAGCCTGCAAATCACGTCAGTCGATTAACTACATTTGGCAGTGTGTAATGACTCAACCAAAGAAGGTTTATGCGAGGATCGAACCGTGGCGGCGGTTCGTATTCTCTTCTTCTGCAACTTGGCTACCTTGCGGGTAAAGTTGTTTTAAAGTTAGTTGTACACTATGTTGCTCATATTCTTTAAAAATGATGCTGAGTGATTCAAAAATAATGCATTTTTGGATAACTCATCATTATGAGTGTGATATCATTCTTAAAGAATATGAGCATCATTGATTATATATATGAGTATGTAGCTTCTTGATAGGAGCAACTTTTTGTTTCTTTTAATCAAGTAATTTGTTCTCGATCTCTTTCTTCTTGCAACAGTTGTATATATGAGTAGCGTTTATGTTTTTCTTCAGTGTTTAACTAAAAATTAATGATTAAATTAATACTGTTAGGCTGCAAACAAGTGAATTATCTTAGAAATAATGAAATAACAGTAAATAAAGTAAGAGCCATAGAATGTGCACGCACATTTTAGAAGGGATAACTATACAACGGTTATAAGTACCGAAAGAAAAAGAGTGCACAAGTTGACTATGCAACTTAATTATAAGATAATATTAATCTTCGTGGGAAGTCTTTTATTAATATCAAACTATATATAGAGTAAAATGTTTATTCCTTATACAATAGGAATCTTAAGCCTATACAAAAAAAGAATTCTAGTCTTACCATAATTATATTTACACAATATATGGAAATATTCTAATTATGGGTAGGAAATAATATTGTCTCTATTTACACGTTTACACACCCCCTCAGTCGGAGCGGAAGGAAGTCGAACGCTAAGACTGAATCTGAATTCAAGAAATAACTTTTTGGGAAATCCTTTGGTAAATATGTTTGCATACTGATAGGATAATGAAAGATGTAACACTCTGACATGGCCTAGCGCAACTTTCTCACGAACGAAGTGTAGGTCTATCTCAATATGCTTGGTTCGCTGATGTTGAACCAGATTATGAGAAAGATAGATGACAGAGATATTATCACAATACACAATAGATGTCTGACGCAAAGGACACTGAAGTTCTAACAGTAATTTTTGAGCCAACAAATCTCAGCTACTACATTTGCAACGCCTCTGTACTCAGCCTAGGCACTGGAGCGAGACAGGGTAGTCTGTCGCTTGGCAGACCAAGAAATCAGATTATCCCCTAAGAAAACACAAAAGCCGGAGGTGGAGCGTCGCGTGTCCGGACACCCTGCCCAATCTGCATCCGTATATGAAAGCAACATGTTTGGTGCAGAGGGGTTTAGGTTCAAACCATAATCAAGAGTGCCCTTAATGTATCGAATGATACGCTTAAGAGCAGTGAAATGAGACTCCCTAGGGGCATGCATGAATAAGCACATATGCTGAACATCATAAGCTATGTCTGGCCTGGTGAAGGTGAGATACTGAAGTTGTCACGACCACCAAGCTCGCGATCGGTGCCCTTCACCCGCACTTTACAGTATACATCAGAGAGAATCAGCAGAACATACATAAACTTAACAAGGAATAAATACGTAAAACCCAAAGCAGTTACCTCTTTTTTTTTCTCTTTACACAACCCAATCCACAAGATATGACTACAGACCTCTAAGAATTTTTGACATAACAACTGTGACGGGACAGGGCCCCGCCATATCCCTGAATGTACATAAATCTACAACCTCAGGGAACTGTACCAAAATACAAAGCCTCCGAAATAATGGAGCTTTCCAACCAGCTGAACATTGATCCTAGGAATGAGGATCGGCAAGCTATGTACCTCAACCTGCGGCATGAACGCAGCCCCCCGAAGGAGGTCATTACGAAATATGTACCAAGTATGTGAAATTGAAAATACTGTAATGAAATCATAATTGTCTATATAAAGCTGGAGACATGTATGATAACCAAAATAACAGTACACTGTGCCTTGCCAAAGTGAAAGTAATGAAAGTCAGTTTTTACCTTTTAAAGACTATTTCAACACATGAACAATAGTCACACAGGGCTATGGACACAAGCCCTCAAATATCATCACATAGTCCTGTAAGGGTCTCAAGCCCACAAATATCAAAGCGTGCCCGTGGAATCCCCTATCACTGCCGACAGTCATAAGTGTAAAATATAACCATGTGACGCGCCCGTGGCATCCCACCTCACTATCGGCATACACATATACAATATATATATCTCCTGCCAGTGGAATCCCTCATCACTTCCGACAGCCGTAAGTGTAACATATAATCATGTGACGCGCCCGTGGCATCCTACCTCACTGTCGGCGTACACATATACAATATATATATATATCTCATGCCCGTGGAATCCCTCATCTCGGGTACATGACTTCATGGAGAGCTAATCCATGGGGTAATAATCGTATATAACATGCCCGTGGAATCCCTCATATCGGGTACATGTCTTCATGGAGAGCTAATCCATGAAGTAATAGTACATAACATGGTCGCATTCCCCGAAATCCCTCATCGTATAAGCATGGCCATGGGGTAATAATCATATATAACATGCCCGTGGAATCCCTCATCTCGGGTACATGTCTTCATGGGGAGCTAGTCCATGGAGTAATAATCGTACATAACATGGTCACATGCCCCGGAATCCCTCATCGTATAAGCATGGCCATGGGGTAATAAAATAAATCCGGGAATCTAACCCGTCTCCTGGTTGCATGCCCCGGAATCCCACATCGTATTATCATGTCCAAGGAGTAATAAAAACAATCCGGGAATCTAACCCGCATCCTAGTCGCATGCCCCGAAATCCCACATCGTATAAGCATGTCCAAGGATCAATCACGATGGAAGCATACCCGTGGAAGCCTCCGTCACTGTCGGTACATCCAAGTAAATTCACAAGACAAACCGCCTCCAACCGAGAGTCACGCAAAGATAAACATATAATACTTGCACTCAAGGCTATTACAAGCAAGCATAGGCAAGTTCATAAAATCTTTAGACTTTCATTTTTATATACTCAAGGCACTTTTCGTTTCACATAAAAATCCGGGAATTTAACCCAAAGTACTACGTACTTCTTTTCTTTTAAAATAACTTTTTTTCACATAAACTTTCAGGATACTAATAACCGTAGTATCAAGTCATATCTACTTTTCAAGACAAGTCACAATACCTTTTAGAATACATTTATAGGCTTCTAAATCAAGTGACTTCTTTCTTTTGAAACCTTAAGCAATTGATGCCTTCAAATCAATTTGTCTTTCATTATTTTAAGTCATTTATCATTACTTACATTACTTAGAGTAAACCACTCTTTTAACTTTCCATAAAACTATTATAACCAACTTCCCATAAAGTCGTTATACTAACTTTATACTTTAGGCAAATACATCCTTTTTATAACCAAGAGACTTATACTTTCGAAAACCAAGTATCGTATACTTTCAAAATACTTCAAGTCTCTTATCTTTTAGAAATCAAGTTTCTTACTTTAGAAATCAAGTCTTCTTATCTTTAGAATGTCAAGAAATCAAGACTTTCCAAATCAAGTATTCTATACTTTTAAAACAAGCCATTTCTTCCTTTAAGAATCAAGTCCCATAACATGAAAAATAAAATCTCTTAACCTTTTAAGAATTTAAGGTTCATAGTCTTAAAACTTCATAACGTAATCTCTTTAAATTAAGTAACGTGTACTTTTGTGCGTTGTGAATAGGTTATACTTTTTTATAACGATCTTATTAAAGCAGCCATGATCTAGAAAATGTAATATAATTTTGTCTTATCTTAGCTTCTATGCAGATGGAGGATTCTACTCATTTTAGTTTAATTGATTGTCGATACATTTTCTTTTATTAGCGCTGCAGTGGCTTGTTCGATACTTATTCTCATTCGTGCAGTAACTTAGCAAAGTCAACTTGACTCCAAATACCTCCTACGACTCTTACCAACATCCCCCATAAGACTTGGTAAGAACTTAGGATAACTTAGACATAACTTTCACATAGAGTAAATCAACATACATACCTCTTAACTTCTAAGAGTAGAAGGAATCAGGAAATAATACCACATGTATATTCCATACATAGAATCATGCCAAAAGAAGGAAGAGGTTCACATATCTTGCGACGATTATCGACAAGTAGCAAAATGCTCCAAAGTACTATAACCTTGCTAGTTTTTCCACCCTTCAAGTAGAATACGCTACTCGTAGTACTTCAACCTTGCTAGTTTTTCCACCCTTCAAGAAAAAGTTCTAGGGTTTTGGGTGTTTGGCTCTTGATACCATGTAAGATGATATTGATCTCCCTTGGGGAGTCTTTCATTAATATCAAAGTATATATAGAGTACAATGTTCATCCCTTATACAATAAGAATCCTAAGTCATCCCTTATACAATAAGAATCCTAAGTCATCCCTTATACAATAAGAATCCTAAGCCTATACAAAAGATAAATCGTAGTCTTACCATAATTATATTTACACAATATATAAAAATATTCTAATTATGGATAGAAAATATATTGTCTCTATTTTCACGTTTACATTAATCATCAATACTAAGTCCACCATCAAATTTAGCATCTTTAGTTCCATAAACTTGTACATGTATTCAGATTCATCCCTTCTGCTATATTAACGTATTTAACTTAAACAAAAGAAAGAAACAATGAAAAAAATCCAACACAGAGAACTTTAAATTTAAATGTGAAAAAAGACTAAATGACAATGCCACTTTTCTTCAATTTTGTCTTCGACTTCTTTGCTTTGACAAAACCTATTTCAGAACAAAACAAAAAGAAAAGATTGATAAGCTCTTTGAAATGAATAATTGGAGGTCTGAGGGTGCATTTCAGCATCTGGTACGATACAACTCATTTTTAAGAAGAAAAAAAAAATCTACAGAAGGGTTTAATTTCTAATTTTTTATTACTAACATCAAATGGGGTGGGGGATTGGATGAATTTCTCTCACTTATAGGCAATATCCATTTTTCTTATTATTATCTTAAAACTTTGTAATTATTACTTGTCCCAATTAAAACTTATATAGATATTATTATTTATTGAAATATACCATATATATATTGTATATATATATATATTGTATATATATATATATATATTGTAGTGACTTCATGATTTTTCAATAGGTTAAAATCTTTTTTTTTTTTATCAATTCAAACCTATTATACTGTTTATCTCCTTTATCAACCCTATTATACTGTTCATCTCTTCCGTTCAACCTTAGTTCCTAACAGCAGTCGTCTTTAGCCTCACCCTATTTTCTGGCCCATACCGTCCTACTGCGGACATTCAAATGGCCTTCAAGTTAACCACCGTTAACGAGGGAATTTACAGGCTAATCCATTGAGGTTATTATAAAGTTTAACGGATAACCATATACTAAGTTTAAAGAGTTGATAATAAGATTTAAACAAGATATAAAAACTTTGAATATATTTCAAACATAACTTCAAACATAATTTACATAATCATAAGGGGAGATAACTACTGAAAGAAGACTTACATAATTTAAGAAACAAGAAGGTTTCCCTTTCGGGGAACCCCGGGGGTTACTAGCAAGCTGACTGGAAAATAAAGTAAACTATTGCTTGGATCTTAGATGGATTTTATACAAGTGAGGTGAGGGGAGGAAGTAGAGGAAACATTGTTGGTGTTTTTTCTCTCTATTTTGTTGTGTCTTTCTTCGTCTTAATGAGTATCCTTTTATAGAGTCTGGCGGACTTCAAAGTCGGACTTCAAAATGTTAAAGAATCTTTTCTTTTCAGCCGGGTGCGCTGTGGGCCCCATCGTCACGTGAAACTTTTGAAAGAAGCTTTTTCCATTTTGTCGCTTATCGACGCCGCCCCTTTATCATATTGCATTATTGTCCTTCTTTGTCTGCCATTATATTTCTTTTTGTCTGTGCTATCCTTGATGTCTGGTCTTATCAACTTTATCATTATTTTCTTCCTTTTACGTGTCTAAATTGTGGAGGGCTATTGAGTCAAAACTCATTCCCGAATCATATCCTCGCCCGATCCTGTGCTTCCCGAAATCGCCATCGAGATATCCTCCATGTTATCTTCTTCGTGATTATGACCTAAAATTTGAGTGAATTATGATCTTGACTCGGACCGGTGAATCTTGAGGACATATGCTTATCTTGTGTGAGTCCTCTTTCCGATTTTCTGATCTTTTTAGCTTGTAAAAGTTTTTCTAAAGTCTCTTTAATTAGTTGTTCCATCTCATTTTTGCGGTAGTTCAGTCCGTGATGAGGATCCTTGGGTGAAACTCCTTGGTAGTCTTCGTCTAGGTTGGAGAGGAATTTTTTCCTCGTCTTCACTTTTTGGCAAAGTGACAGCCATCAACGGGTTTGATAAGTCTTTACCGACTACCGTTTGAACCGGACTAGTTGTATCTTGATCCGATACAATGGATTTATTTGCATTCAGAGGGGAACGCACACCCTTCTCATCCATTTTTTGGGGAGATGGAGAACTCTGTTTCTGTCTTTCGAGTATTTCTTGCTTTAGTATGTGTATCTGTTCTGTGAGTTGGGTATTTTGTTTGCTGAGTAGTTCTTTCGTATGGTTAAGGCGGCGAACTGTGTCTGTCATAGTAGTACAATGGTCACAAAAAATTATTTTATCGGTGTCTTCGGATGTTGATCTTGAGGGTTTTTTCGGATTTTGTCTGAGTGATGGTGAGATATAATAATTTGGCCCTAGTATTCCCCTAGTGTAATCCAATGCTTCTGTGAAATCATTAAAACCTTTAAACAAAGGTTTTTTGATGTCTTTTATTGAGTCTAATACTTCGATCCAAGTTTGGAAAATACCATTAGTTTTTCCATGTATGACTACATAAAATTTAAAACGTTTGTCTTGATTCTTTTCTGTAAAATACTGACATAAAGAGTTTAAAGATGCTACAAAATGGCTAGTGTCTCGTTTATTATGAGAAATCCATAAATTGTCTATTAAACACTTCTGTTGTTTGTCTACTAAAAATTCTGGTAAAACTTTAAACGTTAAGTTTGAGGCTGGAAAAGAAACTAAATTATTTTTTCCAAAGTATAGTCTTTCTAAAGCTGGAGTCTCCATTTCTGAGAGTGGTTTGAATTGGAGATTCCCAAATACCTTTTGTCTATAAGTGTCTTGGGATGTGGCTGCGCCTTTTCCCTTGTCTTTCTTCTGATTCATGTTGCGTTATAAAAAGACTGATTAGGCTTGATATCTAACCTGCTAAGTTGATCGGCTAAATTATTGTCTTTTCCCTTTATGTGCTCGAATACCAAATTGTATATTGATATAGTGTCTAGAAAATTAAGCCATCTCCTTCTACTGCTATTTTTATCATTTATTTTTTGATGAAATTTAACAATGGCTTCACAGTCTGTTCTTACTAATATCTCTGGTTTATTTAAAATGTATAGTCGAAAACTATTTAACCCGTAAACTACTGCTAATATTTCTGCGTCTATACTACTCATATTACCTTTTTCTTTATACTTACCGCTTTGGTAGGCACAAATTTTTTCTTCATTTTTACTACTGTATTTGTTAGGTCTTGCTTTTAAGATGGCTCCCCATCCTTCGAAGCTCCCATCTGTTTCTACAACTAGGAAGTCTGTTTCTAAGGGCATATTTAGGTCTGGAATATTTTTTACTCTTTCTTTAATTTTTTGTACTAGTTTGATATCTTCTATATTAAAAAGTCTTTGTCCTGTTGAACCTGTTTTAGCGTAAAGAGGTCCGGCTATTTTTCCTAAGTCTTTAATGAAGACTCTGGCATAATTAATTATTCCTAGGAATTTCTGGAGATCTTTTAGTTTGTCTAATTTATCAGGCATTTCTAATACCTTTTTGGCTATGTGGGGTTGTAGTTTTATTTTTCCCTCTCCTAATATTACTCCTAAGAAATTTATGTAATGCTTACATAATTCCATTTTCTTTTTGCTTATTATTATTCCGTTGTCTACAAATAATCTAAAAATTGTTTGTAGATGTCCTAAGTGTTCGTTCATGTTATGGCTGAATACTAAAATATCATCAACATAAACTAATATAAATCTTTTATATTCTCCGAAAATATTATCCATTTTCCTCTGGAATATCGGAGGAGCTGTTTTTAACCCGAAGGGCATGACAAGCCATTCGAAATGTCCTTCTGGACAAGTAAAGGCTGTCCAGTCTATGCTATCTTGATGCATTTTTACCTGCCAGTATCCTGACTTGCAATCGAACTTACTAAAAACCTGCTTTCCCTGTATTCTGTTAATTAATTCTGTTTTATCGGGTAATTTATATCCGTCATTTCTAGTATTGTCGTTGAGTCTTTTATAATTTATTACCATTCTCGCTTTTCCTCTTATTATTTCTGCGTGATTCCTTACCATGAAAGCCGCAGATCTGTGTTTTGAAACTGACCTTCTATAGTAAGCTACTCTGAAGACAGAATTGGAAATAATTTCATATCTAGACTTCTTAACAGAAAAACGGCAGAAGAAAGTAACAGACAGTTAAGCGAAGTTATAGATATAGACAGAGACATCAGTATTTTTCAACAAAATCAATTAAACCTATTAAATCCAAGAACCTTATATAACACAGGAAAATTCTCTAAAACGACTCAACTATATAGACATTATAGGGAAGAACAGTTATCTATTTTAGGAACTACAACTGTTAGTATAAACCTAGTGAACTCTGCGTCACAAAAACAAATTTATAAGACAACTAGAACCCTAATGCATATGGGACTAATTGTCATAGGACTAAAAGGTTTGACCAGAAAAAATTTAGGAAGTAAAGTACTAGTAGTAATTTACGATGACAGATGGTCAGACATGAAGAAATCCATAATAGGAATGACTGAAGTAGACATGACTAATAATGGAGGAATTTTCTACATAAGCCCAGACTTTATAATGAACTTAGCAGAATTTGGAAAACATATAAAAATAGGAATACAGACTAAAGGATACGAAGAAATGCATAACGGTAATAATTTACTTATGTGCATAGGATTCCTAGGGAAAATGACTGATAATAGTAATACAAAATTTAAAATAAGAATAAATGATGTAGTAGAATTGATGGGTAACAGAGGTATTAATCTAATAAAACCTATAAAAATAGACCCAAAAGACTACGCAGGATTAGAATGGAAATTAGAAAATTTTAATAATAAAAAGAAAACGTTGCAACCAGAGTCACACCTGGTTTATACTAATTCTAAAGGAGAAACATCCATAAGATTTACAGACTATAATTACATGCCTCTAAAAGATATAGAAGAAGAAAGTACAATAGAAGAAGATGAAATTACTGAGATAAATTTCATGAACATAGAATTAATAGAAGAAGGCTTCGAAGTAGATATAGCCATAGATAAGGCAAAAAGCTTACATGAAAATGATCCAAACCATACTTTTAAATGTAAAGGATGTAAAATGCCGCGAATGAACATAAAAGAAACCATAAGTCATTTCAAAATTTGCGAATTAAGAACTGACAATTTAGGTTATAGGGCAGAACAAGTATGTGAAGAAAAATCAGATAAATTCGACGCAATTTGGGAAGACATCTTTAATGATGAAGAATCGGAAATAAACTCAGTAGTAAGTCAAAAAGAATTAATGGAGACTAGCATCCAAATTTCAGCCCTTTCCAAAGAACCACGGAGAACAATTTACATGGATACAAGTACAGTGAAATGTACACAGAAGAAGAGTATATAGAACAACCGGAGAACAGAGAAAATGTAAAACCATCAGGAATGAGAATGCCAATTGAAGAACCTATTGCTCTCCAAGAAGGAGGAAATAGAGGAAAAATCCTAAACATAGCAGCTCACGATCCACAAAGATGGAATTCAGTAATAGATCTATGGAAAGGAATAGTAGTGGCAGATTATATACAAAATTACGTAGAAACAGATCCAGAAACTATGTACAAATACTTAGAAACGTTCTTAGGAGAATCTACTAAAGCCTTATGGGAGGCATACAAGACTGATTTCCCAAATGAATTCCAGTATTTGGTTTCCATGGGATCAAACCCATACAATTTCACAAATAAAATACATACGTTAATTACAGGAGAAGACCCTAATAGTGGCTTAGTAATCTTACAAAAGAATGCCTTAATTAAACTAGAACAGTTAAGCATAGGAAACTGGTTTTATATTAAAAAGTTTTTAAATGACTATTTTTACTATTGCACAATAAGCGGAAACGCTGCTTTGACCAAGAGCTAGGTAAAAACTTTTAACAAACTACCAGGAGCTCTAGGAAGAGAAATAGAAGAAAGATGGAATAAAAGAAACGGAGTAATTCAAAATGTTAATCTTAAATGGTCAATAGGACACAGAATTCAACACGTAATGGATATATTACAAGAGAAATGTACAAACCTACAAATACAAAAACAATTAAAATTAAACGAAATGAACTTCTGTAAAAGTGTAGTATATACCACACAGAGTTACGATAAAGAACCTTATAAAAGAAAGAAGTATAAAAAAGGTTATAATAATAATAACTCATACGATAGGAAGAGATATTTTCTCAGAAAATCGGCTGCTAAAAAGCCCTATTTAGATAAAAACAGACATATACGAAAATATAGAACAGATAGAAACTATAAAAACAAATTAGAATGTTTTACTTGTGGAAGTATAGAACATTTAGCAAATACTTGCCCTAAAAGAATAAATAATAAAACAAGAAATTCTCAATTAATAGAAGACTTTCAAGAAACCCTTATAAACGTAGATTTAATATATGTCGAATCGAAAGTATATACTCAGTAGTAAGTATTGATATTAATAATACAAATAAAATAGAATCCTCAGACTCAGAGGCAGATGAACTAATTAATGAAATAGGACTAGAAAAATTAGACTTAGATATAAATATGAACCTTATGAATAGCGTCATAAACAGCTGTAATCATAATTTTGAAAATTATAAAGGCTTAGACAGTAATGCATGTTTCTCATGCAAATGGTTTCCCAGTAGAAGTAAAAGAGCCAAATGCAAACTTTGTTTTATAGAAGGATGTATAGAATGCATACGAAAAGAGTTTAAAATAACAGTTAATCAAAAAGAAGTAATCAATAGAACCGAAGATCAGACCACAAGTATGAGAATAATAACTCTAGAAACAAGAATGAATGATTTAGAAACAAGACTTCTAAAAATAGAAAAAGGAAAAGATGTAGAAACAAGAGATGATATCACACAAACAGAATTAGACTCAGAACTAATGAATATGGAAGATTATGGTACCTTGATCTGTAATGAAGATATAAAACTAAGTACTCTAAAATTCTTGTGAAAGTTAGGATAGCAGACTACGAAATAAAAGTCTTAGCCTTAGTTGATTCAGGATGTAGTAAGAGTATACTAAATAAGAAAGTAATTCCCCAACATTTGCTCAAAGAATTAGACAAGCCGGCTACAGCCATGCAAATGGATGGAACCCATAATACTTATCATCATTATATTCAGAATGCATCCATTAGTTTCATTAATACTTGCTCAAAATTTTACAACCCAAGTTACAAAATGAGCAAAATTTGGGTAAGAGATCTAAATATAAATACAGACTTTATCTTAGGACTAGACTTTATGCTAAATAACAACGGAAGCTGTACTATTACAAGGGATGGTGTAATCTTCTTAAAAAATAGTACCTATTCCCCGGTACAGACTAGTAAGATGCCAACAAAAATTACCCAAATCTCTCCTTTAGACCTACAAAAGAATGACGACAAAGAAAAAGACGAGTGTTGTCAAGATTGTAAAGATAAAGGAACATCATGCAATAATAAAGGAGAAAAAAACCTAATTTGGGAAGAAAACCTGGAAGAAGATGATATACTAGACAAAAACTATACCCTCATAGATATTGAAACAGATCTTTATAATTTTAAAACAGGTATAGATAAAATAGGAATAATAAGAAATAAGGAAGATTTAGATAAAATAATAAAGATTCTAGATGAATTAGAGATCATTGGAGAAAAGCCTTTAAAACATTGGAATAATAATAAGGTTACTTGTAAACTAGATATTATAAACCCAGAATATACTATAAAAACAGCATCCATAGAAGCTACTAACCAAGACCTAGAAGACTTCAAAATCCAAATCAAAGAATTACTTGATTTAGGTGTAATAAGAAGGTCAGTTTCAAAACACAGATCTGCGGCTTTCATGGTAAGGAATCACGCAGAAATAATAAGAGGAAAAGCGAGAATGGTAATAAATTATAAAAGACTCAACGACAATACTAGAAATGACGGATATAAATTACCCGATAAAACAGAATTAATTAACAGAATACAGGGAAAGCAGGTTTTTAGTAAGTTCGATTGCAAGTCAGGATACTGGCAGGTAAAAATGCATCAAGATAGCATAGACTGGACAGCCTTTACTTGTCCAGAAGGACATTTCGAATGGCTTGTCATGCCCTTCGGGTTAAAAACAGCTCCTCCGATATTCCAGAGGAAAATGGATAATATTTTCGGAGAATATAAAAGATTTATATTAGTTTATGTTGATGATATTTTAGTATTCAGCCATAACATGAACGAACACTTAGGACATCTACAAACAATTTTTAGATTATTTGTAGACAACGGAATAATAATAAGCAAAAAGAAAATGGAATTATGTAAGCATTACATAAATTTCTTAGGAGTAATATTAGGAGAGGGAAAAATAAAACTACAACCCCACATAGCCAAAAAAGTATTAGAAATGCCTGATAAATTAGACAAACTAAAAGATCTCCAGAAATTCCTAGGAATAATTAATTATGCCAGAGTCTTCATTAAAGACTTAGAAAAAATAGCCGGACCTCTTTACGCTAAAACAGGTTCAACAGGACAAAGACTTTTTAATATAGAAAATATCAAACTAGTACAAAAAATTAAAGAAAGAGTAAAAAATATTCCAGACCTAAATATGCCCTTAGAAACAGACTTCCTAGTTGTAGAAACAGATGGGAGCTTCGAAGGATGGGGAGCCATCTTAAAAGCAAGACCTAACAAATACAGTAGTAAAAATGAAGAAAAAATCTGTGCCTACCAAAGCGGTAAGTATAAAGAAAAGTGTAAATATTAGCAGTAGTTTACTGAGTTAAATATTTCGACTATACATTTTAAAGTTAAATAGTATATATATATATATATATATATAAACCAGAGATATATATATATATATATATATATATATATATATTCTATATATATATATGGTTAGTTGGATATTAGTTTGTTATAAGCTCATTAGATATTTTGTTTAGCGACTATGAATATACTGATATGTAGTAGTTGTGTATATATATAGGTACATGATACTCATTTGTAAAAGATCAGTCATAAATATCAGAAATTAGAAGAGCAGATATTTTTGCTCCCCAAACTGTTCTCTCGACTTCTCTCCTTCTCTCAATTTCTCGATCACTTTCATTCTCTTCATCAAACCTTAGCTACTCCTGCAGATCATACACATGCAGTGTATGATTATTAACATGGTATCAAAGCCGAGTTTGGTATAGATCGAGATCCAATCGCAGTGAGGAATTCGAAAATTCAAAAATCGCTGAAAATTAAATCGCATCACATATCTCTGTTTTATTCTCAGTTTTAAATCGATCCGGAATTTAACATCTATCGCGCGATTGAGAACGAAGGAGACATCAAGGAATTGAAGGAGTTGATCGAACATAATCGTGGTTTTCTTCTGAAAAATAAAAAATTGTGAAGGAACTGAACATCGAGGAGTCGAAATCGAGGAACTGAAGATGCATTGAAGATCTTCGTACTGTTAGCACTAATATTGAGGTAATTTCTGTAGAATATCGATCGATTCTGTTGCGAGTGACACAGAATCGACATCGAAGATCGATTCATCCTAGAATATCGATCGATTCTGTTGTGAGTGACAACATAATATCGATTCATCCTACTTGTTAACTATTTTTTATTATCGTATTTGTCGATCGAGTCGTATGGAGATGCTATCATTTTCTGCGGATACACTCCGTCTTGGCTATAATTGCGATGTCGAAGATCACTGAAAATGTGTGTACTTCTGAGTATTTTAGTCGAGTTGATGGAAATTCAACTTCATTTTCGTATTGGTTCTGTGTTGGTGAATCAATTTTGTGTTATTGAGTTGAATATTATATCGTTAAAGCTGATTTTGTGTTGACGAATTGGAGAAAAGTGTCGTTCATTGTTGTTGTGTTGGTTTCTACTGGTTAGTTACCGAAAATGTTGGTGTTATTTTTACTGTGATCATTGTGACTAAGTGTAGAGGTTGATGCTGTAGTTCTGGCTTAGTATACTGCAAAGGAGGCTCGGGTGGAAGTTGTACACGAGTCTACAAATAACAGAAATAATAGTGAAGGAAATAATGGAGAAAGATGTGGGATTGAGTGTTATGACTCCGTCTTTTGATAGTTGTTGTTGTTGATTTACGAAAAATGTTTTAATTGCCTTGTCGGCTAAGAACAAGGCTGGAATAATGGATCGATAAAAGGATCGAGGAGTTTTCAGCGACAAATTGACTGAGAACTGAGGGATACTTCATCGGAGACAATATGGATTGAGTTGAGGCTCAATTTCCAGAAGTTATTCGCAGGTCGATCAAGTGTTAGATTGCCTGTTTCTATATGTGTAGCTCAGGATAGGAGAATCAAGAAATTTCTAGCCGGAATTGGACTAGAAATTGAGGGAGACTCTGTTGTATATCCGAGCTTATTATAGTAGCTTGTGTGATGAGAATCGAAAGATTCTCTAGTTCGAATGAGACTAGAGAACGAGGGGTTCTTGCCGTGGGTTTTGCATAGGGAGAATCAAGGGATTCTCTAGTTCGAGTGAGACTAGAGAACGATGGTTTCTTTATTATTACCAGTGTTCTAAAAATGGTCTGGGAGGCCGCCTAGGCGCCCCCAGACCGTCCCGCCTAGGCCCCCGCCTAGTAATTACATCCGCCCAGGCCCCCGCCTAGGCTCCCACTCCCCGTCCTGGTCCCGCCTAGCATTTTTTAGAACATTGATTATTACTGCTGCACCTGATGTTGTCGATGTTGCGACTAGTGCTGATGTTGGTGATGCACCTGTGTTGCTGCTCACTGTTATTATTGCTGATGTTGTTAGTGGAAATGCAGGGATGTGGTCTATGCTAAGGGATAGATTGCAGCTATGACCAAGCTGCTAATGATACAGTGTTTGTTTCAGCTGTTGGTGTGACTGTTTCAGCTGCTGGGATCATTATTACTGCTAAGTATTTGTGATAGTGTTAGAGTTGGAGTTATTGCTAAACTTTCTGATATGGTTTTGACCACAAATGCTGAATTTGCTTGCTGCGCTGCAGTCGAGATGCTTCCTGCTGCTATTGTCATTGCTAAAATGTTATTATTCAAGCTGATTTTACTGCAGCTGATTTTGCTGGTGCTGTTGTGCTAATGCTAGTGTTGCTGGTGTCTGATTGGTTCCTCTTTTGCAGGTTCTGGTACTGCATATGTTGTTTTCAGGGGTGTAACTGCTGATGTTGTGGTTGCAAGTGCTGAATGCGGCTTTAATGCTTGTGTACATACACTGCTGCTGTTGATGCTGCCAGTGTTATTATTGCTGCATATTGCAGCTCATGATGGCTGTTGGGATTGTTGTCAACCAGACCAATATTTATTTCGTTTCCTCAGTGAAACATATCACTGGATTCTCATCACTCCAGAGCAAAGATAAGGACACTTTGGAGAAATTGATTTATAAAGGTGCTACATTGTTATAGGCTGCTGGTGATAGTGCAGCTACTACCACAACTATTGGTGATGAAGGTGAGGTTGAGAGGCCTGATGATGTTGTGGAGGCTGATGTTGTGGAGGCTGATGTTGCTATTAATGTGGATGCTCACCAGGCTACTATACCAAATGTTGTTTTTTGCTACTGCTGGGCATAGTGTGGATACTACTGCAGGGGTTAGGAATGGTGTTACAGACAATACCAATGCTACTTCAGCTGCTGGGATTTTCAGGAACACTTACAGTCAAAGATTTTCAGGAAGTCCTTAAGGACATTGTTTCCAAGTTATGACTGAAACCTCTGTTTTCAGTGCCTAGCATGAGGGGGGTGTTGAGATATACCACATATATATGTGTGGTTAGTTGGATATTAATTTGTTATAAGCTCATTAGATATTTTGATTAGAGATATTTTGATTAGTGACTATGAATATACTGATATGTAGTAGCTGTGTATATATATAGGTACATGGTACTCATTTGTAAAAGATCAGTCATAAATATAAGAAATTAGAATAGCGGATATTTTTGCTCCCCAAACTATTCTCTCGACTTCTCTCCTTCTCTCAAGCTCTCGATCACCTTCATTCTCTTCATCAAACCTTAGCTACTTCTGCAGATCATACACATGCAGTGTATGATTATTAACATTATTAATCTTTACTCAGTACTCATAAATCTTATCAAAACACTCTTTCATTCACTAATATTTAATTGATTTTTAATACACATTTTCTTCAGAAATATTTTTGATTCACCAACTAAATACCAGAAAACATTTCAAAAGAATATTTTCATAAAAAATGACTTCCGTCACATACACTACAATAGAAGGGAAGAGAAAAAGAAATCAGGTAATAGAAAAATGGTAAGTACGATGTTTCATTTGCTTATAATCTTTCATTATGAAATTGAAGCAGAGAACATGGAATGATCTTTTTAGAAGAAAAGAAAAAAGCTAATCCACTGATAAGAGTTAAGGTGGACTGGTAGATGTTTCTTCGTTCTTAACCATATATCTAGTGTTTGAGCTTGCTTGGGCATAGGTACGAGTCTTCCTTTGTTAGGATGCGTTTTACCCCAATGTGAGACTTCTCGATGTAAATCTAAGTTTAGTCGTATACAATATAAATACGGGACACTACAATGTATACAATATTGATTAACATTAACTAGAACAGATTAATTAAAGGCGCATAAAATCATGTTCCGTACGACTGTACCAAGAATCTTTAAAGTAAATGGCTACCTGAATTTTCCTTTTGACAACTCTAATGATGCTCACCAGTTGAAGTTAATTAAACTACTAGCTAGCTAGATTAGGGGAAAAGGTTACAATATGGCTAAACGCATAATCCTATCACCTCTTGATAACGACTTGCTTCTCAAACCACATGAATATATATAATAGTGATCTCAGTATATATACATATATAACATATTTCAGTAATTTGCTAAGTTACAGATCTAGTATGCAAACAAACAACAGAATACTAGGCCTTCTTGCACCATGTGTATCAACAACTCACTGTTTTTGGTTAAACCATTTACCTTTCAATGAGAGGATTTTGTCGGGCCCTAATTAATCCGAGTATCGGATATCAGATAAAAAATCAAAAAAATAACTATATCAAAGTATATACTAATGAGTGTAGTGATATTTAGAGAGAATTTGTTTGCAAACTATGCCTGAAGGGATAGTTTCACACTTTTTTTGACGGCGAACCCGCACCGCTATTCTTTCAGTGCGCAGGGGTAAATCCTGGCCGACGTAATAGCCGCGCAAACTCACCGACAACCACACTTGGCAAGCCATGTGTGACAGGCTCAACCAAGAAGATTTATGCAGGGGATCGAACTCGTGACCTTGCGGTCACGCGCTCTACTGCTACACCAACTTGACTACCCTTGCGGGTATAGTTTCACACTCTAACTCTCCCTTAAATGCAGAGTTTGTCTTCAGGCATAAAATAAACTTTGTCTTGTGAATTCAAACTCAATCTTACGATTTTTTTAAATTATTTACTGAGCAAAGTTTCGAACCCGGAACGGTATATTTTTTAAGGAAGGACAAAAATTAAAGATTCAAATTTGAGTTGTAAAAATTAAATACCGGTGCCTTTGAAGGGAATCTGCCCAAAAAAAAAAAAAAAAACTTAACTAGGAAGCTAAGGGATCAATTCTTGTTCTTGGCTTTGAGTTGTTTCCCACTAAAATATATGCCAGTCAAAAATTTAAGTGGCTAACGATGATGAATATATATAAATATATACTAATTGGTTTTATATATTTGAAAAGACTACGAATCAATTGACAGTACTTTTGTTACAAATGCCTTTCGGTGTTACCCATAAATACAAGCTGGAGCGCATTGTACTATTCAGTACATGAGTATAAAACTTTTTACAGAACTGTTTGAATTTATATGGAGTTTGAAAAAATAGTTATAATATGAGTAAAATAATAATAAAGTATGAGTGAAATGATGATAAATGTATAAGTTTTAAAATAAGTATTATGTTTGAAATAGGTACTGTGAAGAAGCTTGTTTCACTCATGGTACCTCTTTTGCACTCAAAGATAATGTCCTAGAGTTAAAACAAGAATGTGTTGGAGTCCACCTACAAGGGAATCTCAAACTCGAGCATAGTATATACATGGATGATCGTTTTTGGGTCTGTGCGAGATGTGTTATCGCATAGGGCCTTTGAAAAATGAAAAAAATTAAGATTTTTTTTTTCATTTTTTATTAAGTAGTATTAGTCAGAATTTACTGTAAAAACTCATAATTCGCAGGTCTTAACAGTTTTTTATTGCAAAAAAAATAAATGTGACACTCTTTGGTAATGGTCTGAAAAAAAGTGATTCGGGATGGGTCGTTCTTTATATCTAGGGGAAGGGGTTAGGCATCATTATAAACACTTAAAGTAAAAGTTAATAGAATCACATAAATTTAAAAATAATAGCAAAATTAACAAACAAAGCAAATAAATCTTAATCCAATCAAATTAAAGTGATTCTGTTTTAGTGGCGCGCGAATGTGGAAACCCAAATTCAGATTATTGAAATCGTATATTTATTTATATTAAAAATTCACTTTTACGAATTAGAAAAAAATTCCAAAATATTTGAGACGAACCTATATACCTGAAGAGTTTTACTTACAAAAGATTCGAACTCAAGTATATTATGCTTTTTTGTATTTTAGGTAAATGTGTTTTCGTTCAAATATTTTGTGTTCGGCTAAACGTTGAATAATTTGAAGATCGCGGCTAAAGCTTGATCAGCAATTCAAAACATGCATCTATAGTATTTTTTTTTAAGTGTAGGTACCCTTTTTAGATGCACAAAAATAATTAGTATCATAATTGAGTCATGTGAAATGCAAAAAGAATGTAAAGATGTGGGTTTTGTCTTGGCTCGAGCACATGAACTCATTATACATTTAAACATGCTCAAGTTAGGTTAAAAGAAAGTCAAGTGGTTGCTCATTTAATTAGTTTTATTTTCAAGGGTTCAACTACATACAGGTGTAGTCTGTCGAGTACTTTTCATATTTTCCTAAGGGCATATATGCAACAATATTTTTTTAAGTTATACATATTACATTGTAAACTGTCAATGTGATTTAATTCATGATATTATATTAGTTACCATTTTACTATATGGGGTATCAATATCAAGTAGTCATGAACAGGGGCAAAGTTACTGTGTACGTTACAAGTTTGGTCAAATCCAATAACTTTAATCCAGTTCTATATTTATTTTAAAAAAATCATTGAATGTACACAAATTATTAATTTAAAATTGAATAACGTAAAAGATTTAGGATCTCAAAATCATAAGCTAATTCTGGTTCCGCCGTGTTGGGTCTCGGTAGTTATACTATGGATTAAATAAATACACACAGCAAAACAGATAACATCAGTATACTACAGTGTCGAATGTCAGCAGAAATGTCGTCTGACACAAGTGGCGACACTAAGATAAAACTTATGAATACCTTTGAAAGAGTTTAAAATGCAGCGGAATAAAATAAAGAACACTAATGTTTAATTTTCATAAGTTATATCCATGATGGTCAATGACCAAATGTATTATATATATGTATATACAATTGAATAAATTCATTTTCTTACAATGTTACAAGAAGATACAAAAGGAATAAAAAGGTTAAGTCGCAGATAATTATGCCAGAAAAATCTATCTAAATAGAAGTGATCAACACCTCATTACAATTGCTTCAATGAAAGAACAAATCTAGAATCTAGGCAGCACTTGTAATGTCGTACAGAATGTCGTCACAAATACAGGCGATACTTGTTGATCCAGTTTTCGATCTTATAATCTGGAGATCTCTCTCGATCTTTTCTCTTGTGATTTTCTGGATATGCAATCCTTAAAGTGACCTCTCTATTTATAGTAGAGAGTTCCCTTGAAAGACTCTTCGATCTGTTGTGTAGGTTGAGTCAAATATGGAGCACGTGGGCAGTAGCTTAAGGCTGAAAAATCTCTAACTGCGTGGACTGTTTCTTCCTCTTCTAGCTCCTTAAGCTATGCTTGACTGGACTTGGTATTCATCGATCCTAATCTGCTTTAAAGACTCATTGCCAAGGTAATTTGTCATGTGATAAAATCGATCACAGTTACCTGAAAAACTGCCCGTGAAGATAGACAAAACTGTTTCCAGAATGTCGGCCAGAATGTCAAGACATTTGTTCCAACATTTTCTGTTTTGGACTTAGTACGAAAAATGATATGTTAGGAAAAATGTTATGACACAGAACCTAACATTAACATTCTCCCCCTTTTTGTCTTTCTTCACAAAACCTAATTGAGAAAAAAAATACATGTGATCTACAGCAGCAGCAAGATCCACACAATTACTCCCCATCAACCTGTGATGGTATATAAAAGCAAGACATATAAAATATACACATATATATACCATATATTAGAAACAACTATCAAGAAAGATCATTTTGATGGCGTGTGTACTGGTCACCCTGGAGCTCAGTGGGCGGACTAGGGCGATTAATTGCAGGGCAAGAGGTGGCGTATGTGGCCATGATTGGAAAGAGTGGGCGAACAGGAAGTGGATTGGTGGGCAAGTTGTTGACATATTTGTATGATGATCGTTGTGTGATAATCGCATGAAGTAATTGTGCCAGGAGGGTTAGATTCTCGAGGCGATTCCTCGTTTCTCCACGGGTGACGACTCGCGCGTCGGACCGTGAGATACTCGCCGCGAGGTATGTGAACCAGTAAGAAAATACATGTGGTTTTAAATTATATGATAAGAAAGAACTTGAAGTATTTCAAAAGATTTTGAATCATTTGAAAACTTAAGAGTTATACATCGACAAACAAAAGGA
Source organism: Przewalskia tangutica (assembly GCA_029844215.1). Lineage (NCBI taxonomy): Eukaryota > Viridiplantae > Streptophyta > Magnoliopsida > Solanales > Solanaceae > Przewalskia > Przewalskia tangutica. The sequence continues at coordinate 91,551,610 of CM056738.1, read as the reverse complement.
AATGTTTTGAATAATTAAGTATTATTAAAACAAGAGAAACTAAGCTAAGATGAGACAAATGATATTTTAGATCATTTTGTAATAAGATTGTTATAAACAAGAATATCCATAAGACTTATGTTTCTCGATTGTTTAAAGGAATTATATTCTTAAATGAATAAGAAACCTTTCTAAAATAAAACATTTGAAATTAGGCAACGTTTGGAAAATAATGTTGTTACTTGATTTTACAAAGGTAAGAGTTTTGGTTTTCTTAATTTTATACTACTCTTTTTTAAGATTTAATGTGTGAAGTACTTTGGGGATGAATAACTTGATTGTATTGGTTTGTGATAGCCTTGTAATACTTGGGTTTCCTTGATTGTGCTTACTAACGTTATGATAGTATTGATTCGAGAATACGTGGTGTTTAAGGTATTCCACGGCATGATCGATGTTATGGGCTTGAGACCCATAGTTATATTGGAGTGATGACTTTGTGAGTCCTACTATGATTTCATTGATTTATTTATTTTGTTTGTTCTTCATGTTGAGGCGTGTGGGAAGCTCCGTTTCTCGAGGCTTATTGTTTACATTTATGGCGGCCATTTTTGTCGTATCATTTCTTTTGTAAAAAGGATTAAGTTGGAAAAAGTTGTTATTTATATATACGAAAGACAAGTTTTTCTCAGATTATTGTTTCATATTTCATAAGATGTCTTGTATTGTTTTATGTGATTACTCGATGTTGTATCTCGTGACAAAGATAAACATCCATGACATTACACTAAGACTGTTAAAGCATTTTTACAGCCCAAACTAAATAGAATCAACCATTGTCTTAAATCTTCAATGCTACACATTTCGGCTTTAGCACATAATCAGTAACAACAAAAAATTTATCCAACAACATCTCAGCAGTAGCTCAGTAGTACAACATCAGCAGTCTCTCTGGAGGTTGATCAAGTAGTAGATTACAACATTTTTCTACTTGAGTCGACACACCATCGCATATCTCCCCGCACTGCATTGTGGCCACGGCGGCAACTTTGCTAATCTCAGCTTCCTCTTTCTCCTCTGTCTCCCCCTTCTTGGCAGCTTCTGTCTCCCCCTGTATCCCAGAATTCTCCCCCTTTTTGAGAAGAAAACAATGACATAAAATAATCTCTGACTTGAATTAGGGCTAGTCTCACATTATAAATGTCAAACTGTTGTTCATTGATTTTAGCAATCTGTCTTACAATCCAATCAACTGTCATCGGAGACTGTTCTGATTTAGTGTTGTCAAAAATGTTGGGAACATTTTTGTCAACATTTTCTTTACTACTGCTTGCCAGTTTCCAGGGGGGGTCAATTATTCTGATTGTGCTCTTCAGTACTGTTTTATTGACAATATACACCTCAGGTTATTTTCTTATCATATCTATCTTTGGTGGTTGAACCCTTGAGATGTAAGGACTTCAAATATCAAGTGGGGGAAAGGTAAGATTTGGTTTGAGTCTTTTTCAGCTAAGTTTACAATCTGTTGGAAGATTGTCTTTTCTAGATTGACTCGAAGACCCTTACTGATCGGTGTATTTTATATACACATTTTGAGTCATTTTTAGTTAGTCTTTTGCCCATTTTTGTACAAATATGTGTCGTGTTAGGATAGATTTTCTTTCTTTTGAGTCACAGTGGTTTAAAGTGGCACATTGGCGAGAAGGAGCGAAAAGAGGGCAGAAACAGAGGTTCCAGAGCTCAAAAAGCTAAAAAATTGGCAATCCGGCGCGGCCAACCAACCAAAGAACAGCAGAGCGCCACGGAGCCCAAGAAGCAGAGAGCCGCAAAAGTTTCGGCGCCGCGGCGCCGGTTGCATGGTCGCGGCGCCAACGCGGGAAAATTGACATATCTGAATAGGAATGGGCCAAGGCCAAGAAGGAAAAGGTTTGAGACGTTTTTGGTGATATAAAAAGGACCTTTAGGTCAGATTTTAAGGGTCCACACTTTACAATTCATCACAACTTAGAGATCAAAATTAGAGAATTATTTTTGAGTAATTTGTTGTTCTTTATTTTATTTCTTTTTTGTGTATGTTGGATATTAGTTTAGTTCTTGGCATGTTTATGGCTAGGAACTAACTTAATTTAGGGTTTTCCATGTCGAATCGTTTGAACCTCGTTCTTATGAATTAATGCATGTTTTGGTTTCTTCTTATTATTGTTGAGATTTATTCAATAATTATTTTGATTGCTTGGTAATTAATTGATCACTAATTATCATAACTTATATGATTTCTAATCGAAAGCCGAAAGAGGAGATTGTGAATATGCTATAGTTGAATAAACATAGGTTTAAATCGTGGACGAAAGTACCCCGATACTTGTGTAGCTTAATAGGTTATTGCTCTTAATCCTCCTTTGTAGTCAATCTTGTCATCGAAAGATAGAAGGGTTCTACATTGGGGTTGAATGTTTATATTACCTTAACAGGAGTATAAAACGGCTTAGTTAACCTGCTATCTCAAAATAGAAGAAGAACCGTAATTATTTGCATTAACGAGTAAAACGAGCGGATAATTGAGGAGATTTGGAAGCCCTATTTCCACCATATCTGAAGTAAAGTAAAGTAATTTAGTTAGCATCTATAATCATAGCTATAAACAATTCATCAAATTATCGGTTACCAAATAGATACTACAAAATAGAGGTTGATAATTGGACACTAATCCCTGATGACGATAACTCGGTCTTCTAGACTATATTACTTGTCACGACACGTGCACTTGCGTTTAGTGTGTGCATAAATCGCGCATCACTTACCTATCTTAAAGAGAAGGATTGCTTGCTCTATGGTTACAATTGACTCATTCGTAGAAGGAAGCCAATTGTATATAGCAATTTTATGTAAAATAACAAACAATGTTGTAAGCTTCGATGCTGGACACCTTGAGACCCCTTTGTCAACACACCCCCAGTGATATAGTATATCACTCCATCCCTGTCTTTCACAACATCTTGTTCTTCGTTTTCATTCAATCCATCAGTCAGACTCATATATTGGTTTATTGTGGCAGACGTGAAGTCATAAAACTTGGTATAGAAATAAACTTTGTCAAATTTCTTTGACTTGATTTCCTCCATTTTTGTTTTTAGATTTGCATAAAATAACCTCACAATCTCTTCAACATATGGACATTTATTATTAACAAAGCTTAGTAGATTTCTTTCGGTGAAGAAATCCATCAAGCCATATTCCGTACATGATGCGATGTCCACAACTTTTTCAGTTTTTATTATCCTATTTTTGTACCACGACCAGTTGACAGATTTTTCTTGGGTCAGAAATTTGTATGAGAAAGGACTTACCTCATCCTCTAATTCTGTTGCAATTTTGCTCGATAAGGTTGGAGAACTTGATTCTTTAGTCACAGGATGTGATGTCTGATCGGTGTATTTTATATACACCTTTTGAGTCTGTTTTAGTTAGTCTTTTGTCCCATTTTGCACATATAAGTGTCGTATTAGGATAGTTTTTCTTTCTATTGAGTCAAAGTGGTTGAAATGGCCAAATGGCGGAAAAGGAGCAAAAAGAGGGCAAAAGAGGAGATGCCAGAGCTGAAAACAGAGAAAGTGGCGAACGAGGCTAAAATCTAGACCCGCCATGGCCTCCTGCAGCGACAGCGGCGCCCATTATTCGAAGAAGATCCAGCGCGGCGCCTCGTGAGACTGAAAGCAGGCCGCGCGCTAAACATCCGAGAAGCCACAGAGTTGCAGCGCATGGCTCGTGCAGCAGATATCTGGCGCGCCAAAACACCCGAAGTAGTGCAGAACTTTAGGCGCCGCGGCGCCGACGCGGAAAAATTAGGTCTTTTGACGGATTTTTGGGCCAGCTCGAAGGAAAAGAAGGAGGCGTTTTAAAACTATATACGGAGACCCCTAGGCCGTTTTTGGGGGTTCCCCTTTCGAGCACAACTCAAGATTCTTGACTTGGAGTTTGGATACCATTAGCTTAGTAATTTCTTTTTCCTTTCCTTTATTTATTTCAGTTTTTGCATGATGAACTTTGAATTAGTTCTTGTCATATTCATGGCTAGGAACTAATTCTCTTATAGGCTTTCTATGTTGAATTCTTGAACCTTATGTTATAAAGTAATGCATGCTTATGGTTATTATTCTTATTGAGAGATCTATCCAATAATTGAGTTGAATTCTTGGTAGCTAATTGACAACTAGTTATCACTATATGATTTCTAATCGATTCAAAATGGAGGATTGTGAATATCTTGTAAGTTGGGTAGACGGTCTTGAATTGGGGATGAAAATACCTCAATTAGATTTGTAAGCGTTGATGAGAGGCTTAACAACCCTAATTTTGCGCATTGTGCGTGACGGTCAACTAGGTTTTGTGCTTAATCCTCCTATAGAGTTACCCTTATCGTGAAAGTTAGGTAAGGAACAATCTGGGTTGAGTGTTTATATAACCCTAACGGGAGTATAAAGCGATTTCAGAAACTGCTTTCTCCAAAAGAAGAACACCATAAGTAATGCATTAACAAGTAACATAAGCGGATAGTAAGGATACATAGAAGCCCTATTCTCATCACATCTGAAGTAATTCTTTACATTTAAATAGCTTTTGAAATTCTTAGTTATAAACAACCAATCAAGTATTAATTCGCCAAATAGATACTATAAAATAGATAGTTGGTACTTGAACCCTAATCCTAGAGGACGATATTCGGTCTTATCTAAGACTATACTACTTGATACGATAACGTGCACTTGCGTTTAAAGTGTGTGCATATTATGCGCATCAAGTTTTTGGCGCCGTTGCCGGGGATTAGGCAATAGTTCAATATCAAATTATCTATTTTTAATTTCTAATTTGGATTTAATTTTTATTTTTTATTTTTTTTTATTTTTTTTAGTGTCTACGAAAATCAGGGTGCCGTGATTCTTTGTTTGTTTTTGATCTTTCTCAGGATATCAGTTTATGCGAAGGAGAAGAGGAGCTGACACTCTTGTTCCCTTCAATCCGGAAATTGAGAAAGCCTGCAAACATAACAAAAAGAATCAGCGAATTGCAACGTTGATATAAATCTACTGTGCTCCCAACAAAAAAAGGATGAGAGAAGGGTTAGGTGAAAATCAACTTAACCCGGAGATCCTCGAAGTGCCAATAGATATGGAGGATAGAGTTCGAATCCAAAAGAAGAAGTGCAGGAGATTATGTGCTACCAAGAGTGAATGGAGCACAGACTTGCATTAGGCTCCCTACAATAGGAGCCAACAATTTCGAGATAAAACCAGCGATTCTGAGCATGATGCAACACACAGTGCAGTGCGGAGGACTGCCATCGGAGGATCCACATATGCACATAGCAAATTTCTTGGAGCTATGGGCCACTTTCAGATATAACGGCATCGATGATGCCGCGATTGAGGCTCTTTCTTCTCACTCGTGGATAGAGCAAAAGTATGGTTGAATTCTGCCACCGTGATTCGATATTTACATGGCACGAGCCGCACGAAATTCCTAGCCAAGTTCTTTCCACCTGTAAAGCAAAGAAAATTAAGAGGGAGTTGAACAACTTCTATCGTGATGGAGAGTCCTTCTATGAAGCAGGGGAGAGATTCAAGGCTCTCCAGAGGAAGTGTCCCCACCATTGCATTGAGTTGTGGAACTTGGTTCATATTTTCTACAACGGCCGAGCAAGACAACCGTAACCATCATAGATGCACCGCAGTGGAGCATTCATGAGGAAAGCGACCACGCCACGCGAGTTATTAGAAGATATGGCCACTAACAACCATGTCATCTGAAGAGGCAACCGATGGGAGAAGAATCGCGGGTCCGTGAAGTAGATGCTATTCGCTTTGAACGCAAGTGGCTCTTCTAGCGAAACAATTGCAAAGAACATACCGTGTCGATGAATCCGTGCAATGCCGAAAATCGCGTGAGATATGCGGCCCACATACATTTGATAGGTGTCCTTCACGGATCCCAACAACATCCCAATGAGCGGCAGAGTGTCAGCGGAAGTAACTACCAGAGGCAGCGAACAACCCCTACTCAAACACTTATAATCGGTGGAGGAATCACCCAAACTTCTCATGGAAAGGAGATCGGGGCAAGAAAATCGCACTGCGGCAAAATCGATGCCAGCCAAGAAAATCGCATGTGGCCAGCAGAACCAATATCGAGGCGCAGACGGTGATAGGGGCGATGCAGAATCCAAGAATCGAATCACCGCTTCACTCAAGCCCTCGGCCTCAACAATGCACCAGTCGCAAGAAAAACCAGATGAGCTTAAAGCAGCCATGACAGCACTTGCCAACGCCTAGACGCAGTTTATAACAGAATCTAGATCCTCGTTCAGAAACTTGGAAACACAGTAGGGCAGCAAAGCGCACAAACATCGAGCCACGAGGGACATTGCCAAGCAATGCCGAGGTAAATCCGAGGAGCAATGTAAGGCGATGCGGTTGAGAAGTGGAAAACAATTGAGCAACAATTACCACCAATAGTTGAGAGGAAGCGAGTTAGAAAAGATAAGGTGGTGAACCTAGCCCGATGATAGAAAACTCGGAGAAGGAGTATACGAAAAGATTCCTTTCCCCCAGAGATTACAAAGGAAGGCGGTCGATAAACAATTTTCCAAATTCTTGGAGGTATTCAGGAAGTTGCACATCAACATACCGTTTATAGAGGCTTTGGAGCAGATGCCATCTTATTTCAAGTTCATGAAAGAAATATTGTGAAAAAAGATGAAACTGGAAGAATATGAGATAGTAGCAATAACAGAAGAGTGTAGTGATATCTTACAAAAGAAATTGCAACCAAAGATAAAGGACTGAAGCTTTACACTACCATGCGAGTGGCGGGGTGACTGCAATGAGCCTTGTGTGATTTAGGGGCGAGTATAAATTTGATGCCTATCGGTTTTCAAAAGATTGGAGTTAGGAGAAGCAAACCCACCATCGTGAGTCTGCAACTCAGCCGACAGACGGTGGTTCATCCACGAGGAAGATCGAGGATGTGATTGTGAAGGTAGGAAAATTTTTCTTTCCCGCAGATTTCTCATTCGATATGGAAGAAGATGTAGAAATCCCGATCATATTGGGAGGCCATTCCTAAGAAGGTAGAGCCTTGATTGACGTTGAAGAGGAGAGAGCTAACGCTAAGAGTGGAGAACGAAGAGATGGTGTTTAAAGTCTTTAAACACGTCATTGAGCCAAGCGTAAGTGGGTGTTTTGCAATCAACACCACCAAACCCCACGCGAGCCATTGCAATGCAACCAAAGAGTGATGAGCCCAAGAAAGCAAGCATGGTTTCTTTGAGATGACACTAAATGAGGTAATTGTTAGGAACTCCCTACTACCGATAATGCTAAAAGAAAAGGAGAAAGGAAACGCCAAATGTGGCGGAAATGGATTGGTTGGGGACTTAATCCACCCCAGTAAGTCTAAGGAACTTGCGTCCGGCTAAAAGACGTAAAAGACAGGCGCTTTGGGAGGCAACCCAACGTTTTCAATTATGTTATTTTAATTTCGTCTTTAAGTTTATTTTATTTTGTCTCGAACGATCTCACGGTCTTGAGTCTTGTGTTTTGTGATGGGATTGATGTGGAAATAAATCAAGAAAAGCGAGGATTTCGAGCGGGTAGCGCGCGCTTCAGAGCAGGGCGCGGCACTAAATATCTGAAAAGTCTTTGAAGTTTAAGCCGCGCGCCAGAGCAGAAGCGCAGCGAAATCGAAAAATGTGCAAGATAGCGCGCTACCAGAATGGCCGCGGCGCATGAAATCTGATGAGCGCAGAGTTTGCGCGCGGCTAAAAGCGTGGCGCGCGGCGAATCCAGAACTTAAGCGCCCAAAAATCGATTTTCCCCAATCAAGAAAGGAAAGTTTAAGCGCGCGGTGTCGATTCTGGCAGAATTGGAAAATACTTTGATCCAAAAGCCCTACCGCCAAATCAAACACCAAGGGCTCTCCTCCTCACGAAATTAGAAGCACTATCCACCGCCACTACTACCATTTTAGCCAAAAGCGTAAGTCTTTTTGTCTTTTAGTTTTTCCTTTGAGTCTACACATTGGGGACAATGTGTAATTTAAGTTTGGGGTGTTTTTATGTGTTTCATTTTTATGTTTTATTCGAGTCTTCTTTTTGATTTTTTTGTTTATTTTGAGTCACCACAAATTTTTTCGTTTTGAGTCATAATTGTCACAAAGATCATGTATCTTGTAGTTGCTAGAAACACCTAGTGAAGTAAGGTAAAATAATGTAGCGGAATTGTAGCAACTATTTAAACACCTAGGTTAGATATGCCAAAACTCACAAAATCTGTCTATTTGGAGTTTCATACTTGAATTGTGCATACTAAATGATTGAAAACCTATGTACGATTGTTTGCTATTTGAGGCTAAATAATTAGGATATGCATGCTAGGGAGATGACTCGTGCATTTCTTTGATAGCCAATTCTTACCTCTTTTCTATCTGACTTTAAAAATATATCCCTAGTCATTATCGAGCCAAAAATTGAAACTTTTCTTTGACACCCTATATTCTACAATTGTGCCATAAGTAAAAAGTTTCAAAGTGGAGTACATTGTGTTAAAAGAAGAAACAAAAAGAGTGAACAAGTTTGATGCACCCCAATGGAAAAGTAATAAGAAAGAGGCAAAAGCCTAAGTTTGGGGTGCATAGTATAATACACTTCACTCTCCCAAAACAAAAGAGGGAAAGATAGAATCAAGTGAAGGAAAGAATCAAAAGAAAAAGGGAAAAATTGAAAAGCCAACGAGCGTATGGTGCGTAAAAATGAGCCTAAATGCCCATCTTTACCAACCCCTACCTAAGCCTACATTACAACCTCAAAGTCTGAAGATCTCTTTATGCATATCCGTAATTAGTGGAGAATAGCAAGTAAGCATGCCATAGGAATTATTGAATTTATATGCATGATTTAGTATATGAACTTCCATTTAAGCATGATAAGTATGAGTTTGCGAAATATCTAGCTCAAAGTGTTGAAATTTCATGCTATATGTTTCATATTATTTTGCTAACCTTCATGTTTTTCTAGTTAACATCTATGCAAAGAAAAGTGATTAATGATAGAGAGTCCTTTATTTTTCATTCTTTTGAGTCTTTTATTGTATTTCTTTCTATCTTTGCTCGAGGCGAGCAAAGGTTAAGTTTGGGGTATTTGATCGGTGTATTTTATATACACCTTTTGAGTCTGCTTTAGTTAGTCTTTTGTCCCATTTGCACATATAAGTGTCGTATTTGGATAGTTTTTCTTTAGATTGAGTCAAAGTGGTTGAAATGGCCAAATGGCGGAAAAGGAGCACAAAGAGGGCAAAAGAGGAGATGCAGAGTCAAATGAGAAAGTGGCGAACGAGGCTAAAATCTAGACCAGCGCGGCGCCTCGCACTAAAGCAGGGTCGCGCGCCCATTATTCGCAGAAGGCGCAGAAGATCCAGCGCGCCTCGTGAGACGAAAGTCGCGGCGCCTAAACATCCGAGAAGCCACAGAGTTGCAGTAGCCGCGGCCGCCTCGCATGCCAGATATCAGGGCCGCGGCGCCAAAACACCCGAAGTAGTGCGTTTAAAGTGTGTGCATCTAATCGCGCATCAATGTCACCGGTGATGTTGTGACATTTTTGGCAACATTTGGTATCTCTTCTGAGGGTTCTTCAGTCACTGGTTTTTCCACTACTTTTCTGGGGCAAAATCTCTTCAGTGGTGTATCATCTGGTATTTCCCGTTCTTTACTCGAATTCCTAGTGTTATGAACAAAAATATTGAAGTATGACAGTGATGCTGGGCTTTCTGTAGGATGTTCGACTGATGGAGTCCTCTCCGCATCATCGTCGCTGGTCCAACTGAAATCGGAACTACTTCACTCACTGCTCGATATTGCAGAGTCAGTGGGATTGACTGAGGCAGTGGTATTGACCCTTCGTCGTTTTGCTGCTGATTCAACACTGCCGAATTCTTTCTCAAATTGTCGAGTGGACCTTCGAGTGGAAAATTTTAATGTTTCTTCCCTTTTTGGCAACTCAGTGACATCAGGAATGTTGTTTAGATCAATTGGGTTGTTGATCTCTCCTGGATATGCAATTTGTATAGCTTTTGGAAATGCACTAACCACACTATCTTTGCAGATAGGGGGCTTGTACTTATGGGAGTGCTTTCGGAAATGTTCGGTGACATTTGGTTTGACATAGGTGATATATCAATGGGCGAAAATGGTGAAGAAGACTTGGAAGGTTTAGGATTTTCTAGGGTTTTGAAAGTTGGGGTGTTTGAGAAAGGATCCATCGGTTTTGGTGTTTTAAACCTAGATGATGTGATGATTTTCTCATTTTTTTTATTTTCCGGGAAAAAAAATTAGACAAGAAATGAATAACAATTGAAGATGAATTTATACACTTGGCAAAATATTTTGTTCCCAAATTTTAGAAATTTGAATTTTATTCCAATTCTTCTTCCTGAAGTTTAGAGATAAAATGATAGACATCATGATTTTATAGTTATCAACAAAAGCATTTTAAAAAAAAAAAAATCAACGGCACAAATATAGGGGGAAAATAACTAAATTTTAAAAACTCAGTTACAAACTGCATCCCAACAAATATCAGTATCTGAGAATGTCATCAGTAATGTTAATAATATTTTGAACAACACAGGTATCATAATCTCTAAAAACATTTTTTTCCATTTCGGCAATAAATCAAGACACATTTCAGATATGTTTTTATGAGTTCAATCTCCAGACCAATGTAACATTTTCCCATTGAGTCCTAGATCTACAGCACATATGAAACTTTGTGTCAAAAACAAGAATACTTATTTAGCATTCTCATAATTTCTTTTTGATTAAGCACATTGATACTCCTATAATATAGGAACGGTATCAATTTCCAGGGGCTTTGCCCAATTTTCACAATTGTCGAGAATTACAAAGACTTTGCCTTATTTTGATACTCCCTTTTTATGATATCTAATATCATCGCAGAGAACGATATGACATTAAAATCATATTTTTATTTAAAACCTTACCTGTATGAACTAAAATCAGACATTTATTGAAAAACAGATTCTGATATTACAAGGGTAAATGTCACCTGAAATGTTAGAGACATTTGCATTTACATTCGCCAACAAAGGCCGAATTTAGATGAGCAGAGACCAAGAAAGCTTTTCAAGTTGAAAAATCTCTCATGATCTAAAGTTTTTATAAAGATATCAGCTAGTTGATGAAGTGTGTCAACATAATCAATTCGCACTAGCTGTTTTTCAATCAAATCTCTTAAAAATGATGCCTAATATCTATATGTTTTGTACGATAGTGCTGAACTGGATTTTTTGAAATGTTAATGGCACTCATATTATCACAATACAAAACTAAGATATTATTTGAAAAATCATAGTCGTCTAACATGTGTCTTAACCATATTAATTGAAAACAACAACTCTCAGCTGCTACATATTCAGATTCAGCAGTTGAGAGTGAAACACAATTTTGTTTGCGACTATACCAAGAAACCAAATTATTGCCAAGGTAAAAGAATCCTCCACTAGTACTCTTTTTGTCCTCCACATCACCAGCTCAATTCGAGTCACTATATCCTATTAGATTAGGATTAGTGTCTTTAGAATACCAAATTTCCAACTCACATGTGTCGGCGACATATCTGATGATACGTTTAACGACATTTAAGTGAGAAATTTTGGGACATGCTTGAAATCGAGCACACACACACACTAAACATTAGATCAGGACGACTCGCGGTGAGATACAATAGACTACCTATCATAGAACAATATAAAGTTGGGTCAACATTGTCACGCCCTTTTTCGACCGCAACATATTCTGACTCCTGCTTAGAAATGTTAGAAAATAAAAGAAAATGCTAAAAATGCTAAATGCTAAAAGGTTGCTAAAAATGCTAAGGGTTCGCGAAGTCGCCACCTAATTAGTTTGGGTGAATTAGGACACCTAAATGTCAACTAGGTTAAAGTCGACATTAACTCCATCTTAATGGTCTGCAAAACTAGTGTGAGATTATGGGTAAGGGTTCTTTATTAATCTAGAGGGAAGGGATTAGGCACCCTCTAAGATCCGCTAACCTGCGGTTGTCCTGCCAAACCTAGGTTAATTATTATGCTAGAAAATGCGTGTTTTGAAATGTTTAAGTAAAGAGGTGCTTGCAAATAAAAGGTAAAATGATGCATTTTTATAACCTGAAAAGATTTATAAGATTTGCTTATAAAGTTAATTTTCGAAAGAAAGCATATAAGGTGTTATAAAATACATAAGATGTTAAAAGATACATGTGCAAGGTTGACTTAGTGATTAAAGGTAGGCCTTTGTTTGCAAAATCGGTTTTAATAATAAATTATATAGTATTAACAAAGAGTTATTAATTCTTTTAAGATGCATTAGTTTCACGATTGGATATGCAAAAAATAAATTATTCGGCAGAAAGTTTAGACATGCATGATAAGCCTAAAAATACATAATGAGAAGTGCATTTCTGATTTTTAAATTACCTTCCCGCGTTATATGTTTAAAGAATAATTGCCTTAAATATCCTATTAATTACAAAGTTAGCCAATTAAATTTCAACAAATAAACAAACAAACATATAAGACATATAAGATTAGGAGGCCAAAAGGATGTTTTGAGGGGGATGGCAATTACTTATTAAAGATAATGAGAATGGGTTATTCAAAGAAAAAGAATGTCGTCTCGTCCCCTTTCTGTTTGGAAATTCTGAGGCGGAATGCGGTGGGCACAGATGTGGGCACTCATGCGATGTGGCTCGTGAAGAGTCTTCGCAATGAGACTCTTCGTTACTCCAACGCATTTCATGTAACAAGAAAAGAAAGATGAGGATTAGTATACACCCAAATTATATTAACAATGCAAGTAAACGTTCATGCGAATTTAAACACTTATGTAATTTGATTATAGCAATCCAGGATAGGTGGCAGGCAACAAGCAAAGGACATCTCAAGATGATTCAATTAAAGATTAGGCTTCGAGTGCAAACAACAAACAGAAAATATAATGCAGGCCCAAAACACGTAATTTTCAGCCTTCTCGTTATAAACAGGGGACAATAAAACAGGCCCAGGCTACACTATTTTCAGATCTTTCATTATAGACAAAGGACAAGAAAACAGCTGGATCATGAATGTGAGCAGTATATGGACCAAACATGCGTCATATACACGAGACATATGCACGAATACTTAATTCTTTCATACGGCTTGTATATATCTCATATGCTTTGATATACATCATCTTAAATTACAGAGAAACCAACAAAGGAAGCAGGCAATGGATCATTTAGGCATATACAAACCCACAGTAAACACTTGAGCATACAGAGATATATATATATATGAGATATTCAGAATATATACATGTGATATATGCAGAAGTATACACTGACTCAACCTCAGTATACAACCAGTAGCCATTGAAATATTCAAGACATACACTTATGCACCTCGTCGTGATCTGTGAACGATAACCACCCGTCAAACTTATTACATTTTATCATCAATCAGCATATTGCACTGAATATAAATCTAATTAACAACTCCAAGCAAGAATACCCATAGATTAATTATAGCAAATCATTCAACATCAGATTTATGCATTAATGAACACAGCAACCTGAATGAACCAAGCCAACACACGTTCAACATCAAACACACAGAAATGTGAAAATGAACTGGGAGGAATTTGAGTTTACCTTCTCCGGACAGCGAACCGAGGCAGCGTATCAAGTCGTCGATTCACTCGAAAATTGCTATGCGAACGAAAAGGTGAAGTCTTGGCTTCAAGAGAAGTTGCTAGTTCTTAAGGCTTTTCGATGGTTCTGATTTCTGAATGCCTATTTGGTTTCAGTTGGTTTTCGACCTATCTGTTCTAGTGTTTGCTTATGTAGGAATCGATTATTACTCTGGGACTGCTGTCTTTTCCCATTTTGGATGCTAAAGGGTGCTTACCGAGGTTGGAGCCCGCCTATGATGTGAAAATCGATCCATTTATATAGTCCTCATTATGGGTTCCGAATTAGGTAAACCTTTTATGGTGATTTTAGGTTGATTCTCGTCGATTTTGTGGGCTGATTTTTTATATCTTTTTAGTGTGATTTGGTGCTAATTTAAGGTAAAGATTTCGGTCTAGTTATGGGGTGAGCTGGCTGGGTGTGTGTGGGTAAGGGAAACCCCAAATTATCCGGTGAGAATCTCGAGTTGGGGTGCTGGCGGTGATAGGGTGCGAGGGCAAGAGGCGAAATGAGTGTCGGCTGGTTATGGAAGATGAGGAAGATAAAAGGGAAGTGGGTCGCGGGTTGGGCTGGGTGAATCATGTGGGCTGGATAGTTTTAAAAGGGTGGGCTGATGGTATTATTTAATTAGGTATTTTTAGGTGTTTTATTAATTAGTGATAAATAAATGGGGTTTAAATTATTAAATTATCTTAATACAACCTTAGGGGTTTTATTAGTTTAGCTTGGGGTTTTATTACAAATAATAAATGTGAGCGTGCTATTTAATTAGTACTTAATATTTATAATGCGACGTCGTTATTTATTATGCCTACTTTGTTGAATTAAACTTAACTTGATGGGGTTTAAATTGCAAATAATAATTATGAAATTGTCTTGCATAATAATAAATGCGAATATGCTATTTAACACGACGTCATTGTTAAATTATTTATTTAGTTACGTACTTATTATTATTAAAATAATTAATGGAAATAGAATAGGGCTTAAATTATGAATAATATTTATGCAAGTAACGAATGCGGACGTGAGACTCCAAAAATGTTTAATACTCTACGTAAAATGTGGTGCCCTTTTTAAATCACTTATTTATGCTTGTATTAATGTTCTATTATTGTATTTTATTATTATAAAATTGTTAAAATTATTTTTTAAAATTAGTGTAATTTAATAGTTAATGATTGGACGAAAGGGTCAAAATTGGGTGTCAACAAACATTTTCCCCAACATCATCTTTGTATATAGTCTGTGTTGATCCCATTGGAGTCTTCATATGTTTAGCATTCTCCAATCCAAACTTCTTGATCAAATTTTTGGCATACTTGTTTTGGGAGATGAAGATTCCGTCCTCATTTTGCTTTATCTTCAAGCCTAAGCCTAAGAAAAAGGTTAATTCCCCTATCATGCTCATCTCAAATGTTGAGGACATAGCTTCGACAAAAGTCTTAAGATGGGACTGTGAGGTCGAACCAAAAACTATGTCATCTACATAGATTTGAGCAATGATCATATCTACTCCATGATGTTTAATAAATAATGTACAATCAGCTACACCACGTTTGAAACCAAATTCAAGAAGAAACTGAGTTAAAAGACCATACCATGCACGTGATGCTTGTTTTAATCCATACAAGGCCTTTTCAGCTTGTATACAAATTGTGGATGGTAGGGATCTTCGAATCCTTTAGGTTGTTCAACGTACACTTCCTTATCAATATATCCATTCAAGAAAGCACCTTTTACATCCATTTGATGGAGAGTGATCTTCAAACATCAAGCTATGGCAAGCAACAATCTAATTGACTCAATTCTAGCAACTGGAGCGAAGGTTTCCTCATAGTCAATTTCTTCTACTTGAGAGTATCCTTGAGCAACTAGTCTAGCCTTATTTCTCACAACAGTTCCAGATTCATCTAATTTGTTTTTAAAGATCCATTTAGTTCCAATAACATTAGTGTTGTTGGGGCGAGGAACTAAATCCCAAACTTCATTTCTAGTGAACTGTTCTAATTCTTCTTACATAGCTTGTATCCACCAACTATCCTTTAGTGTTTCATTGACATTCTTAGGTTCCAAAGTAGATATATAATAAGAAAGACTTACCTTAGGATATATGGTAGACATATACACATATTTCACCATGTCTCGGTAATTCAGTGGTTCTTTCCTTCTCGTTCTCATTCCTTCATGTACTTCTCCTATTACTTGGCCAGTGGAATGGTTCTTTCTAATCCTGGATGAGGGATCCCTACGTACTGGGTCATGTATTTCAGCCTCTCTCATCTGAACCTGCAGTGTTCTCGGGTTCTGCTTCAGGTGTTGTTTCAGATGTCGTGACATTTGGGGCAACATCTGAATTTTCTGCATCATGCGCTTCTTCCACAGTAATTATAACATTATTTTTAGAATTATTTCCTGTAAGATTAGCATAATCATCAAAACAATGTTAACAGACTCTTGTACGGTTTTGGTTTGAAGATTATACACTCGGTAAGCATGGCTATTTTGTGAATAACCTATAAAAATTCTCTTATCACTTTTGGAGTCAAACTTAGCTAGGTGTTCTCTATCATTCAACACGTAGCGCGCGCACCCAAAAACATGGAAATAGCGCACAGTAGGATTCTTTCCATTAAGTATCTCATAGGGTGTCATTTTAGTTTCTGGCCTAAGATAGACTTTATTGGTGATGTGATTCGCAGTATTTAGAGCTTCTGCCAAAAAACGTTTAGATAACTTTTTAGAACTAAGCAAGACTCTAGCCATCTCTTGTAAAGTCTTATTCTTCCTCTCTGCTACACCATTTTGCTGTGGGGTTACGGGAGCAGAAAACTCATGAAGAATATCCTTTTTCTCACAAAATGTAGAAAACTGACTATTCTCAAACTCTTTTCCATGGTCGGATCTGATCCGAAAAATAGAGAAATGATATAGATTTCTTATTCTAGAGTGGAGTACTTTGAACATGCCAAACGTTTGAGACTTTTCCTTTAATAAAAATATTCAAGAATACCTGGAAAAGTCATCCACAATCACATAAGAGTACCGCATACCTCCTAGGTTGTCTATCTCAATTCGACCCATAAGATCCATATGTAAAAGTTGAAAATAGTGAGACGTACCTGAATGTTGCCCGTCATTTTGAACAACATTATGGGAGACACGGGTTTGATTACCTTTGAGACATTCTTCACAAACCATTATTTTATCTTTAGGACTAAATTTAGGGATGCCAGAAAATAATCTTTCAAGGTTACGGTAGTTAACATGCCCTAATTTGTGATGCCATAAGGTCGTGTCATCCGTCCTAACATTTTTGCAGATTTCTTGTTCTCCAACAAGATAGCAATTATCGCCTGTTCTTGTACCTGACATTATACATTGGTTAGATTCATTTGTAATTGTACAAGCATACTTGTTGAATTTCACTTTTAGATTGTCATCACACAATTGACTTATGCTAACAAGGTTATCCATTAACCCATCGACGTGCAATACATTCTGCAAGGCCAGAATTCCTGAACATTCAAGGTTCCTCTGCCTATGATTTTGCTTTTGCCACCTCCTCCATAAGTAATATTACCTCCATTTAGAGTCTCGTAGTCTTTTAGACACTCTTTTGTCCCCGTCATATGTCGATAACATCCACTATCGAAGTACTACGAACCTGAAATATTAGTCCTTAAAGCAGTTAAAACAACATTACATCACACATTCATTCTGGGCCTCCAAACTTTCTTTACCTTTTTACGGTTTCTTGATTCTGGAATGTCACATCGAGTGTTGTCTGGAATGTTGGGCAGCTTTCTCGACGACATTCTGCTCCTGGACTTGAGCAATTTAAAGCAGTAAGGTTTTAAATGGCCAGCCTTTTTATAGTGATGGCACACGTAATTCATTTCTCTTATGAAGCCCATTGTCTCGTTTTTGTCAAACAAGTTGAAACATATCGCATTGAGGGAGTTCTTGTAGCCCAAACTTGCATGTTGTGGTTGACTAACACTTAGAATTTCATCTAGTTTGGAAGTACCGGTGTTGAGCTTTCGGAAGATAGCTTCGGCCAGATCCAATTTCGCACTGATCTTACCAAGTTCAAGATCTTTTTTGGTAAGGGTAACCTCTAGTCGGGTTATTGTGCCTTTCAAATTTGCATTCTCAAGAGTTAAACTTTTTACCTTTGAGTCAAGTTGTTTAGATTCAACAATTAAGTCCTTGCAAAATTTTTGTAATTCTTTAATCATGTCGTCCTTCGAGTCAACTTGAGTCTCAGGGTCAGATTCACAGTTAGAAATAAAACCACTAAATCAGTTAACATCATAATAGTTAAAAAATTCATACCCGTCGGATGTTACTGGATCTGCAGATGTTATCGCTGATGTTGTTGAAAATATTGTGACATTCGGGACAACACAGTCAGCGACATTTTCATCATCTGACAGTGACTGTTCGAAAACAATGGCCATTATAGCTTGTGACTCCATTTCTGGATCCTCTTCCTCTTCACCTTCATTGTCACTTAGAGAAATCCATAAACTTTTCCCAGCTTTTATTAACGTGTTTGCACACTCGTTGGCATAGTGGACCCATCCCGAGCACGCATGACATTGTACACTTTCGAGCTTCTTGGGATCAAACCTGGTTCGGTCTGAGCTGATTCTCCTAAGTTGGTTTCCTTTTTGTGTTGTAGGGAGGGTTTTAGTGAATCGTGGATTGAAGTCTTGACCTTGGTGCTCTTTGGGTTTAGATTTATTATTGTCACCGTTGAACCTTCTTAACATCGTATTGAATTTTCGAGTGAGAAGGGCAACGTTAGCACCATCCCCGATTTCTTCAAGATTTTCTTCCTCTTCATTGACTTGCATCTCTAAGGATTTTGCTTGAAGTGCGACATTTTTGCCTCTATACAATGTCCTTTGGTTTTCCATATTCATCTCATATGTTTTGAGAATGCTCATTAGCATATGGAGGTCCATTGTAGCAAGGTTGTGGGCTTCTTCAATCGCACATATCTTAATATTGAACTTTTCAGGAAGAGATCGTAGTGCCTTTTCAACAAGTTAATTGTTGGTTAGTGGAGACCCAAGTACTTGACAATCGTTAGAAATGTCGATCAACTTTTCGAAATAAGTTTTGATATCCTCCGTCTCTTCCATCCTTAAACGTTCGTATTTATTCATGAGCGTGCAGAGCTTCGTTCTACGAACACTTGAGCTACCTTCACAATGGGTTTGTAGGGTATCACAAGCGTCCTTGGCAATTGAGCAATTTTGGATAAGTTTGAACATATTGTAACACCCCATTTTAAACCGGAGTCGAAAACGGGATTACTAGCGAACCCTGCTTGAATAAAAGAAGTGTTAGAAAATAAATAAAAGTGTTAAATGTTAAAAGAATACTAAAATTTAAAAGGATTGCTAGGGAGTCGCCACCTAATTAATTTGGGTGAATTAGGACACCTAAATGTTAACTATGTTTAAGTCAACATTAACTCCATTTAATGGTCTGCTAAACTTAATGAGATTCTGGGTAAGGGTTCTTTATTATCCTAAAGGGAAGGGGTTAGGCACCCTAAAAGATCCGCTAACTTGCGGTTGTCCGTTCAAACCTAGTGTTAATTATTATTCTAAGATGCAATACATGTCTTGAAAAAAAAAAGTATTTAAGCAAAAGATGTTTGTAAAATGTATTATTGACCAACGTGAAATATAGGGTTTGTTTTAAAACATATAGAGTTAGTTCTAGTTAAAAAAAATGCATTTAAAAGTAATTTGAAAGCACATGAAACTATTCTATAAGGTATATATATTGCTTAACATAATAAGAAATGACCAAAATATATTCTTAAACATAGGATGTGAAAATATATATCACGCAAAGGTCAAGAATCCTACAATTTAAATAAGGATTTATAGAAAATGAGTTTCTTATGTTAGAATTTAGTGACAAATAATGTTTTGACTATCTAAATACTCATGTGAATGGAAGACTACCAAATAGTTTGATTATAACTTAAGCAAGCTAAAATAATTAACTTTAAAGGGGGAAGGCAAATTTCTAATGTCAAGCTACTTTATAGTCTATTGGTTCAAGGTTTAACTATTATGAGTATTCTACTAATTAATGTAGCGTTAGACATATAATTTACAACAAATAAATGAGGCAAAATAATTAATAAGATGACTCGAAGGAGTGGCAATGTCATTCTGCCTGCGGTTTGGAATTAATTGCATATGCGGATATAGATGCACATAAGTGGGGGTCTCCATTTGACGAAAGTCGCGATGAGTCTCGCCGGGTGACTCTTCATTTTTGCTCCGATGCATTTCATGTAAAACAACGAAAGGATAAGAATTAGTATATGTCCAAAACTTATCACAATACAAATAGCCGGAATACTTATGCAAAATTAAAACTGTATGATTATTATTTAACTATATCAATGCTAACACAACTGGACAAATCCACGTAACAAAACCCAACATTGCCTCTTATATACTAATAGCAGACAGAACGTAAAACAGACCCTCAACATGAAGCTTTCAGATTTAAATGTAGAGCAAATCAGTATATGATAGACCCTTTAAAGCTCAGATTCGATAGGCAACATAGATGGGATTCTGAAGGCATAGAAATAGGACAACCGATATAGTTTTCATCAGATTTCAGATCAAGTGGTGTATGAAATCTAGAGGCAGTGCTTCATGATTTATCCTACCTTTAGCCCTTCAGGCTTGACCTATTCCTAACTCAGTTAAACTTTATCTTCCCTTGTTAAGACTAGTAGTAAGTGAGACAACCAAAACAGAAGAGGAAGAAATCACACCATCAGGGCAAACTAGTTTAGACCAATTATGACTAGAACTGGTATTGTTGACCTTTGGGCAAGTTCTTTTTTAAAAAAAGTTTCACATATCCAAGGGATAAAGGGGTCATGGACCTTGACTGCATACTCTCTTAGTAATTTCCTTTTAGAGTAATACAATTATGAGTTAAGCATTCGTGTATTTCATATCTGATAAACAAGACTCACAAATAGGCAGTGGCTACCTGGGATACATGGGTAGTGCAAATAGTCGTTTACTAGGAACTCATGACACGAAGTTAGCTCATAAGACACTTAAGAAGAAACTAAATGCAAATAATGTATTCAAATAAAGTACACGCGTAACTAAGTTTAAAACATACAGACCCGAGACTGGGTAATCTAGCGATGACATTGAAAAAGAAGAGGACAAATGTGGTCATTCATTGATATGGGTAAAGCGATGAGAGGTTTCAACAATTTCAAATTTCTTTTGCGTAATCAAGAAGGTAAGGAAACATCCTTGAAATAATTTAGCACCTCAACAAATATGAGACAATACCAACACATTTAAGTTATTTCTGGACCTAATCAAACAATACAGGACATTCAATCAACTAAACATAATCCTTATGCAAATAAACATGTTCTTCAAAGATTCAAACGAGTTCAAGCGATTCATAACAACACATAATTACTCCATACGACACACAATACATCACTATAGATTTCGAACGACGACTAGATTAAGCTAAGCACCATTTACCAAGAAAACACAAACACATATACGGAACACGCAACATGAATTGAACAGCAAAATGTTAAGAGGAATGAATTTACCTTCTCCGGACAGCGAACCGAGGCAGCGTATCAAGTCGTCGACTCGCTCGGGGTTTGGTTTTTGCGATGCGAATAAAAAGGGCAGGTTTTTGTGCGATTTCTAAACTGGTATTTAAAAGGCTTCGAAACTCTGTTCTTGCTCTTGGGCTGCTAATTTCTGAATGCTGAATACCCAACGCTGAGGTTGAAGGCTGCTAAATGCCTGTATGTCGATCGGCTTTTGTTAATTTGAAAAGGAAAGGAGGTTTGGATTGCTGGCCACCCTTTGCTCTCCTCCTCTCGATGTTCTGCAGTCTGGATTCTTCACTGTGCTCGACTGATGTCGTATTGTCCCCTTAGTGCCTATTGCATGTGCTTTTTTTATAGCCCCCTTTGGGTTCCCTATTAGGTAAGCTATAAAGGATGATTCTGGTCTTGATTGTGCTTGATACGAAATTGATTCTTACTGTTTTATTTTTTGGACGAATCTGGGTGTTACTGATTTGTTAAGGATTTCGAACAGATTATGGTAAGTTGCGATTTCTGGAAGATCTGGTTTTGGTTATGGTAAGAACACGTTGGCTGGGGTGCGGCGATAAAGGCAAGTCCCGGATTCTCCGGCGAGAAATCCGGGCGGCGACGAAAGGTGGCGAGCTAGGGTTTCGCGTAAGGGCTGCTGGGTTTCGTTTCCTTTCCTAAGGGCTATTGAAGAGGGAAGACGAGGTGAGGGGAAAATATGTTAGGGGTATTGGGCTGCTGATAAGGGGAAGAGTGGTTGGGCCCGCGGTATTGGGCCTGCGGGTTGCCTAAGGGAAGGGCTGATGGGTTGATTAGTCTTAGGAGTTAATTAGCTAGTTTAATTTAAGTGGGTTATTAGTGTTAGTCTTAGGTGCTATTTAATTAGTGTTAAATTAATAAATTGTGCTCAAGTTATTTAGGTGCTCCATTAATCTAATTGTTATCAAAAATAAATGCGGGCGTGCTATTTAATTAATGCTCAATACTTTAGACATGTAGCTATTATTTAAAAATCTTATTATCATGCATTATTGCGAAGTTAAATAAAAAATTGAATTGCGTTTAGATTAAATTACTTAAATGCCAAATGCAAGTATGATATTTAAGAATTGTTTAGAGCTTTATAAATGCGACGCTATTAAATGCATGTATTAGATTAAAATTGATTTTAAATGATTATGAAATTATCCTGCGTATTAATAAATGCGGCTATGCTTCTTGACGCGACGTCGTTGCTAAATTATTTATTTTATGTATTTATTATTACTTATTAGGGATTATGACGAGACTCTAAGTGCGTAACTTTCTAAATAAGACGCGGTGCCGTTATTAAATTACTTATTTATGCATGTATTAATGTTTTATTATTTTAAAATTATTAGAATTATTGTTGAAAGTTAGTGTAATTCTATAGTTAATGACTGGACGGGAGGGTCAAAATTGGGTGTCAACAGTTGTCCCTCTTTGCATGGAGATGATGGAAGAATCTTCGGGCAAAGACGTTGACTCATAGCCAATTTTGTCTCGACCCTCAGAACTAGAATGTTGGGCAATTGGGCAAGGTTGATGCGGACTCAAAAATTGTCCCAGTGTCGAGTTATGATGACACTGGGCTATGGTGCAAAAGAAAAGTGGGCTAATGCGGACTCAAAAATTGTCCCAGTGTCGAGTTATGATGACACTGGGCTATGGTGCAAAAGAAAAGAAATAAAACTGGCTTGAACACGGGGTGTCTGCTAGCATGGCTTGTGGTCTTTGGGTTACATGGTGATGTGGGCGAGTGGGCCAGCGGCGAGGCGCTTACGCCAATCGTTGGGAAGGTTGGCCCCCAACAAATTGCCGGTTATTTGTAGAGAAAATCCACGTTGTGCTCTTGCTCCTGCATGCTAAGACTTAGGCAAACGGTTAGTGCATAACTGTTAAGGCAAAACAATGTAAGAATGTGAATTTGTGTTGTAGTCAGATTGTATAAAATGAAATGATGTGATGATACGCTGTCTTGTATAAACGAGATGCAGATGTTCGTCGTTGTATGGACGAGATGCAGATGTTCGTCGTTGTATGGACGAGATGCAGATGTTAAATGCGTTGTATGGGCGAGATGCGGATGTTAAATCGTTGTATGGGCGAGATCAGATGTTAAATCGTTGTATGGGCGAGATGCGAATGTTAAATCGTTGTATGGGCGAGATGCAGATGTTCGTCGTTGTATGGGCGAATGCGATGTTCGTCGTTGTATGGGCGAGATGCGAGATGTTAAATCGTTGTATGGGCGAATGCGAGATGTTAAATCGTTGTATGGGCGAATGCGATGTTAAATCGTTGTATGGGCGAGATACGAGATGTTAAATCGTTGTATGGGCGAGATGCGAGATGTTCGTCGTTGTATGGGCGAGATATGTAGATGTCGTTGTATGGGCGAAATGTAGATGTCGTCGTTGTATGGGCGAGATGTAGATGTAATAAAATCGTTGTATGGGCGAGATGTAGATGTTAAATGCGTTGTATGGGCGAGATGTAGATGTTAAATCGTTGTATGGGCGATATGTAGATGTTCGTCGTTGTATGGGCGATATGCAGATGTTAAATCGTTGTATGGGCGATATGCGGATGTTAAATCGTTGTATGGGCGATATGCAGATGTTAAATCGTTGTATGGACGATATGTAGATGTTCGTCGTTGTATGGGCGATATGTATATATTCGTCGTTGTATGAGCGATATGTATATATTAAATCGTTGTATGGGCGAGATGCAGATGTTAAATGCGTTGTATGGGCGAAATGCGAGATGTTAAATGCGTTGTATGGGCGAAATGTAGATGTTCGTCGTTGTATGGACGAAATGTAGATGTAAATGCGTTGTATGGGCGAGATGTAGATGTTAAATCGTTGTATGGGCGAGATGTAGATGTTAAATCGTTGTATGGACGAAATGTAGATGTTAAATGCGTTGTATGGACGATATCTGGAGATGTTAAATCGTTGTATGGACGATATGCAGATGTTCGTCGTTGTATGGACGATATGCAGATGTTCGTCGTTGTATGGACGATATGTAGATGTTCGTCGTTGTATGGACGATATGTAGATGTTCGTCGTTGTATGGACGACATGTATATATTCGTCGTTGTATGGACGAGATGCAGATGTTCATGCTCTCACATCAATGGATTTGATATGAGAACGTAGGCGAATTTTCCAATAAGGATAATTTGATCCATCTAAAATAGGAAGTCTACCAATATTTGGATTAGCCGGATCCATAGTTAAAGTAAAAGGACCTTAGCACTTCTTATATTAAGTGTCGGCTCTGATACCACTTGTTGGGTCCCGGTAGTTATACTATGGATTAAATAAATACACACAGCAAAACAGATAACACCAGTATGCTGAAACAGTGTCGAATGTCAGCAGAAATGTCGTTTGACACAAGTGGCGACACTAAGATAAAACTTATGAAAACCTTTGAAAGAGTTTAAAATGCAGCGAAATAAAATAAAGAACACAAAGATTTAATTTTCATAGGTTATATATTAATATAACCCATGATGGTCAATGACCAAATGTATTGTATATATGTATATACAATTGAATAAATTCCTTTTCTTACAATGTTACAAGAAGATACAAAATGAATAAAAAGGTTAAGTCGCAGATGACTTATGCCTGAAAAATCTATCTAAATAGAAGTGATCAACACCTCATTACAATTGTTTCAATGAAAGAACAAATCTAGAATCTAGGCAGCACTTGTAATGTCGTACAGAATGTCGTCACAAATACAGGCGATACTTGTTGATCCAGTTTTCGATCTTATAATCTGGAGATCTCTCTCGATCTTTTCTCTTGTGATTTTCTGGATATGCAATCCTTAAAGTGACATCTCTATTTATAGTAGAGAGTTCCCTTGAAAGACTCTTCGATCTGTTGTGTAGGTTGAGTCAAATATGGAGCACGTGGGCAGTAGCTTAAGGCTGAAAAATCTCTAACTGTGTGGACTGTTTCTTCCTCTTTTTGCTCCTTCAGCTATGCTTGACTTGGACTTTGTCTTCATCGATCCTAATCTACTTTAAAGACTCTTTGTCAAGGCAATTTGCCATGTGATAAAATCGATCACAGTTACCTGAAAAAAATGTCCGGGAAGATAGGCAAAACTGTTTCCAGAATGTCAAGATATTTGTTCCGACATTTTCTGTTTTGGACTTAGTACGAAAAATGATATATTAGGAAAAATGTTATGACACAGAACCTAACATTAACACGGCCGCTGGTCATAAATCTGTTTGGGTCTACTCGTGGTTTACAATATTTTTGTGCATGGGCTATTATAGTTCTTCTAAGATATAGTACAGTTCATTGTCATCCCGTTCGTTTTGGTCTTGTGTTTTCATAAGTTCAGGATATTTATCTGATGTGTTAGTAAAAGGAATTAAATGATGCAACAAATTAGAGTTAATTTACTATTTCTTCTCATGTGTATCTTTTTGGGATCTACATTAATATCATACTAACTTGGCTGCATTAGTCTTAATTTGCACATATTATTATGTTAACATGTTCTTTTTATACACGCTTAGAAAGCAATTAATATCGACATCTAAAGGTGTGGCCTAGTGATTAATAAAGTGAGTTAAGAATTATGAAATCTCATTTTTAAATATTTCACCGGTATTAAAGATTAAAGAACAATAAATGATTTTTCCTCATCTATCAAAGTCTCTGTGGACAAAACTGTTACTCAGTAGTTGTGCTGGTAGAAGATAGAAAGTACCTATGAAATTAGTCGACATGCATTCAAGTTGATCCGGACTCCATAATTATCATAAGAAAAAACAAAGCAATTAATTAAGTACCAAGTTTTTCTAGATCAATGCCACCATAAAATTGGTATGGATTATGGGGGAATATTTAAATCACTAATCCAGATAGAAAAGAGGCGAGGTACATGAAGATCAAGAATTCCCCCAAGTGAATTTTTTGTTGTGCATATAAAAAAGTAAGTGGGGATGGAGGGCAAACTATCTCAGTAGTAGTGAGGGACCGGAATTACTATATCCAAAAATAGGCTGACGTAGCCGAGAAGTTGGATATAAAATTTAAAAAAAAAAGCCTGAAAAACTAGCTATTGTACTCCAACTTGTACTGCAAGCTTATATGTTACTGTGTAAAAAAAGAGAAAGACAACTAAATGAGAAATAGAAGTGGAGGCTTCAATCCCACTGCATAACCACGTTCTAAAGTTAAACTTTCTAATCTCTGTGCATAATCAGAACAATATTACTAATTTAGGACTAGATTTGGGTCAAGTTCATGAATGATAGAAAAAATTAGTTCTGATGATGTAGTTAATTTGCATAATAATTCCATAAGGAAATTTCATTCTATTTCCACCTCACTATGGAATCCAAAGAATCACATAGGAGAGGGAAGATGCGGACAAAGTGTAACTATATAGAAAGTGCATTTAAATACATTAATCCATGGCGGAGCCATAATTTTTATTAAGAAAGTTTAAAAATATAAAGAAGTAAATAAATGAATAAGTTAAGGGAGTTCAATATCTACTATATATATATATATATATATATATATATATAGATAAAAAATAATTTAACCTTATATATATAATATAATTTTTCGCGAAAAAGGTTCGAACAACGGAACAAACCCGCTTGGCTCAACCTAGTTCCACCCTAATGTACTCCCTACTTATGTAAACTTATTTGATTGGGTACAAACTTTTAAAAAGAATGAACCAAAGGGGTAGCATCATTCTCTTTACCAATAACAATTATACTGTTGGTAAATATCAATAAATGGCAACACCTTTCTTTTAATTGTTGGTATAGCTTATTTAACCATGATATTTTTCATTAAATAAAAATAAAATAAAACTATTTTTAACTATAAAAAAATATCAAATTTTTTGGAGCTGAAAAAGATTTATCTCATGATAAATGGATCGGAATAGAGGGAGTATTGATTTTTTATTAAAAAAGGTAATAAAATTTAATAGTAAGTGATAGGCGGAATCGGTTTTTCTTCCCAAGAAACTGTCCACCAATAATAGAACTTAATTAGCCACATAGTTTATGCGACAACATTCAGCTAGTATAATAGATTAGTGTGGTCCGATCCTTCTCTAGACCCCGTGTATAACAGAAGCTTAATGCATCGAACTGCCCTTTATATTTGACCGGCCCTTACTCGATCCTGTGCACAGCGATCGAAAATTTAGTGAATCAGATTACACTTATTTATTTGTATTTAATCATATGCTGTCCATTTTCAATTACAAAGTCCTACATTTTATTTTAGCTTGGACTAAGAAGTACTCTTTATTTCAATTGATATTGCATGTAGAAGCTCCTCTACGTGTTGAAGGGTCACTATAAATTACTCCAAGAAAATGGTTGTCACATGATTATACCACTTTTAATTTTTAAAGCGAGGAATTGAATTAATTATTAATACATTAAATCCACATCCATGCAAAAAGAATATTGTTGGGCAAAAACAAGAATGCATGACAGTCAATTGAGTGCTTCTCAACATCAGCTTCTTCATGTTTTGCAGTTCATTTATTTTCTCTCTCTCTGCCGCACCTGGGATCCCACAACTAGAAGATTAAAAAAATACGATACTTAAAACTAAATGATAATTCATAAAAATATCAGAAAAACGAAGGAAAATTAGGGTGTGTTTGATTGGGAGGAAATTTCTAATTTTCTCATGTTTAGTTGATCAAAATATGTTAAGAGTCCCGTATTGGATATGGAATGAGAACATAAACTACTTATATGGACTTGAACAATTTTTCTCCTACCAGCTAACTTTTTGGGTTGAGTTAGGCCCAAGATCCATTCTTTAAATGGTATCAGAGTCACTTCAACCCACTTGGTGAAGTAGTCTGTAGCTTATTCGAAAAAGGCCTTGTTCTTTGGAAGATCTATCTCGTGTCTGGTACTGCATGGTTCCACTCTTCAAGAACCCCAAATCATTCTCTTGAAGATCATCCTCTTCATCATAAATGATCCGCTTGCCCCGAAATGACCTGGATCAATAGAGAAATTCCAATTCATTGGGCCTTTCGAACCTTAATCTTCAGAAATTCCTGAACGAGACTCATTCCAATGTTTTGTTCACCGATGTTGGGCCCCCAAATTATATTATTCACGCTCCAGTTAACAAGGTCTGGGCGTGCGGGAGAGTGTTAAGAGTCTCACATCAGATAGAATGGGAACATGGACTCCTTATATACACTTGGACAATCTTCACCCTACAAGCTAGCTTTTGGGGTTGAGTTAGGCCCAAGATCCATTCTCTACAAAATATTTCTTTAAATATCAAGAAAATAACTTCCCTGGTTACTCCACCCATCCCCACCCTCAATCACACCCATCCAGCAGCCTGCACACCCACAGCAACACCCCGCACCCTCCCCCTATCCCGGCTTACCTCATCCTCCACTCACCCCACCTCCATCCCCGTAATGCTTGCCTAAATTATATATAAACACTCCCCAATAATATTTATATTTATTTATTAAATACTAGAAAATAAGTAAAACAACACTTATTTTTTGAAAAATTATTTTCCGTGATAAACATTTTCATTTCGTATCTAATGCACCATTAGAATGTCTAAGGAAACAACAAATATATATGAAGCAATGGTTTGCATACACTGCATTATCTATGTACCTTGTACGGTTGTTGATGGACGAGAATTATATGTTTTTTAGTCTTTAGAACTAGGAACAGGTACATGAAAAGAAAAATTAGG
Source organism: Przewalskia tangutica (assembly GCA_029844215.1). Classification (NCBI taxonomy): domain Eukaryota; kingdom Viridiplantae; phylum Streptophyta; class Magnoliopsida; order Solanales; family Solanaceae; genus Przewalskia; species Przewalskia tangutica. Next base: position 91,522,410 of record CM056738.1, on the reverse strand, counting down.
TTGAGAACTGGTTTGAAGGAATAGTAAAGAATTAAAGGTAGTACATGCACTGTAATCCCAATATATTATAATACTATTTTGCTCACTGTTTATTTACTTGCAAAGATGTGAAGGACTATTGCTAGAGTGGAAATACAATTCCAGATGCAAGTTTATGAAAAGAACAACTTTCTTTCCAGTCCTTTTTTTGTCGATTATGATGTGATCCTTCTTCTCATAATATGAGGGGAGTAGTCTACACAAATGAAGGCGGAGAAGTAAAGTGTGACAGAAGGGTAGTAACATTATTAGAGCAAATCATATTTGGACAAAAAGTTAGTTTCTCTGAATATATGTTGGACAGGTCGCCCTCCAAGTTTAATCATTCGATCCCAGAATTTCATGATTACTTAGTAGTCAGTAATAATTTTTTTCATATTGTATGTCAATTAACAGAATATTGTCACCTCCTGGCTGATTAAATATCTCATAACAACGTGAATTCCTTATATAGACTTAGATAATTTCACATAAAAAATTTATACTATAAAAATACATGGTATATTTTAGATATAAAACTTTTATACCATGCACATATTACCAAATATAAATTTATATGTAAATAAATTTAAAATACTTTTGATATAACAAATTTATACCATGAATAAATTTCCATAAGTTTATACAAAAAAAAATATAACAATAATTTAACTTTGCCATTTTAAACATTTTTTAGGACATTATTAGTACCTCATAAATATATCCTCACTTGAGCAAAAATAACTAAAGCAGCTTTCAATTCAAGAAGAGGGAGAGTAAAAAAAAAAGGGGGGGGGGGGGGGGGGGTGTTGCACTCAGAAAGAGAAATGAGAACAAAAATAAAGAAAAAGAATAAGAGAGTAACTGTAATCCCTCATTTAGTGGGATAAATTTTGATGTGATCCCTATTTTAGTGGGATAAGTGACCGTAATGCTAATAAAGTAGTCAATGTGATGTGCTATTTTTGTAGAATTTTAAAAGTAATGCTAATTATGTGCCTAAATTTAGAAGGGTGACAAACCATGTTATTTTCTCTATTATCCCTCGTAGCTTAAGATTGAGCCCTTCACATCATGAATATGGGCCCCTCAATTCATCAAACAGTTCTATTGTATGCTGGGAGCTGCTATAAACTCATGGCCCAGTAGCAAAATATAGAATTGGGCTAAATACAGTAACTGTTGATTCATTTAGTTCCTTTGCACCCACTGAGAACTATTACAACACTTTTTGAATGAATTACTTTCCTGCTATGCAACAAACAAAGAACTACAAATTCTCAAACATAGCAGACGACAGATACAATCAAGACATTATGCAAAAAGTGGCAAGGAATTTAGAGTAATATTCGTATTACTACAGTTCAAAACTACTATATATAATAATAGTCGTACAAACATAGTTCAAGGGAGCAGTTGCTTCAGCTGATGGAAGTTCTCCAACCTTGTAAAGAATTTAAGAGACAGCCTAATCCTAAACTTGGAGTACCCCCGACACAATTAACGTGAAACAGCAGAGGTATGACTATTACAAATTACAAACTTTATGTATGATCCTATAAACTACCCTGCAGGTTTAGCTGCATCAATAGCTAGAAAGCATCAAGACCTAGACCGTTAGCATTGGAGCTAAGGATTAACAAGCATCCAGTTTCCTAACATCCTATAAATAAATATTAGAAATAATGATATACATGTTAGTTATGTATCTATTTACCAGCCATATAATGGGTTTTCTACCTGAGGAGGCAAGAGCTGAAGATCATTGCAATGCTGCTTGTCATAATCCCGAGTTCTAGGTATTGCGCCAGTACACAACCTCAAGAACTCGTTCCCTGTGAAACAATTGTGAGTAAATGCCAGACCCCCATCAACCATCTCTTCTAGGTTTGGCATGGAGAATGATTTACCCATGCCCTTCCGACGTCTCCTGTCCAGTCTTGTTTCACTACTCAAAACCTTATCGAGGTCAGAATATTCCATGAACCTCTGTGTAGCAGCTTCCCATGAAAGCTTGTGTTGCTCCTCGGGAGTGAGAGGTTGAGGCTCGCTAGACATTGCCTCTTCGACTTTTGCTACAAAGTCTTCAGATGTCTTGTAAGTCAAACAGTTGGGAAATGCCTGGAAAAACTCGTTAGATGGGTGATCCGCACAGACTACAAATTTCCCCATTGCAAGAGCCTCAGCTGTGGCAGTACAGAGCACATCACTGATGCTAGGATTTATGAAGACTTTGTAACTGCAAGCAAAGTATGTACATTAGAAAAGGTGAACTTTAAAGAATCAAACAAGGAACACGGAAATATCAACATCTAGCATCAAACCAAATGCAACAAATTGTCTGTACTCGACCTTGTTGATCAAGCACGAGATCTAGCAATTCGAAGTACCATGTCAATGAAAAATCCCAAAAAGAAAAAAAAAACACAGTTTTTGCAAAAGATGTCGTTAATGAGGTATCTACTCTTCAAAAGAATAAGAAAATTTGCACCCAAGTAAAATTAAAATCCCACAAGGAGTACTATCTGTCCCGTACTAGACATCTAACATAAATCAGCTAGGACATGTGCTCAATTACTCTTGTGGTTACCCTTGCTGCTCATACGAATGTATCATAGTAATTCTAAACTCATTTGCTACAAGGGAGAAGAATGTTACAATTGTCAGTTACATTAAGATCCCTTTGTGATGCCTTATAGATCATTGCACCAACATGGAACAAGACGCACTGAATAATGCATATTGTGTGTAACAACTTCTAACATTCTTCATTAATAAGTTCTATTGAAGGATTCTTACCCATGAAGAGACTCATCTGCATGGTCTCTACCTTTCATGAAGTTGACATTGAGATTTAACCTCTTTGCCGTACTCTGTACCTCATGAGCATCTTCCCCATTGCCGAATACATCCAAATTAAAGTCATCAAGGTCAGTTTTGTGCTTTGATAACAGATCTATCAACTCCCGGTATCCCTTAGCCCAAACCATTTTACCCAAGAAATATGCCCCTTTAGAGAAAACTTTCTGGCCGCTTTGTCTATCTGCAGCTGCTTTTCCCCCTATCTTCAGAAACTTTGGATTGACACCATGAACGTTGCAAACCAAAGACTTGGGTAAATCTTGTGTAGCAGCAGAAAGGCGAAGAACCTAAACAGGAAAAATCTCAATTAGGATCAACATGAAATAACAGATAGGGTGCTTTAAGAAATAACAGATAGGGTGCTTTAAGATTTAAAAGATGACACGGTGCTTTAAAATACAGAGCTAAAGCATCTTCCAATGCTTAATGCATGTAACCCACAGTTTCCCTCTTTCTCCTTTCCCGATAAAGAATAGAACAGTCCATAGACTAAACATACCTTGTCGCAATATGCTCTTGTGACCCAATTGTTAATATGTTTCACAAAAAAGGCTTGAAGAGCCCCATTCTTTTCCCTCTTGATATATTCCAAATAGTTTGTGTGGACGATGCCAACAACATGGTTAAATTTATCAGTCCAGCGTTTTCCATGGTGGTACCAATTGAGATGTTCTGGCTCCTCCAAAATCGCAATATCGGAATCCCTAGATGGGATAAACTGAGATGTGTCTCCAGCTGGTAATATACTTCGCCTTTCTTTGGCGAACTGAAGGGAAAAAATATTCGTCAAAAATCACATCCATCTAACATCTTCCCTTATCATATTATAATTCATTTAGCTAGTTAATTGGGGACTACCTTTCCAGGGTAAAATGAAATCTTGAAGTTGGCCTTGAAACCAATTCGCTCCTCGAGCCAATTGCGTATATAAAGCTCCTGATCTTCAGGAGAACTAAAAGTAAGTTGGTTTGGATAAACTAACTCTTGGTCAGACTTACATAGCCATGGAACCAGCAACGTAACATTCTGCTTTTCTGATTTGGCTAAGTAAGCTGCTCGGAATAGAGGATTTACAGCAGTTCCTGTCATCCAAGGAAGGCTAGCAGTTGTAACTATTGCTACATGTCTTTTGTCACCTGCCAGGTTCTGCTTGGTAGAATCTCCCCAAAATCCACCTTCATAACAATGACCAGTACTCTGAATAACACTGGCGATTCTTAAATCAAGTTCATCATTCATAATTTCACCATCAATCAGTGGGGACCCTCCTCCGTGTAAGGAATGTAGCAAAAGCTTGCTTTGTCCTTTGCTGCATAAACTTTCCACTATCTTCTCTGATATATCTGCAAAACAAATTAAAGACACCGAGAAGATGGCTTTATAGTGTCAACAGATGGCAGATAGACATCTAAAAAATTTTAAAAAAAGGGCAGCCCAGCCCGGCGCACTAAGCTCCCGCTATACGCGGGGTCCGGAGAAGGGCCGGACCACAAGAGTCTGTTGTACGCAGCCTTACTTTGCATTTCTGTCATTTCCACGGCTTGAACCCATGACCTCTTGGTCACATGGAGGCAACTTTACCAGTTACTCCGGCTCTCCTTATGATAAAAATTTAAAAAAAAAAAGAAAAAGCAAAGTTTAATTTATGCTTGTAGATCATTAGAACCCAGAATTGTTATCTTTATATTGAGGACCTCACACATCAAGCGTCAGTATTAAATTATGACATCCATAACTAACATCTGTCTGTTACAGTAAAATTTTCATATATAAACATCATTGGATTGAAAACTGAAAATGGGCGGATCGTTGATAAATTCGAGGGCATTCAATTGGAATACAGTGCAGATGATAATAATAGCTTTTTTGATAATGGTGGGTTCCTTTTATACTGGTACTCTTTTTGGACGAAACCCGTCTATGTCCCTCAAGAACAGCAACAACAACAAAAACAAGAAGCATTGACTGTTAATTCAAACACCAATTCTTCAGAATCATCCTCTGGTTGGTCTCTCTCTCTCTCTTTCTAAAGAATTGAAGGGTTTAGATTTTTCTTAACTTTTAAAAACTAAAATTTACTTATATTGAAGCCATGGATCAAAGGTAAACTTGTCTTCGAACAGTGGAATCGGTCACTGATGCTTTCACGGGATGCTTTGTGCACCGGGTTGGCCTTTTTAACTATGTTATAAAACGGTATTGGTATAAATTGTAAATTTGCCAAATTTTGGTAAATGAGGGTCACAAGCACGAGGAAGATTTGATGATTTGGGAAGTTGCGGTCAAGGAAATGGTATTTTTTTCCTCTTCGCAGATTCAAGTCATGTTGCTTATGAAAGCTTTTTAAGTAAACATGTCAAGGACACATTATGGAGAAACTATCCGATTATACTTGTTGAATGTTTGTAATTAACAGAGCTACCACAAATGAGAATATGTTTAGAAATATACCTTGATGCAAAAGTAAGCTAACCATCCTAGTTAACGTGCAACAGTAGGCTATTCATCCTACTAAATGACCAAAAAGATTATATCTAGAAAAAAGTGAAAGCACTGATAAAATATTCAAACTAGGAGTGCATCACCAACTTGACTTATGCCAGTGAACTTTTTTATAAGGAAGAAGAAAAATAAGGACATTCACGTAGATTCATAGACTAAATGCATAGGTTGAGCATTGGAAACAGAACATAAACAACAAAGACAATCCAAAATCACAACAAGAAATTTGTAAACGCCAATTGAACTATTACCTCTTCTTATTCCAATTTGATCCAAAAATGGGCTCGATTGTCTAACTAAATATGCTAATAGTTCTGGCACATCCAGTGGTGGCACTCCCTGCATAGATGAATATCATGTGAGGAGGATAAGTGAAAGAAAATGTCTCTAGTCTAATTGCTTTCAATCAACTAAAATAGAGCTTGATCCTAGTTTAATTCACCTATAATTTAACCCCCAGAGACTAGCTCCTAGTTAGTAAATTTTTTTTTTGAAACTGGTAGCGCTCCGCTCCTAGTTGTAAATATTATGTCCAATTTTTCAATAAAGGTTAAAATCCAAGAATAAACATTTTCTACTGTTGACGTGTCATCCAATTTGTATACTTAAAAGGAAAGAATAGTTGTTTAGAATGTTCATTTCATACCTAAGCTCCAATCAGATTCACAGAGCGAAATCAATAGAAAAATAAGAGATGATTTTCATTTCACTTGTTTAAATAGTGAGAAAAATAAAAGAAAAAAAATGATTTCTGTTCTCGCTTATCAGGAAAAAATAATATCTCCTCCCTGTGTTTTCCTACTAAACTTTCATCACCTCATAGATTATAAGTGTACAACCAAACTAGGCAGGAGAAATGTTTTTATTTTCTCTTTCAGTTCCCTTCCTTTTCTCAAACTTTTGAAGCAGAGTAGTAAGTTCAGGCACAGTCCAAATCAAATGCATAGAAACCCTTGTAGAGTAAAACCTCATCCAATGTTAAAAGATAAGACACCAACCTTTGTCTCTTCTGCTTCCTTGCAAATTGATTTCTGGAAGAAAATTACACAAATAGAAAAAAAAAAATTAATCACATGGATAATATCAATTTAATACAAATGTGGGTAAAGACAATTTACATAACAAGCCAACACTTAATGGTGAAGGAATCGAGAGACAGAAGGAAATAACTAAAAGATCTAACATAAAGAAAGCAACTGTTCGTGCCTGACGAGTTAAACAAACCCAAGCTTACCCTCCCGTTGCGACCAAAACCACTTACGTATACCATTAAACATTAAGCTGAATATAAAAAACAACCACCAACTACTTGACTTAATCCCACAACCCAAAAATGAAATTCAAGCAATTACCAGCATCAAGATAAGACAACCTTTATAGTCAACAACAACAACATACCCAGTGTAATTCCACAAGTGGGGTCTGGGGAGGGTAGGATATACGCAGACCTCACATCTACCTTTGCGGGGTAGAGAGGTTGTTTCCGATAAACCCTCGGCAAATAAGTATGAAAAAATATTTTTGATCAAGATTACCTAGTGTTTGTCTGAACCTGAGACCTCATGATGTTCAACCCACTTCATTAACCACTAGGTCACACCTTTCGGTGTTGGTTGTGCTTATCCCAAAAGGAGATAGAATTGTTATACCTAACCTACTACGTAGAGACAAATCCGAGATTTGAACTTTATGGGTCCGAGTTCAAACTTTTACCACATCCATTTGTATCACTGGGTTTGGAATCTATTATTTGTGCATATTTAGTGGATCTTTTAATACATATGTTGGGCCTGAACAAAATTAACACATAACTTGTACACTAAGTCCGCCCCTAGCTACTAGGTGATACTACAGTCCTATTGCTTTTAAAACTTTAACTTGAGAAGGCATATCAGACAATAATAAATCATATTACATAGTATTTCTCAAATAATAACAGAGGGGTTGAGGAAAAAGAACCACAGAGGTAAAATTTCAGCATAAAAACATATTTGATGCTCTAGGAACTAAAAGGGAATCACAAACGCAAAGCTAACAATGTAAATTGTAGCACCCTCTTAAAACGCACACCATATTGCTTAAGATTACTTAAGTTAAAAGCTGAAGAACCAAATTCAGATGCTATAACAATTTGCTTAAAGTTTTTTGTTTTAGGGAGAAGAGGTAACTAGCTTGTTATTGAAAAAACTTTGCGACTGTCACGGAGTAGCAGCTCATAACCACTAGCCTTAACAGATCATTCATCAAAACCAAACACCTACCATATTTCTTCAAACTAAAAGATTAACATGTACCTCAAAAGTTTCATACCAAGTTTTACTTGACAAAGGTCCGGAAACATTCTCTCTACCTCCCAAAGTAGGGGTAAGGTCTGCGTACACTCTACCCTCCGTAGACTCCACTTTGTGGGATTTTACTGGGTATGTTGCTGTTGTTGTAAAAACAAAGTTATTCCAACAAATGAAAACAGAAGAAAAAGACCATGTATATACTTATCAAAGATTCAACAACAACAAACTCAGTTTACTCCCACAAGTGCGGTCTAGGGAGGGTAGTGTGTACGCAGACCTTACTCCTACCTTGGGAGGTAGAGAGATACTCATCAAAGCGGGATAAAACTGATTGAAAAAAGGAGTCGTGACTACCACAAAATAAAACAATAATCGAAATACAAGAAACAACAAATAGTAACATAAATCAAAGCACAAGGCACTACAAGAATAATAATACAACTAATAGTATGAAAAGATAAGTAGGACAACACTAAACCACAAACATGTTCCATAATAAGCAATGATTAACAAGAACAAAGCATAATTAATCAAAACAAAAAATTACCAAGCTTGATTTTACTTTCACCACAAATTCACTATTCTTAATTCCTTCAAAAATATCCACCCGAGACGACAAATTCGATCCCTTTAACACTTCCTCCTCCTCTTCTACCTCAGCCACAATCGCGTTTTTTATCGCTGATAAATCTAATTTAAGCTTCCCTTGCGCCGGCCACTTAAACTCCGGTGATGAGTAAACCCTACGAATCTCAGAAAGCTTCGTAGTGGCAGATGCCGTAATTGTTGGAACAACGAAGGGCGATACTGAAGCTGAATTAAGGAAATTCACTAATTCTCTATCAGCTAAGTTTTTAAACGAGTTCGCTCGGTTTTTAATGAGCTGTAGATCCGCGTTCGCAGAGGATCGTACCTCTTTCCATCCTTTTGATATAAACGACAACGCTTTTTCCGTTACGGCTGAATTCGAACTCGCTGACGGCCGAGTTCGAGTTTCCGGTGGCCGGAAATTGATCATTGTTAGGGTTCCGATGAGGAAATTGGACGGAAAGTGTTGTAGAGAAAGGAGGGGGTGAGAATTTAAAGGCTAGGATTTTGAGGGATTAAAAGTAGTTAAAAAAATTTTGTGTGGGGGGATTTCTAGGATTAATATAATGGAGGGAAAAGTGACATGTGGGTGGACATGTAGGATGAAACCGTGTTGATTGGATTCGCGGGAAATGAGGTGGACGTATAGAGTTCAGTGATGTGGATTTGGTCACGTGAGTTGATACTTGATAACGGAATTTATATTAGCATATTCGAATATTTATTTAAGATTTGAGGCATAATTTATAATGACAATTATGTTAAGATAGTTTGTTATAACAAGACATGCTTTTTTTGCTCATTGAAAACTCACTTACACTCTTATCTCTGATCTATAAATAAATATTATTCCCTCCGTTCTATAATAAGTGTTCTCTTAGCAAAAAGAATGTGTTCCAAAATAAATATCGCCTAAAGGAGCTTTAGCTGCTCGACCGTAGGGAGAGGTATTTTAATCACTCTCCTTAACAGTCGAGTCGTGTTGAGTTTGAACTCGAACTTATAGTAAGAGTTTTCTTAGAACAGCGTAGCAACGAATTTCACTATTCCACAGTGATCGGAGGGAATATAAAGCAAAAGCGATTCCCGTATTAGCTCATCAACTCGACTTACAGGAGAGGCGTGGAAAGACACTTCCTTGACTATAAAGTTTGGAAAGGAGTGAAACAGCTTGAACGAATTAACGAGGCGTTTAAGACATAAATTAGTTACTTTTTTCCTATTATACCCTTAGACAAAAGCTGACAAGCTTTCTATTAAAAAAATTAGGGCATGTTTGGAAAGTCACCCATATAATTGGAATTTGATATAATTAGATGTAATTACATAGTTTTGTTTGATCAAGTAATTACACAGTTAGGAAAAATCGGGTGTAATTATACTCTTCAGTTCTCAATGGGGTTGAGAATTGAGTGTAATTACACCCTGTAATTACCGGGTTACTTTTTTGTTTTAATTTAATTTATTTTAATTTTTAATTATTTTTATTTGTTAAAATATATTTTTCTTATAAATATCTTTCATTTCCTCTCTTCTCATTTTCAACCTTTACTTCTTGTGGTTTCATCTTCCATGTTCATTTAGCATAACTGTATTATTATTCTAATTTTTGAAACTACACCTTTTAATATTAAAAATAACGAGTCATTAACAAACTTGACATATATAAGTGACGTTATTAAAGTAGAATTTCGTTGTGAATGAGGTTATAGACTTGTATTTTCTCTTTCTTTTGAATTATTTACTTAAGTTACGTTGAAACTTATTTATATAATGTTGGAATTTGATATATATATATATATAAGAGTATGATGTTAAATTTTTTCTTTTGAATTTCGAATTTAGGTTATATTTTCGATTTTAATTTATTTGCTTTAGTACTATTGTCTTGTTATTTCACATTGCATGTTGTTTATTTTTCACTTACAGTTGATATATTTTGTTTGTCAAACATTTGAATAATGTTATGGCATTATATTTATAAATATTATTTTTTAGTCAAACATCCAATCTATAATGTTCTCACAAAATGCTTTTAAGTTTTCTAATTAATTAAAATATTATTAATTTGAAATATATATATATCGAATGTGGGTTACACTGGGATGAGTCCGGATACTAACTCAAGGTCGAGTGACAACCGAATCAGATGACATCGAATGGCGATCGAAACAATCGAGTTACACAGTAAATATTTTTAATTAAAGATAAAGAGACTCTAACTATCTCATCACATAATGGGGGTGAAAGCTGGTTCTACAATATTCTTTCGACATTTCCACAAGGTTTTAGTTGGTTGTTCAACAGTATTAATAGTTGGTTTAGGAAGAAAGGTTGGCTGGTTTAACACTCTTTTTGACATTTCCATATGCGATATATTTTTTAGGATAAATTATGTCCTAGGTCCTAACAAGGAGTCATTGTCAATTTCTCTCTTAATAGAAATCATAAAAAAAGTGTCAACAAATATAATTGACAACAATAAATAAATGGATAAATACAATTGAAACTCATTTTGAACAAGAAAAATATCAAAAGATAATCTCAATGTCGTCGGCCAGATGATTTCTTGGAGTGGGGATTAACGAAGCACAATGATTGATGATTGACCATGTTTTCCGATGCCTATTTGCCTTTTAGATTTTTATTGTCTCAAAAGAAAACGAAATAGTACGTGAAATAATTTGATTAACACGTTTTTCCATATATTAGGATTCATACTATTTAATCAGTTTGTGAAAGTTATTAATTTAGTCGATAAAATGATTGATAATTGATTGAAAATTGTCCAATCATGATAAGCAGTTTATAGTTAAAAGTCGATGACAGATAAGTCGAATCGTTAAGTAGTGTAAATATTCAATCAAATCGTCATAAACACTTTTAGTCTAAAGTATAAAATCCCTATTTTTGCCTCTTTATTTTACAAAAATCTTTTAAATCTCAAAATATAGGCAAGAAATTTTGTATCCTTTGCATCAAACCGAAATAGAGAAATTCACATCGAGAGAGTGTGGTCCAGTGGCCATTAGTCAAATTTGTGGCACACAATTCGCGAGTTCGATTCTCGGCGGATCGTTCCGGCATATCGCCGTATTAAAATCTCGGTAGCTTAATCGCGGGCATGTTGCGGTGTAGGTTTGATACTCCTCGCATAATCCTCGTTGGGATCGGACCTTGAAGCGTTGATCCGTTGGTGGCGATCGACATCGAATGTGAAGCGACATCCATGATTTACGGCGGTGGCGGCTAAGACATGTTCCATTCGCCTGGGGCGTAGTATCGATCTTTTGCGCAAGATAAGATCTAGTGATGCGAGGCGCTTGGATTATCAAAAAAAAAAATAGAGAAATTCACGTTTCCATTAAAATAACAAAAATACTTGATGGTCTTTGGGTATACCAAACAAACTTAAGTGGATCACGGATTCTGAAAGGTACTGAACTTTTTCAGGTAAGTGGCATATGCTTGTTGGGTTGCTATAAAAGTGAGCCCACAATTCTTTGTTGCATATGGGCTTCGCCGTATACGTCACATCTACAAACTTTTACTATTTCAAAACAGACCATTTGATTGGTATTAGTTTCATTTATTATCCTGAAACTTAATTTGGAGTTTAGTGGTGTCACTGATTTGAGATGATCAATTCAATTAAATAACTTTAATTTTTTGCGGTTTACAAAGATTAGGACCCCATCTGTACTTTATTTTTGTTTCTTAAGAATAAGTTTTGCTTTGAGGTTATGTCGGATGGAGAGGATCTCTCTAGTCTCCCTCTTAAACCAAAGGTTTTGAATTAGAGTTTTGAAAATGAAAAGAAATTATGATATGTAGCGGTTTTTCTTTTTCTTGGGCCTTAGCGGCGTGAATTCGCATTAGTCAAGACCCCAATATTGATACAGTCGGAAAGGGTATAGACAGTGTCGAATCCATAATTTTCATTAAGAGGGTTCGAAAGAATAATAAAACTAAACATAACAAATAATGTTATCCTTGGGAATTGCACCCTAGATGCTGAAGAAGAATTTGAACATCATGGACCGCTTGAGCTAACCTTTTATATTTTGTTCAAAATATTCAAAAAATATATATGTACTTAAATACAAACAATCTACCCTATATATACAGTTTAATTGTTTGTCGAAGGTGTTCGGGTGAACACCCTGACATTCCTCTAAATCCGCCCCTGATTATAGATTGGAAAACCAATCGTGCAAATTAAACTCGCATATTTTGTACAATTGATGACAGAGATAAATCCAAAATTTTAAATTTATGAGTTTTGAAATTTAAAATTTATTATATATTTATTTTATATCGATAACTCTGCAAAATCCGTACTTTACATTTTCATGCTAAATTTACACATGGGATAGTGAAAGTCAAATTTACACATTTTGTGTAGTAAAATTACACGTGATGGAGAAATAAATATAAGATTTATCGATCCATTGAGTTGAAATCTCATTGGCAGCAAATGATATTAAAAGTTTGCATTGGGCCTTTGTGACCTTAGCTTAAATACCAAAACTAGTTCATTCATATTTTACTTTTTGGTCATATTTGTCCTTCTAAAAAACATACTACTATAATTTGATTATCGAAGGGCGACCAAGTTATGGAGCTTATATTGCCCCTCTCAAATTATCAAAGTTATATGGAAACTGGATTCATTTGATTAATCAGGTACTGTCAAGAATTATTCAATGACCTTTTCACTCTAATTAAAGACAGCTAATTGAGAATGATTAAGATATATAAACAAGTGAAGCGTCTTTGTTATTTAGTGCCAGAGTTTGAGAGTGAAAATGCAAGGAGATGTTGAAGGGAATTTCAGTCCACATTTATTTCATTAATCTATAAAAGGTAAAGGGTCAAATTCTACTATGCTAAAAGGATTAAATTTATCTCCCGTTATATTTTTTGTTAAAAAAAAAAAAACCAACGTTAGCTAAAAGGTTCTGTTGTTGCTATCAGTGGCGGATCCAGATAACAAAATCTGATGGTGCAAACATACGAAGTAATATTTTTTGTGTGGTAAAAAAACTATTTTTGCGAGGCAATGTACGAAGCAAAAAAAATGAAATTACGAATGTTATCAAGAGACCAATGTAGCAGACTAGTTGTATTAAAATAATATATAAAGAAAGTCATGCAAATAATAAATATTCTTACATTTACAAAGAAAATCGTTTAGAGTCCATTTGTTGAAAATGTTCCATAATAACATCATCGCTAATAATTTTTAGTATAAAGCGACATCGTTTTGTATAAAAAAAATTAAAATTCTGATGGTGCAACTGCACCATGCTTGTATGTACCTCCGTCACTGGGCGGTACTACTAACAAAAATATTATAATTGAAATTTATAAGAACAAAATTTAATTTATCAAAGATTCAAAATAACATCAATACAACAAAAATATAATATATAAAAGGCAAGACGTACCTAGAATTAAAGTGATGTCTTTCGTTCTTTTAAAGACTTGAAATTATTAATAATTGAATCATGGAGGCTAATATCCAATTCGAATGAAAAAAGAATAGATGCTTTCTTTTGGATCCCCTGAAGGCTGAAATTCAATTGGAATGAAAAAAGAAAGAAGTTGTTGAAGTGATACTTTGCCCAACACATGAAACGAGTAATTTTGTTTTTTTTAACGGTTCATGAGAAGTTGATGAATTGACAGTCAAACCACTGTTTTATGGAAGCTAATTATCTAATGATAGAAGTAGAACTAGAGAGAGAGAAAAAGAAAGTTAAGCTTAGGGATTGTGATTGAGGACAAAAACAATTAAGTTATATAAAAAAAAATATTTTAAATTATATATATAAAAATTTAAATTTAAAAAATAATATTTTACGGGGGCTTAACCTCCGCCATTGGTTGCTATGACATTTTATTATTAAAATGCTCCAAAAAATATCCTACAGATTCAAATATATCGCTCCTCCATTTTAGGACTGTCCAAAGTGGACGTCTTATCCCACATGACATTGGCATATTGATGAGATGGACACCACGTGATAATATAATCAAAAATACAAATATAATAGAAAAAAATAAAAATGAAGAAAATAATATGTTTAGACTGAAACGCGGATATCTCGTTCTCTTTAAGAAGATTTAAGCCAACTGCAGCAAATCTTCACCGGTCCAACAGTAATATTCTGACTTGTCCCCTCCATGATACAATAGTCCGACTACGTCGTATAATTCAACAAACTCTGGACAAAATGTTGCTTCACTAAAAGAACACATTCTTTCAACTAAATAAAACTCTCTTTTTTAACTTTGTTTTCATACACTTTATATTTTTTCTGTTAAAGCATATGGGCCCGCCCATATGTTGTGGCTCATTCGACAAGACAGTGGCCTAGAAACCGTGTGGGGCCTGTCCATTTTTCTTTGTATATTTGATAAATATTAGACTTAGGATTGTACCTTAATTAGTAGTGTAATATTATTATAATTGTAAACTTAGTCTTCAAATAGAATAGGGATTCCTAGGTAGAATAGGAAGAGGATCTTCCTTATAATTTGTATATATATGTCTTTCATTAATAAGAATAATCAAGGGATTATTTCTTTCATGGTATCAAGAGTCTAGGTTCTTTTCCTTGCTTCCACTTCTCACTAACTTTCTTGAAAACTGTGCTCCCTACCTTGGTTTCTCACTGAAATCCGACCTCTTCCTCTTTCATAATTTCTCCCTCACAAACTCCCTTCTCTGAATCATTGTGTTTTGTTCAATATGACTGATAAAAATATTTCTCACCCTGCCCTCACAGTTTCTAATATCAAGAGTGTTCTTCCTATCGTTCTTGACCTAGAAAACGTCCAATATGGGACATGGGCGGAGTTACTTAAGATTCATGCTCTGGCACATAAAGTCTTCCACCACATCATTCCTCCAACTCCTCCAAAGGCGGGTGATGCTGCGTCTACTTCTACGACGGTTGTGCCCACTAAAGAAGTTGATCCAGAATTATGGGTCATGCTTGATGTCAAGGTTCTTCAGTGGATTTATGTCACTATCTCCTTGGATATTTTACAGACGATTATGGAACCCAACTCCACAGCCATGGCGGCGTGGGATCGATTGCGAGACATATTCCAAGATAACAGTCATTCTCGAATTGTTATCCTTGAGCAGGAATTTTCCCAGGTGGCTATGGCGAGTTTTCCCACGTTTCCTCTTATTCCAAACGCCTGAAGGACTTAGCAGACAAACTCAGCAACATGTGTTCTCCTGTTTCTCAAAGTAAATGCAGTTGCGAGCTGTCGAGGCCTATAGCGGTGTTCTTGCTATTCGTCGAGTAACCCGTCGAGATTTTATCAAGCCCGTTCTATGCTTACTTTGGAGGAAGCCGGATTGGCTAAGAAAGTGGCGATTGGGGCTAGTCATGTCGTCATGATGACTTCCAATTTTTCGCCTTCCAATCTAGCCAACGTGATTCAAAATCACAACAAAGGGGTGGTAAAAAGGGCCAGAATCGGAAGAATAATGGCAAAAATCGTGGCGGCAACAACGGAGGCAACCGCAGCGGCGGCAGAGTCTTGAGCCCACAGGCCGCTGGGCGATGGAAGCGGGTCCCGAGCCTCGGCTCGCATTACTGGCGCCACGCAACCTTACAAGCCATTGCCGGCGCCTTAC
Source organism: Przewalskia tangutica (assembly GCA_029844215.1). Taxonomy (NCBI): domain Eukaryota; kingdom Viridiplantae; phylum Streptophyta; class Magnoliopsida; order Solanales; family Solanaceae; genus Przewalskia; species Przewalskia tangutica. Next base: position 91,506,489 of record CM056738.1, on the reverse strand, counting down.
AACGCCACGACGCCTCAGTCATGACCCAACTTCTTCCCAGTTCAGACTCCAGGGTACAGACCAGCGTATGGGCGGTCCCATCAGTCCTGTATACTTGGACCTCGCCCCCATCAGACCCACCACGCAGTGGGGCCCACCCAGACCGACATTGAAGCAGCGATGCACACACTTGACTTGACTCAATCGGACCCTAATTGGTACATGGACACCGACGCCACTACCCACATGACATCCGATCAAGATACTCTCTCATCTTATTCTAATTTGAGCACTAATCGTGGTATAACTATAGGTAATGACAATTCTATTCAAATTAAGGGTTATGATCATAAAACTTTGTCTCATCCTCATCCACCCCTTGTCCTGAAACATACCCTTCATGTCACGACCCGACCGGGTCAAGAATGGTGCCCTACCGGCACCACAGTATCTGTAGAATGAGAATAGCGGAACATACATAACACATAACTTTGTATAAAGTAAACATCACCGCCCGGTAGATAAGGTGTTTCCATAAAAATATACTTAATCAAAGTACAACTTATTCTTACGGCCCAAACCACGACGTGACCACGCACTTCTAAGAATAACAAGCGTGGCGGGGCGGGGCCCGCCATACCCAAGGTACACAATACCTATAGCATCGGGAAGAACTGCACTAACAAAACAAGCTTCCGAGGAGTGGAGCTTCGACACGGAGCGGTGATCCTAAGAATGAGGATCCACCACCGCTTACCTACTGCGGCGTGAGCGGCCAGGAAGGGTCGATTACCTGATATGTACTAAGTATGCGGCTGGAAAATACCGAAAATACCTCAAGTATAAAATAATCGAAGACATGTATAAAAATCAGTTCTGAGAACGCGTGCCTTACGATAATGAGAATATCAACATACACCATCTCGCATAAAATAGGAAGCTCGTGGTCAAAGCGAGTCATCCGCCCCGATGTCATTAAGCACTCCTACTCCTGGGACTATTTCACCAGCATGGGTCCTGTGGACCCGCATGAGGTATTCCTCGCATAGGTTGTACTCACCCGCATGGGACTATTTCACCCGCATAAGCCCTACGGACTCGCATGAGGTATTCTTCGCATCGTGGGTAGCAAATCCACGGAATAGGTGGTATAACGTCTTGGGGATTTACCCCTCATTTATACTCTTACCCTGAAGAAGGTGGTATAACGTCTTGGGGATTTACCCCTCATTTATACTCTTACCCTGGAGAAGGTGGTATAACATCTTGGGGATTTACCCCTCATTTATACTCTTACCCTGGAGAAGGTGGTATAACGTCTTGGGGATTTACCCCTCATCTATACTCTTACCCTGAAGAAGGTGGTATAACGTCTTGGGGATTTACCCCTCATTTATACTCTTACCCTGGAGAAGGTGGTATAACGTCTTGGGGATTTACCCCTCATTTATACTCTTACCCTGGAGAATGTGGTATAACGTCTTGGGGATTTACCCCTCATTTATACTCTTACCCTAGCTCAACCGGCCATCATACATAACATAAATAAGGTAACATATCTTAGTAAAAGGAAATCCGGGAATTTAACCCAAAATACTACATACTTCCATTCTTTTGAAAATGACTTTTTTCACATAAAACCTTTGGGCAATTGATGCCTTAAAACCAATTTGTCTTTCACAACCTCAAATCATTTATCCGTACTCATTTTACTTAAAGTAAATCTTTCTTTGTTAACCTTTCATAAAGCTAATATAATCAACTTTCCATAAAGTTATTATATTAACGCTATACCTTAGTCAAATACATTTTTCCTAAAACCCAAGGGACTTACACTTTTAATAAGGAAAACAAGAATCATATACTTGAACACATCAAGTCCCTTAACTTTGAAAACTCAAGACATCCTTAAAACAAGTAAGGGATATCAAACCTTGTACGTCTATCGTACTACATAGGTAAAACCATCCATGCTCAAGAGATAGGAAAGTTCCACATACCTCTTCGATCAATCCACTTACTAAGTCCAAAATACCGCACGTAATATGTCAACCTATAATGACCATAATACGTTTATTAACCTCTAATTCAATGTAGAATAATCCAAGTTCAAGTCACTAAATCCTATGGAAAATTGGGCAGCATTTCCTTTGTTTCTACATACTTTGCCACATTTTTCAAGGCCGAATTCAACATCCAAACGCCACATTTAAGGCCCAACAATCCAAACATTTCAAAGGGGATTACACAACCAAACTCGGGTGTGTAAAATTCTGCCCCATAAGGTACAACAATTAACTTAACAATTTTAAGGTAGTTTTTAGGCTACAACATGCTCACATAACCCTTTTAACCAATCCTATCATATCCAAACCATATTTCTTACATGCAATGAATCTAAGAGCATTATTTACTACTACAAGTTCCTTCTTCTTCACATGCAACATCAATAACTAGCTACAAGAGAAGAATTGTTACCTTAGAACTTTAGCCAAAATTATTCCAACAATTTTGCTAGCCTCTTTTTCAAGAACACCACCACAACAACCCTTACAAGCTAGCCACAAGCTTCCTTCTTGTCCTAACTTTTCATATTTTCCTTAAGCTTTGAATTCCTCTTGGAATTCTAGAGAGAAGTGAGAGCTCTAGCTTTAGAGAGATAGAAAGACTTTGAAAGATGACCAAGTCTTCAAGACTTGGTCAATATAAAGGACATGCAAAAAAATCAGATGTGGGGGGGGGGGGACACTTGTCACCCTCCCATGGCCTTTTTAAAATAAGAAATCTGATTTTCCTCAGTTTTTCGCGAATTCGCCTCGGCGCGCGGCCTGCTGCTGCGTGACTCAAACATCCGCCACCTCGCGAACTTTGGCGCCGCGCCTGCTTCGGCGCGCGACATCGCAACCGGTGAGCCCTCAGATCTTTCCGGTGCCGCGGCCCTGCAACCGGCGCCGCGGCCCTGTGGCTCCTACCCGAAACACCTTTATGTCCGTCTGCGCACTGAACTTGTAACTCTCATAACTTCCTACTCCGATGCCCTATCGACGAATGGTTGGTTGCGTTGGAAACTAGACTCAACGAACTACACACTAGGCCTTTGAAACACCTAGGAACTCTTAATGTACCGGGTCATAACCCGCCCCAAAATTGACTAAAACCCGTCCGAAACAATCCGTCAACTTACCTTTCGAAAATTTTAAGTCTTACTCCTTTCGTACGCTCTCACACGTAAGGCCAGAACTACGGGGTATAACACTTCATGCCCCAAAATTTATTAAGAATTTGGTGTATGTCCGTAAATTCACCACTGATAATTGGGTTTCCATTAATTTTGATTCGTTTGGGTTTTCTGTGAAGGATTTCAAAACGGGGAGTCATGTCATGAGGTGTAACAGTGGGGTGATCTTTATCCAATCACTCTCAAGTCTCAGCATCTCGCGTCAAGATATGTCATCCACTTTTGCAGCTCTTGCTCCTTCCTTGTGGCATGCTCGGCTAGGTCATCCAGGGTCGTCTATTTTATCTTCTTTAGATAGACATAAATTTATTTCTTGTAAGGGTACGCGTAGTACTCCACTTTGTCAATCTTGTGGTTTGGGAAAAATTATTAAGTTATCATTTGTAGCGCCATTTGATATTATTCATAGTGATTTGTGGACATTTCCGGTTCTCAGTTCTATGGGTCATCGTTATTATGTTTTATTCTTAGATGACTATTATAAATATTTATGGACGTTTTCAATTGCGAAAAAATCTAAGTTTTTTCCATTTTCATAAAATTTAGAGTTTTCATAAGAACGCAATTCGAACGGAAAATAAAAAATATTCAATGTGATAATTGCAAAGAGTATGACAATGGGGAATTTAGGGAGTTTTGTGCTAAAAAGGGATAAATTTTCATTTTTCTTGTCCTCATACGTCTTCACAAAATGGGAAAGCTGAGCGAAAAATTCGTACCATTAATAATATTGTTCGCACTTTATTGGTTCATTCTTTCGTTCCTCCATTATTTTGGCATCATGCACTACAATGGCTACAGGTCTACTCAATATTCTTCCTTCTAAAGGTTTGACATATTCATCCCCTCTCAAAGTTTATACATTAAGTCTCCGTCATATTCTCATCTTAGGGTCTTCGGATGCTTATGTTATCCACTGTTCCCATCCACTACAATCAACAAACTTCATGCACGTTCTACTCCTTGCGTGTTTTTTGGTTTTCCGTCAAATCACCGTGGTTATAAATGCTTTGATTTGTCATCTAAACGAATCATCATTAGTCGTTATGTTCTCTTTGATGAATCCTAATTTCCCTTTTCTAAAGTAGAAAAACTCGTGCCTAGTTCTTATGACTTTTTGGATGAGGATGTCTCCCCCTATGTTCTACGTCATTTTTCAGATTTGCCCGAAAAACGTCGTCAGCGCCGCGGCCCTGCACAGAGGCGCCACAGCGCCAAAACTTCAGAGAGCTCTGCAGCTCTTCTGGCGCCATGGCCCTCGCCCCTAGCGTCGCGGCACCTCCAACGTTAATTCCAGAAATTCCTGAAAATTCTCCCAATCCAGCCCAGAGTCATGGTCCAGTCACTCACAGTCAACTGAGTATTTTTAAACCAAAGAGACATTTTAATTTGAATTCTAATGTTCTTAAATCTCCCTTACCCCGTAATCCTATTTCTGCCTTAAATTACCCTAATTAGAAAATTGTCATGACCGAGGAATATAATGCTCTTATTGATAATAAGATGTGGGAATTACCCCGTCCTTCTGGTGTTAATATTATTCGTTCTATGTGGATTTTTGTTCATAAGGAAAATTCTGATGGTTCATTTGCAAGGCATAAGGCTAGACTTGTAGGTGATGGTAAGACTCAGCAGGTTGGTGTGGATTGTGGTGAGACATTTAGTCTGGTGGTCAAGCCGACTACCATTCACACTGTACTCAGCTTGACTCTTTCAAAATCGTGGTACATTCATCAGCTAGATGTGAAGAATGTTTTTCTACATGGTGATCTTCAGGAGACAGTGTATATGCATCAGCCCTTGGGGTTCATGGATACTAGATATCCTAATCAGGTCTATCTATTGAATAAGTCCTTGTATGTGTTTAAGCAGTCTCCACGGGCTTGGTATAAGAGGTTTGCTGATTATGTTTCGACTATGGGTTTTTCGCACAGTAGATCTTATAATTCATTATTCATATATCGTCGGGGTTCTTCCATGGCTTATATATTGTTATATGTTGATGATATTATCTTGACTGCCTCTTCTGATACTTTGCGAAGGTCTATTATGACAATGCTCAGTTCTAAGTTTGCCATGAAAGACTTGGGCCCATTGAGTTATTTTTTGGGGATTGCAGTCACTCGTCATGCTGGCGGATTGTTCTTATCACAGAAGAAGTATGC